>LR738713.1:625363876-625377002 GCA_902687465.1 Secale cereale
CGTTGCTGATGACGAAGCAAGCCATCAATCCTTCTGTTGACAACACAACGGAACTCTCAATGAAAGCACCAATGTCGATGTCAAAACCGACGGATCTCAGGTAGGGGGTCCCGAACTATGTACCTGAGGATGGTAACGGGGGGCTGGGGACACGATGTTTTACCAAGGTTCATTCCCTCTCTATCGAGGTAATACCCTACTTCCTGCTTGACTGATCTTGATGAATATAGGGTTACAAGAGTTGATCTACCTCGAGATCGTAATGGCTAAACCCTAGAAGTCTATCCTATTATGTTATGATTCTGTCCCTACGGACTAAACCCTCAGTTTATATATGCACCGGAGGGACCTAGGGTTGTACATGATCATCTTGCAGAGGAAGGAAACATTACACCCGGACTTTAAACTTGCCATTCTACACATATAGAAGTCCTATACGGATACGGGGGATAATCTTCAGCGATGATCTTCACGGCCCACCAGTCTGGCCCATAACGAGTAATCCGGCCACCCGAGGACCCCTTAATCCAGGACTCCCTCACAAGCCATGTCCACTCATGAAGAAAGTAAGTTGAGCATACACAATCGGGTTGTGTAGACATGTCAAACTTGGCAGACGGCCGACACAAAGTCCGTTGCCTATGGTGCAAAGACTAGCTGCAGCCAGGAAGTTAAGCAAGCTCTCGATAACATGCTTAACTAATGTTCATTGTATGTACCTCTAGATCATGGCAAGTGGTTGTTTGTACTGGTCACAACTACACAGGATCTTGGTACCGGAGAGGTCAGACGTGAACGTTGGCCTGCGCGGCGAGGGGAGAGCAACATATAATAACAAAGGCAATAAACGGCAGAGTCGGTCTGGCGATGCACGTCCCTATACGACAAGTTTGTTGCACATATTGGTCCAATGCAACCAAGAAATCGGTTAGGTCCGAGCTTCCTAAGATGCCTGGGCTTTATAACTCCTAGACCTGGACCCGGATCCTTCGACTCGGTTTGATGCAATGCCTCGCGGACCCGGGCCCACACGACAGTGCTTCTTCTTTGAGTTTATCTTCCGGGCGCTGATCCTCCTTGAGTTCACCCGTCTGGACGTAGTCGACGGAGCCTCGGCGTAGACTCCAGTCGTTTCCTTAGGGTGATGAGGTTAGATTTCTCGTCATAGGGCGAGATTTTGTGTTAGGTGCTTCATATCTATGCAAGGGTTTAACGGTGACGAGTGCGGCTCCAGGACGCTAGTCCTTAGAGCATCTCCAACGGGCGCTGAAAAAGGCGCGCGCGCGCGCTAAATCGGCGTTTTCGCGCGCGCGGGAAAAAAACCGCGCTCCAGCGGCGGCGGGAAAGACGCGCGCGCGGGAACCGCTTGCGCGCGCGCGCGAAACGGCGGCCTCCCGCGCGCCTTTTTTGCGGCGGCGCGCCCCGCGCGCGCTATAAAACGCCGCGCGCCCGAACGCCTCGCTGCACCTCTCCCTCTCCCTCTCTCCTCCTCTCTCTCGCGCCCGCCGATCCCTACCGCCGCATCGGCGCACCGCCGCCGCACCGGAGCACCGCCGCCGCACCGGAGCACCGCCGCCGCCCCCGACGCGCCACCATGCCGCCGCGCCGCCGTTCTTCCTCGGGCTACCGCGGCGTCCGCGAGCGCCCGAACGGCGGCGGTTTCTACGCCGAGATACGCTCCGGCGATCTCCGGCTCCCCCTCGGCACGTACGAGACGGCGCACGAGGCCGCCCGGGCGTACGACGCGGCGGCGTGGCGCCTAGGCAGGCCGCGTCGTCAGATGAACTTCGACGACGCCCGCACACTCTAGCAGGCGTTGGAGCTCGCCCCGCCGCCTCGTCTGCACACCACGCGAGATCGTGCGGAGCACACGGCGGCGCAGAACCGCCTCCTCGTCGCCCAGGAGGACGAGCGACGCATGGCGGAGTGGCGCCGCCTCCACCCGGAGGACGTCGTCGCCGAGCATCAGTTCTGGGAACGTCGCCGCGAGGACAGGCGTCGTCGGAGGGAGTTGGCGTGTCAGCAGACCGCCATCCGCGATGCCGGCGGCCAATCCATCTTCACTGATGAAGATGACCGCTGGTTCGACATTTGGCTGTCGACCTCCTCCGACGACAACAACGAAGGCGATGATGATGACTGGAGCGATTAGTTTTTTTATGTTTTCGAACTATATATCTATCTATCTAGAACTATCTATCTATGTTTTATCTATGTTTTATTATTAGAACTATGTTTTTTATCTATGTTTGAACTATCTATCTTTGTATCTTTTTATTTTAATGCAATTTTAGTATGAAAAAAAAAGTGTGTGAGCGCTGTATTTTTTGGGCACCGCTGGAGCAGCACGCGCGCGCTGCAAAATAGCGCTGCTGCTGGAGCCAGCACTGCGCGCCGCGGCAAAACAGGCGTTGCGCGCGCTATATGGTTTTTTTGGGCGCGCCGCTTAGCGCGCCTGTTGGAGATGCTCTTAGGTGCACGTGCACGAAGACTATCTGGCAGTCATCGACAATTTCTAGTCGGCTCCGATAGGGGCGGCAACAGTGGCGCGTCGGCAGCGCGTTCTGGCGGTTGTAGTGGTCGTTTGGTGGTCAAAATCTCGATGTGTTTTTTTATTATTATGTTTGAGATGCTTTGTACTTCTCATTAATTTTTATAGTATATCTATTCTTTTTCGCAAAAAATAAACTATAAAGTAAGCACAATTACCTGAATTACATTTTGAAAGTGTTTTCTGTACAAAGTACATGCCCTCTAGAATTTACTAGTATCCGTTATTTGTGGCTTGATATATGCATTCGTGATGTTCGCCCCCTGAGTTAAGTAGCCTTCATTTCTTTTTCCCGAAAAAAAGGTTGCCTTATTTCTTTGATTGCAATTAAGAAAAAAAATGCTAAGCATTTAAAGACCAAGTAAGTCGGCTTGAAAGTTGAACTCCTCTAGCACGTCGATCCGCCATGTCGGTTCGAGCGACGGCCCAGATCCGCCCTCGTTGTTGCCCCCTGCCGCTCATATAGCCAACGAGGCAACGAGCCACCAGATCAATCGCGACGAAACCCGATCTTCTCCTCCCCCAAATTCGAGATTCGACTACGACCCCTCCAACGAAAGGCGAAACCATGGCGATCGAGACGGAGCCCGCCGCGCCGCCCCGCCTCCTGGGCCCTCCGGTAGTTCGCGACGCGCGCCCGCCCGCCGACTACGCCTCCGACCCCGCGTCGCACCCCTTCCTCGACCTCCTCGACGCGGCCTTCAACGCGCCGTCGGACGCGGAGATCAAGGCGGCGCTGACGCCGCGGAGGGCGCTCACGGAGAACTGCTCGGCCACGTACGCCAACTCGGGCAGCCCCTGCCTCGACTTCTTCTTCCAGGTGGTGCCCGACACGCCGCCCGAGCGCGTGCGCGGCCTGCTCGCCGCCGCCTGGGCCCACGACGCGCTCACGGCGCTCAAGCTCGTCTGCAACCTCCGCGGCGTCCGCGGCACCGGCAAGTCGGACAAGGAGGGCTTCTACGCCGCCGCGCTCTGGATGCACGAGCACCACCCCCGGACGCTCGCCTGCAACGTCGCCGCGCTCGCCGAGTTCGGCTACCTCAAGGACTTCCCCGAGCTGCTCTTCCGCCTCATCCACGGCCCCGACGTCCGCAAGCTCGCCAAGGAGGCCGCCGAGGCCGAGAAGTGGCGGAAGAAGGTGGAGAAGCTCTGCGGGCGGCGGCCGGCCCTCCGCACCAGGTTGGCCAGCCGGCGGAGAAGGAGAAGGTTCGTCTGCCTCGACGAAGACGAACTAGACTCTGTGCCACTGCCACCGCTGCCACCCAAGCCCACGTTCGGCGATTTCCTCGCCGCTGCGCTCTACAAATCCATGCAGAGCAAGGCCGTACTGGTTGAGGCCGTCCCGGAGGAAGCCAAGCAGAAGCCGGAGGCGATGGAGACCATCCCTGACCCCGTCGCGGTCCCGGAGGCAGCCATGCAGAAGCCGGAGGCGATGGAGGTCGTCCCTGTCTCCCTCGCGGTCCCGGAGGAAGCCAAGCAGAAGCCGGAGGCGATGGAGGCCATCCCTGACCCCGTCGCGGTCCCGGAGGCAGCCAAGGAGAAGCCGGAGGCGACGGAGGCCGTCCCTGACCCCGTTGCGGTCCCGGAGGCAGCCAAGCCGGAGGTGATGGAGGTGGATCAGAAGAAGACCTCCCCACGTAAGCGGGAGATGTCCAAGAAGGTCTGGAAGGTGGCCAAGCTCGCCGTGCAGTCGCTGGAGACGTACTACGGCGACCGGGCCTACCGTTTCCTGTTCGACGCCATCGCGGACTTCTTCGCCGCGCTCCTCGCCTCGGACCTCGAACAGCTAGCCCACGGCGGGAAGAAGATGAAGATCGGGCTCGCCGCCAAGTGGTGTCCCACGCCGGGCTCGTCGTTCGACCGCACCACGCTGCTCTGCGAGGCCATCGCTCGTCGCCTCTTCCCGCGCGACTCGGAACCCGCGTACGCCCAGCTCTCGGACGAGCACTACACGTACTGCGCCCTCCACCGCCTCCGCCGTGAGGTGCTCGTGCCGCTGCGCAAGGTGCTGAAGCTTCCGGAGGTGTACATGAGCGCGCAGCGGTGGTCCGAACTCCCCTACACTCGAGTGGCCTCGGTGGCCATGAGGCGCTACAAGCTCCTGTTCAAGAAGCACGACGAGGTGCGCTTCGGCAGGTACATGGATGACGTGAAGGCCGGCAAGGCCAAGATCTCGGCGGGCGCGCTCCTGCCACACGAGATCGCCGAGGCCGCACTCCGTGGCCAGGAGGACGACGTCTCGGAGCTTCAGTGGCGCCGCATGGTGGACGACCTCCGCGCCAAGGGGTCGCTGCGCAACTGCATCTCCGTCTGCGACGTGTCCGGCAGCATGTCCGGCACCCCCATGGAGGTGTGCATCGCGCTGGGGGTGCTCACGTCGGAGCTCAGCGAGAAGCCGTGGAGAGGCAAGGTGATCACGTTCCATTCAAGGCCCTCGATCCACCTGATCAAAGGCAACACCCTGCGGGAGAAGATGAAGTTCGTGGAGCGCTTGGAGTGGGGCGGGAGCACCAACTTCCAAGGGGTGTTTGACCAGATCCTCCGCACGGCCGTGGACGCCGGACTTGCGCCGGAGAAGATGGTCAGGACCGTGTTCGTGTACAGCGACATGGAGTTCAACATGGCGTCGGGCGCCTACTTCAGCAGGGGGGCGTCGTGGGACACTGACTACGAGGTGATCTGCAATAAGTTCAGGGCCGCCGGCTACGGCGACGTGGTGCCGCAGATCGTCTTCTGGAACCTGCGCGACTCCAGGTCGGTGCCGGTGACGTCGACCCAGCCCGGGGTGGCCATGGTCAGCGGCTTCTCCAAGAACTTGCTCAAGATGTTCTTACAGAACGACGGCGTGGTGAACCCCGAGGCCATCATGATGCAGGCCATCGCCGGCGACGAGTACCAGAAGCTGGCCGTGTTCGACTAGATCGACTGTCGGGTTCTCATCAGCTTATAGCTTCTTTTCTGAATCGTATTGTGATTTGTGAACAGCTAGCTGTCTTTGCACGGCCACGGAACGTTGTACGACTGGTCCATGACCAGGGGAAGTAAATAAGCTCTAGGGAGTTGCACAAGTTATTTAGAAGAAGAAATTGGCGGTTCATAATTTCTTTGTATTTATGACTGCGATTTTATTTAGAAGAAGTCTTACATTATGAATATCAAAAAACATCTTATGCCATAAGATACGGACTGAGATCCGGTGCCCCCGTCAAGGCAGGGCACGCTGTGCCCTGAGGCATCGTATCCGCCGTCCACTTCCCATCCGACGGCTGCGACGGGTCAAACCCATATTTGGACTTGGTCGTCTTCTGCTTCCTCTGTTTCTCACGCGATTGACGACGCGGGGCGAGCTGCCAGTCCTGTCTCGACGACGCGAGGCGAGCTGCCGCCTGCCGGCCCGTCGCCCAGCCTCGCTGCTCCGTCGTTGAGCTGCCGGCCCCTCGCCGTCGCCGAGCATGCTCCCGTCGCCGACCTCTCTGCTGCTGCTCCCGTCGCCCGCGGGTAAGGGAGACGAGCTGCTCCGGCTGCTCGACGGCGGCCCACCTGTGGCTCCTCAACGGCCGCCCACCTCTGGCTGCTCCGTTCGCCTGACCTCTGGCGGTTGCCTCCTACGCACGTTCCGACGGCGTCCGGCCGCCCGCTCAGACTGCCACGGGCGCGCAGAACCGAAGCAGCGAGGACATGTTGTACTGCACACAGACCTCAAATTCAGTTAGCAGTTAACATTGGACAACTTCAGAATACGAAATTCAGCAAACTGAAAATAGAGACAAAATAAATGAAGTGTTTAATCTGCAATTTAGTACCGAAAATAAATTGAAGAAGAGTTGAACTGAGGCATTCATTATACAATCAATTAGAAAATGAAATTCACAATGAAATCACAATGAACTTTGAGGATTAGTAACTCAAATTTGGCAACAACAATCTGTTCTTACATAATCCCTGAAGTACATAAATAAGGCCTCATCATTTTTCTTAGGCCACAAACTTAGGCCACAAAAGACTATAGTCAGCCCCCAAAATCCAAAATACTATAGTCATATTTGTCCAAAATACTAGTCAAAATGTCCAAAATACTATCTAACAAGATTGTACATATTAGAAAATGTCTTCGTCATAAACACCACCAGGGGAGCCATCAACAGTTGTGTGTAACTGATGACCTTGTTGCTCTCTTGAACCTCCACATTTGCTTGAGGCTGTACACCATCATCCTTCTCCACTCTTACTTGAGGTTGTGCACCATCATTTTTCTTTTGTCGCTGCCATGAAAATTCATGTATTTAGTCTAGGAATGAGTGGTAACAATATATCATGTATAGATGGGAACATACCTTTGCTGCTTTTTTTTAGTTAGTTTGCGCCCCTTGAGTAACTTATCGAGCCAACCTTTCTTTCTCCTGAAATTTTTTGATTGAACCTCTTTTTTCTTGAACTTTGCGGCAAGAAACTCACTAGTTAGTTGCACATTTGGGTCAACATTTTCTTGGTCATCACATGGCTTGTTCGTAGCATTCATGATTGCATTGAGTTTCTCATCTAGTTGTGGGCTAACACAATCAAGTGCATTTTCTAAAATCAAACGACACTCTGGAGAGTTGGCTACTTTAGCTGCCATAGTGTGAAACTGGTGAGACACACCCCTGTACCAAAATTGGGCTTCAAACTTTGGATTCTCTACCACATTCCTTCCATGTCTATCTTGTATGCTTCCATTGCGTGCTTCTCTAGTCCATCTCTTTAAGACATAATGTGTTGGTAATGTCTTTATATTCATCAAGTCAAGAACTTTGAGACCATGTCCACACAATATTCCCGTCCTATTGAACATTCCACAACTACATGAAGCTATTTTGGTCAAAGGATCACCAATCACTATGCGCTCCTCCTCAAATTCTAAATCACCATGCAAACTCCCAATGGCAACCCCAAATTTGTTATTTCCATCCAACACTCTAGCGCATGCAGCCGTGGATCTCTCATATTCACTTTGAAAAGATTCAAAGATAATTGGAGTGTATTCTTTGCTTGCTACCACCAACATAGGTGTGTGCATCATGATTCTTGGCAACTTCTTCCTTTGTTCAAATTCAGATTGCAATTCCTTTGTTCTTTTTACCTCCACTGTCCTCTCAAAATGCTTCAAGAACTGAACAATATGAAAATCTGATTTCAAATGGTTTTTCAAGAATTCTGTAAAATAAGACAAGAAACACATCAATCAAACCTCAGATTAATGCATGACAATGGAGGCAATATAGGCTAAAGAAACACACAAACAGAAATTTTTAGTATTGAAGAAACACACAATCAGCAAGAATTGTTCCAGCAATATTTTCAGTATTGAAGTAACAATCCAATGACATAGCTAATTTTCAGTACTGAGATCACAATCAAGCACAGTTTTCAGTTTCGAAATACCCAAAAATACCCCATGCAAACAAAAAAACGAAATAAAGCCCAGTTGCTCAATAAATCTAGAATGTAATCTCAATGCTTAACAATTTAACAAATGAGATAAAACATGACAATCAGACAATGATCTATTTCTGCAAAATGAATCAATTCGAGTTCCAGCCACACATTACACATACACACTCCACCCCATTTTAATTTCAGTTCAACATTTAAACCATCTATGCACTGTGACAATCAGAGAATGCATACACCAATTCAACAAAGACCAAAAATACCAGCGGGAAAATTACCAGCGAGAGGAAGGGGCCGGCGGCGGCAGAAGTCAGCGGCGGACCACACACAGCAGCAGCGGCAGAAGCACGGGCACGGGGCGTAGCGGAAGAGTCCTTCGCGCCTCGTCGGCTACTCTGCTCGTCGCCGCCGCGGGGAAAGGCCGGCTGGCCGGGGCCAGCAGGGGCGCACGGCGCAAAACGCAGAAACAGTGCAGCAAGGCCAGGCTGCACGGGGCACGGCCACCGGGCGGGGGAAGGCCGGAAACGGGGGGACGGCGCCGGCGGAGGACTGCAGAGCGTCGGGGGAGGGCGGACGCGGCCGTTGGAGCTCGTCGGAGCGAGGCGGGGATGAGAAGCCGTAGGGGCGGAGGGGATTGCCGCCGCCGTTTATCCATTGGCAGCCGCCGGAGATCCCATGGGCGTCCTACCCCACGGCGGCGACGGCGGGGACAGCGGCAACGGCGGGGAAGGCGGCGGCGGGGACGGCGGCACAACTTCACAGCAGTTCCCGCGCGAGTCCTTCGCAGCGCTCTTCTTTTCCCGCGGTTTGGCGTCGTCAATCGCGTGAGAAACAGAGGAAGCAGAAGACGACCAAGTCCAAATATGGGTTTGACCCGTCGCAGCCGTCGGATGGGAAGTGGACGACGGATACGATGCCTCAGGGCACAGCGTGCCCTGCCTTGACGGGGGCACCGGATCTCAGTCCATAAGATATACGTGATAAAGCAAAGTACTAAAGTTTATCTGTCTCCTCCTTTACAAAAAGAGTTAGGGTTTCTGTCTTCCATCGGCACCGCCGCAGATCCACTTCCTTTCCGGCGGCCCTAGGGTCATGGGCGCGGTTGATCTCGGCAAGGGCCTACGGAAGGGCTTCGTTTTTAGTCGTTTCTTTCAGTTTTGCTAGGGTTTGTGTCCTGCTCAGGAAGATGAGACGGCGGCGGCTCCCTGAAGATGGAATAAAGGTCTCCCTGCCTAGCCCCTGTTCCGGCTGTACGTCTAGCACCATTGGTAGGCGTGTGGAGGTGTGTCTCCGGCGGATCTATTTTTGGTGGATTTGCTCGGATTTCGTCGTTGTTCGTATATGTTCGTGTGTCTTCGGGTTGGATCCTTCTAATTTACGTTATTCTTCATCTACGGTGATTGTTGTTCCTTAGCACGAGGACTTTCCGACTGTCTACTACAAAAAGTTGTGCCAGACTCCGACGATGGAGGGGCGATGACGGCGGATCAGTAATTGTAGTCGTCGCTAGGTGGACTAAGAATCTAGATGTAATTCTATTATTATTTTTGTATGTATTCGTTGTACTGCCATGGTTGAAAATGAATAGATCCAAAATTTTCCCGCAAAAACAAGTACTAAAGTTTATCTGTGAGAAACAATTTTGTTGTACCTAACTACCTATACAACATGTCCATCGAAAGTGAGAGAGAAAATCATTGCAAGAATACACACAGTTTTTATTTTATGTTCTTCAACATATGAGTCATTTTCAAAAACTTAGGAAACACTCCTTGACTAATATACAGGCTACGCTAGGCATTAGCCAGCTGATCCCGCGCGCGGATCAGTCTGCTCAACGACAGCCGTCTTCAAGCAACTTCACGAAATCACCTTCACATTGTGCCCTGTGATTGTGTCTGTCATGACAATTGCCGCCTAAAAACATTAAAGAAATGTTGCAACATTCAAACATACACATTTAAGGATAAAAGTTGGGTTGCGATGGTTGGTCGTTGAAGGAGAGGTGCAGCTCATAAGTCGATTCGGTTTTGTAGCACAGTGGTATGGCTTTGCAACAAAAGCCTTGCAGTGCCCTATCTTGACTTAGCACCGACGCCTTTGCATATGCGCTGACGTCGACCAGCATTTGCAGCGGCACGTGTGGCTGGATAGCATCGTGGCCTAGCCTGAAGTATGAGTCCCTTCTTGGAGCAGCAACAACAACTGCTGGCCTTTCAACTTTGCGTCCCAGCTTGTAGTATTGTGGGCAGCCATTTTGCAACGGTGCCCGACTCGCGTGTAATGCCCAGGATGGAGTTATACCTCCTACGTGTCGAGGCACGACTTAAAGGCATAAGTCCATCCTAGAATGATCTCAAGTTTGGTAATCTTTGCACAACTCATGTAAAAGAGGGATAGTAAACTGAAAATAGTTGGCTTACAATCGCCACGTCACAGAATAACAGTACAAGTCTCAAACATCATACAATAAGATCACTACAACCCTCTAAGGGCAAAAGCCAAATGTCAAAGTACCAAACTCAGATAAAACAACCACAGGCGGATCGAATCCTAGTAAGAGTCTCCACTACTGATCGTCCGGGTAGCGAACGTAGTAACGACTACGCTCCTCGTCGTACTCCCAATCCAGCTCGGTGCCATCACCTGGACAGCTCACAGCTGGACCTGCATCTGGTGTGTGAAGTAACTGTGAGCCACAGAGGACTCAGCAATCCCGTCTCCGGTAACAGAACTATCAAAGCCTTTAGGTGAGGGAAAGGCTGAAGAAAGAACAAGTCTGCAGCAGCAACTAGCATCTAGCTTACGCAAGTGAGAGCGAGAAGAGAAGGCAACGCGAGAAGTGATCACGAAGTGATCCTAGCTACAAGCTCACAAGCATAACCCCTCCGTGTTCAACTCCCGAATCCCTATTCGGAAATTGACAGTCACGGAACACACGCTGGTAGTGTATTAGTATCATTGTGTCAAGTTATCTACAACCGGAATTAACAAGCTCCCATCTGCCACATAACCGCGGGCACGGCTTTCGAAAGTTCAAACCCTGCAGGGGTGTTCCAACTTGACCCATTACAAGCCCACGATCCGCGGAGTCGCAACTCCAAAGTGGGAAGACCCGAGTATCCTCGGAATCCCGTGCTCAAGTTAAACCGAACTAAGGTAAGGCTAATCCAGCAAATCCTCCCGGCGTGTCGACACCCTGATCGTAGCCGCGCGTATCTAGGTCTCAGGACACGACCGGATGGGCGAAGCTACGGGTTTTTACCAAACCTTGAGTTTCCTCGAGGTGGCCCCGCAGGCTCCCCGTTTCGGACCAACACTCATGTGGAGCACTGGCCCGGGGTTGTTGATTAAGAAAAAGGGTTTATAACTCCCTATGCAAGTTTAGTTTGTTATTAGGCAAATAGTACCAATGTTGGGACTTGCTGGAAAAGACTTAGCACTTAGCGGTTTATCGAGGGGGTCCCATACACCCCAACCGTGTTAGGAACGCATAATCAAGGAACATAATACCGGCTTATACGGATCCTAACGGCATGAGTGGAACAAAACACCAAGCAAAAGGCTTAGTCTTCCACCCTTGCCAATATATAGGTGATTTCAATTAAAGCATTATATAGTGTGATATAACCCAACCAAACTTCAACATGGAGCAAGCATCTTCACTTCACCTGCAACTAGCAACGCTATAAGAAGGGCTGAGCGAAGCGTACTTAGCCAAACAACGGTTTGCATAGGTAGGGTGGTTAAACATGGCAATTGGTTACAAGTAGGAGGCTGACAAGAAGAACATGGGCATCGAGGCAAAACTATAGATCGAGACTACTAGCAACAGGCGAAGATAGTAAAGTTATCGGGGTTCGGTCATCTTGCCTGAAGAGAAGACGTTCGGATCGAAAGAAGGGTCCTCGTGCTCAAACTCGTTGGAAACCTCGTGCTCAACCTCGTTGGAAAATTCGTGCTCAACTTCCGGCTCTAAACAAGACAAACACACCAAGCACCAATCAACACGATGCAATGCGCACTCGAAAAACATGAATGCATGAAGGATGCACTAGTGATGCACATGGAGCACGTAAAACATCACTCAAGCAAAACACCTCAAAACAAGATAACAACCTGATATTATTAATCTACACAGAAAATCACCCAAGTTTGATATAAGATTCGCTGAAATCGGAGTTACGGGCTAAAAGTTATGCCCGAAACAAGATTTGAGCGAAAACTGCAAATTACAGCAACATAGCATCTTTGGAGCTCAAAATAATTAATCTACAGCACCCAAAAAGCATGGCAAAGGACTTGAACATAAACTAGACATAATGTACAGCAACTAGGTCCAAAGTGCACCCCCAACGGAGTCACGGATCAATAGCAATGATCTTGGACATATTGAACTTTGAAATAAAATTCTGGCAGCAGAATTTTATTGAAAGTTTGGAGCAAAAGATAAACATGCTACAGCCACTCAAATGGACATGTGAGGACATGGATGGAATTACAACAATATATACTTCAAGGAACAATCAAAATCCACCCCAAAACTATCATGCTTTGTCCTACAACATCACACGAACATGGCATCGGAACGTTACAGATTTCAGACTTAGTGAAATTTCACTAAGTCCTAAAACAGCAACATTATCATAGCATCAAAAAGAGCATGTTTAAGACACCTCGAAACTAAACATGGCAAAGGGTAAGCACCTCATCAAAATACATATGAAGGTGATCCCGAAACACACAAGCATGCATCATTGTGGTGAACACAACGATTGCAACGAGCTCAACAAGATGGCATTTCATAACAAGTAAAAACACAACATGTGAACATGGCACTTTGCGACGATGATAACAAGGAAACAATACATCTACCATGCAACCTATCACACCCAACATGTAGTTCGTGGCAAGACGAACACGTGGACATGTCATTTGCATCGTTTGGACAAACGAGCTAAAAGATATCACATGTCAAAGGTGGCATGAAAATAACACATAACAGCAGTTTATATCATCATGCACTCTTGCAACAGCAAAACAAGTGTCAAGATGACCTCTAACATGCATGACTACAACAGGTAAAACGTAGAGGGCATCTCCACGAACATCTGGACATGCTACACGCGCAAAACGGAGCACCAC
>LR738713.1:625379531-625394576 GCA_902687465.1 Secale cereale
GGCCCGCGGGAGCGATGGTACGGGCCGGCGGCGGTGGCCCACCGTGGCGAGGCGAGGCGGAGCGGCGGCTGCGGCTGGGCCCAGGAGCTGCGGGAGCCCGGCGGCGGCGCGAGGCCACCGCCGCCGGCCCGTACCATCGCTCCCGCGGGCCTGATCCACTTCTACTGTTCATCCGCCAGATCTGTCCAACGAGTTTGTTTTTTTTCTCTAACTCCCCAGATCTGTCAATCTGAGATGTCTACTTTGACCTGCTGTAACTTTCTCGGTGGTGCTCCGTTTTGCGCGTGTAGCATGTCCAGATGTTCGTGGAGATGCCCTCTACGTTTTACCTGTTGTAGTCATGCATGTTAGAGGTCATCTTGACACTTGTTTTGCTGTTGCAAGAGTGCATGATGATATAAACTGCTGTTATGTGTTATTTTCATGCCACCTTTGACATGTGATATCTTTTAGCTCGTTTGTCCAAACGATGCAAATGACATGTCCACGTGTTCGTCTTGCCACGAACTACATGTTGGGTGTGATAGGTTGCATGGTAGATGTATTGTTTCCTTGTTATCATCGTCGCAAAGTGCCATGTTCACATGTTGTGTTTTTACTTGTTATGAAATGCCATCTTGTTGAGCTCGTTGCAATCGTTGTGTTCACCACAATGATGCATGCTTGTGTGTTTCGGGATCACCTTCATATGTATTTTGATGAGGTGCTTACCCTTTGCCATGTTTAGTTTCGAGGTGTCTTAAACATGCTCTTTTTGATGCTATGATAATGTTGCTGTTTTAGGACTTAGTGAAATTTCACTAAGTCTGAAATCTGTAACGTTCCGATGCCATGTTCGTGTGATGTTGTAGGACAAAGCATGATAGTTTTGGGGTGGATTTTGATTGTTCCTTGAAGTATATATTGTTGTCATTCCATCCATGTCCTCACATGTCCATTTGAGTGGCTGTAGCATGTTTATCTTTTGCTCCAAACTTTCAATAAAATTCTGCTGCCAGAATTTTATTTCAAAGTTCAATATGTCCAAGATCATTGCTATTGATCCGTGACTCCGTTGGGGGTGCACTTTGGACCTAGTTGCTGTACATTATGTCTAGTTTATGTTCAAGTCCTTTGCCATGCTTTTTGGGTGCTGTAGATTAATTATTTTGAGCTCCAAAGATGCTATGTTGCTGTAATTTGCAGTTTTCGCTCAAATCTTGTTTCGGGCATAACTTTTAGCCCGTAACTCCGATTTCAGCGAATCTTATATCAAACTTGGGTGATTTTCTGTGTAGATTAATAATATCAGGTTGATATCTTGTTTTGAGGTGTTTTGCTTGAGTGATGTTTTACGTGCTCCATGTGCATCACTAGTGCATCCTTCATGCATTCATGTTTTTCGAGTGCGCATTGCATCGTGTTGATTGGTGCTTGGTGTGTTTGTCTTGTTTAGAGCCGGAAGTTGAGCACGAGTTTTCCAACGAGGTTGAGCACGAGGTTTCCAACGAGTTTGAGCACGAGGACCCTTCTTTCGATCCGAACGTCTTCTCTTCAGGCAAGATGACCGAACCCCGATAACTTTACTATCTTCGCATGTTGCTAGTAGTATCGATCTATAGTTTTGCCTCGATGCCCATGTTCTTCTTGTCAGCCTCCTACTTGTAACCAATTGCCATGTTTAACCACCCTACCTATGCAAACCGTTGTTTGGCTAAGTACGCTTCGCTCAGCCCTTCTTATAGCGTTGCTAGTTGCAGGTGAAGTGAAGATGCTTGCTCCATGTTGAAGTTTGGTTGGGTTATATCACACTATATAATGCTTTAATTGAAATCACCTATATATTGGCAAGGGTGGAAGGCTAAGCCTTTTGCTTGGTGTTTTGTTCCACTCATGCCGTTAGGATCCGTATAAGCCGGTATTATGTTCCTTGATTATGCGTTCCTAACACGGTTGGGGTGTATGGGACCCCCTCGATAAACCGGTAAGTGCTAAGTCTTTTCCAGCAAGTCCCAACATTGGTACTATTTGCCTAATAACAAACTAAACTTGCATAGGGAGTTATAAACCCTTTTTCTTAATCAACAACCCCGGGCCAGTGCTCCACATGAGTGTTGGTCCGAAACGGGGAGCCTGCGGGGCCACCTCGAGGAAACTCAAGGTTTGGTAAAAACCCGTAGCTTCGCCCATCCGGTCGTGTCCTGAGACCTAGATACGCGCGGCTACGATCAGGGTGTCGACACGCCGGGAGGATTTGCTGGATTAGCCTTACCTTAGTTCGGTTTAACTTGAGCACGGGATTCCGAGGATACTCGGGTCTTCCCACTTTGGAGTTGCGACTCCGCGGATCGTGGGCTTGTAATGGGTCAAGTTGGAACACCCCTGCAGGGTTTGAACTTTCGAAAGCCGTGCCCGCGGTTATGTGGCAGATGGGAGCTTGTTAATTCCGGTTGTAGATAACTTGACACAATGATACTAATACACTACCAGCGTGTGTTCCGTGACTGTCAATTTCCGAATAGGGATTCGGGAGTTGAACACGGAGGGGTTATGCTTGTGAGCTTGTAGCTAGGATCACTTCGTGATCACTTCTCGCGTTGCCTTCTCTTCTCGCTCTCACTTGCGTAAGCTAGATGCTAGTTGCTGCTGCAGACTTGTTCTTTCTTCAGCCTTTCCCTCACCTAAAGGCTTTGATAGTTCTGTTACCGGAGACGGGATTGCTGAGTCCTCTGTGGCTCACAGTTACTTCACACACCAGATGCAGGTCCAGCTGTGAGCTGTCCAGGTGATGGCACCGAGCTGGATTGGGAGTACGACGAGGAGCGTAGTCGTTACTACGTTCGCTACCCGGACGATCAGTAGTGGAGACTCTTACTAGGATTCGATCCGCCTGTGGTTGTTTTATCTGAGTTTGGTACTTTGACATTTGGCTTTTGCCCTTAGAGGGTTGTAGTGATCTTATTGTATGATGTTTGAGACTTGTACTGTTATTCTGTGACGTGGCGATTGTAAGCCAACTATTTTCAGTTTACTATCCCTCTTTTACATGAGTTGTGCAAAGATTACCAAACTTGAGATCATTCTAGGATGGACTTATGCCTTTAAGTCGTGCCTCGACACGTAAGAGGTATAACTCCATCCTGGGCATTACAAGTTGGTATCAGAGCCGACCCTCGCGGTTACACGGATGTTTGCGGACAGTTTGCAGTCATGTTGTGCATGACGTTTGTGACCCGTCGTGGCACACGGCATGGCACATGTGCTGTCCTGGAAGCACATACGGTTGTGCCAAGAGGGAACGTTCCTGTGGCCCGACGAGGACGTCGGTTCCTCTGAGTGAGGGTGTATGTGATGGCCTGGCTTATTAGGGATGATAGACTACTCATATCAATAAGGAATTCCTTCTTTTCCGGGAGCCCATTCGGATAGAACTCCAAAGTTAAGCGTGCTCAGCTTGGAGTAGTTTCAGGATGGGTGACCGACCGGGAAGTTGCTCCCGGGTGCGCACGAGTGAGGACAAAGTGCGCAGAAAAGACTAGTATTCATATGTGAGGCCAGTCTAGATCCCGCCAGGAGTAACGACCACCGGCGGGTGTGTCCGGGGCGTTACAAGTTGGTATTCAGAGCCTTCTCCGACCTAGGAGCCCCCACTGTTTGATCGAACCGTTGACGGTTGAGTCTAGGCACACACTGAAAAACTTTTTGAGTCCTATATTATATCGGAGAGTAGGATTTCTTTGCTTCCCATCCCCTTTCTCTCTGGTGAGGACTCCTGACGTCTACTCTTGTCTCTCCTATCTTCAAAATTTGCACAAATTTTTTTTTTTAGGAATCCCGCGAGTATTCTGGGATTGTTTCGATGTTCTTGTGACAAGGATATTGTTCCCGATGCCTCCTGTTACCGAGGAGTTGAGCTTCGGGGTATCACTGTAACAAGCATATCGTGACAGTACTAAATACTTAAGACGGCCGACATCGAAAATCTCCCCTATACGGCCAGTGGCAAGATAACCCCGACATCACCCAGTACTGGGGAGGTAGTTCGGGAGTATTGCCATAGCTTGTTATAGTGGATGCTTTTCGAAGGTCCGAGGTACACAGTTTCCGAGAAAGACTGGTTATGTGTTGAAGGATGGATACACCTGGATGTAGGTTAGAGTTGATTGCGCGGTGCTTCCCGTGTATCCCCAACACCTGATTGCATAACTGGAATCTTTCGGAAAACTATAGGTGGGTTTTATCCAGTAGATCGTAGGCATTCTTCCAACGAATGCAGGTTAGTGAGTTCGGGGTTCGACATTGAGTGAAGAGGTTATATGACCGAGGTTACTATCAGGAGTTGCATCTTAAAGGGTCCTTGGCTATGCTGATCCGGGGATTGCAAAACCTTTTCGTAACGCGTTCATATGCTTTCAGCACAAAGATGTTAGAACGAAACTCCTTTCTTGTGTTTGTTCCTTTCCGTACCTTGTTGTTTTATTATTTTATCTTTTTGATCCCTATGTGGCTTCTCGTGAAGACTGATGTTACCAATTAACTAAGAAATTCATTCGTTCCTCTTGTTCGGATGATTTCATTCGTTCTTATTGTTCGAATGATTATTGTGAAGACTTGTTGCAATTCATTCCATTGATTCAGCTTATTCCTTTTGTCAATCAATTGCTGATTCGTGGTCATCTCTTACAGGATGGCTCCGAAAAGGGTTCCGAATGCCAACCCAGAGGGTGAAGAGGTTCCAGAGCGTCCTCCTTCCCCTCCTCCTCCGCCTGAGGCTTGGAGAGCAATTATGCAGACTACTGCTCAGAACACTCAGTTGATGATGCAGATGATGCAGCAAATGCAGGCTATGCAAGCTAATCAAGCTAATCAGGGCGTTCCAATGAACCAAGGCAACTTCTTCCAGCAGCACCATGCTACCCTCAACCAGTTCTTGGCCTACAATCCTAAAGCTTTCAGTTACTGTGTCGACCCTCTTGATGCTGAAGATTGGCTGACCGATATCAAGAAGCATTTTGAGTGCAGTAACGTGAAAGAAGATGACTATGTGAAGTTTGCAGCCTTCCAACTGAAAGATCAAGCAGCTGACTGGTGGCAGCAGTACAAAGACTCAAGGCCGGGTCAAGTGATCTCATGGGAGAATTTCTGCAAGGATTTCCGCTCGCATCACATTCCTACAAGTGTTATCGAGGGTATGCGTGAGCAATTCCGCAACCTCAAGCAGGGCTCCATGTCAGTCTATCAGTATAATGTCAAGTTCCAAAACCTCGCTCGCTATGCAAAGCAAGACATTCCTGATGCAAAGAGCAAAATCTATCAGTTCCGTGGAGGTCTCAAAGATGAACTTCAGCTTGCTCTCACTCTGTTCGAGCCAGACGAATTCGATAAGTTCTATAATATGGCTTTGAAACAAGAAGCAGCTCAGCTTAAGATGGAGGCTTCTAAGAAGAGAATTCGAGATGCTGTTCACTCTACCTCATCGTCTCAGTTGGCTGCGAAACAACAGAAATTCTGGCTTCCTCCTCCTCCAATGATTCGAGCTCCATACAACAACTCCAGCAACTTCAACAACTCCAACAACAAGAACTCTAGTGGCCGTGGTTTCTACCACCCACCCAACCCAAGCAACCAGTCGAAGAAGCAGTTTCAGTCTCAAGGCTCCAAGTCCAGTGGCTCTCAGTTTCGTCCTCTCTCAGAAGTGACTTGCAACAAATGCACTCAGAAAGGTCACTATGGCGCGAGGCCACCGCCGCCGGCCCGTACCATCGCTCCCGCGGGCCTGATCCACTTCTACTGTTCATCCGCCAGATCTGTCCAACGAGGTTGTTTTTTTTCTCTAACTCCCCAGATCTGTCAATCTGAGATGTCTACTTTGACCTGCTGTAACTTTCTCTGTGGTGCTCCGTTTTGCGCGTGTAGCATGTCCAGATGTTCGTGGAGATGCCCTCTACGTTTTACCTGTTGTAGTCATGCATGTTAGAGGTCATCTTGACACTTGTTTTGCTGTTGCAAGAGTGCATGATGATATAAACTGCTGTTATGTGTTATTTTCATGCCACCTTTGACATGTGATATCTTTTAGCTCGTTTGTCCAAACGATGCAAATGACATGTCCACGTGTTCGTCTTGCCACGAACTACATGTTGGGTGTGATAGGTTGCATGGTAGATGTATTGTTTCCTTGTTATCATCGTCGCAAAGTGCCATGTTCACATGTTGTGTTTTTACTTGTTATGAAATGCCATCTTGTTGAGCTCGTTGCAATCGTTGTGTTCACCACAATGATGCATGCTTGTGTGTTTCGGGATCACCTTCATATGTATTTTGATGAGGTGCTTACCCTTTGCCATGTTTAGTTTCGAGGTGTCTTAAACATGCTCTTTTTGATGCTATGATAATGTTGCTGTTTTAGGACTTAGTGAAATTTCACTAAGTCTGAAATCTGTAACGTTCCGATGCCATGTTCGTGTGATGTTGTAGGACAAAGCATGATAGTTTTGGGGTGGATTTTGATTGTTCCTTGAAGTATATATTGTTGTCTTTCCATTCATGTCCTCACATGTCCATTTGAGTGGCTGTAGCATGTTTATCTTTTGCTCCAAACTTTCAATAAAATTCTGCTGCCAGAATTTTATTTCAAAGTTCAATATGTCCAAGATCATTGCTATTGATCCGTGACTCCGTTGGGGGTGCACTTTGGACCTAGTTGCTGTACTTTATATCTAGTTTGTGTTCAAGTCCTTTGCCATGCTTTTTGGGTGCTGTAGATTAATTATTTTTGAGCTCCCAAGTTGCTATGTTGCTGTAATTTTCAGTTTTCGCTCAAATCTTGTTTCAGGCATAACTTTTAGCCCGTAACTCCGATTTCAGCGAATCTTATATCAAACTTGGGTGATTTTCTGTGTAGATTAATAATATCAGGTTGTTATCTTGTTTTGAGGTGTTTTGCTTGAGTGATGTTTTCCGTGCTCCATGTGCATCTTTAGTGCATCCATCATGCATTCATGTTTTTCGAGTGCGCATTGCATCGTGTTGATTGGTGCATGGTGTGTTTGTCTTGTTTAGAGCCGGAAGCTGAGAACGAGTTTTCCAACGAGGTTGAGCACGAGGTTTCCAACGAGTTTGAGCACGAGGACCCTTCTTTCGATCCGAACGTCTTCTCTTCAGGCAAGATGACCGAACCCCGATAACATTACTATCTTTGCCTATTGCTAGTAGTCTCGATCTATAGTTTTGCCTCGATGCCCATGTTCTTCTTGTCAGCCTCCTACTTGTAACCAATTGCCATGTTTAACCACCCTACCTATGCAAACCGTTGCTTGGCTAAGTACGCTTCGCTCAGCCCTTCTTATAGCGTTGCTAGTTGCAGGTGAAGATCGAAGATGCTTGCTTCATGTTGAAGTTTGGTTGGGTTATATCACACTATATAAATGCTTTAATTGAAATCACCTATATATTGGCAAGGGTGGAAGGCTAAGCCTTTTGCTTGGTGTTTTGTTCCACTCATGCCGTTAGGATCCGTATAAGCCGGTTTTATGTTCCTTGATTATGCGTTCCTAACACGGTTGGGGTGTATGGGACCCCCTCGATAAACCGCTATGTGCTAAGTCTTTTCCAGCAAATCCCAACCTTGGTACTATTTGCCTAATAACAAACTAAACATGCATAAGGGAGTAATTAACCCTCTTTCTTAATCAACAACCCCGGGCCAGTGCTCCACATGAGTGTTGGTCCGAAACGGGGAGCCTGCGGGGCCGCCTTGAGGCAACTCGAGGTATTTGGTATCCACCCGTAGCTTCGCCCATCCGGACGTGTCCTGAGACCTAGATACGCGCGGCTACTATCAGGGTGACGACACGCCGGGAGGATTTGCTGGATTAGCCTTACCTTAGTTCGGTTTAACTTGAGCACGGGATTCCGAGGATACTCGGGTCTTCCCACTTTGGAGTTGCGACTCCGCGGATCGTGGGCTTGTAATGGGTCAAGTTGGAACACCCCTGCAGGGTTTGAACTTTCGAAAGCCGTGCCCGCGGTTATGTGGCAGATGGGAGCTTGTTAATTCCGGTTGTAGATAACTTGACACAATGATACTAATACACTACCAGCGTGTGTTCCGTGACTGTCAATTTCCGAATAGGGATTCGGGAGTTGAACACGGAGGGGTTATGCTTGTGAGCTTGTAGCTAGGATCACTTCGTGATCACTTCTCGCGTTGCCTTCTCTTCTCGCTCTCACTTGCGTAAGCTAGATGCTAGTTGCTGCTGCAGACTTGTTCTTTCTTCAGCCTTTCCCTCACCTAAAGGCTTTGATAGTTCTGTTACCGGAGACGGGATTGCTGAGTCCTCTGTGGCTCACAGTTACTTCACACACCAGATGCAGGTCCAGCTGTGAGCTGTCCAGGTGATGGCACCGAGCTGGATTGGGAGTACGACGAGGAGCGTAGTCGTTACTACGTTCGCTACCCGGACGATCAGTAGTGGAGACTCTTACTAGGATTCGATCCGCCTGTGGTTGTTTTATCTGAGTTTGGTACTTTGACATTTGGCTTTTGCCCTTAGAGGGTTGTAGTGATCTTATTGTATGATGTTTGAGACTTGTACTGTTATTCTGTGACGTGGCGATTGTAAGCCAACTATTTTCAGTTTACTATCCCTCTTTTACATGAGTTGTGCAAAGATTACCAAACTTGAGATCATTCTAGGATGGACTTATGCCTTTAAGTCGTGCCTCGACACGTAGGAGGTATAACTCCATCCTGGGCATTACAAGTTGGTATCAGAGCCGACCCTCGCGGTTACACGGATGTTTGCGGACAGTTTGCAGTCATGTTGTGCATGACGTTTGTGACCCGTCGTGGCACACGGCATGGCACATGTGCTGTCCTGGAAGCACATACGGTTGTGCCAAGAGGGAACGTTCCTGTGGCCCGACGAGGACGTCGGTTCCTCTGAGTGAGGGTGTATGTGATGGCCTGGCTTATTAGGGATGATAGACTACTCATATCAATAAGGAATTCCTTCTTTTCCGGGAGCCCATTCGGATAGAACTCCAAAGTTAAGCGTGCTCAGCTTAGAGTAGTTTCAGGATGGGTGACCGACCGGGAAGTTGCTCCCGGGTGCGCACGAGTGAGGACAAAGTGCGCAGAAAAGACTAGTATTCATATGTGAGGCCAGTCTAGATCCCGCCAGGAGTAACGACCACCGGCGGGTGTGTCCGGGGCGTTACATCGCGTCTCCTGAACAACGTCACCCGACTCGCCACTGGGCTACAACAAGGCCATCCATTACAATAAATGGGTTGCAACATTGGCTACAACGGTGCCATCCATTATGAGCTTTTGGTCTATCTTAATGTGGTGGTTCCAACTATTTCCCTGTGTGGTTGGTTAGTTTTTTGGTGTCTTTGGATTTTCGCCCCACGGTAAGCTGCTCGATAACGAGTGCTTACAATGGGTTTCTCAAAGATGCGTTGAACTCGTTATTCTCTTTTTAGTTTTCTTTCAAAACTATGCTGGAACTGATGTATTTTCATTATGATGAGTAATGGAAAGGAGTTATGCCCAGTTCAAAAAAAAATGTGCATGAGAGGTGACCTTGCAACATCGCCGAATTACAATGCCAGGTGTAGTGATGAGCAATGACAGTTTGCGGTAATGTGCAGGATGGCGACCAACACACGTGTTACACCCTCGACGTGGCTGAAATGCAACTGTGAGATCAATCATGGATGTGAAGCGCTCTTTTTGTTTTAAACACCGTCCATGTGGGATGGGGTCGCTCATGACACCTCCAGCTCGCCGGAGCCACATCGACGACGAAATCATCATAAGCGTGAGTACATTGTATACGAGCACTAATAAATTTGATCTATTTCAGCTAGAAATAACTCACGCGAGAACACACATAACAGAATCCATTGGAAGAATGTCTCAAAAACAATTGCACAACAAGCTACGAAGCGTGCTTGGACTCAACAGGACTCTATGGACGACTCCAGCTGGGGAGCGTGTAGGGCCACGGTGTGAAGATGTCAACCTCCCACCACGAACGTGTTTCATGCCATTGGATTAGTCGCACGGATTTTGAAGCAAGAGATAGAGAGAGAGATCAACACACATATCTATTCGCTGAAACTTGGCTCTGCGCCAACGTTGTCCCCTACCATATATAGTTTCCTTTCTCACTCGCCACTCTCTCCATTCCCCCGCCTTCTTCGATTCTGATGGCCTCCAATCCAGGACCCCACCTCCCCGCCGACATCCCTGACGTGCACGCTCCGTCCTCTCCTCTCCACGCTGTCGCGCGCGTTTCTCTCACTGGACACCACATCATGTCGCACTACGACATCGGCACCCTCACCGCGGGTGGTGGTGGCGCGTCCGTGCCGGTCGGGAGGTGGTGGTAGAGTGCGCGACGGCGGCAGCCGACAAGAGCGGTGGGAAGGAGAAGAGCGGGAGCGTCGAGGCAAGTATCGAAGGAGGAGGAAGACGAGATGGGTGGCAGAGGTGGCGGTAGAGGCGGCCATGAGGAGGAGCACAAAGGGACTGGGTGGACGAGGAGTAGGCCGTGACAAAAGACACGCTCGAAGTCCGATCTTCCTTCATGGTCTCTAATGTAGCCCCGTCAGCCATCCTACATATCGCCGCACCTCCCTACTCCATGGCCGCGGCGTGGAAGGAGGGCCTTGACGTGCTCATTGCCGCTGCCGACGAGACAGACGTCTCCAGGTCACATCTCCAGCGCCAGGCACATATCTGTGGGGGATTCATCCGTCTCCTCCTGCACGGTGAGCCTGCTGACCTTGCACCCATATTCATGATGCAGTTGTTGCACGCCTACAGCGTGTTTGGCAATATTTGTGAAGGGGAATGGGAGTTTAGAGTAGGGAGTTGTATTGAGATTAAACATGGGATGAGTCATTTTATTCCCAATCCTCTGTTTGGCGCATGATAGGAATTATGTGTGAGAATTGAGGACAAACTGTATTCCCTTGTTTGGTTCGTGGGAATTGACGAAGGACTAGACAAAGGAATTTAACATAAGTTATGATGAACGGTTAAGATTGTCTCACTAATACAATTCCCTCCCAACTCCCACCCCCTCCCATGTTAATAAAACGGTGGGAGTTGGAGCCTCAAGTCCCGTGACTATTCCCTTATGAATTCCCAATCCCTCCAACCAAACAATAGATTTGAAGTCTCGTACCTCTTAAATTCCCATTCCCTAGCTCTAATTACCCCCAACCAAACAGGCTGCTAATGTCATTGCTGTTAGGACTGGACAACGATAACTTATGCAAAAATAGTTGCACTTGTTTTTCTCGCAAAAAATAAAAGGTTGCCCTTCTTCACCATGCAGCAACACCAATCATTTGTTTCCACTCAAAAGGAATACATTAACCTATATAAACCAATGGACCAAAAAAAAACTACTCCCTCCGTCCGGAAATACTCGTCGGAGGAATGAATGTATCTAGATGCATATTAGTTCTAGATACATTCATTTTTATGCATTTCTTCGACAAGTATTTCCGGACGGAGGGAGTATAATTCT
Source organism: Secale cereale (assembly GCA_902687465.1). NCBI lineage: Eukaryota > Viridiplantae > Streptophyta > Magnoliopsida > Poales > Poaceae > Secale > Secale cereale. The sequence continues at coordinate 625,391,060 of LR738713.1, forward strand.
ATAAACCAATGGCGAATCATGTTGTGTTCATATGGCAAAATGGGGTGAGTTTCCTAGGGCGACTTAAGTAGTATTCTTTTACATGGCATTTTTTTTGTCACCGCCGCAACTAATTTTTAATTCCCTTGGCAATTTGTAGTTTTTTTTTTCCTATTTAGTCACATGGCATTTTTTTTTCCCGAATCATCATGGCAACCTGGCAAATTTATCATATACACAAGGAAACTTCGACATATGGCAAACCGTAGGATGGCCTCGGCATGTTTGTTGCTGTGAAGTCGAAGCTGCGGTGGCGGGCCCTGTGGCGTACGATGACATGTAGCAGGTGGTTCGTTCGGTAATCTTCCACGACACCAGCCTTGCCTGGTTCTCCTTCGTAGCTCTCCGTTGGTGTCAGAGTTGTGTTGTCTTGTCGTGGTGGCTGAGGTCTGGTGCGGGTCTTCATGTAATTCCGCACGGCCTATTCAGTGTGGGTTGGTTCGATGATCGCCTTGGCAAAGTCGGAGTCATTTATCAGAGTTTGGGATGCGATGGCACTTCTAGGGGAGAAGTGATGACGATGACGCCGATGTGCTGTCTCGACGAGGCCCTTTTTGGAGTGGCGCGTGTGGGTCTCTTATGTGTGCCGCTCAGCAGTTTGTAATGGTTTTCGCCCGATTTTTCATTATTAACTGAAAATTAATAGATGAGACAATTCCCTTCAGAAGAGAACCGCGGCATGCAAAAAAAAAACTGGGCAATTCTCTTCTGCTTAATTAATAGACGAGACAAATCTTTTTCCTAAAAAAATAACTCTTACAATTTATATATAGGTTGCCAATTGTTTACAAAAAGTAGGGAACGACAAGATCTTTAAAATAATGAACAAGAAAAAAGAATAAACCAAGAAATATAGGATAATCAAAATATCAAATACATACCAGAGGGTAAATGACAATGAAAAAAAAATAATATGCCCATAGACGAGAACGGCTTGGAAAACCTCATGCCAGGAAAAGAAAAAGAATAACGGGCCATGCGACGCAGGCCTGTTTTGCACGCAGCACAGCGCCGCTTTTGATCTGACGGCTGAGACATAATAACTTAGCAAAACCCAGAATTGCAATCGGAGACGGTCATCTCGCGCGAAGAGCTATATATGTATTTGATCAACAATGAACCGGCCAGGCACTCTAGTTTCGTGTTGACGCAGCTGCTATGGCTCTCAGCGATTCCATCCAGAACCAGGCGATGGCCGGCGATACCAGCCCTGGTGTCACCGCGTGCCTCCCGCGGGACGTCCTTGCGAGCATCCTGCTCCGCCTCCCGGCGAGCGACCTCCGCCGCTTCCGCCGTGTCTGCAAGGAGTGGAGCGATGTCATCTCCGACCCCGCCTTCATCGACGAGCACACGGTTCACGGACCGCGGGTCCAGACCCACACCATCGTGTTCTTTCCCGGATATAGCCGGATCCGCAATGCCGAAGGCTCGGACGGCGGCAGCGGGTTCCTCTTGGACGAGCAGTGGCGACTCAGTGCAACTTTCACGGCCGGCAAGTCGGAGGCCATGATAGGAACTTGCAACGGGCTGCTATGCTTCCTTGACCGCGGCCAGAGAGCCATCACGGTCGTGGAGCCCTTCACCGGCGAGTCGCTCGCCCTTCCGTTGCCGCCGGAGACGGGGCGGAGGTACGAGTGCTCCGCGTACTGCTTCGCCTTCGACCCCGGCTCGATGCGATACAAGATTGTGCACACGGGATACCACGTGGAGAAGGTAGTGCACGTGTGCACGGTGGGAGGAGGCGAGAGCTGGAGGAGCGTGCACGTCGCCGGCGGAGCAGCCGGCGAGACCCACAGTGGCCCCGCGTGCGCCGACGGAGCGGTGTACTGGTCAGTGACAGGGGAGACCTGGGACACGAGGATCGCGCGCCTCGACCTGGCGACGGAGGAGGTCACGTGGGACTGGATCCGGAACCTGCGTGTGCCGGACCCGGCGCCGGCGTTGAGCGTGACGGCGGGGTCAGACGCACGGGTGTGCGTGATGACCCTCGACCAGCACCCCAAACTGAAAGCCTTGTTCATCGGAGAGGGCGGCCGCTGCTGGGTGCACGATGTACTGGAGGAGCAGCCTCTCTTAAGGTACCCCACAATGCGACAACCCTTGCAACGGGGGCACCTGCTGATGGAGCACCGCGATCGCCATGCGTGCGGCGGCGGCGGCGGCCTGTACGCTATCCCGCTTGTTCCGGCGAGCCGTGAAGTGGGCGCGGTGAAGCTGCTGCTGGTGATAGGCTGCATGGAGGCGGAGCCGGCCAAGAGCTCGTCGAGTGGTGAGCACGCTGACAATATGCGAGGGTTGTTCGTCCCGGTCCCATTAAACCAGGAGCAGGAGCAGGAGCAGGTGGGCAAGGTAGGACGAGTCCCACACGACGCGTGCAGTGCAAGCACGTTTGGCTATACCCCGTCGGTGTCTCCTGCTCCCTTGTCACACTACTTTGGCAAGCTTTGAGGATTGCCCAAGCTTTAAAAGCATCAGTGGCTCAGTTGTATCTATTTTATTTCTCTTTGATTCATATATATCCTTTGACCGATCTGGACGCATGATCTGGTTCTGAAATGAATACGACTTAAATCATCTGACACAACAGCAAGATAATGCAATTCTAACAATTACCATCACTCCAGAAATTTTACTACAGTACTACTAGTGCAACCTCCGCCGCTTCCGCCGCGTCTGCAAGGAGTGGCGCGACGTCATGTCCTCCGACTTGCCGGCCGTGAACGTGGCCGTGAGTCGCCACTGCTCGTCCAAGAGGAATCCGCTGCCGCCGTCCGAGTCTTTGGCATCATGGAGTCGGCTATGCCCGGGAAAAAACACGATGGTGTGTGTCAGGGCCTGCGGTCCGTGGACCATGTGCGCATCGATGAAGGCAGGGTCTGAGATGACGTCGCGCCACTCCTTGCAGACGCGGCGGAAGCGGCGGAGGTCGCTCGCCGGAAGATTTTTAAAAACAAGACTAATATTGAATATATTTTTAGAATAGACAACTAAATCATCATGCTTCAAACTTGATTCGTACAATTTTTTTAATTCCATGCGAAAAATTTAAAAAATATTTCATTCTATTTCGTAAAGAAAATCTTACAGTTTCACTTTGGCTCATCGAGTTCTGTTGCGTATTATAATTTTACATTGTGTGCCAATGTTTATCAAACTGGTTCTTATTAATTTTACACTATTTCACCATGTTTCAGAGCTTGAATTGTAGAATTGTTGAAATATATTCAAAAATGGTCTTGTATTAAAGTTCTTGTTATCATAAACACAAATATGCAAACAAGTCATAAATTATACTTTTGATTCAAAAGATAAAATAGATTTTAACTTGGAAACAAATATATGGAGTGGTGGAGCCTAGCCAGGAACAGTGTGCTTCCGTGTGGTCAGAGAGATGTAACCAACTACTAGCAGTATCACGCTATCAATGCATTGCATGGCATCAGATCTCCAGACTAAATCAACGGCTCCCCCCCCCCCC
>LR738713.1:625405795-625483732 GCA_902687465.1 Secale cereale
AGGTGGGGTTGGGTTGCGGTCTTTTTATTTTTTTGCTGCGGTTCGCTTCGGGTGGTAAGTGTTAGCAGAATAAGCGTTTTTATTAGCGTTTTTATTAGCAGAATAAGTTAAAGTTTCTCCTTTTTCTAGAAAACTTTTCATGTCAAGTCTGCTTTCTTTGGTGGTTTGATCTTAAATTATCCTAGAGTGAGTTTGTTACTATTTATTGGAACCACCTCATCTTTCTAATGTTCAAGCCTTGTTTGATGTTGATGGGCATGGGTAGTATCTTTTCTCTTGTTTTTACAAGAATCACAAGCAAGTGTATAAGATTTGCTAGATTTAACAACATATAGTAGCTATTGTTAGGAGTTAGGATTCTGCCGGTTCTAGGTCGGAGGTTGTAGGTGTAGGATGGAGGAGGACGAGGGTGAGGGCGCGGCGGCCAGCGGCTGGGCGCCGTCCTTGCGCGTTGGAGGCGGCGGCTAGGGTTAGGTCTCCCGGCTCCCTAAGGAAGCCGAGCAAATATGATTGCTTCTCGCTTAATTTCAAAACGGGTCCTTACATGAGTTTATATAATCCTCCTAATGTTATAATTGGTCTAAGCCCCTAACACGATAAGATAACTGGGCCAGGCCCCTAACTGCCTGGCTGTTATATATGCCGCTCATAACATTTCTACCCGCCTGCACAAACAGCTCGTCCTCGAGCTGGAAGGCTGGGAAGCGCTTGCGGAACTCCTCAAGGTGATCAACCGTCGCCAAACACCTCCGCGGCAGCCTGGGCGGGCAGGTCGCCGAGCCCGGCGTCGGCGGCGTCGGCCTCAATGTAGTCCGCAGCCTCCAGGTAGAAGAGTCACTGGCAGACGTGGCCGGGCACGTAGGGCTCGTCTCACTTGAAGCACAACCCTTGGCGGCGACGCTCGAGTTGCTCGGCTGAGGTGAGCCGGCGGAACGGGCGCACCGCGGTTGCGGCGAGGGGTGCCGTGGAAACCTGAGAAGGCCGACCCTGCACGGGAACGTCCGGCCCGGGTGGCGGCCCAGCGGCCCAGGACGGTGATGCCTGCTGGATGGCCACCGCGCGGCGCTCGAACGCGCGGGCGTAGTACATGGCCTTCTGGAGGTCCTGGGCTCCCCGCAGCTCCACGTCCACGCGGATATGATTCGGCAGACCGCCGACGAAGAGCTCGGCCCGTTGGCGAGCCGTTACGCCGGGGGCATGGCACGCCAGGGCCTGAAAGCGGTCGGCGAAGTCCTGCACCATGGTGGTGAAGGGATGGCGGTCGAGTTCCGCCAGCTGGCTTCCGCGTATCGGCGGCCCGAAGCAAAGTAGGCACAGCTCGCGAAAGCGCTCCCATTGGGGCATGCCGTCCTCGTCATGCTCGAGGGCGTAGTACCACATCGGTGCGGCGCCCCGAAGGTGATACGAGGCGAGCCAGCAGCGTTTCGGCGCGAGCGTGCGTTGCCCCCGGAAGAATTGCTCACATTGGTTGAGCCAGTTGAGGGGGTCCTCAGCGCCGTCGTAGGTGGCTAAGTCGAGCTTGGCGAAGCGCGGCGGTGTCTGAGCATGACCGCCGTGAGTGTACGGCTCGGCGGTACGGAGCATCGAAGAGATGGCGTCGTTCCGGTGTGCACAGGTGGTCCCCTGGAAAGCGGTGGCCCGTCGAAGCCAGCGTGGAAACTCGCGACACCGGAGGGACCGCTGTACGGCAGGGAGGGCGCCGGCTTGTCCGCGGCCATGGTGTAGACTGGCGACGGTGACGTCCCGGCCAACCAGGTCGGAAGTTATGACGGCGAGGGCGAGAACTGCACTTGCTGAATCGGCACGCCCGCAGGCGCGGTCGTAGGCGGCCCGGTGCTGGGCGGCGGAGGCGCCTGCAGTGGCGGCTGCTGCTGCATCGAAACGGCGATGGCTGCGGCCGGCCATTGTGGCCAGAGCAGGGTGGTGACTCCGTTATGGTGCCCAATCCCGCTCATCGTCGGTGGATTGCCCGGGATCAAGCTATTCTGGGTGCCATCCAATCCTCACTCACCCCCTCCGTGGCCGGCATGGTGGTCTTTGTTGCAATGTCAAGAGATGCATGGGCCACGATTGATTCCAGCTTCTCCTCGCAATCGCTGGCGCGTGCCTCTGCTATTCGCGATCAGCTGGGTGAGCTCAAGAAGAATGATCTCTCTATCACGGCCTTCTTCAACAAGGTCAAAAGCTTGGCTGATACACTGTCCTCCATTGGAAAGCCGTTTGGCGATGACGAGTTCACCTCATTCATTCTCCATGGCCTTGATGAGGACTATGACTCCCTGGTGGTAAATATTAATGGGCGTGACACACCAATGCCACCACGGGATCTCTACGCACGCGTCCTGAACATGGAACAACGGCTGATGGCTTCTCGCCCCTCGTAGGTTACCCCAAGTGGAAGGTTTGAGATGCAGTGTAGCGGAAGTTTTCCCTTGGCAAAGATACCAAGGATCGATTTCCCCTGAGACTCCCAGTTTCAACAAGAAGGTGTCAACTGCTAACGGCGCCAGATATTAGCAATCAACGTGGACCTGCACACAGATACAAATAACTTTGCTCCCAACGAGTACAGAGAGGTTGTCAATCCCTCCGGCCTTGTCGTTTACAAAGGATCAAACGCAAGTGATAATAGTGATAGGTATTGCTGCAAATAATAAGTAAAAGCTGAAAGTAAATAACGGATGTGATCAATGATGGTAATATGGACCGGGGTCCCATGATGTTCACTAGTGATGTCTCTCTCCCAAAAGACGATAAAACAGCTATGTGAGGTAAACGAATTACAACTGGGCAATTGACAGAATTATGTGCGCAAACCAATGCTAACTATGTTGCAAAAAGGTAGAGGTTCAAAGCATGGGCGGTACGCCAAGGCAAGTAGACCGAAATCCATCTGCATCTACTACTAATCATCCACCTTGAGATATCTATCCAGAACATCTCGCTGGTATTAAGTTGCGAGTCCCACCCATAGTGTAAACTCAAAGCAACAGACAACTGCATTAAAAGAACTTTGCGTAAAGTAAACAATCCTTGCACCCGCGGGCACAAGCACTGTTGTTTTCCCCCTTGTGGCAACATCACATCCCCTAGACTCATGTTTCTGTCACTCAAGCTAGTCACGAGGGGCATGAACCCACAATCAAGCATAACGTTCCCTCTTGAAGTCACTACCTACTACTTGGCCAAAGCAATAAATAGCAACGGAGAACATGCAAGAATTACTTACGAACATAAATATAAAAGAGGTAAATCAAATATATTACTCAAACACAATCTGAACATAATCTCACAATCCATCGGATCCCAGCAAACTCAACATAGCAACAACATAAGGATTACATATGTGCCTCGATCATGTAGGGTAGCTCACGAGGTCTAATTAGTGAAGCACAAGGACGGGAGGAGAACATCACATAGCTACTGGTCATGGACCCATGGTCCAAGGGAGACTACTCACAACTCATCCGGGAGGCGTCCATGGTGGTGGAGAGGCTCCCGGTGGTGATCCTCCCCTCTGGTAGGGTGCCGGGAAGGGTTCTCCTGGTGCTCCCGATCTTGGAAGCGCGGCGGCGGCGGAACAGAGATGAGATCGCGAAAAAGGGTTCCCGTCTCGAGGGTTTCGGGACACGATATAAATATATGCCAAAGGGGGGCATCAGCGGAGGCCTGGGGGGCCCAGGCGCCCCCCCGGCGCGGCCAGGAGGGGGGCCGCGCCACCAGGGCGCCTGGATCCCTGGTGGCCCCCCTCCAGCTCTACTTTGGCTGCCGGGAAGCTTCTGGAACGCTGATTTTTTATATAATTTTTCCGGGATTTTTCTGGCAGTTTTCGTAATGGGAAAACCTAAAATACAAAAACAGCAGAAAACAGAAACTGGCACTGGGGTGCACTGAGTTAATAGGTTAGTCCAAATATGATCAAAAGTGTATGGAAGTGTATAAATATCATAGCAATATCACCCAAAAGAGGCATGGAGCAAGCAGAAATTATAGATACGTTTTGGACGTATCAACATCCCCAAGCTTAATTCCTGCTCGTCCTCGAGTAGGTAAATGATAACAAGAATAATTTCTGTGGTGACATGCTATTAACCATATAGGACTTTTCATAGTCATATGAAAAAAGCTTACCGAGACAATGAATCTGTAGTAATTAAGTTGCCTCATGAGAAAATCACAAAGAACTGAAAGTTTTACAATATGATACTGAAACATCAAATAGATTTGTAATGAGCATGGTGTGCAAATATGACAAAGTGATATCTCGCTTGCCCCCTTTAGTGAAGCAAAACATAAATGCAGGGGCACCTCCAAGGTTTAAGTGATGACTAGATACAATGATTTCAGAATAAACAATATCACAATCATGCAAAAGACAATGCTACTTTGGGACAATGCACATTACACTCAGAATGACAATCATGCTCTCAGTAGTTGGTGCTTTAAAAGAAGGTGGAGACTCTCGAACCGTGGCTTTTGTTGGCAAGGTTGAAAACCCGTAGTCGGAAACAAAGACAAAACATGTACCAGAGCTCTTGGTTTTAAAAACAGAGGTAATAATATTTTTTTTAGATTATGCATGTTTCGTCAACGAATGCTAGCAGACAACTCAATCACTTCTTGAGATGGACAAGTTTCGAGGAACGGCTCCCGAATGAGGACGATCACATCCTCTTAATCTCCTTTGTTTATCACTGCCAAAGTTTTCTGATTTCTCATGAACAAAGCGTGAAGGAGGGTTTGTTTGTTATATTATTTTTGAGCCGGGCGCACTCAATGCCAGTTCCTTCTCGTATTATGGGTTTGCACATTAGACATGCAATCCCGGGGTGAAGCTTGTCCAACTTAAAAAGATCATGAATTAACTACTACTTCCTCATGAACTTAAAACAGAGGCACAAAATAGAAATGCATTTTTTTTGAATAATTTCGAGATGGTACATGAAAGTCTTCGTTAGGAATGACAGGTAAATACCATGTATAGGAAGGTATGGTGGACTCATATGGCATAACTGGTTTAAAGGATTTTGGATGCACAAGCAGTCAGTCCGCTTAGTACAGGTGGAGGTTAGCAAAAGACTGGGAGCGACCAACTAAAAGAGCAATGACAGTCATAATCATGCAGAGCGACAAAGCAACATTGAATCAGGCATGGAAGTTATATCGCTACTCAGAAACAAAAGATCATCAAGGCTTGACAGACTTTCTTTACAGTCTTAAATATGCGTGAGCATACGCCAAGTCAATCAAAATAAATTCTCGAAGGAAGATATTACTAAACCATACCACATCATAGGCAAAAAAATCATGTTGGTACTCCAATAACACATTGGAAACCCCCCAGCTATTTGAGACTAACCATAAGAAAACATGAACTACTAAGCACCATTATGCACGTAGCATTTTTATCATAGACATATCAACCATGCAACAGAATCAAACTCTCTTAATAAGATAAGCATGATAACTAAAGAGAGTTCAAGCAACGAACTAAACAAAAGCTCTTTAACAAGATAAGCATGAAAACTAAGAGCTGAGCATGATAGTAGCTATTGAAAGACAAAGAACACACACAGCAAAGATAGACATAAAAATTCTATGTTATGTTCTAGGTAGAAGTGGAGCGTGTTTCTCTCCCACACAAAGAAAGCTGAGTTCCGACTCGTTATGAAAAGCTAAAGAAAACTAAAAAGGAAACTAAAAGCAAGACGCTCCAAGCATAGCACATAACACATGAAGTGATAAAAATATAGCGGAACGAAAGACGAACTGATAATGTTGATGGAGAAGGGGATGCACGGGTGCATCCCCAAGCTTAGACGCTTGAGTCTCCTTGAATATTTCTTGGGGGTGCATGGGGGCATCCCCAAGCTTGAGCGTTTGACACTCCTGAATCTTTTTATCATCTTCCCTCGCACACTTGAAAACTCCCTTCATACATAACTCATCATAATCTGATTAGCGAGGTTAGTACCCTTAATAAAATAATTGTTCCTTGCTGGAAATAAAGATATTCTTGAAGGTCTACTGTTTCTCAAGATTGCCAAAAGGTTTTTGCAAAGAAAAAGCAAGCTCTAGGTTTGCAAAATGAAGGAAAGGCAAAACAGGACAGAATCTGTGAAAAACAGAACAACAGATAGTAAGTGATTTTTTCGGGGCACTTCTGCAACTCTAATAAAAAAACTTAAAACAAACGCACGAAAGAAAATTGTATAGAGCACGCTGTCAAAAAAATTCAGACCAAAAAGATGATCTGGTGATTTTATACGAATTTTTCTATCCAAGGACAGAATCTGTTTCTTGGACAGCACATCACAACTTTTGAACTTTCTTGCAATCAGAGGCTACACTTGGCACAAAGTTGAAAAGCAAAGATACAATGATGATGCTACTGTAGTAACAACATGAAGACACAACAAAAACAAAATAAAATTTATTCATGTGGGCTGCCTCCCAAAAGCGCTTTCTTTTATACCTTTAAGCTAGGCATAATGCATAGAGATCAAGTTGTATCAATTGAACCATCATCAAGATCATCAAAAAGCTCTTCAATAATACAACTAGTCTTAAAAGGACTTTCAAATAAAGGCCTCATAGAGATACTTCTAGGGAGAAGACCAAAATGATAAAAGTTAAGGGAAGATTCATTTATAAATTCATCAAAGAGAGGTGTTTCTTCCAAAGTCTTTACAGTTTTAACCCCTTTGGCAATAGATGGATTACTTTTAGAACGGGGAGCCTTTGGAACGTGAACGAACTTAGGCTCCGTCTTTGTCGGAGTTTCTACCTTTTTGGTTTTGATTGAGGAGAAAGTAGTTCCTAGAGTATCAAAGATTTCCTCAATCTTGTCTATCCTAGAAGAGTCCAAGTCATGGGATTTGATGGTCTCCAAAGTTTTGAAAATTTTATGCATGGAGCTATCAAGCCTATTCATAGCAGCAAGCAAGCAATATAACTATTTTTGTGATTTTTGATAAAAGATACTAAAGCAAAAACTGAAAGGTAAACTAACAAGACTAAAAAGCAAAGGTAAAATATAGTGTGCAACTCCCCTATCCTGAAGAGTGGAGTCCCCGGCAACTGCGCCAGAAAACTTTGCTTGATGGCTTCTCGCCCCTCGTTGGTTACCCCAAGTGGAAGGTTTGAGATGCAGTGTAGCGGAAGTTTTCCCTTGGCAAAGATACCAAGGATCGATTTCCCCTGAGACTCCCAGTTTCAACAAGAAGGTGCCAACTGCTAACGGCGCCAGATATTAGCAATCAACGTGGACCTGCACACAGATACAAATAACTTTGCTCCGAATGAGTACAGAGAGGTTGTCAATCCCTCCGGCCTTGTCGTTTACAAAGGATCAAACGCAAGTGGTAATAGTGATAGGTAATGCTGCAATAGTAGGTAAAAGCGTAAAGTAAATAGCGGATGTGATCAATGATGGTAATATGGACCGGGGTCCCATGATGTTCACTAGTGATGTCTCTCTCCCAAAAGACGATAAAACAGCTATGTGAGGTAAACGAATTACAGCTGGGCAATTGACAGAATTATGTGCGCAAACCAATGCTAACTATGTTGCAAGAAAGGTAGAGGTTCAAAGCATGGGCGGTACGCCAAGGCAAGTAGACCGAAATCCATCTGCATCTACTACTAATCATCCACCTTGAGATATCTATCCAGAACATCTCGCTGGTATTAAGTTGCGAGTCCCACCCATAGTGTAAACTCAAAGCAACAGACAACTGCATTAAAAGAACTTTGCATAAAGTAAACAATCCTTGCACCCGCGGGCACAAGCTGTTGGGGAACGTAGTATTTTAAAATTTTCCTACGATCACGCAAGATCTATCTACCAGATGTATAGCAACGAGAGGGGAGAGTGTGTCTACGTACCCTTGTAGACCGGGAGCGGAAGCGTCAAGTGACGCGGTTGATGTTGTCGAACTTCTTCGCGATCCAACCGATCAAGCACCGAACGTACGGCACCTCCGCATTCAGCACACGTTCAGCTTGATGACGTCCCACGAGCTCTTGATCCAGTAGAGCTTCACGGGAGAGTTTCGTCAGCATGACGGCGTGGTGACGGATATGATGTGTTCACCGGCGCAGGGCTTCGCCTAAGCTCCGCGACGGTATGACCGAGGTGTGATTCTGTGGAGGGGGGCACCGCACACGGCTAAAACAATTCAACTTGTGTGTCTTTGGGTGCCCCCTGCCCCCGTATATAAAGGAGCAAGGGAGGGAGGCCGGCCAACCTCTCCTGGTGCGGCTAGGGAAGGAGTCCTACTAGGAATAGGATTGCAATCCTATTCCTAGTAGGATTCACCAGAAGAAAGAAGAGGGAAAGGAATAGGAGAGGTGGCGCCCCCCCAATCCTAGTCCAACTAGGAACCCTAGGTGGGGGCGCCGGCCAGCCCTATGGGCTGCCTCTCTCTTTCCCTTTAGGCCCACTATGGACCATCCCCTCTCGTAGGGGGTTCCGGTAACCCCCTCCGGCAATCCCGATAAATCCGAAACTTTTCCGGAACACTTCCGGTGTCCGAATATAGTCGTCCAATATATCAATCTTTATGTCTCGGACATTCCGAGACTCCTCGTCATGTCCGTGATCTCATCCGGGACTCCGAACTACCTTCGGTACATCAATACTCATAAACTCATAATACCGATCGTCATCAAACGATAAGCGTGCGGACCCTACGGGTTCGAGAACTATGTAGACATGACCGAGACTCATCTCCGGTCAATAACCAATAGCGGAACCTGGATGTTCATATTGGCTCCTACATATTCTACGAAGATCTATTATCGGTCAGAACCGCATAACAACATACGTTGTTCCTTTTGTCAACGGTATGTTACTTGCCCGAGATTCGATCGTCGGTATCTCTATACCTAGTTCAATCTCGTTACCGGCAAGTCTCTTTACTCGTTCCGTAACACATCATCTCGTGACTGACTCATTAGTCCTTTGCTTGCAAGGCTTATTGTGATGTGTGTTACCGAGAGGGCCCAGAGATACCTCTCCGACACTCGGAGTGACAAATCCTAATCTTGATCTATGCCAACACCACGAATACTTTTGGAGACACCTGTAGAGCATCTTTATGATCACCCAGTTACGTTGTGACGTTTGATAGCACACAAGGTGTTCCTACGGTATTCGGGAGTTGCATAATCTCATAGTCATAGGAACATGTATAAGTCATGAAGAAAGCAATAGCAGTAAAACTAAACGATCATAGTGCTATGCTAACGGATGGGTCTTGTCCATCACATCATTCTCCTAATGATGTGATCCCGTTGATCAAATGACAACTCATGTCTATGGCTAGGAAACATAACCATCTTTGATCAATGAGCTAGTCTAGTAGAGGCATACTAGGGACTTACTGTTTTGTCTATGTATCCACACATGTACTAAGTTTCCGGTTAATACAATTCTAGCATGAATAAAAGACATTTATCATGATATAAGGAAATACAAATAACAACGTTATTATTGCCTCTAGGGCATATTTCCTTCACGTGCTTGGTCGACGCTACATATATACTACACATACGTATATGGAGGACTAGAGTCACGCTAGCTAGCTAGCTAGCTGCTAGCTATACTAAGCAAACGAAGGAACAGAAGATCTCGTATATATAATCAACATATATATATATATATATGCATACAGAGAGATGTAATATCGACCACCTCTCCTTCTCCGAGAGATTGGTCGAACAACAAGTTCTCGTATATCGTCTATCCCGACACTACCGGGCACATATATACAATAATTATCTCTTACAAAAATAATCTCCTAACACATGGATGCATGGTCCACATAGTATTCTCCGTCTTCAGCGATCACGTGTTCAAGGAAGAATGCCGCCAATTCCTCTTGAATTGCTCGCAGACGATCTGGTGTTAGGAGTTCATCCCGCATCCGAAACATCTAATTTGAAGTAGGGGGTCAATACATGAAATGATGCTATAAATTTGTGAATATTATTGATTGCTTACGCACTTCAAATTGTTCATCAGTGTAGCCCCGCTCACAGGTCGTGTGGCGGATGGACTCGCAAATGTAGTATCCACAATAATCATTCCCGGGTTCCTGCCACAACCACTTTACAAGAAATAGAGCTCAATCAAACTGATAAGCAAGAATGCCAAATTGGTATTGATGAAACTAGCGCTTGAATCAAGATATAGGAGATGCGCGTGCGGAACATGCTACTATATAGTACTTACTTTCGGGTATCTTCAATTGTAGCTTCTTCGGCAGTCCCGGAGCTTTTTTGATGAATTTTTTCCAAGCCCTGCCAGACAAAGGAAACAATTGTTGGGGAACGTAGTATTTTAAAATTTTCCTACGATCACGCAAGATCTATCTACCAGATGCATAGCAACGAGAAGGGAGAGTGTGTCTACGTACCCTCGTAGACCGGGAGCGGAAGCGTCAAGTGACGCGGTTGATGTTGTCGAACTTCTTCGCGATTCAACCGATCAAGCACCGAACGTACGGCACCTCCGCGTTCAGCACACGTTCAGCTTGATGACGTCCCACGAGCTCTTGATCCAGTTGAGCTTCACGGGGGAGTTTCGTCAGCACGACGGCGTGGTGACGGATATGATGTGAACACCGGCGCAGGGCTTCTCCTAAGCTTCGCGACGGTACGACCGAGGTGTGATTCTGTGGAGGGGGGCACCGCACACGGCTAAAACAATTCAACTTGTGTGTCTTTGGGTGCCCCCCTGCCCCCGTATATCAAGGAGCAAGGGAGGAGGGGCCGGCCACCTCCTATGGTGCGGCTAGGGAGGGGACTCCTACTAGGAATAGGATTGCAATCCTATTCCTAGTAGGATTCACCGAAAGGAAGAAGGGGGAAAGGAATAGGAGAGGTGGCGCCCCCCCAATCCTAGTCCAACTAGGATTCCTAGGTGGGGGCGCCGGCCAGCCCTATGGGCTGCCTCTCTCTCACCCTTTAGGCCCACTATGGACCATCCCCTCTCGTAGGGGGTTCCGGTAACCCCCTCCGGCATTCCCGATAAATCCGAAACTTTTCCGGTATACTTCCGGTGTCCGAATATAGCCGTCCAATATATCAATCTTTATGTCTCGGACATTCCGAGACTCCTCGTCATGTCCGTGATCTCATCCGGGACTCCGAATTACCTTCGGTACATCAATACTCAAAAACTCATAATACCGATCGTCATCAAACGTTAAGCGTGCGGACCCTACGGGTTCGAGAACTATGTAGACATGACCGAGACTCATCTCTGGTCAATAACCAATAGCGGAACCTGGATGTTCATATTGGCTCCTACATATTCTACGAAGATCTTTTATCGGTCAGAACCGCATAACAACATACGTTGTTCCTTTTGTCAAACGGTATGTTACTTGCCCGAGATTCGATCGTCGGTATCTTTATACCTAGTTCAATCTCGTTTACCGGCAAGTCTCTTTACTCATTCCATAACACATCATCTCGTGACTAACTCATTAGTCCTTTGCTTGCAAGGCTTATTATGATGTGTGTTACCGAGAGGGCCCAGAGATACCTCTCCGACACTCGGAGTGACAAATCCTAATCTTGATCTATGCCAACACCACGAATACTTTCGGAGACACCTGTAGAGCATCTTTATGATCACCCAGTTACGTTGTGACGTTTGATAGCACACAAGGTGTTCCTACGGTATTCGGGAGTTGCATAATCTCATAGTCATAGGAACATGAATAAGTCATGAAGAAAGCAATAGCAGTAAAACTAAACGATCATAGTGCTATGCTAACGGATGGGTCTTGTCCATCACATCATTCTCCTAATGATGTGATCCCGTTGATCAAATGACAACTCATGTCTATGGCTAGGAAACATAACCATCTTTGATCAATGAGCTAGTCTAGTAGAGGCATACTAGGGACATACTATTTTGTCTATGTATTCACACATGTATCAAGTTTCCGGTTAATACAATTCTAGCATGAATAAAAGACATTTATCATGATATAAGGAAATATAAATAACAACTTTATTATTGCCTCTAGGGCATATTTCCTTCAGTCTCCCACTTGCACTAGAGTCAATAATCTAGCTCACATCGCCATGTGATTTAATACCGATAGTTCACATCGTTATGTGAATAACACCCATAGTTCACATCGCCATGTGACCAACACCCAAAGGGTTTACTAGAGTCAATAATCTAGTTCACATCGCTATGTGATTAATACCCAAGAGTAATAAGGTGTGATCATGTTTTCTTGTGAGAGAAGTTTAGTCAACGGGTCTGTCACATTCAGATCCGTATGTATTTTGCAAATTTCTATGTCTACAATGCTCTGCATAGAGCTACTCTAGCTAATTGCTCCCACTTTCAATATGCATCCAGATTGATACTTAGAGTCATCTGGATTTAGTGTCAAAGCTTGCATCGGCGTAACCCTTTACGACGAACTCTTTATCACCTCCATAATCAAGAAATATTTCCTTAGTCATTCAATTACTAAGGATAATTTTGACCGCTGTACAGTGATCTACTCCTGGATCACTATTGTACCTCCCTGTCAAACTCATGGCAAGGTACACAACGTGTTTTGTACACAGCATGGCATACTTTATAGAACCTATGGCTGAGGCATAGGGAATGACTTTCATTCTCTCTATATTTTTCTGCCGTGGTTTGGCTTTGAGTCTTACTCAACTTCACACCTTACAAGTCAGGCAAGAACTCCTTCTTTGACTGATTCATTTTGAACTACTTCAAAATCTTATCAAGGTATGTACTCATCGAAAGTCTTATCAAGCGTCTTGATCTATCTATATAGATCTTGATGCTCAATATGTAAGCAGCTTCACCGAGGTCTTTCTTTGAAAAACTCCTTTCAAACACTCCTTTATGCTTTCCAGAAAATTCTACATCATTTCTGATCGACAATATGTCATTCACATATACTTATCAGAAAGGTTGTAGTGCTCCCACTCACTTCTTGTAAATACAGGCTTCTCCAAAAGTCTGTATAAAACCATATGCTTTGATCACCTCATCAAAGCGTATATTCCAACTCCGAGATGCTTGCACCAGTCCATAGATGGATCGCTGGAGCTTGCATAATTTGTTAGCACCTTTTGGATCGACAAAACCTTCTGGTTGTATCATATACAACTCTTCTTTGAGATATCCATTCAGGAATGCAGTTTTGACATCCATTTGCCAGATTTCATAATCATAAAATGCGGCAATTGCTAACATGATTCGGACAGACTTAAGCATCGCTACAGGTGAGAAAGTCTCATCGTAGTCAACTCCTTGAACTTGTCGAAAACCTTTCGCAACAAGTCGAGCTTTGTAAACAGTAATATTACCGTCTGCGTCGGTCTTCCTCTTGAAGATCCATTTATTTTTGATGGCTTGCCGATCATCGGGCAAGTCAACCAAAGTCCACACTTTGTTCTCATACATGGATCCCATCTCAGATTTCATGGCTTCAAGCCATTTTGCGGAATCTGGGCTCATCATCGCTTCCTCATAGTTCGTAGGTTCATCATGGTCTAGTAACATGATTTCCAGAACTTGGTTGCCGTACCACTCTGGTGCGGAACGTACTCTGGTTGATCTACGACGTTCAGCAGAAACTTGATCCGAAGTTTCATGATCATTATCATTAACTTCCTCACTAATTGGTGTAGGAATCACTGGAACAATTTCCTATGATGTACTACTTTCCAATCCGGGAGAAGGTACAATTACCTCATCAAGTTCTACTTTCCTCCCACTCACTTCTTTCGAGAGAAACTCCTTCTCTAGAAAGGATCCATTTTTAGCAACGAATATCTTGCCTTCGGATCTGTGATAGAAGGTGTACCCAACAGTCTCTTTTGGGTATCCTATGAAGATTTACTTCTCCGGTTTGGGTTCGAGCTTATCATGTTGAAACTTTTTCACATAAGCATCGCAGTCCCAAACTTTAAGAAACAACAACTTTGGTTTCTTGCCAAACCACAGTTCTTAAGGCGTTGTCTCAACGGATTCAGATGAGGCCCTTATTTAACGTGAATGCAGCTGCCTCTAATGCATGACCCAAAACGATAGTGGTAAATCGGTAAGAGACATCATAGATCGCACCATATCCAATAAAGTACGGTTACGACGTTCGGACACACCATTATGCTGTGGTGTTCCAGGTGGCGTGAGCTATGAAACTATTCCACATTGTTTCAAATGAAGACCAAACTCGTAACTCAAATATTCTCCTCCACGATCAGATCGTAGAAACTTTATTTTCTTGTTACGATGATTCTCTACTTCACTCTGAAATTCTTTGAACTTTTCAAATGTTTCAGACTTGTGCTTTATTAAGTAGATATACCCATATCTGCTCAAATCATCAGTGAAGGTCAGAAAATAACGATACCCGCCGCGAGCTTCAACACTCATTGGTCCGCATACATCAGTATGTATGATTTCCAACAAATATGTTGCTCGCTCCATAGTTCCGGAGAACGGAGTTTTAGTCATCTTGCCCATGAGGCATGGTTCGCAAGCACCAAGTGATTCATAATCAAGTGATTCCAAAAGTCCATCACTATGGAGTTTCTTCATGCGCTTTACACCAATATGACCTAAACGGCAGTGCCACAAATAAGTTGCACTATCATTATTAACCTTGCATCTTTTGGCTTCAATATTATGAATATGTGTATCACACGATCGAGATCCAACAAACCATTTTCATTGGGTGTATGACCATAAAAGGTTTTATTCATGTAAATAGAACAACAATTATTCTCTAACTTACATGAATAACCGTATTGCAATGAACATGATCAAATCATATTCATTCTCAACACAAACACCAAATAACACTTATTTAGTTTCAACACTAATCCCGAAAGTATAGGGAGTGTGCGATGATGATCATATCAATCTTGGAACTACTTCCAATATGCATCGTCACTTCATCTTTTAACTAGTTTCTGTTCATTATGCAACTCCCATTTTGAGTTACTACTCTTTAGCAACTAAATCAGTATCAAATACCGAGGGGTTGCTATGAACACTAGTAAAATACACATCAATAATCTGTATATCAAATATACCTTTGTTCACTTTGCCATCCTTCTTATCCGCTAAGTATCTAGGGCAGTTCCACTTCCAGTGACCATTTCCTTTGCAGTAGAAGCATTTAGTTTCAGGCTTGAGTTTTAGCTTTGGGTTTCTTCACGGGAGTGACAACTTGCTTGTCATTCTTTTTGAAGTTCCCCTTCTATCCCTTTGCCCTTTACTTGAAACAAGTGGTCTTGTTAACCATCAACACTTGATGCTCTTTCTTGATTTCTACCTTCGCCGATTTCAGCATTGCGAAGAGCTCGGGAATTACTTTCGTCATCCCTTGCATATTATAGTTCATCACGAAGTTCTTGGTGATAGTGACTAGAGAACTTTGTCAATTACTATCTTATCTGGAAGATTAACTCCCACTTGATTCAAGTAATTGTAGTACCCAGACAATCTGAGCACATGCTCACTGGTTGAGCTATTCTCCTCCATCTTATAGGCAAAGTACTGTCAGAGGTCTTATACCTCTCGACACGGGCATAAGTATGAAATACTAATTTCAACTCTTGGAACATCTCATATGCTCCGTGGTGTTTTAAAACGTTTTTGAAGTCCCGGTTATAAGCCGTAAAGCATGGTGCACTAAACTATCAAGTAGTCATCATATCGAGCTTTTGTCAAAATGTTCATAACGTCTACATCTGCTCCTGCAATAGGTCTGTTACCTAGCGGTGCATCAAGGACATAATTCTTCTGTGCCGCAATGAGGATAATCCTCAGATCACGGAACAATTCCGCATCATTGCTACTAACATCTTTCAACTTGGTTTCTCTAGGAACATATGAAAAATAAACGGGGAGCAACATCGCGAGCTATTGATCTACAACATAGATATGCTAATACTACCAGGACTAAGTTCATGATAAATTAAAGTTCAATTAATCATATTACTTAAGAACTCCCACTTAGATAGACATCCCTCCGGTCATCTAAATGATCACGTGATCCAAATCAACCAAACTATGTCCGATCATCATGTGAGATGGAGTAGTTTCAATGGTGAACATCTTATGTTCATCATATCTACTATATGATTCACGCTCGACCTTTCGGTCTCCAGTGTTCTGAGGCCATATCTTCATATGCTAGGCTCGTCAAGTTTAACCCGAGTATTCTGCGTGTGCAAAACTGGCTTACACCCGTTGTATTTGAACGTAGAGCTTATCACACCCGATCATCACGTGGTGTCTCGGCACGACGAACTTTCGCAACGGTGCATACTCAGGGAGAACACTTATACCTTGAAATTTAGCAAGGGATCATCTTATAATGCTACCGTCGTTCTAAGCAAAATAAGAAGCATAATAAGATAAACATCACATGCAATCAAAATATGTGACATGATATGGCCATCATCATCTTGTGCTTTTGATCTCCATCTTCAAAGCACCGTTATGATCACCTTCGTCACTGGCGCGACACCTTGATCTCCATCGTAGCATCGTTGTCGTCTCGCCAACTATTGCTTCTACGACTATCGCTACCGTTTAGTGATAAAGTAAAGCAATTACATGGCGATTGCATTTCATACAATAAAGCGACAACCATATGGCTCCTGCCAGTTGCCGATAACTTTACAAAACATGATCATCTCATACAAAACCGTATAACTCATCATGTCTTGACCATATCACATCACAACATGCCCTGCAAAAACAAGTTAGACGTCCTCTACTTTGTTGTTGCAAGTTTTACGTGGCTGCTACGGGCTTAGCAAGAACCGTTCTTACCTACGCATACAAAACCACAACGATGTTTCGTCAAGTATGTGCTGTTTTAACCTTCACAAGGACCGGGCGTAGCCACACTTGATTCAGCTAAAGTGATAGAGACAGACACCCGCCAGTCACCTTTAAGCAACGAGTGCTCGTAACGGTGAAACCTGTCTCGCGTAAGCGTACGCGTAATGTCGGTCCGGGCCGCTTCATCTCACAATACCGCCGAAGCAAAGTATGACATGCTGGTAAGCAGTATGACTAGTATCGCCCACAACTCATTGTGTTCTACTCGTGCATATCATCTACGCATAGACCTGGCTCATGATGCCACTGTTGGGGAACGTAGTATTTTAAAATTTTCCTACGATCACGCAAGATCTATCTACCAGATGTATAGCAACGAGAGGGGAGAGTGTGTCTACGTACCCTCGTAGGCCGGGAGCGGAAGCGTCAAGTGACGCGGTTGATGTTGTCGAACTTCTTCGCGATCCAACCGATCAAGCACCGAACGTACGGCACCTCCGCGTTCAGCACACGTTCAGCTTGATGACGTCCCACGAGCTCTTGATCCAGTTGAGCTTCACGGGAGAGTTTCGTCAGCACGACGGCGTGGTGACGGATATGATGTGTTCACCGGCGCAGGGCTTCGCCTAAGCTCCGCGACGGTATGACCGAGGTGTGATTCTGTGGAGGGGGGCACCGCACACGGCTAAAACAATTCAACTTGTGTGTCTTTGGGTGCCCCCTGCCCCCGTATATAAAGGAGCAAGGGAGGGAGGCCGGCCAACCTCTCCTGGTGCGGCTAGGGAAGGAGTCCTACTAGGAATAGGATTGCAATCCTATTCCTAGTAGGATTCACCAGAAGAAAGAAGAGGGAAAGGAATAGGAGAGGTGGCGCCCCCCCCCAATCCTAGTCCAACTAGGAACCCTAGGTGGGGGCGCCGGCCAGCCCTATGGGCTGCCTCTCTCTTTCCCTTTAGGCCCACTATGGACCATCCCCTCTCGTAGGGGGTTCCGGTAACCCCCTCCGGCAATCCCGATAAATCCGAAACTTTTCCGGAACACTTCCGGTGTCCGAATATAGTCGTCCAATATATCAATCTTTATGTCTCGGACATTCCGAGACTCCTCGTCATGTCCGTGATCTCATCCGGGACTCCGAACTACCTTCGGTACATCAATACTCATAAACTCATAATACCGATCGTCATCAAACGTTAAGCGTGCGGACCCTACGCGTTCGAGAACTATGTAGACATGACCGAGACTCATCTCCGGTCAATAACCAATAGCGGAACCTGGATGTTCATATTGGCTCCTACATATTCTACGAAGATCTATTATCGGTCAGAACCGCATAACAACATACGTTGTTCCTTTTGTCAACGGTATGTTACTTGCCCGAGATTCGATCGTCGGTATCTCTATACCTAGTTCAATCTCGTTACCGGCAAGTCTCTTTACTCGTTCCGTAACACATCATCTCGTGACTGACTCATTAGTCCTTTGCTTGCAAGGCTTATTGTGATGTGTGTTACCGAGAGGGCCCAGAGATACCTCTCCGACACTCGGAGTGACAAATCCTAATCTTGATCTATGCCAACACCACGAATACTTTCGGAGACACCTGTAGAGCATCTTTATGATCACCCAGTTACGTTGTGACGTTTGATAGCACACAAGGTGTTCCTACGGTATTCAGGAGTTGCATAATCTCATAGTCATAGGAACATGTATAAGTCATGAAGAAAGCAATAGAAGTAAAACTAAACAATCATAGTGCTATGCTAACGGATGGGTCTTGTCCATCACATCATTCTCCTAATGATGTGATCCCGTTGATCAAATGACAACTCATGTCTATGGCTAGGAAACATAACCATCTTTGATCAATGAGCTAGTCTAGTAGAGGCATACTAGGGACATACTATTTTGTCTATGTATTCACACATGTATCAAGTTTCCGGTTAATACAATTCTAGCATGAATAAAAGACATTTATCATGATATAAGGAAATATAAATAACAACTTTATTATTGCCTCTAGGGCATATTTCCTTCACAAGCACCATTGTTTTTCCCCTTGTGGCAACATCACATCCCCTAGACTCATGTTTCTGTCA
Source organism: Secale cereale (assembly GCA_902687465.1). Taxonomy (NCBI): domain Eukaryota; kingdom Viridiplantae; phylum Streptophyta; class Magnoliopsida; order Poales; family Poaceae; genus Secale; species Secale cereale. The sequence continues at coordinate 625,424,753 of LR738713.1, forward strand.
CTCAAGATAGTCATCGAGGGGCATGAACCCACAATCAAGCATAACGTTCCCTCTTGGAGTCACTACCTACTACTTGGCCAAAGCAATAAATAGCAACGGAGAACATGCAAGAATTACTTACGAACATAAATATAAAAGAGGTAAATCAAATATATTACTCAAACACAATCTGAACATAATCTCACAATCCATCGGATCCCAGCAAACTCAACATAGCAACAACATAAGGATTACATATGTGCCTCGATCATGTAGGGCAGCTCACAAGGTCTAATTAGTGAAGCACAAGAACGGGAGGAGAACATCACATAGCTACTGGTCATGGACCCATGGTCCATGGGAGACTACTCACAACTCATCCGGGAGGCGTCCATGGTGGTGGAGAGGCTCCCGGTGGTGATCCTCCCCTCCGGCAGGGTGCTGGGAAGGGTTCTCCTGGTGCTCCCGATCTTGGAAGCGCGGCGGCGGCGGAACAGAGATGAGATCGCGAAAAAGGGTTCCCGTCTCGAGGGTTTCGGGACACGATATAAATATATGCCAAAGGGGGGCATCAGCGGAGGCCTGGGGGGCCCAAGCGCCCCCCCCGGCGCGGCCAGGAGGGGGGCCGCGCCACCAGGGCGCCTGGAGCCCTGGTGGCCCCCCTCCGGCTCTACTTTGGCTGCCGGGAAGCTTCTGGAACGCTGATTTTTTATATAATTTTTCCGGGATTTTTCTGGCAGTTTTCATAATGGGAAAACCTGAAATACAAAAACAGCAGAAAACAGAAACTGGCACTGGGGTGCACTGAGTTAATAGGTTAGTCCAAATATGATCAAAAGTGTATGTAAGTGTATAAATATCATAGCAATATCACCCAAAAGAGGCATGGAGCAAGCAGAAACTATAGATACGTTTTGGACGTATCAGCGGCTCACTGCTCATCGCTCCGTTGGGGTCTACACTGATGGCTCGTCAGCTAATGCTGCTCACCTTGGGGGGCCTCGTGGTGCCAAGCCCCCTCCGCCGTCATCTTCGACTAACCAGCCCCATCCGACCGCTCTCGCTCCATCCGCTGTTGGGCGCAAGCGGCTCCACTGCCAGGCGTGTGGTGGTGGGGTTGAGTGTCAACTATGCGGCATCGAGGGGCACTTGGCGTCTTGCTGCCATCGTCGCTTCAAACGAGACTTCCTTGGCATTGGGAACAATGTAAAGGCAACGAGAAACAAGCTGCCCTAGCAACACAGGGGGTCCCAACGCAGGAGCATGGGTTTACTCGTTCTTACTCTGTGGATCCTGCCTGGTACATGGACACCGGCGCCACAGACCATATGACGAGCCAGCTTGACAAGCTGGCCACTCGCCAGCCCTACACCGGTCATGATCAGGTCCGCACTGCTGATGGAATAGGTATGCACACGTTGGTCAGGCATATCTTCTTTCTCGTTCCACTAAAAACTTGCGTCTCCTTGATATTCTTCATGTTCCTTTAGTTACACACAGTTTGCTCTCAGTTCCTAAATTAACTCGTGATAACAATGTGTTTGTTGAGTTTCATCCTTTCCATTTTTTTGTTAAGGACGAGGACACGAGGGACGTTCTTCTTAGTGGTCGAGCTAGCGACGGTCTCTATGCTCTCGATGTGCCATCCATCTCTCAAGTTTTCAGTGGTGTTTGGGTGTCGTCGTCACAATGGCACTCCCGCCTTGGTCATCCTACCACTCCCATTGTGTGCCATGTACTCCATCGCCATAATCTTCCCGTAGAGTTCAAAAATAAGGAGTTTCTCATGTGTGATGCTTGTCAGCAAGGCAAGAGCCACCAATTGCCTTTCTCTGTATCAAGTCATGTGGTTAAGGCTCCTCTTGAACTTATGTTTTCGGATGTGTGGGGCTATGCTCAAACTTCTGTCAGTGGTCATAACTACTATGTCAGTTTCATTGATGCATTCAATCGCTTTATGTGGATTTATCTTATTAAGCGCAAATCTGATGTGTTTCATGTTTTTATGAAATTTCAAGCGCATGTTGAGAGGTTGCTTAAGCATAAAATTGTTCACGTTCAATCTGATTGGGGGGGGGTGTGTGAATATCGTAATCTTAATACCTTCTTTTAGAAGCTTGGCATCTCACTCACGTGTCTTGTCCTCATACACATCAGCAGAACGGTGCAGCTGAGCATAAGCACCGCCACATAGTTGAAACTGGCTTAACACTACTTGCACATGCCTCTGTGCCTTTTCGGTTCTGGAGTGATGCATTTGTTACTGCTTGTTTTTTGATAAACAGGCTTCCCACACGACTTCTTCATATGAAATCTCCTCATAGAAGTGTTGCTTCATGAAACTCCAGATTACTCCTTTCTCAAAGTGTTTGGCTGTGCGTGTTGGCCACATCTTTGCCCGTACAATAAGCGTAAACTTCAGTATCGGTCTACAAAGAGTGTGTTTCTCGGGTATAGTCCTCTTCACAAAGGTTACAAGTGTCTCGACATTCCGACCAATCGTATTTACATATCTCGTGATGTTGTGTTTGATGAGACTATCTTCCCGTTTTCCACGCTTACGCCACCCATCGATTCGAATGCTACCCCATTGCACTCCTTTCTAGTTTTGCCTGATCAATTTGTAGATGCTGCATACTCTCCTCTGTTGTTGCCTAACCATGGTGCAGGAACTAGACGGGGTGCCCGACTTGAGCTCCTTGACGATGATGTGGTCTCGGCGGCGCCGGCTGTAGCTGCTACGCCGGATACCTCCGACGCATATCGTACGTGCATGCCCCATGTACATAGATCAGATGAGCCGATGGCCTCACCCAGCCCGGCTACCCGTGCAGTGCTGACACCAGGACTAGCGGCCTCCCCGAGCTCTCCTTTGCATGGGCCGTTTTTGAATGGCCCGTCCCCGCCGGATACCCCGGCTCCAGCGCCGGCTCTGTCTTTGCCACATGTGGAGCCTGTGGACTCGCCTCTCTGCGTATCTTCCTCGCCGTGTGTGCCATGAGTGACACCAGACGATGACTCTCCTGCAGTGACGACTTTTCCAATACTTGCACCTATCATGTGGCGTCCTCATACGTGCAGTAAGAGCGGCATCGTTAAGCCGTTTAAGTGCACTGATGGCATTGTAGCGTGGCTTGCGACTTGTGTTGCTCATGCAGAGAGCGAGCCTACGGCTGAACCATGACACTTCCAGGCATCACTTGGTATTCCACATTGGTGTGCTGCTATGGACCAGGAGATTCATGCTCTTCAGAGAAACAATACTTGGCGCCTGGTCCCACTTCCATCTGGAGTCAACATCATTGACTCTAAATGGGTGTTTAAGGTGAAGAAACATGCGGATGGCTCCATTGAAAGGTACAAGGCACGATTGGTTGCTAAAGGATTCAAACAAAGGTATGGCCTTGATTACGAAGACACGTTCAGTCATGTTATTAAACCCACAATGATTCGTGTTCTTCTTTCATTGGCTATTACTCGAGGATGGTCACTTCGTCCGCTTGATGTCCAAAATGCCTTTCTTCATGGAATTTTGGAAGAAGAGGTATATATGCGTCAGCCACCAGGTTTTGTTGATCCTACTCAGCCGCATCATATGTGTCGTCTTGTCAAGGCTATCTATGGTCTGAAGCAGGCTCCTCGTGCGTGGCATGCACGACTTGGCGCTGCTCTTTGTGCACATGGGTTTGTGCCGTCTACAGCTGACACGTCCCTATTTATTCTCCAGCGACCTGAGGTGACTATGTACATTTTGGTCTATGTTGATGACATCATACTTGTCAGTTCGTCGGTCACTGCTGCAGATCGACTCGTGTCTTCCCTGGGTGCTAACTTTGTTGTTAAGGATCTTGCGAGATTACATTATTTTCTGGGTCTTGAGGTTATTCATTATGACAATGGCTTGACTCTCACTCAGCAGAAGTACTCTCAGGATCTATTACGCCGTGCAGGTATGTTGTAGTGCAAGACTGCTACAACTCCCACTTTTGCCACAGACAAATTGTCAGCTTTTGATGGGGACTTGCTCTCTTCTGATGATTCCACTGAGTACCGCAGCATTGTTGGTGGTCTGCAGTATTTGCTCATTACTCGACCAGACATATCATTTGCAGTCAATCGCGTGTGTTAGTACCTCCATGCACCGTGTGATTCTCATTGGTCAGCTGTTAAGCGTATTCTACGCTATGTTCATCACACTGGATCCTATGGTCTTCGTCTGTAGTCTGCGCCCTCGGGTATGATCTCAGCCTTTTCTGATGCTGATTGGGCTGGTAGTCCAGATGATCGGCGATCCACGGGGGAACATGCTGTGTTCTTTGGTCCTAACTTGATCTCATGGCAAGCTGGCAAGCAAGCTATAGTGTCTCGGAGTAGTACTGAAGCTGAATACAAAGCAGTTGCTAATGCCACTGCTGAGATCATATGGGTTCAGTCATTGCTTAAAGAGTTGAAGGTCTCTCAAGCTCAGCCGCCTGTTCTTTGGTGTGATAACATCGGTGCTACATATCTTTCATCAAATGTGGTATTTCATGCCCGAACAAAACACATTGAAGTTGACTATCATTTTGTGAGGGAACGTGTTGCACATAAGCTACTTTAGATCAAGTTCATTTCTTCCAAGGATCAGCCTACGGATATTTTCACTAAACCCTTCCCTTTACCTTCGTTTGAAGGATGTCGACGCAATCTTAACCTCCTGAGTGTTTCAGGACATAGTTAAGATTGAGGGAGGGTGTTAGACTAAGTATATAGTAGATATACTTGTTGTAATACAAAACCTGTACCTGTACGTTCCCTCTCTCTATATACATGAAAGCCGTACCCTCTTAGGGTATCGAGCATTGTTCCAACCCTAGTACGTCTAACACCACTAAATATATACGGTCTCATATGTTTTTTTGTTGCATCTGTGTTTTGCATGTTCTTTCCATTCATCAAATACACATCATCGAGATGAGACCAACGGTAAAACTGAGCCAATCTCTAATTGAATTGATGAACTAACGGTTGAATTGAGCCAAGCCGTATTTGGATTGATTTATAATGAATTTGATTTTTAAACTTTAGAGTGGAGTAGTGGCTCATGGTCCCTTGTGTTGAGGAAAATATTCCTTCGTAGAAAACATTAGTGTTTTTTTTTGAAAAGGAGGATGACCCCTGGCCTCTGCATCAATCGATGCATGCAGCCATCTTATTAAAAAAGATCGTAACAAAGTCTTAAGGTCCGAAGAAGCTCATAAACTGAGCAGTAGTCGAAAGAAAATAAGTCTGAAAAATGCCACATCCGGCGATATAGAACTAAAAAGTGCCACACCGGGCGATAAACAACAAGCTATGATGCCTACACACATAGCCTATTATTAGCTCACCACTCAAATCGGCTGAAGATAGTCCGTGCTACCATCTCCAAGTGGTTGCACCCAATAACCAAAAGCTCCCCGAAGTCCACATGAGTAAGGAACACATACAGATCCAAGTTGTAGCTTTGTACATAACTTGCAAAAAATTATTGAAATTTGTCCCACTAAAAATCATATCATTCCTAGTGTTCCATATAGCTCAGAAAAGTGCAGATATTCCGATCCGAATATGTTTAGATATGTGTATGTCCACTCCATTAAGCCATGTCCCAAATAATGTGTTTATGCTCCTTGGGGGCTGAACTTTAAAAGCTATATGAATTGATCGCCATAATAATTTTGCAAGAGGACATTCTAGAAAGAGGTGTTTAATCATTTCATTTTCATCATAGAAACAAGACCTCCAGTTACCAACCCAATTCCGTTTCACCAAGTTATCTTTGGTTAAATGACTTCTTTATGAACGAACCACATAAAATTTTTAATTCGAAGCGGAACTTTAATCTTTCGAATGTGTAAAGACCTCGACAATTGCCCGCAGTCAATTAGGTTCGAATACATGGATTTCATTGAGAAGATTCCATTCGTGGTTAAACTCGAGTGAATTATATCCGCTGATACGTCTCCAACGTATCTATATTTTTTATTGTTCCATGCTATGATATTATCCTTCTAGGATGTGGGCTTTTATATACACTTTTATATGATTTTTGGGACTAAACTATTAACCCGGAGCCCAGTGCCAGTTTCTGTTTTTCTCTTGTTTTAGAGTATCGCAGAAAAAGAATATCAAACGGAGCCCAATTGACCTGAAACTCAACGGAGCTTATTTTTGGACCAGAAGAAGCCCAGGAAGTGCCGGAGGGGGACCAAAAGGTTCCCGGGCTGCCCACGAGGGTAGGGGGCGCCCCCTGCCTCATGGACAGCCCGGAGGTCCTCTTTACTTGCCCCCGACTCCAACACCTCCTATATATACTGAAACCTCCGGAAAATAACCTAGATCGGGAGTTCCGCCGCCGAAAGCCTCTGTTGCCACCGAAAACCAATCTAGACCCCATTCTGGCACCCTGCCGGAGGGGGAATCCCTCTCGGGTGGCCATCTTCATCATCCCGGCGCTCTCCATGACAAGGAGGGAGTAGTTCACCCTCGGGGCCGAGGGTATGTACCAGTAGCTATGTGTTTGATCTCTCTCTCTCGTGTTCTTGAGATGGCACGATCTTGATGTATCGCGAGCTTTCCTACTATAGTTGGATCTTATGATGTTTCTCCCCCTCTACTTTCTTGTAATGGATTGAGTTTTCCCTTTGAGTTATCTTATCGGATTGAGTCTTTAAGGATTTGAGAACACTTGATGTATGTCTTGCGCGTGATACCCGTGGTGACTATGGGGTATTCTATCGATTCACTTGATGTATGTTTTGGTGATCAACTTGCAGGTTCCGTGACCTTGGGAATCTATGCATAGGGGTTGGCACACGTTTTCGTCTTGACTCTCCGATAGAAACTTCGGGGCACTCTTTGAAGTACTTTGTGTTGGTTGAATAGATGAATCTGAGATTGTGTGATGCATATCGTATAGTCATGCCCACGGATACTTGAGGTGACAATGGAGTATCTAGGTGACATTAGGGTTTTGGTTGATTTGTATCTTAAGGTGTTATTCTAGTACGAACTCTATAATAGATCGAACGGAAAGAATAGCTTCGTGTTATTTTACTATGGACTGTTGAATAGATCGATCAGAAAGAATAACTTTTAGGTGGTTTCATACCCTACAATAATATCTTCGTTTGTTCTCCGCTATTAGTTACTTTGGAGTGACTCTTTGTTGCATGTTGAGGGATAGTTATATGATCCACTTATGTTATTTTTATTGAGAGAACTTGCACTAGTGAAAGTATGAACCCTAGGCCTTGTTCCAACGCATTGCCATACCGTTTGTGCTCACTTTTATCTTTAGTTACCTTGCAGTTTTTTATATTTTCAGATTAGAAAAGCCTATATCTACCATCCATATTGCACTTGTATCACCATCTCTTCGCCGAACTAGTGCACCTATACAATTTACCATTGTATTGGGTGTGCTGGGGACACAAGAGACTCTTTGTTATTAGGCTGCAGGGTAGTTTGAGAGAGACCATCTTCATCCTACGCCTCCCATGGATTGATAAACCTTAGGTCATCCACTTGAGGGAAATTTGCTACTGTCCTACAAACCTCTGCACTTGGAGGCCCAACAACGTCTACAATAAGAAGGTTGCGTAGTAGACATCAAGCTCTTTTCTGGCGCCGTTGCCGGGGAGGTGAGTGCTTGAAGGTATATCTTTAGATCTTGCAATCGAATCTGTTAGTTTCATGTTTTATCACTAGTTTAGCTTATAAAAGAAAACTACAAAAAAATGGAATTAAGGTTACCTCATATGCTTCATCTTTTTAATATCTTTCATGAAAATGATGGGAAGGAAAATTGTGCTCAAGTAATAGAAGAAGAATTACATAGAATGCTTGGCGTAAAATATGTGAATGATGAGCATGATTGCAATGTTGTTAGTATGAATTCTTTGGATACCCATGATGCTAACGATATGCAAAGCCACAAGCTTGGGGATGCTATGTTTGATGACGATGATATTTTTAGTCCCCCAAGTTTTGATGAGCAAATTTATTATGATGAAAGGATGCCTCCTATTTATGATGATTATTGTGATGACTTGTATGCTATAAAGAATAAAGATAACCATGAAACTTTTCATCATGATTTTAATTTTCAATTGGATTATGCTTGACATGATAGCTATTTTGTTGAGTTTGCTCCCACTACTATTGATGAGAAGAATTTTGCTTATGTGGAGAGTAGTTAAATTTCTATGCAAGTAGATCATGAAAAGAATGCTTTATGTGCTAGTTATATGATTGAATACATTCATGTTGCTACTGAAAATTATTATGAGAGAGGATCATATGCTTGTAGGAATTGTAATAATATCAAGTTTCCTCTCTATGTGCTTAAAGTTTTGAAGTTATGCTTGTTTTGCCTTCCTATACTAGTTGATTGTTGTTCCCATAAGTTGTTTGCTCACAAAATCCCTATGCATAGGGAGTGGGTTAGACTTAAATGTGCTAGTTATATTCTTCATGATGCTCTCTTTATGTTTCAATTCTTATCTTTTATGCGAGCATCATTGAAATCATCATGTCTAGCTAAGGGCGTTAAACGATAGCGCTTGTTGGGAAGCAACCCAATTTTATTTTATTTGCTTTTGCTTCTGTTTAGGAATAAATATTGCATCTGTATTCTGTTTAGATGTGGTTTTGTGTTTTAATTAGTGTTTGTGCCAAGTAGAACCTTTGGGAAGACTTGTGTGAAGTTTATGCGATCATGCTGTAAAAAACAGAAACTTTAGCGCTCACAAGATTAGCTACCATTTTTTTACTGGAGAGTGCTTTTTAGTTTATTCTTTTTGAAGATGATTAATAGACAAATTCCTCACGTCCACAAATTTATTTCAGAATTTTTAGAGTGACAGAAGTATTCTAAAGTTACAGATTGCTATAGATTGTTCTGTTTTTGACAGATTCTGTTTTTCGTGTGTTGTTTGCTTATTTTGATGAATCTATGAGTAGTATCGGAGGGTATGAACCGTAGAGAAGTTGTAATACAGTAGATATTACACCAATATGCATTTAGAATGAGTTCACAACAGTACCTAAGTGGTGGTTTTATTTTCTTATACTAACGGAGCTTACGAGTTTTCTGTTGAGTTTTGTGTTGTGAAGTTTTCAAGTTTTGGGTAAAGATTCGATGGACTATGGAATAAGGAGTGGCAAGAGCCCAAGCTTGGGGATGACCAAGGCACCCCAAGGTAATATTCAAGTACAACCAAGATCCTAAGCTTGGGGATGCCATGGATGGCATCCCCTCTTTCGTCTTCGTTCATCAGTAACTTTACTCGATGCTATATTTTTATTCACCACATGATATGTGTTTTGCTTGGAGCGTCAATTCGTTTGATTTTGTTTTTCTTGCTGTCTGATTAATATCCCAAGATCTGAAATTCTTAAATGTTAGAGAATCTTCACACAGTTACATAATTATTCAACTACTCATTGATCTTCACTTATACTTTCGGAGTAGTTTGTCATTTGCTCTAGTGCTTCACTTATATCTTTTTAGAGCACGGCGGTGGTTTTATTTTGAAGAAATAGATGAACTCTCATGCTCACTTATATTATTTTGAGAGTCTCTTAGAACAGCATGGTAATGTGCTTTGGTTATAAAACTAGTCCAAATATGATAGACATCCAAGTTGGGTATAGTAAAAACTTTCATACAAGTGCATTGAATAGTATGAGAAGTTTGATACTTGATGATTGTTTTGAGATATGAGGATGGTGATATTAGAGTCATGCTAGTAGAGTAGTTGTGAATTTGAGAAATACTTGTGTTGAGGTTTGCAAGTCCCGTAGCATGCACGTATGGTAACCATTGTGTGACAAATTTGAAGCATGAAGTATTTCATCGAGTGACATCCTTTGTGTGGAGGTCGGGATCGCGCAATGGTTAACTCCTACCAACCCTTCCCCTAGGAGCATGCGTGTAGTACTTTGTTTTGATGACTTGTAGATTTTTGCAATAAGTATGTGAGTTCTTTATGACTAATGTTGAGTCCATGGATTATACGCACTGTCACCCTTCCACCATTGCTAGCCTCTCTAGTAGCGCGCAACTTTCGCCGGTACCATAAACCCACCATATATCTTCCTCAAAACAGCCACCATACCTACCTATTATGGCATTTCCATAGCCATTCTGAGATATATTGCCATGCAACTTTCCACCATTCCGTTTATTATGACATGCTTCATCATTGTCATATTGCCATGCATGATCATGTAGTTGACATTGTATTTGTGGCAAGGCCACCATGCTTAATTTTTCATACATGTCACTCTTGATTCATTGCACATCCTGGTACACCGCCGGAGGCATTCATATAGAGTCATACTTTGTTCTAGTATTGAGTTGTAATATCGAGTTGTAAATCAATATAAGTGTGATGATCATCATTATTAGAGCATTGTCCCAAAGAAAAAAAAGAAAAAAAAAGAAGGAAAGGCCAAAGAAAAAAGAAAGGCCCAAAAAAGAAGAAAAAAAGAAAAAAAGAAAAGAAAAGAAAAGAAAAGAAAAGAAAAGAAGGGACAATGCTACTATCTTTTTCCACACTCGTGCTTCAAAGTAGCACCATGATCTTCATGATAGAGAGTCTCTTGTTTAGTCACTTTCATATGCTAGTGGGAATTTTCATTATAGAACTTGGCTTGTATATTCCAACGATGGGCTTCCTCAAATGCCCTAGGTCTTCATGAGAAAGCAAGTTGGATGCACACCCACTTAGTTTCTTTTGTTGAGCTTTCATACATTTATAGCTCTAGTGCATCCGTTGCATGGCAATCCCTACTCACTCACATTGATATCTATCGATGGGCATCTCCATAGCCCATTGATACGCCTAGTTGATGTGAGAGCATCTTCCTCCTTTTTTCTTCTCCACAACCACCACTCTATTCCACCTATAGTGTTATATCCATGGCTCACGGTCATGTATTGCGTGAAAGTTGAAAAAGTTTGAAATTTGTTAAGTATGAAACAATTGATTGGCTGAAATCGGGGTTGTGCATGATTTGGGTACTTTGTGTGACGAAGATGGAGCATAGCCAAACTATATGATTTTGTAGGGATGAACTTTATTTGGCCATGTTAGTTTGAGAAGACATAATTGCTTTGTTAGTATGCTTGTAGTATTATTATTCTTATGTCAATATAGACTTTTGTCTTGAATCTTTCGGATCTGAATATTCATGCCACAATAAAGAAAATTACATTGAGAATTATGTTAGGTAGCATTCCACATCAAAAATTCTGTTTTTATCATTTACCTACTCGAGGACGAGCATGAATTAAGCTTGGGGATGGTTGATACGTCTCCAACGTATCTATAATTTTAGATTGTTCTGTGCTATTATATTATCCTTCTAGGATGTTTTATGGGCTTTTATATACACTTTTATATGATTTTTGGGACTAACCTATTAACCCAGAGTCCAGTGCCAGTTTCTGTTTTTCACTTGTTTTAGAGTATCGCAGAAAAGGAATATCAAACGGAGCCCAATTGACCTGAAACTCAACGGAGCTTCTTTTTGGACCAGAAGAAGCCCGGGAAGTGCCGGAGGGGGACCAAAAGGTTCCCGGGCTGCCCACGAGGGCAGGGGGCGCTACCCTGGGCGCGCCCCCTGTATCGTGGACAGCCCGGAGGTCCCCTTTACTTGCCCCTGACTCCAACACCTCCTATATATACTGAAACCTCCGAAAAATAACCTAGATCGGGAGTTCCGCCACCGAAAGCCTCTGTTGCCACCGAAAACCAATCTAGACCCCGTTCCGGCAGCCTGCCGGAGGGGGAATCCCTCTCTGGTGGCCATCTTCACCATCACGGCGCTCTCCATGACAAGGAGGGAGTAGTTCACCCTCGCGGCTGAGGGTATGTACCAGTAGCTATGTGTTTGATCTCTCTCTCTCTCTCTCATGTTCTTGAGATGTCACGATTTTGATGTATCGCGAGCTTTGCTACTATAGTTGGATCTTATGATGTTTCCCCCTCTACTTTCTTGTAATGGATTGAGTTTTCACTTTGAGTTATCTTATCAGATTGAGTCTTTAAGGATTTGAGAACACTTGATGTATGTCTTGCGTGGGATACCCGTGGTGACAATGGGGTATTCTATTGATTCACTTGATGTATGTTTTGGTGATCAACTTGAGGGTTCCGTGACCTTGGGAATCTATGCATAGGGGTTGGCACACGTTTTTGTCTTGACTCTCCGATAGAAACTTTGGGGCACTTTTTGAAGTACTTTGTGTTGGTTGAATAGATGAATCTGAGATTGTGTGATGCATATCGTATAATCATGCCCACGGATACTTGAGGTGACAATGGAGTATCTAGGTGACATTAGGGTTTTGGTTGATTTGTATCTTAAGGTGTTATTCTAGTACGAACTCTATGATAGATCGAACGGAAAGAATAGCTTCGTGTTATTTTACTACGGACTCTTGAATAGATCGATCAGAAAGAATACTTTGAGGTGGTTTCGTACCCTACAATAATCTATTCGTTTGTTCTCTGCTATTAGTTACTTTGGAGTGACTCTTTGTTGCATGTTGAGGGATAGTTATATGATCCAGTTATGTTATTATTGTTGAGAGAACTTGCACTAGTGAAAGTATGAACCATAGGCCTTGTTCCAACGCATTGCCATACCGTTTGTGCTCACTTTTATCTTTAGTTACCTTGCTGTTTTTTATATTTTCATATTACAAAAACCTATATCTACCATCCATATTGCATTTGTATCACCATCTCTTCGCCGAACTAGTGCACCTATAAAATTTACCATTGTATTGGGTGTGTTGGGGACACAAGAGACTCTTTGTTATTTGGTTATAGGATTGTTTGAGAGAGACCATCTTCATCCTACACCTCCCACAGATTGATAAACCTTAGGTCATCCACTTTAGGGAAATTTGCTATTGTCCTACAAACCTCTGCACTTGGAGGCCCAACAACGTCTAAAAGAAGAAGGTTGCGTAGCAGACATCATCCGCCTAATCGGATAGTAGAACATCAGTCAACCCACGGTCCAGGTGCAACCAAGCATTCCAACGGTTCCCTACTAGGGATCTCCTAAATTGGATATTGTGGCACCCCGGCTCAGAGCAACCGGTTTACCTTGGATTGCCAGCCCAGAGATCAAGTCTTCCTGCAACACACAACATCTTGGTACAAAAAACAACCGCTTTATTGATACTAGCGGAAACATAGGTTCCATATTACATCAAGTAGCGCGGACAAGCGGCACACACGGTGTGGCTGAACAGTATGTACATTATTTAATGAACATGAAGGGGCCTCGATCACGACATCTACGCGGCAGCGGAACGACGACGAAGCGAAACTCCATAACACGGGGACACCGACGTCGACACGATCTAGACGCAAGAAGCACTCCGATCTGGTAAGACTTCCCTGAAATCTGGCATGACACACCACGTCAGTACATTGAACGTACATGCAAGCTCACAACAAGCATAAACATATTGGCAAGCAATATCATGACAATTAATCAATTTTAAATGCAATACGATAACATATTACTCATGAAGTGAATCCAACTTGTGCACCGAGTTCCTCGGACTCTCTTAGCAAACGGGTTACTTCGTAACTAAAATGGCGATCATGCACGGATCGCACATGAAACCAACACTTTGGTTCCCACAATGATCATCTTCATGATCTCACAAATCTCATCACTTAACCAGTGCCAAGCATAAAAATTTAGTGTGGAAGATTACTTAATCATGTTGATCCATGGTGTGACTTACTCACGAGCTATGTTCATAACCGAGGACACGGCTATCGATATATTGAATAAACACTCTGCAAGGTTAGTACACTGTACCCACATCACGGAACCCATGGCCTCACACTCCCATTCGGGTGGACAAACGACATTCCGACAGAACCCTCCCATTGCCATGACACTCTCCCAGCCACTCCGACCAACTCCCCTCTGGGCTAAGTCATGGGTGGCCCCGTGTCTACCAAAGACACGAACGGCCACCGTCGTGGCAAAACAAATCAGCTGTCCCAAACGGGGACAAGGTACCAAAACAACAATGGGCACACAAGGTTATGTCTGCTTACCTGGCCAAGGTACCGCACACCCATAACCTTCCCTCGTTGGAGGTACCGACCAGAGGCATGACAATGGACCGAATAAAGGCCTTCCCATAAAAGGCAAATGTGGTTGCACTGGGAAAAACCCGATTCGGTGGCACCATGACTCGATCAACATTATGTTCAAGTTGAATTAACATCAGGTTTAACTTGAAATGAAAATAACTCGAGTCACAATATTCCATGAATGTGCAACTATATGACATGCATGTAATGCCCCGGATGTAAAACTTCCCTTTATGGTAATATATTCATCATTGACTTAATCAATTCCATTCTGGGCTCTTCCTTCATTTCGGGTTTCTTCGTTTTTGCCTTGTGCGTGTGATGCATGTCACCATGTCATTTTCATTATGTGCATTGAATTGTCATAGTCTCACTTGCATCCGTGTGTAGTTGTATCGTCTCCGTTTTCTTCGTTGTCCGTTTCGAGTTCTGACACTCACACACGTGCCCGTCGCACCTCTCAAGCCTTTATTTCGTGAGAGGGTTAAAAACATCCTCGGAATGGGCCGAGACTTGTCGAGTGGTCTTGGTATATCATCGGTAGACCGCTTGTCAAGTCTCGTCTCGTTTGGAGGTCGTTTGATACTCCAACGGTTAACCACATGGGCTAAAAACCCCTATCTCTTTTGGCCCAACACCCCTCCACAACAGCCCACTAGCCCAGCACAACCACCTCCATCCTCTCGTTCGTTGGATCGTGACCGCGTGGGCGAAAACCGCACCTCATTTGGACACTCCTAGCTCCCAGAATCTATAAATAGGCCCTCTCCCCCGAAATCTAGATCAACCCTAATTTTTTTTGTCCTCCGCGCCGCCGGACACGTCCGGATCGCGCCGGACACGTCCAGCCGCCGCCCCGCGCCCAATTCGCTCTCGACACGTGGCACCACCGGACCCCGTCCACCGCGCGCCGCCGCCGGCCCGCGCGGCCCGTGGCCCGTTCGCCGCCGCCTCGCCCGCGGACTCTGTTCCCGCCGCCAGACAGCTCCCGCGCCTCCGGCGCGTGGCGGCCACCGCGCCCGCCGCTCCACCGTCGGCGCGCCACCACGCATCGCCGCCGCTGCACCTCGGCCACTCTGGTGCCGGCTGCCGGTACGCGCGTTGGTGCCCATCCGCCCCTCATCACCGGCCGGCCCGCGCCGGTGCTCCCTCCGACCGCCGCCGCCATCAACTCGGCGAGCCGCCACTCCACTCCGGCCAGATCTGCCCCAGGTGGATCAGATCCACCGAGAGCCGATCCAAACGCCTCCCGCTCCGCCCGGATCTCTCCATCACGCTTCGTCCCGTCCACATTTGACCCTTTCGTAGGGGTATATTTCACTAAGTCCCTAATCTGTGTAAATTTAGCGCCTCCTTCATCATGTGGTAACTTTGTGCTCGGTGCTTCGTTTTGCGCATATAATATATCAAAATGTTCGTCTCGAAGTGCTCTACATGTTAGCATCAGTGTCATGCATGTTAGAGTTCATCTAGATTTCTTAATCTTCATTGTAAGACTGCTTCATGACGTTACTATTTCAGCACTAGTTGTCTATTAACATTTTGGTGGCATGTTCGTGAGGTCACAACTTGGTGCATGTTGGTCCAAATGGAGTGTATGATATGTCAAAATGTTCGTCTTGTGATGCTCTTCATGATGGATGCATTTGCATACATGTTAGGTTGCATTATGCCATATTTAACCCTGTTGCAAAAGTGCATGTGGCTGATAAGTTTCTGAACTTGTTATGAGATGATGTTTTGTCTTGTTTGTGTATATTAATCCATGTGTCATATGAGCCAGGTGTCAACATGAGTTTTGCTCATTGGAACGTGCTCTACATGATAGATTTATTTTCATGCCATGATATTTCTTGAGATGAGTGCAACAAGCTTGATAACATGCCATCATGATGTTAAGTTTCTGCTAAGGCTGAATCTGTTAATTTTTATGCCATGTTTCCATGATGCCACCAACTTTGTTGTGCATGTTTAGAGTTGTCCAGTGGGTGTTCCTTGATGTATATGTTATGCTCTAGCTATCCATGCTCTTGTTTGCCATGATAGCTTACTGTAGCTTGTTGTTTGCATGCTCTCAAGTTGCCATAACATGTTTCTGTCAGCTTGTTATCAGCAAGTTCAGTTTTGCCATGTGAATAGCTAGTGTTCTATGCATCCTATGACCATGTTCTTGCCATGAGTAGCTTCACAAACATGTCTTCTTGCTATTGGTTGTATTCACATGCCATGCTATGCTCTGAGATGAGTTGCACAAACTTGCAAACATGCCTAGTTGTTGTTATTGTTGCCATGCCCAATTTTTCACCAAGTCTGGATAAACTTTTGCACTTTTGCCATGCTGTTTGTGACATGTTCTTGTATGCTATAGAAATAGCCATGTGGTTATTCTTGAAGAGCATGTTATGTATTTTATTGGCATGCCTTTTTCTTGCTTGTTGGAGTGCTGTAGCATACTTAAACTTGGTCACTTAGTGGGCAACTTGCTGTTTTTGGCAGATTGCATCGTGTAGTGTTTTGCTTGTCTTTTGCAAACCGTGCATCCGTTTCTCATGATCTTTATGTCGATTTCGACCAAAATCTTCCCATCTATCCAGTGGCTTGCTTGGTTACCCAAGATGAAGCCATTTCCATCATCTTCTCCTTTAGGCTCGAGAGCATCCTCATGCATACGCACATCATACTTGCATCCCATGTCATGTCTTGCATAATGTTGATTGTGCATTGCACCATGATTGATCTTGTACCGTTGTTGTGCTCTTGTGTTGGGTGGAGCCCGGAGCCGATACCGAGTTCGAGGATCTTGTCGAGACTGAGTTTGAGGAGCCGTCTTACCATCCCACCGGCGACTTACCAGGCCAGATGACTGTTCCCCGATATCACCTCTATCTTTGCCTTGCTAGTTGTCTCGCTCTTTAGCTATGCCTCGATGCCTATTCTTGTCTTGTCAGCCTCATATTGTTGACATGAAACACTCTAACCGCCTTCGTAGCAAACCGTTGATTAGCTAAGTACACTTTTGCTCAGCCCCTCTTATAGCGTTGTTTGTTGCAGGTGAAGTTTGAAGATTGCTCCATGTGCGGACTTGTTTATTGGGATAACACAATATATATCTTAATTAAATTAATGCACATATATATTGGTAAATGGGTGGAAGGCTTGGCCTTCTGCTTGGTGTTTTGTTCCACTCATGCCTCCTTAGGACCCGATAAACCGATGTTATGTTCCTTGATTTTTGCGTTCCTAACATGGTTGGGGTTTATGGCCCCCCCTTGATAATTCGCACTGCTTAAAGCTTTTCCAGCAAGGCCCAACCTTAGTTTTACCATTCGCCTAATAACTAAAACTTGCATAGGGAGTTATAAACCCGAGTTCTTAATCCACCCCTGGGCCAGTGCTCCTCATGAGTGTTGGTCCAAACCTGTCAGTCGCCGCTGACCACCAGGGGCAACTCTGGACTTGGCCTACCGGAAGTTTGGACAATTTGATCGTGGCCTGTTACGAGACACACACGGCTCTTATCAGGGTGTCAGCACGTCGGGAGGCTTTGCTGGATTAGTTTTACCTTTGTCAAAATATCTTGAGCACGGGATTCCAAGAATACTCGGGTCTTCCCAATTTGGAGTTGCGACTCCGCAGATCGTGAGCTTGTAATGGGCTAAGTTGGGACACCCCTGCAGGGTTTGAACTTTCAAAAGCCATGCCCGCGATTATGTGGTAGATGGGAATTTGTTAATATTCGGTTGTGGATAACTTGATATCATATCCTTAAGACTACACTACCGGTGAGTAACCGTGATGGTCTCTTTCTGAATGGCTTCGGGAAGTGAACATGGTGGGGTTATGTATGAACGTGACTAGCTAGGATCACTTCTTGATCAACTTGGCGACCGTTGGCACATATTATCATCTTGTTCTGAACTCGTAAGCTAGTTGCTTAGTGCTTGGTGCAAACACTTTATTACCTCTCCACACCTAAAGGCTTTGTTAGTTTTGATACCCGAGAATGGGATTGCTGAGTCCTTGTGGCACACAGATTACAAAACACACCAGATGCAGGTATATCTGAGTACGATTCAGGAGATGGATCAGAACTTCAATGGGAGTTCGATGAAGAGCGTGGTCGTTACTATGTATCGTATCCCGACGATCAGTAGTGGCTCCTACTAGGGGCGATCGGGACTTGTGGTGTGGTATCTTTTCTCGTTGGGATTTTGTCCGTAGTCGGACGTTGTGTTATTTGGATGAATGTATGCTATTGTATTCATTGTGTGACATGGCGAGTGTAAGCCAACTATTTTTTCCTCTTTCATCCCTAAACTTTTACATGAGATATGCAAAGATACCACACTTGTGATCATTCCAGAATGCGCTTATGTCTCTAAGTCGTGCCTCGACACGTAGGAGATATAGTCGCATCCTGGGCATTACAAGTTGGTATCAGAGCCTTCTCCGACCTAGGAGCCCCCCTGATTGATCGAACAGCTAACGGTTGAGTCTAGGCACACACACAAAATGTTTTGAGTCATATATATATATATATATATATATATATATATATATATATATATATATATATATATATATATATATATATATATATATATATATATATATATCAAAGAGTAGGATTTCTTTTACTCCTCATCCCCTTCATCGCTCTGGTGAGGTCTCCTGACGTTGTTTTAACTGCACTATTCTCAAAATTTCACCAATTTTTTTTAGGATCACGCGGGTATTGTTTGGATTGTTCCGATATGTTTGTGACGAGAAAATTGTTCTTGGTGCCTCATGTCATTTAGGGGTTGTGGCAGTGTCCCGGGGAGTTGAGCTCCGAGGTGTTGTCGTCACAAATGTATCGTAGCGGTTCTAGAATACCAGAGGCGACCGACATCGAAAACTCTTCTATGCATGTCTGGTGGTGAGATAACCCCAACGTCACCCAGTACTGGGGAGATAGTTCGGGAGTATTGCCACAGCTAGTATAGCGGATACGTTTCAAAGGTCCGAGGTAAACGGTTTCCGAAGATGACTGGTTATGTGTTGATGGTTGGATACAGCTGGATGTAGGTTTGAAGTTGAGTGCGCGGTGCTTCCCCTGTATCCCCAACACCAGATTGCATAACCGGAAAGCTTCGGGAATTAATAGGTGGCTTTCAAGTAGATCTTCGGTAATCTTCCAACGGGTGCATTGTATGAGGTTTGGGGTTCAACATCTAGTGAAGAGGTTTCATGGGCGCTGTTCCAATTGGGAGTTGCATCTTAAAGGATCCATGGCTATGCTGATCCGGGGATGACAAGGCCCTTTGTAACACGTGCCATGGGGCATTCAACACGAACATGTGGGACAAAACCTCGATTATGTATTTGTTTTTTCTGTACCTTGTTGTTTTATTCTATCATTTTGTTCTCCCAAGTGGCTTCTCGACAAGTTGTTTTACCATTAAGCTATGGAATTCATTCGTTCAATTTTTTTCGAATGTTCATTGTAAAGACAATATGTTGCAAATATCTAGCCGTTGATTCAGCTTATCTATTATTTGCTTCAATGGTTAACGGTTGTCATCATCTTCAGGATGGCACCTAAGAAAGTTCCCAACCAGAACCCAGAGGGTGAAGAAGAGCGTCCTCCTTCCCCTCCTCCTCCGTCCGAGGCATGGAGAGCGATTATGCAGGCAACCAATCAGAACACTCAAATGCTCATGTAGATGATGCATAATTTCCAAGCCAATCAAGCAAATCAAGGCAATCAAGGGAACCAAGGCCAAGGAAATCTGTTCAATCAACCTCACTTTGCGACTCTGAACCAATTCCTGGCAAATCAGCCCAAGTCTTTCAGTTACTGTGTGGACCCGCTAGATGCTGAAGATTGGATCACAGACATCAAGAAGCATTTTGAATGCAGTAACGTCACACCTGAGGATTATGTCAAGTTTGCCGCTTTCCAACTCAAAGATCAAGCTGCAGATTGGTGGCAACAGTACAAAGACTCCAGAGTGGGTTGTCAGATCTCGTGGACTGACTTCTGCCGCGATTTCCGTTCTCATCACATTCCTACCAGTGTCATTGAAGGTATGCGGGAGCAATTCCGCAATATGAAGCAAGGCACCATGTTTGTCTACCAATACAATGTGAAGTTCCAGAATCTTGCCCGTTATGCGAAGCAAGACATCCCCGATGCCAAGAGCAAAATCTACCAGTTCCGAGGTTGTATGAAAGATGAACTCCAACTTGCTCTCACTCTGTTCGAGCTAGATGAATTTGATCAATTCTACAACATGGCTCTCAAGCAAGAGGCAGCTCAGCTCAAATGTGAAGCTTCCAAGAAGAGGATAGGAGATGTTGTTCACTCCTCCTCTTCCTCTCAAGTGGTCGCCAAGCAACAGAAGTTCTGGCTCCCGCCTCCTCCAGTGCTCCGTCCTCCAAGTCAGAACAAGCACTCAGGTGGTCGTGGATTCTCCCACCCACCCAACCCAAGCAACGAGTCCAAATCTCAGTTCCAAGCTCCAATACCAAGTGTTCCTCCTTCCCTTCCAGTTTCAGAGGTCACTTGCTACAAATGTGGTCTGAAGGGTCATTATTCCAACAAGTGCACCAACCAGAGGTGCCTTCCGCCTCCTCCACCTATCAGCAATGCTATTGTGAAGCACAATCCCAAGTATGCAAGAGTGAACCTGATGAATGCAGCTCAAGCAGAGAATTCTTCTGATGTGATTATTGGTAATCTCCCAGTTAACTCTACTCCTGCAAAAGTTTTGTTTGATTCTGGTGCATCGTTGTCCTTCATTTCAAAAACCTTTTGCATCAAAGCATGAAGTTCCACTCCAAGAGCTGCCAACGTCTCTAACTGTGATCTCACCGGGATTACAAATGAGTTCTCGCTACATGGCTCCAGACATATCTATTCATATGGGTGATTATAGTTTTCTGGTTTCCCCGGTTGTTCTCGGCAACTCCGACATTGATCTTATTCTTGGGATGGATTGGCTCTCCAAGCATGATGCAAATATTGATTGTGCAAACAAGGAGGTCAAGATAACATATCCTTCCGAAGATGTGATTATCTTTGCAGCTCAAGATAACACAATCAGGCTATTCTCTCTCAATGACAAGGGCAAGATTAATGCCATATCCCAGATTCCGATGGTTTGTGAATATGAGGATGTATTCCCTGAAGAGCTTCCAAGCATGCCTCCCAACCGTCCAGTTCAATTCGTCATTGAACTTGAACCTGGTACCAAGCCAGCCTGTCGGCGTCCGTATAAGTTTTCTCTTGATGAGTTGAAGGAAATGAAGAAACAACTCGACGAGAAAGAATGAATGGGTCTAATCAGACCAAGTACTTCCCCTTGGGGCTATGGTGTTCTTTTTGTCAAGAAGAAGGATGGTACGGAACGTTTGTACATTGATTACCGGCATTGAACAAGAAGACAATAAAGAATAAGTACCCGCTCCTTAATATCAATGAATTGTTCGAGAAGCTCAAAGGAGCAATGGTTTTCTCGAAGCT
This sequence comes from Secale cereale, assembly GCA_902687465.1. NCBI lineage: Eukaryota > Viridiplantae > Streptophyta > Magnoliopsida > Poales > Poaceae > Secale > Secale cereale. The sequence continues at coordinate 625,446,401 of LR738713.1, forward strand.
TGATCTCCGGATGGGCTACCATCAGATTCGTATCCGTGAAGAGGATATTCCCAAGACCGCATTCAGAACGAGTTATGGCTCCTATGAGTACACGGTCATGTCTTTCGGGCTTGCAAATGCTCCACCCACTTTCTCTCGGATGATACACTTCATATTCAACCCCTACACCAATGAATTCGTTCTCGTCTATCTGGATGATACTATGGTATTATCCAAGAATGAAGAAGACCACGCCAAGCACCTCCGTTTGGTCCTTGACAGGCTCTGTGAGCACCGTTTCTATGCGAAGTTCTCCAAATGTGAATTCTGGCTTGATAAAGTCCTCTATCTTGGCCATATTATCTTTGCCGAGGGCATTTCTGTTAACCCCGAGAAGGTTGAAGCTATTGTTAACTGGGAACCTCCTCAGAATGTCAAACAACTCCAAAGTTTCCTCGGTCTTGCAAGCTATTGCAGAAGGTTCGTTGAGAACTTCTCCAAGATTGCCAAGCCTCTTTCCAACCTGTTGCAGAAGAATGTCAAGTACTCATGAACTCCTGATTGTGATGTGGCATTCAACACCCTCGAAGAGAAGCTCATTTCTGCTTCGGTTCTTACTCCTCCGGGTGAGTCCAAGCCTTTTGAAGTGTTCTGTGATGCTTCATTGCAAGGTCTTGGTGGTGTTCTCATGCAAGACAAGAAGATCGTTGCATACACTTCGCGTCAGCTTAAACCAAATGAGAAGATTTACCCGACACATGATCTTGAGCTAGCAGCAGTTGTTCATGCCTTGATCACGTGGAGACACCTTCTATTGGGCAGAAATGTGGACATCTTCACCGATCACAAGAGCCTGAAGTACACCTTCACCTAGCCAAACCTTAACCACCACCAGACTCGTTGGGTTGAAATGATTCAAGAGTACGATCCAAGCATTGAGTATACTCCTGGCAAGGCCAATGTCATTGCAGATGCCTTGAGTAGAAAGGCTTACTGCAACAGTCTCCTCCTCAAACCGTTCCAACCTGAACTTTGTGAGTCATTCAGGAAGCTCAACCTCCAAGTTGTTCCGCAAGGATTTCTTGCCAACCTTCAAGTTGCTCCTAACTTGGAAGATCAAATCCGTGAGGCCCAACTCAGTGATGCTATGGTGCAGAAGGTGAAACATGGTATTGCCAAGGGTACTCCCAAGTACAAGTGCTATCGCATTGATGACAGAGACACTTTGTTTTTTGAGGACATAATTGTAGTTCCCAAAGGTGAGCTCAGAAAGCTCATAATGAATGAAGCACATGACTCACTCCTCTCGATACATCCAGGAAGCTCCAAGATGTACCATGACCTCAAGCAATCCTATTGGTGGACTCGCATGAAAAGAGAAATTGCTGTGATGTCTGCAAAAGAGTGAAGGCAGAGCATCAACGTCCAGCCGGACTCCTTCAGCCTCTACCTATTCTCGAGTGGAAATTCGATCACATTGAGATGGATTTCGTCACCGGTTTTCCCAAGTCCAAGCGAGGAAATGATGCTATCTTTGTGGTGATTGATAAGCTCACTAAAGTGGCTCATTTCCTTCCAGTCAAAGAATCCATCAATGCGGCACAATTGGCAGAGCTATACACCTCCAAAATTGTCTCTTTGCATGGTATCCCTCAAGTAATATCCTCGGATCATGGAAGCTTGTTCACTTCCAAATTCTGGGATTCCTTCCAGTCAGCTATGGGTACCAAGATTCGCTTCAGCACAGCTTTTCACCCTCAGACTAGTGGCCAAGTCGAAAGAGTGAACCAAATTCTTGAAGATATGCTCAGGGCATGTGTAATCTCCTTTGGTATGAAATGGGAAGATTGCCTTCCATTTGCTGAATTCTCCTACAACAACAGCTTCCAAGCAAGTGCAGGCAAAGCACCGTTTGAAATTCTCTGTGGCAGAAAGTGCCGTACCCCTCTCAACTGGTCCGAGACTGGTGAACGCCAACTCCTTGAAAATGATTTGATCTCAAAGGCCGAAGAAATGTGCAAAGTCATACGTGAGAATCTCAAAGCCGCGCAATCGCGCCAAAAGAGCTACAATGACGGCAAACATCGAGATTTGGCTTTTGACATTGGTGATCATGTCTATCTCCGTGTTTCTCCCATGAAGGGCACTCAGAGGTTCAGTATCAAGGGCAAGCTTGCTCCAAGATATGTTGGTCCTTTCAAGATAGTGAGCAAGAGAGGCGATCTAGCCTATCAACTCGAGCTTCCCTCCAACTTTGCAAATGTGCACGATGTGTTTCACGTGTCACAACTCCGCAAGTGCTTCAAGACACCTGAACGCACCATTCCTTTCGAAGAGATTGATCTTCAGCAAGACTTGTCTTATCGTGTGCACCCCGTTGCTATCCTTGAAGAAACTGAGCGCAAGACCCGCAACAAGTCCATCAAATTCTTGAAAGTGAAGTGGTCACATAATACCGACCGAGAAGCTACATGGGAACGAGAAGATCATCTCCGTTCCAAGTATCCCACTTTCTTTCAGTCCTAGATCTCGGGACGAGATATTTTTGTAGTGGAGGAGAGTTTGTAACGCCCCGGATGTAAAACTTCCCTTTATGGCAATATATTCATCGTTGACTTAATCAATTCCATTATGGGCTCTTCCTTCATTTCGGGTTTCTTCGTTTTTTCCTTGTGTGTGTGTTGCATGTCACCACGTTATTTTCATTATGTACATTGCATTGGCATAGTCTCACTTGCATCCGTGTGTAGTTGCATCGTCTCCGTTTTCTCCATTTTCCGTTTCGAGTTCCGACACTCACACACGTGCCCGTCACACCTCTCAAGCCTTGGTTTCGTGAGTGGGTTAAAAACACCCTCAGAATGGGCCGAGACTTGTCGAGTGGTCTTGGTATATCATCAGTAGACTGCCTGTCAAGTCTTGTCTTGTTTGGAGGTCATTTGATACTCCAACAGTTAACCACATGGGCTAAAAACCCCTATATCTTTTGGCCCAGCACCCCTCCACAACAACCCACTGGCCCAACACAACCACGTCCATCCTCTCGCTCATTGGATCGTGATCATGCGGGCGAAAATCGCACCTCATTTGGACACTCCTAGCTCCCAGAATATGTAAATAGGCCCCCTCCCCCGAAATCCGAATCAACCCTAAATTTTTTCATCCTCCGCGCCGTCAGACACGTTCGGATCATGCCGGACGCGTCGAGCCGCAGCCCCGTGCCCAATCCGCTCTCGACACGTGGCACCGCCGGACCCCCTCCACCGCGCGCCGTCGCCGGCCCGCGTGGCCCGCACCTGTCCCCCGCGGCCCGTTCACCGCCGCCTCGCCCGCGGATCCTGTCCCCGCCGCTGGACAGCTCCCGCGCCCGCCGCTCCACCGCCGGCGCGCCACCACGCATCGCCGCTGCTGTGCCTCGGCCACTCCGGCGCCGGCCGCGCCGACCGCTGCCGCCACGCGCGCCGGTGCCCCGCCGCCCCTCGTCACCGCCCTGCCCACGCCGGTGCTCCTTCCGGCCGCCGCCGTCATCAACTCCGGCGAGCTCCCCGGCGAGCCGCCGCTCCACTCCGGCCGGATCTGCCCCGGGTGGATCAGATCCACCGGGAGCCGATCCAAACGCATACCGCTCCGCTGGGATCTCTCCATCCCGCTTCGTCCCATCCACATTTGACTTTTTCGGAGGGGTATATTTCACTAAGTCCCTAATCTGCGTAAATTTATTGCCTCCTTCATCATGTGGTAACTTTGTGCTAGGTGCTCTGTTTTACGCATATAATATATCAAAATGTTTGTCTCGAAGTGCTCTACATGTTAGCATCAGTTTGATGCATGTTAGAGTTCATTTAGATGTCTTTATCTTCGTTGTAAGACTGCTTCGTGATGTTACTGTTTCAGCACTAGTTGTCTGTTAATATTTTGTTGGCATGTTCGTGAGGTCACAACTTGGTGCATGTTGGTCCAAATGAAGTGTATGATATGTCAAAATGTTCGTCTTGTGATGCTCTTCATGATGGATGCATTTGCATACATGTTAGGTTGCATTATGCCATGTTTAACCCTGTTGCAAAAGTGCATGTGGCTGATAAGTTTCTGAACTTGTTATGAGATGATGTTTTGTCTTGTTTGTGTATATGAATCCATGGAATGTGCTCTACATGATAGATTTATTTTCATGCCATTATTTGTCTTGAGATGAGTGCAACAAGCTTGATAACATGCCATCGTGATGTTAAGTTTCTGCTAAGGCTGAATCTGTTAATTTTTATGCCATGTTTCCATGATGCCACCGACTTTGTTGTGCATGTTTAGAGTTGTCCAGTGGGTGTTCCTTGATGTATATGTTATGCTCTAGCTATCCATGCTCTTGTTTGCCATGATAGCTTACTGTAGCTTGTTGTTTGCATGCTCTCAAGTTGCCATAAAATGTTTCTGTCGGCTTGTTATCAGCAAGTTCAGGTTTGCCATGTGAATAGCTAGTGTTCTATGGATCCAATGACCATGTTCTTGCCATGAGTAGCTTCAAAAACATGTCTTCTTGCTGTTGGTTGTATTCACATGCCATGCTATGCTCTGAGATGACTTGCACAAGCTTGCAAACATGCCTACTTGTTGTTATTGTTGCCATGCTCAGTTTTTCAGAAAGTCTGGATAAACTTTTGCCCTTTTGCCATGCTGTTTGTGACATGTTCTAGTATGTTCTAGAAGTAGCCATGTGGTTATTCTTGAAGAGCATGTTATGTATGTTATTGCCATGCCTTTTGCTTGCTTGTTGGAGTGCTGTAGCATACTTAAACTCGGTCACTTAGTGGGCAACTTGCTGTTTTTGGCAGATTGCATCGTGTAGTGTTTTTCTTGTATTTTGCAAACAGTGTATCCATTTCTCATGATCTTTATATCGATTTCGACCGAAATCTTCCCATCTATCCAGTGGCATGCTTGGTTACCCAAGATGAAGCCATTTCCATCATCTTCTCCTTTAGGCTAAAGAGCATCCTCATGCATACGCACATCATACTTGCATCCTATGTCATGTCTTGCATCATGTTGATTGTGCATTGCACCGTGATTGATCTTGTACTGTTGTTGTGCTCTTGTGTTGGGTAGAGCCAGGAGCCGATACCGAGTTCGAGGATTTTTGTCGAGACTGAGTTTGAGGAGCCGTCTTACCAGCCCACTGACGACTTACCAGGCAAGATGACCGTTCCCAGATATCACCTCTATCTTTGCCTTGCTAGTTGTCTCGCTCTTTAGCTATGCCTCGATGCCTATTCTTTTCTTGTCAGCCTCCTATTATTGCCATGAAACACTTTAACCGCCTTCGTAGCAAATCGTTGATTGGCTAAGTACGCTTTTGCTCAGCCCCTCTTATAGCGTTGTTAGTTGCAGGTGAAGTTTGAAGATTGCTCCACGTGCGGACTTGTTTATTGGGATAACACAATATATATCTTAATTAAATTAATGCACATATATATTGGTAAATGGGTGGAAGGCTTGGCCTTCTACTTGGTGTGTTGTTCCACTCATGCCACCTTAGGACCCGATAAACCGGTGTTATGTTCCTTGATTTTTGCGTTCCTAACACGGTTGGGGTTTATGCCCCCCCTTGATAATTCGCACTGCTTAAAGCTTTTCCAGCAAGGCCCAACCTTGGTTTTACCATTTGGCTAATAACTAAAACCTGCATAGGGAGTTCTAAACCCGAGTTCTTAATCCACCCCCCGGGCCAGTGCTCCTCATGAGTGTTGGTCCAAACCTGTCAGCCGCCGCTGACCACCAGGGGCAACTCTAGACTTGGCCTACCGGAAGTTTGGACAATCCGATCATGGCCTGAGACGAGATACGCGCGGCTCTTATCAGGGTGTCGCCACGTCGGGAGGCTTTGCTGGATTAGTTTTACCTTTGTCGAAATATCTTGAGCACGGGATTCCGAGAATACTCGGGTCTTCCCAATTTGGAGTTGCGACTCCGCAGATCGTGAGCTTGTGATGGGCTTAGTTGGGACACCCCTACAGGGTTTGAACTTTCGAAAGCCGTGCCCGCGGTTATGTGGCAGATGGGAATTTTTTAATATCCGGTTGTAGATAACTTGACACCATATCCTTAAGAATACACTACCTGTGTGAGTAACCGTGATGGTCTCTTTCTGAAGGGCTTCGAGAAGTGAAAACGGTGGGGTTATGTATGAACGTGATTAGCTAGGATCACTTCTTGATCAACTTGGCGACCGTTGGCACATATTCTCATCTCGCTCTAAACTCGTAAGCTAGTTGCTTAGTGCTTGGTGCAAACACTTTATTACCTCTCCACACCTAAAGGCTTTGTTAGTTTTGATACCCGGGAATGGGATTGCTGAGTCCTTGTGGCTCACAGATTACAACAGACACCAGATGCAGGTATAGCCGAGTACGATGCAGGTGATGGATCAGAACTTCAATGGGAGTTCGATGAAGAGCGTGGTCATTACTATGTATCGTATACCGACGATCAGTAGTGGCTCCTACTAGGGGCGATCAGGACTTGTGGTGTGGTGTCTTTTCTCGTTGGGATTTCATCCATAGTCGGACCTTGTGTTATTTGGATGAATGTATGCTATTGTATTCATTGTGTGACGTGGCGAGTGTAAGCCAACTATTTTTTCCTCTTTCATGCCTGAACTTTTACATGAGATGTGCAAAGATACCACGCATGCGATCATTCCAGAATGCGCTTATGTCTCTAAGTCGTGCCTCGACACGTAGGAGATATAGTCGCATCCTGGGCATTACAATGCATCACATAGTAATTATAGTAAACAGATCAACATCTTCAAGGTGTTCTACTTGCACTAGTCATCATTTAACTATACTGATTTTACTTCACTGGTTTTAACACACATCATTTTTAATTATGCCATTAACTTGTTAAAATGAATACCCACATAAAGAAGATGCTACCAATCAGATCCAAAGCATAACCACACAATCAAAACTACTTCTACTGCCTCATACTAGTCAATGCATTCAAACACTACGGTAAACTAAGCATTTCAAGCATGACCAAGTAACTAACATAAGCAGTATTCCTTTAAACAATTAAATGCATGAAATAACTCATATTCAGGTTGCTAAATCATAAACATTGAAATGACATCATGCAAATGTTGGTGTGGCTTGCCTTAGTGGAGAGGAGGTTCACACTCCTCCTGGTTATCTTCAAGACAAGCTTCTCCTTCAGAAAATATTTTAAAACATCAAAACACCATATCAAGAATCATTCTGAAATTCAGCAGAAATTCTAGACAGTAGAGAAAAAAATCTCAATTTTTGTGTGCTACTAGGATTTCTAGTACAAACACAATGGAAAAAGAATCAAATCATTTGGACTTGTAGGAAGTTGTGGCCAGTCAAATTTGCTGGTCAAAGTATTTGATTTAAATCAAATACAGAAAAACCAGGGGGTGATGTCGAAGACGTATTCTACGAATACGCCTCCACTCGTACCACTTCGGACGCAAGTGGAGAGGTTGACAATGGGCCCCACCTGTCGGGTGTGGGGAGAGAGGGAGAGAAACAAAGGGGTGGCGGTGCTTCGCCGGAGATCACTTCAGCGAGGAGGGCTCGAGGGCCAATCTGAGAGGAAGGGATGTGTCGTGGTTTTGTCACGACAGATGTCCTAGCAAAAGGACTTAGTCGTGAGGCCATCGCTACGGGTTAGCTTAAAGGGGTTAAAGCGGACAAGGACGCAAGGGTTTTATACTAGTTTGGCCCCTTCGATGAAGGTAAAAGCCGACGTCTAGTATGGTGTAGTATTGCTAGGGTTTCGATGACCAGGGAGCGAATACGCTTTGCCTGTGTCTCGAGCTCTTGTTCTCTGTCCCTGAACCGTCGCCGAGTCATCCCTTTATATACACGAGGTGACGCCCGGTCCGGTTTAAAGAGTCCCGAGGCCGGTTCATAAACGTGTCCGGCTCGGTCTCTTTATTTCCTATCTTACATCACAAGTTACACGCCATATGGCGGTTAACAAATCATGGGCCCTAACACCTCTTGGTCTTTAAGTTTCCTGGACTAAAGCGTCTTGCTCCATGCTACGCCGGGCTTCAATAGAAGTACTCTCGATAGGCATAAGCCGGCCCCTCCTGGGCGGTTTATACCTAGTAGTAATATCCCTGACAGGATGGCTAGAGGGGGTCACGGCGCACCTGCCTATTGCTACTTCTCGAGCTTGCGTTGTATTCCCTTGAGGAGGAAAGGGAGATGCAGCACAGTAGCGTAAGTATTTCCCTCAGTTTTAGAGAACCAAGGTATCAATCTAGTAGGAGACCACGCGTGAGTCCCTCACACCTGCACAAACAAATAAGAACTTCGCAGCCAACGCGATAAGGGATTGTCAATCCCTTTACGGTCACTTATGAAAGTGAGATCTGATAGAGATGATAGTTTATATTTTTGGTATTTTTCATTATAAGAACAGAAAGTAAAAGCGGAAAAAGTAAAGTAGATGTAGATTGATATGTTGAGAATAGACCAGGGGGCCATAGTGTTCTCTAGTGGCTTCTCTCATGATAGCGATATTATACGGCGGGGAAACGAATTACTGTCGAGCAATTGATAGAAAAGCGAATAATTATGAGACTATCTAGGCATGATCATTATATATAGGCATCAAGTCCGAGACAAGTAGACCGACTCCTGCCTGCATCTACTACTGTTACTCCACACATCGACCGCTATCCAGCATGCATCTAGTGTATTGAGTTCATAAGAACAGAGTAACGCCTTAAGAAAGATGACATGATGTAAAGGGATAAACTCAAGCAATATGATATAAACCCCATCTTTTTATCCTCGATGGCAACAATACAATACGTGCCTTTCTGCCCCTAGTGTCACTGGGAAAGGACACCGCAAGATTGAACCCAAAGCCAAGCACTTCTCCCATTGCAAGAACTATAGATCTAGTAGGCCAAACCAAACCAATAATTCAAAGAGACTTGCAAGGATATTATAATCATACATAAAAAGTTCAGAGAAGAACCAAATATTTCTCATAGATAATCTTGATCATAAACCCACAATTCATCGGATCTCGACAAACACACCGCAAAAAGAGATTACATCGAATAGATCTCCTCGAAGACTGAGGAGAACTTTGTATTGAGATCCAAAGAGAGAGAAGAAGCCATCTAGATACTAGCTATGGACCCGAAGGTCTGTGGTAAACTACTCACAACTCATGGTGAGGCGATGATGATGATGTAGAAGCACTCCGTGGTAGATCCCCCCCCCCCTCCGGCGGAGCTCCGGAACAGGCCCCAAGATGGGATCTCACGGGAACAGAAGGTTACGGCGGTGGAACTAGGGTTTTCTCTGTTGCTCTTATGGTTTCGGGGTATGTATGTTTATATAGGAGGAAGGAGGGCACCGGGGGCCTTACGTGGGACCCACAAGGTAGGGGGCGCGCACTAGGGGGGGGGGGGGCGCCCCCACCCTCGTGGGCACCACGTGCCCCCTACTCCGTGGTTCTCAAGTCTTCCGTGCGTGATTTTCTCCAAAAATATCTCTCCCGAAGGTTTCATCCATTTGATATTCCTTTTCTGCAAAACCCTGAAACAGGCAAAAACAGCAATCTGGACTGGGCCTTTGGGTTAGTAGGTTAGTCCCAAAAATAATATAAAAGTGTATGACAAAGCCCATTAAACATCGAAAACATCATAAATAATAGCATGGAACAATAAAAAAATATAGATACGTTGGAGACGTATCAAGCATCCCCAAGCTTAATTCCTGCTCGTCCTCGAGTAGGTAAATGATAAAAACAGAATTTTTGATGTGGAATGCTAACCAACATAGTTTTTCAATGTAATTCTCTTAATTGTGGCATGAATGTTCAGATCTGAAAGATTCAAGACAAAAGTCTATATGGACATAAGAAATAATAATACTTCAAGCATACCAACAAAGCAATCATGTCTTCTCAAAATACTATGGCTAAAGAAAGTTATCCCTACAAAATTATATAGTCTGGCTACGCTCCCTCTTCATCACACAAAATATTCATATGATGCACAACCCTAATTTCAGCCAAGCACTTGTTTTCATACTCTATTTTTTCAAACCTTACAACTTTCACGCAATACATGAGCGTGAGCCATGGACATAACACTATGGGTGGAATAGAGAGGTGGCTGTGGAGAAGACAAAAAGGACGGAGATAGTCTCACATCGACTAGGCGTATCAACGGGCTATGGAGATGCCCATCAATAGATATCAATGTGAGTGAGTAGGGATTTCCATGCAACGGATGCACTAGAGCTAAATATGTATGAAAGCTCAACGAAAGAAACTAGTGGGTGTGCATCCAACTTGCTTGCTCATGAAGACCTAGGGCATTTGAGGAAGCCCATCGTTGGAATATACAAGCCAAGTTCTATAATGAAAATTCCCACTAGTATATGAAAGTGACTAAACATGAGACTCTTCACGAAGAACAAGGTGCTACCTTGAAGCGCATGTGTGGAAAAAGATAGTAGCAATTGTCCCTTTTTCTTTTCTTTTTTTCTTTTTTGGGGCCTTTCTTTTTTTCTTTGGCCTTTCCTTTTTTTTGTGGAGGGGCTTTATTGATTTAGCCTTTCCTCACATGGGACAATGCTCTAATAATGATGATCATCACACTTTCATTGAATTACAACTTGATATTACAACTCGATACTAGAACAAAGTATGACCTATATGAATGCCTCTGGCGGTGTACCGGGATGTGCAATGAATCAAGAGTGACAAGTATGAAAAATTATGCATGGTGGCCTTTCCACAAATACGATGTCAACTACATGATCGTGCATGGCAATATGACAATATGATGCGTGTCACATGAATGGAACGGTGGAAAGTTGCATGTCAATATATCTCGGAATGGCTATGGAAATGCCATGATAGGTAGGTATGGTGGCTGTTTTGAGGAATAATATGGTGGCTGTTTTGAGGAAGGATATATAGTGGGTGTATGGTACCGGCGAAAGTTGCGCGGTACAAGAGAGGCTTGCAATGGTGGAAGGGTGAGAGTGCGTATACTCCATGGACTCAACATTAGTCATAAGAACTCATATACCTATTGCAAAATCTACGAGTCATCAAAACAAAGCAATCAATGCATGCTCTTAGGGGGGAGGTTGGTAGGAGTTAACCATCGCGCGCCCCCGACCTCCACACAAAGGTTGACACTTTACAAATACCTCATGCTCTAACATCGTCACATAGCGGTTCACCATACGTGCATGCTACGGGAATCACTAACCTTAACACAAGTATTTCTCAATTTCATAATAACTCCACTAGCATGACTCTAATATCACTATCCTCATATCTCAAAACATTTATCACGCATCCAACTTCTCATCATATTCAATGCACTTAGTGTGAAAGTTTGTACTACATTGATATTGGATGTCTATCATGTGAAGACTAGTTTTATAGCCTAAACACATTACCATGCTATTTTAATAGACTCTCAAATGGATATAATTGAAGCATGAGAGTTCAACAATTTCTTCAAAATATTATCACCACCGTGCTCTAAAAGATATAAGTGAAGCACTAGAGCAAAAACTATTCAACTCAAAAGATATAAGTGAAGCACATAGAGTGTTCTAACAATTCCTAGGCCATATTTAACTCTCTCAAATAGATGTGTATAGCAAGGATAATTGTGGCAAACAAACAAGCAAAGACTCAAATTATACAAGACGCTCCAAGCAAAACACATATCATGTGGTGAATAAAAATACAGCTCCGAGTATAGTTACTGATGGATGAAGACGAAAGAGGTGATGGTTTCCCGGGGCATCCCCAAGCTTAGGCTTTTGGTTGTCCTTGAATTTTACCTTGGGGTTCCATGGGCATCCCCAAGCTTAGGCTCTTGCCACTCTTTGTTCCATAGTCCATCAAAGCAATACTCAAAACTTGAAAACTTCACAACACAAAACTTAGACAAAAATCTCGTAAGCTCCGTTAGTATAAGAAAGCAAACCACTACTCAAAGGTACTGCAATGAATTCATTATTTGTTTATATTGGTGTTAAAACTACTGTATTCCAACTTCTCTATGGTTCATACCTCCCAATATTACTCATAGATGCATTGAAATAAGCAAACAACACACGAAAAACAGAATAGTCTGTAGTAATCTGCAGGTTTCGCATACTTCTGTAACTCCAAAAAAATTCAAACTAAATTGGTAAACGTGAGTAATTTTTCTATTAATCATCTGCGAAAAGAATCAACTAAATAGCACGCTCCAGTAAAATCTGATGACCATTCTAGCGAGTGCTAACAATTCGGTTTTTCACAGCAAGATCACATAAACCTCACACAAGTCTTCCCAAAGGTTCTACTTGGCACAAACACTAAACAAAACATAAAACCTCATCTAAACAGAAGCTAGATGCAATATTTATTCCCTAACAGCAGAAAAAACAAAAAAAAAAAATAAAATTGGGTTGCCTCCCAACAAGCGTTATTGTTTTACGCCCCTAGCTAGGCACGATACATGATAGATCCAGGTATTGCCATCTTTGGAAGGCAATCCATAAGTGGCTCTCATAATAGATTCATATGGTAATTTTATTTTATTTCTATGAAAGTGTTCCATGCCTTTCCATAACGGAAATTGGAATCTAATATTTCCTTCATTCATATCAATAGTTGCACCAATCGTTCTAAGGAAAGGTCTACCAAGAATAATAGGACATGAAGGATTGCAATCTATATCAAGAACAATGAAATCTATGGGCACATAGTTCCTATTGGGAACAATAAGAACATCATTAATCCTTCCCATAGGTTTCTTAATAGTGGAATCCGCAAGATGAAAATTTAAAGAACAATCATCAAGCTCATGCAACCCTAGCAAATCACACAAAGTTTTTGGGACAGTGGAGACACTTGCACCAGAATCACACAACGCAAAGCATTCATGATCTTTAATTTTTATTTTGATAGTAGGTTCCCACTCATCATAAAGCTTTCTAGGGATAGAAACTTCTAACTCAAGTTTTTCTTCATAAGATTGCATCAAAGCATCAACTATGTGTTTGGTGAAAGCTTTATTTTGACTATAAGCATGCGGAGAGTTTAGTACGGATTGCAACAAGGAAATACAATCAATCAAAGAGCAATTATCATAATTGAATCCCTTGAAATCCAAAGTAGTGGGTTCATCACTATGCAAAGTTTTAATCTCTTCACTCCCACTTTTAACAGTTTTAGCATCAAGATCTAAAAACTCTGAATCATTGGGACACCTTAAAGTAGAATCATCTCCAATCCTATCTTCATCAAGATTCATGCCAGAAAACAAGGATCTAATAGGAGACACATCAATAACTTTCAGATCTTCATTTTTATTTTCATGATAACTAGAAGAACTCGCTTTAATATAATCCTCTCTTTTAGCACGCATCCTAGCGGTTCTTTCTTTGCATTCATCAATGGAAATTCTCATGGCTTTGAGAGACTCATTGATATCATGCTTAGGTGGGATATATCTAAGTTTCAAAGAATCAACATCAAGAGTAATTCTATCCACACTTCTAGCCAATTCATCAATCTTAAGCAATTTTTCTTCAAGCAAAGCATTAAAATTCTTTTGCGAAATCATAAACTCCTTAACACTAGTTTCAAATTCAGAAGGCATCTTTCCATAAGAGTTGTTGTAGGAATTACCATAATTATTAGAGGAATTACTAGGAAAAGGCCTAGGATTGAAGTTCCCACTATAAGCATTGTTACCAAAAAAATCCTACCAACAAAATTCACATCCAAAGATTCATTGTTATTTTCAATCAAAGTGGCCAAAGGCATATCATTAGGATCAGAAGAAGCACTCTTAGCAGCAAATAATTTCATAAGTTCATCCATCTTTCCACTCAAAACACTAATTTCTTCAATAGCATGCACTTTTTTACTAGTAGATCTTTCGGTGTGCCATTGAGAATAATTAACCATAATATTATCTAGGAGTTTGGTAGCTTCTCCTAAGGTAGTTTCCTTGAAAGTGCCTCCTGCGGCCGAATCTAAAAGATTTCTAGAAGCAAAATTCAAGCCATCATAAAAGTTCTGAATAATCATCCATAGATTCAAACCATGTGTAGGGCAATTACGTATCATTAATTTCATTATCTCCCAAGCTTGTGCAACATGCTCATGATCTAGTTGCTTAAAATTCATAATATCGTTTCTAAGGTAGATGATCTTAGCAGGAGGTAAATACTTAGAGATAAAAGCATCTTTGCACTTATTCCACGAATCAATACTATTTCTAGGCAAAGAAGAAAACCAAGTTTTAGCACGATCTCTAAGTGAAAACGGAAATAACTTCAATTTAACAATATCGTTATCCGTATCCCTTTTCTTTTGCATATCACACAAACCAACAAAGTTGTTTAGATGGGTAGCGGCATCTTCACTAGGAAGGCTGGAGAATTGATCTTTCATGACAAGATTCAACAAAGCAGCATTGATCTCACAAGATTCAACATCGGTAATAGGAGCAATCAGAGTGCTAATAAAATCATTATTGTTGGTATTGGAGAAGTCACACAATTTGGTACTGTTCTGAGCCATAGTGACAAGCAAGCAATCCAACGCACACAAGCAAACAAGAAGCAAGCGAACGATAAACACACGGCGGAAGAAGGGCAAATAAAACGGCAAGGGTGAAGTGGGGGAGAGGAAAACGAGAGGCAAAAAATGTAATACAAAGGATAAGGGTTTGTGATAGGTACTTGGTATATGACTTTTGCATAAGCCTCCCCAGCAACGGCGCCATAAATTCTTCTTGCTAGTTCTCGAGCTTGCGTTGTATTCCCTCAAAGAGGAAAGGGAGATGCAGCACAGTAGCGTAAGTATTTCCCTCAGTTTTTGATAACCAAGGAATCAATCCAGTAGGAGACCACGCGCGAGTCCCTCGCACCTGCACAAACAAATAAGAACTTCGCAGCCAACGCGATAAGGGGTTGTCAATCCCTTTACGGTCACTTACGAAAGTGAAATCTGATAGAGATGATAGTTTATATTTTTGGTATTTTTGATTATAAGAACAGAAAGTAAAAGCGGAAAAAGTAAAGTAGATGTAGATTGATATGTTGAGAATAGACCCGGGGGCCATAGTGTTCTCTAGTGGCTTCTCTCATGATAGCGATATTCTACGGCGGGGAAACAAATTACTGTCGAGCAATTGATAGAAAAGCGAATAATTATGAGACTATCTAGGCATGATCATTATATATAGGCATCACATCCGAGACAAGTAGCCCGACTCCTGCCTGCATCTACTACTATTACTCCACACATCGATCGCTATCCAGCATGCATCTAGTGTATTGAGTTCATAAGAATAGAGTAACGCCTTAAGCAAGATGACATGATGTAGAGGGATAAACTCAAGCAATATGATATAAACCCCTTCCTTTATCCTCGATGGCAACAATACAATACGTGCCTTGCTGCCCCTAGTGTCACTCGGAAAGGACACTGCAAGATTGTACCCAAAGCCAAGCATTTCTCCCATTGCAAGAACTATAGATCTAGTAGGCCAAACCAAACCAATAATTCAAAGAGACTTGCAAGGATATTATAATCATACATAAATAGTTCAGAGAAGAACCAAATATTTCTCATAGATAATCTTGATCATAAACCCACAATTCATCGGATCTCGACAAACACACCGCAAAAAGAGATTACATCGAATAGATCTCCTCGAAGACCGAGGAGAACTTTGTATTGAGATCCAAAGAGAGAGAAGAAGCCATCTAGATACTAGCTATGGACCCGAAGGTCTGTGGTAAACTACTCACAACTCATGGTGAGGCGATGATGATGATGTAGAAGCACTCCGTGGTAGACCCCCCTCTGACGGAGTTCCGGAACAGGCCCCAAGATGGGATCTCACGGGAACAGAAGGTTACGGCGGTAGAACTAGGGTTTTATCTGTTGCTCTGATGGTTTCGGGGTACGTAGGTTTAAATAGGAAGAAGGAGGGCATCGAGGGCCTTACGTGGGACCCACAAGGCAGGGGGCGCGCCCTAGGGGGGGCACCCCCCACCCTCGTGGCATCACGTGGCCCCTACTCCGTGGTTCTCAAGTCTCTCGTGCGTGATTTTCTCCAAAAATATATCTCCCGAAGGTTTCATTTCGTTTGGACTCCGTTTGATATTCCTTTTATGCAAAACCCTGAAACAGGCAAAAAACAGCAATCTGGACTGGGCCTTTGGGTTAGTAGGTTAGTCCCAAAAATAATATAAAAGTGTATGACAAAGCCCACTGAACATCCAAAACATCATAAATAATAGCATGGAACAATAAAAAATTATGGATATGTTGGAGACATATCACCTATACCCGTGGCTCAACGAGAGGTGACCATAGTAGCTCGGAGTCGTTGTCTCCAGCGGTGGCCGCGGGCGGGTCTCACCGGATATGAAGAAGACGGCGGAGGGAGGCGATTCTAGGGGCTCCAACCGGGTCAGCAAGCACTAACGGACCACCAGGGAGTCGCTGGTAAAGTCGATGGAGCTCGATGAGTAGTGGAGAGGTGGGGGCAAGCAGAGGGGATCGCCGACGAGCTCGAGCTTGTGGACGGCGGCCCGAGGCTTTCCCAGTCGGGCTGTGGCTCTCTATGGTGTTGTGGTGTGTGTGCAAGTGGATGGATATGCTTGGAGAGGCTGGGGAGGGGCTGCTTATATAGGCGAGGGAGGAGTGGGCTCGGGTCTCCGCCGGAATCCTTTGGAGACGGCGCCCGGTGATGAGGGCGTTAGTGAGAGGGGGGAGAAAACATGGCTCACGCGGCCACTATGGATTAGCAAAGACGAGCACATGAGCGAGGGTGGCAACAAGCATAGTGGCACGGGCGCACAATGGCCTTGGCCGCGTCGTGCCCGTGCCCGCTACAGCGAGCTCCAGTGTCGTAGAGCGCCAGAGGTGAGTTGAGGGCGACGTGATGGTGATTGTCGCGATGTTTGGCAAGGCGCGGCGAGCGGGGTAGTGAGCACGCGCGCTACAGAGAGCTTGGCGCGACACAGAGCGTGTTGTCTGCATGCCAGCACGCTTGGCTGCACGCGGTCACCGCGTGAACTTTGTCACCACGTTCGGCAGTGCATTAAAATCATGTCTGGTTGATAGTCCTTGATGAGTGGAGTTTCTCCATGGTCTTGAGTTAAGCACAGGGCAACTGTGAGCGAGTGTAGCATCAAGACAAGGTTCTGGAAAACAACTTGTGAGGATAATGGAGAGGGATCTAGAAGAAGTTTAGTGATGATCTCTTGGGGCTAAGGTTTTCTTAGGAGGGTAATGAAGCTCAAGAAAAATCAAGTTCATTAGATCAAGGAATAATATTCTTCCTGTAGAAACTGCATTTTGAGGCCAGAACATAAATGATTTTCTGTAGCAAAAATATTCCAAATAAGTATGACATATTTTTGCACACGGAGGTGTGCCAAGGTTCATAGAATATTTGGAATTTTTCTCGGATTTTTGTGGGCAATAAAAATGAGGGTTGTTTTGGAGCATATGTTGCTGAAATGAGTTTCAGAGAGGGAAATGAATATTTTTCATTTATGAAAAATATTCCAAGGGCTATTTGGGATTTATCAGAGAGGAAATGATGATTTTGAGAGGGGTGGGTCACTTGGGTGAAAATCCAAGACATGCCCAATTGATCAAGTCCAAGTGAGTTGATTCAGAAACTCCAAATTCAAAACAAATGGTAAGAAAATCCAGAAAAAGAAAGAGGGCAAAAACCAGGCTGTCACAAACCTCCCCCACTTAGGATGAATCTCATCCTCGAGATTTGGTTGCCCAGGAAAACAATTCTAGATATGCTGCCCTTAAAAATTCCTCTCTTTCCCAGGTTGCTTCTTCCTCGTTGTGATGCTCCCACTGAACCTTATAAAATTTTATATCCTTACTGCGAGTGACTCTTTCTGTTTCATCCAATATTCGGAATGGTCTCTCCTCATAGGTTAAATCCTTAGAAAGCTCTATCTCTACCATATTAGTCCTTTTCTCGGTTGGCGAGATACACCTTCTCACTTGTGAGACATGGAACACATTGTGCACTTCTGACAATTCCGACGACAGTTCCAACTGATAAGCAACTGTACCAACTCTGGACATAACTTGGAACAGACCAATATATCAGGGTGCCAGTTTTCCTCGGGTCTGAAATCTATTGACTCCTTACATGGCGGTGACTCACAGGTACACATGTTCTCCGGGTTCAAAGCTGATCCGACGGTGCTTGGCATCATAGTAACTCTTTTGTCGGGACTTAGACAATTGCAGTCTATCTCGGATCTCCTTGACTTGCTTTTCAGCCTCCATCATTAAGTCAGTTCCGAAAATGCGGCTATCTCTAGTTTGAGACCAGTTTAGCGGAGTGCGGCACTTACGGCCATACAAACCTTCATATGGTGACATCTTCAGGCTGGTCTGGAAACTGTTGTTACAGCAGATAATCTTCCCACTTGGGTCCTTGGGCCAAAGCACATGCAGAGCATATCTTCAAGTATTTGATTTATTTGCTCAGTCTTCTCGTCGGTCTGAGGATGATAGGCGGTGCTCTAGTTTAGTGCGGTTGCCAAAGCTTGATGGAGACGTGACTAGAATGTTGAGGTAAAGAGAGAACCTTGGTATGAAGTGATGGTTCTTGGCACTCCATGCAAACCGACTATTCTGGACACATATAGATGTGCGAGTTGATTGGCTCGGTATGTGATTCAGATGGAAATAAAGTGAGCTACCTTTGTCAGCGTGTCCACCACTACCCATACCGCATCATTGCCTTGGTGAGTTCTTGGTAGACCGGTGACGAAATCCATGCAGACATCATCCCACTTCGATTGTCGAACGAGTAGGGGTTGAAGAAGTCCTGCGGGTTTTTTTGTGCTCCGCCTTCACTTTATTGCATATATCGCAACAAGTAACAAAATAGGCGATGTCTTTCTTCATTCCATCCCACCAAAATATCCATCGAAGGTCTTCGTACATTTTGGTACCTCCTGGGTGAATCGAGTATGAAGATTCGTGCGCTTCTGCCAATATCTTCTTTCTCAGGTCTGCTTTCTCGGGTACGAAAATTCGTCCTTGAAACCTTAGAGTACCTTGCTTATCCTTAGAGAAATCCTGGGTCTTGCCTTCTTGCATCCGCTTTTCATGGTTTCGCAGGGCTGAGTCATCTCGCTGGGCCATGCGGATCTCATCCTCGAGGGTAGGAGCAACTTCCAATATATTGGCAAGGCCCGCATCAAAAATAACTAGGTTGAGCTAAGTGATATCTTCTTGGAGTTCGGGAGGCAAGGACTCCATCAGGGCATTCAGGTTGTCAGGCTTGCTGCTAAGATCATCGGCAACAACGTTGGCCTTACCGGGATGGTAATTGATTCCCAGATCATAATCCTTGACTAACTTGAGGCATTTTCATTATCGAAGGTGTAAGTCCGGTTGAGTGAACTTGAGACTCTTGTGATTGGAAAATATGTGACATCTTTTGCCAGTAAGGTAGTGTCTCCAAATTTTCAGAGCGTGCATAACTGCGACCAATTCCAAATCATGTGTAGGATAATTCCCTTTGTGCGGTCGTAGCTGTCGAGATGCGTATGCTACAACCTTGCCATCTTGCATGAGCACACATCCAATACCTCTCCTGGATGCCTCACAGTAAACATCAAAGCTGCGATAGATGTCATGAAGGGTCAACACAGGTGCTGTTGTCAGTTTGATTTTTAGCTCTTGGTGTTGGGGAACGTAGTATTTCAATTTTTTACCTACGATCACACATGTGGGGACCCCGACTTAAGAGACGAGATCACCGAATGCACGTGTACAGTGATCCTAGAGATCAATGCTCACTGAACACACAGAAGCTGAATAACAAGAGTCTTACATCCATACATACCGTCTTACACAAATTATGACCATTATGGCCAAGTCTGACATAGATAAAGACTCAAGGGCTGAATAGCAAATAAACTCAAATAGCATAAGTCTTCGTAGATAAGTAGAACCCATGCCATCTGCCTTAACCCTACATGCATTCTGACCGGGAAAGCGTCCTAGTTCGCATGTTCGTTTCCATAGAATTCTTATTCATATTCCTGCTCCTCCATGCCTGGCCAATTAAATAACCAGTGGCAAGCCAATGAGTACTTTGAATGTACTCGCAAGCAACCCATGATTTGGTTCAAGGTAACAATGCAAGAATATAACAATATGCAACTTAGCTGCAAGCTAGCTAAGTTATTCTATCATCATGAAACATGCATCAATGTACTTGGGTAACCTCGAAGACAGGTTACAGATATCAACATGAATAGAGTTCATTTCTTTATCAACGAGTCAAGTCACCACCTTGACTCAACACACACATATCCTTTCACTGAGATTGTAAAATTCTAGACATAGTTTAAGTAGCACCTCCCAACTGTCCATGACCGTGGACACGACTATTCAAATAGTTTTACACTCTGCAGAGGTTGCGCACTTTACCCACAAGATCCGGGAAGCTTTCGTGTCACCCACGAACCCGCAGTACCTCAAGTACCCGGGGGAAGCACCCGATCATTACCTCTCCCTAGACGACACTAACATAGGGTCCACTCATTGGTGCACAGCCCTCGTGTACAAACGGTAAATCATGGGACTTGCCCTTTTTACAATGTCACGCATACACAAAGGGACCAACGGTGTGTCCGGTGCCCTGTGAAAACAGTCATGGTCGCCTATCCAAGCACGACCCCGTCCCGGGAGTGACCTCAAGTCTTCCCCGTCACTAGTAATGTGGGCACCATGCTAGTATCAACCTAAGTAATCAATAATGCCCCGTCCCATAAGGGGTAGAGTGGTTGCACATGTTTGGTTGGGACGGTAGTCACACATAAATCTAATCCATCATTTTACCCACACACGAGATCTTTCTTGGCACACCACTTCTTCCTCAAGTGATGACCTAACTCAACATCACCCTCGGGCATTAGGGGCACCCGATGGGGTTTTCGAAAAGAATGTAACCATGAAGGATTCATGGCACATATGCATGACTAAGCATCACAACTAATCATTTGTCATGCATCTAAGCACATGGATAAAGGTCATGAGTAGGGTATGCATCATGTGGTGGCTTTCGACAAGTTTACCACCGTCATTCTTATCGTCATGCATTCAGAAATAAAAGGGTTCCGAGTAACACAGAGGGTATCATGGTCAAAGGGTTGCTTGCCTGGATTGGCTTGTTCTTCAAGGTCTTCAAATCCTTCCCCTCCTTCTTCAGCAACCTCGTCAAACACGGGATCTAATTGTCGCAATAAACAACGGGAAAATAAGGCAATAATAAAAACAGAAAAACCAAAGTGCTCAGAAAAATGTCAACTTATTTTTATAAAATACTAGAGGGAAAACTAAGATGGCAAAAATTCCTAGTTTGAGATTTGGAGTGACAGAATGGGGTATATGAATTTTTGAACAGAGGTTTTAGTGTTCAAACATAGATTTAAATTTGAACAGAACATAAAAGGTCTATGGATATGGGTGAAAGTGACATCATTAAATAGGTTGGAATTTTACAAGTTTTTAGGAACTGGAATTAATTCATTTGGATTATTATTTAATCCTATGGAATTATTAAAAATCTAACAGAAAAGAAAAAGGAAAAGGGGCTGCTGTGCAACTGGGCCAGAACGGCCACAGTGCAGCAGGCCCAAAGGGGAACCAGGCCAGCGCACGGGCGCCTGCGCACGGGCCAGGTTTCAAACCTGACGGGCGGCGCCCGGCGTTAGTGAGAGGAGAGAGAGGCGAGGGAGAGGAGAGGCTGACAGGCGGGGCCCGCCTGTCATCCCTAACCCTCCGGCAGAGGGCCGGCGAGCTCACCGGCGACGAGTCGGGGCACGGCAGGGCGAGCTAAGGGCAGGGACGGAGTCAGCATGGAGTCGCCGATCTGATGGAGGTGGAGGCAGTCACCGGAGTGGCCTGGTTTGCCGGCGACGAGGAGGGACGACAAAGAGGCGTTGGGTGGAGGTTGCTCCGGTCATTTTCGGCAGCTGCAGAGAGGGAAAAGAGGGGGAAAAGGATCAGTGGGGGCCTATGGTGCTAGATCGAGTGAGAGGAGCTGCGGGGAGGGCCTATACCTCCGGATCGATGGCGACCCGAGGCGGCGGAGCTCGAGCTCAATCTCGAGCTCGGGCCCGTCTGGAGAGGATTGGGTGGTGCTGGCGTGTTCTAGGGGGTGTGGAGGTGGGATGGATGCCAGGGAAGAGGCTCGGGGCGTGCTTATATAGCCGGCTCCAGTCCACCGTGGACTCGTGCGCCGATGAGGTCATGGGCGAGGCCAGAGGCCGTGCAGGCTCACACGAACGAGTCGGGGTTGATCGTGGATGAGTTCTTCGCCTACGGGAGGAAAGAGGAGGAGCGGGGAAGCATCCAGAGGGCTTGCGCGTGTGAAGCCAGAGATTGGAGCTTGCGGGCGGCCGGCGCGCGTGCGAGGGCAGCCACAGGAGGGAGAAGGAGGAGGGGGAAAGGGCCGCGGCGCATTGCGGACGTCGAGGCACATAGACTGACGCGAGGGGGAGGCTCGAGGTGGTCGGGTGTTGCTGATTGGAGGAGGCTACAACGCGGGAGCGCACTGTAGCGTGCTCCAGAGCGCCCAAATGGCCGGCATGGCTGTGTCTCACGCGCTCTGGGCGCGGCCACCGTGTCCATTGGCTCTAGGGGGGAGTAAACAACGCAGGAGAGTCGTTGGATGCTCAGGAAAGCTTCTATAAGAAGAGGGGGTTGAGGTAGAATGGTGAAAACTCCTGTCCAGAATGCACATTGGGGTTTTACCCTTACTCAATCATGGAGCTGACGCCAGGGAAGAGTTGCTGGAGGTGCAGGGGAGCCCGAGGGAGCTGTGGTAAAAAGTTGGTCTCAAGGAGACTAAGAAAAGGGGTGAAAGTGGTAACTTTGGAAAATTACCAGAAGGTGTTTGATGTGGTTTTGGGCAACCTAATGTTTTCCATTTGACATGAGACTTAACAGGATCAAATGGTATATGGAAATAGGGTGCTCCACCAAGTTTGGGCTCATTTGAAGAAACTTGCCAATGTAACTTTGGTGAACCCTAGAATTCAACAGAAATGGTTTCACCAAGTTTGAGTTAAGAAAATCATCCCTCCTTGATGCACCACTTGGTGTAGTGTCATCATTTGGGGTTGTGATCATGCCCACAAAGTTTGAAGCCCCAAGTAAAAAGTTGGTAATGTAAAGTTGTTCAAACTTGAATTTGATCAGAAATGGTTTTGGGGTACTCTGATCAAGTTACCCTTCTCCAAAGCTTGTGCCATTTGGTCTAGATGCATCATTAGACCATTCTAGCATGTGTACCAAGTTTGAGAGCATTTGAACAAGTTTGTCAATGTAAAGTTGCTCAAACTTCAAATATGGACAGAATGGTCCTGAGGGGTTTTATGATGTTTTATTGCTTCCCAAGGCATGGGGCTTGTCAAGATCATCACACATGTCATATATGACATGATAGAATTTCCCTGGAATTTTTAGAGAATATTTCCTTTGTAAATATTTCAAAAGCTTGAAATATCCAGAAAGGGTCTCTGACGGATTTGTCCAATATTTTGAACATGACCAAGCGTTGAAACTCTTATATATGGACAATATATGTCCTATGAGTCTCCCTGAATTTTGGCAAATATTTTTGAAATAGTTAAATAATTTTCCCTATTAAAGACCATTTCTGGCCTTAAGAAAAAGCTTTTAAATAAAATAGGAAAATAACTTTTAAAATTATATTTTTGTGGTTTAAGGGAGTCCTATATCTACTAGGTTTCAAATGTACTCTTTGAAATATATTTCTCACCCTAAATCAAGCACTTGCAGTGCAAACCTCAATTCAGGGTTTTTTAGAAAACTAATTTTTGAAAATACTCTTTGGCCAAAATAATTTTGTAAGAAAATACTATACTTATCTATACACTTGGTATGATCATTGAGCAAAAGTTTGGGGTAAGGAGATGAAATATACAAGAGGGAGTAGTTGACTTTAAAGAGCAGTTGAAAATCACAGAGAGAAAAACTTAATTCCAAATAAAAGCCAAATGATGCCAAAAGTTTTTGCTGGTCCAAATTTTCATGCTTTATTGATGCAAATGACATGTTACAAAATGCAGGGTGTGACAACACAGGATCTATCTAGGAGAAGCATAGCAACGAGCGGGGAGAGTGTGTCCACGTACCCTCGTAGACCGAAAGCGGAAGCGTTAGTAACACGGTTGATGCAGTCAAACGTCTTCGCGATCCAACCGATCCAAGCACCGAACGTACGGCACCTCCATATTCAGCACATATTCAGCTCGATGACATCCCACGAACTGTTGATCCAGTTGAGTGTCGTGGGATAGTTTCGTCAGCATGACGGCGTGGTGATGCTGATGATGAGGTTACCGGCGCAGGGCTTCGCCTAAGTACTGCAACGATATGACCGAGGTGTGTATCTATGGAGGGGGCACCGCACACGGCTAGCAAATCAACTTGTGTGTCTTTGGGTTGCCCCCTCCCCATGTATATAAAGGAGGGAGGGAGGAGGAGGCCGGCCAAGGTGGAGGGCGCGCCAAGGGGGGAGTCCTACTCCCACTAGGAGTATAACTCCCATTTTCCTAGTAGGAGTAGGAGAGGGGGAAGGGAAGGAGATGAGGAGAAGGAAAGGAGGGGGCACCGCCCCTCCCCCCTAGTCCAATTCGGACTAGGCTTGGGGGGCGCGCGGCCCAGCCCTAGCCAGCCCTCTCTCTCTCTTCCCTAAAGCCCATTAAGGCCCATATACTCCCCAGGGGGTTCCGGTAACCTCCCGGTACTCCGGTATTTATCCAGTGACCACGGGAACCCTTCCGGTGTCCAAATATAACCTTCCAATATATCAATCTTTATCTATCGACCATTTTGAGACTCCTCGTCATGTCCGTGATCACATCTGTGACTCCGAACGACCTTCGGTACATCAAAACACATAAACTCATAATACCGATCAACATCGAACGTTAAGCGTGCGGACCTTACGGGTTCGAGAACTATGTAGACATGACTGAGACTCATCTCCGATCAATAACCAGTAGCGGAACATGGATGCTTATATTTGTTCCTACATATTCTACGAAGATCTTTATCGGTGAAACCGCATAACAACATACGTTGTTCACTTTGTCATCGGTATGTTACTTGCCCGAGATTCGATCGTCGGTATCATCATACCTAGTTCAATCTCGTCCCCGGCAAGTCTCTTTACTTGTTCTATAATACATCATCTCCTGACTAACTCATTAGTTGTTCGCTTGCAAGGATTATTACGATGTGTATTATCGAGAGGGCCCAGCGATACCTCTCCGACACTCGGAGTGACAAATCCTATTCTCGATTTATGCCAACACCACAAACACCTTCAGAGACACCTGTAGAGCATCTTTATAATCACCCAGTTATGTTGTGACGTTCGATAGCGCAGAAGGTGTTCCTCCGGTATTCGGTAATTGCATAATCTTATAGTCATAGGAACATGTATAAGTCATGAAGAAAGCAACAGCGGAAAAACTAAACGATCATATTACTAAGCTAACGAA
Source organism: Secale cereale (assembly GCA_902687465.1). NCBI lineage: Eukaryota > Viridiplantae > Streptophyta > Magnoliopsida > Poales > Poaceae > Secale > Secale cereale. The sequence continues at coordinate 625,472,011 of LR738713.1, forward strand.
TGAGTCTTATCCATCACATCATTCTCTTAATGATGTGATCCCGGTGATCAAATGACAACTCATGTCTATGGTTAGGAAACATAACCATCTTTGATTAACGAGCTAGTCTAGTATAGGCATACTAGGGACACTCTGTTTCATCTATGTATTCACACATGTATCAAGTTTCCAGTTAATACAATTCTAGCATGAATAAAAGACATTTATCATGATGTATATGGAAATATAAATAACAACTTTATTATAGCCTCTAGGGCATATTTCCTTCAGTCTCCCATTTGCACTAGAGTCAATAATCTAGATTACATAGTAATGATTCTAACACCCATGGAGTCTTGGTGCCGATCATGTTTTGCTCGTGGAAGAGGTTTAGTAAACGGGTTTGCGACATTCAGATCCGTATGTATCTTGCAAATTTCTATGTCTCCCTCCTTGACTTGATCGTGGATGGAATTGAAGTGTCTCTTGATCTGCTTTGTTCTCTTGTGAAACCTGGATTCCTTCGCCAAGGCTATTGCTCCAGTATTGCACAAAAGATTTTCATTGGACCCGATGCACTAGGTATTACACCTATATCGGATATGAACTCCTTCATCCAGACTCCTTCATTTGCTGCTTCTGAACCAGCTATGTACTCCGCTTCACACGTAGATCCCGCAATGACGCACTGCTTGGAACTGCACCAACTAACAGCTCCGCCATTCAACAAAAATACATATCCGGTTTGTGACTTAGAGTCATCCGGATCAGTGTAAAAGCTTGAATCGCTATAACCGTTTACTACGAGCTCTTTGTCACCTCCATAAATGAGAAACATATCCTTTGTCCTTTTCAGGTACTTCAGGATGTTCTTGACCGCTGTCCGGTGATCCATTCCTAGATTACTTTGGTACCTCCCTGCTAAACTTATAACAAGGCACACATTAGGTCTGGTACACAACATTTCATACGTGATAGATCCTATGGCTGAGGCATAGGGAATGACTTTCATTTTCTCTCTATCTTCTGAAGTGGTCGGGCATTGAGTCTTACTCAACTTCACACCTTGTAACACAGGAAGGAACCCTTTCTTTGACTGATCCATTTTGAACTTCTTCAAAACTTTATCAAGGTATGTGCTTTGTGAAAGTCCAATTAAGCGTCTTGATCTATCTCTATAGATCTTGATGCCTAATATATAAGTAGCTTCTCGGAGGTCTTTCACTGAAAAATTCTTATTCAAGTATCCTTTTATGCCATCCAGAAATTATATATCATTTCCAATCAACAATTTGTCATCCACATATAATATCAGAAATGCTACAGAGCTCCCACTCACTTTCTTATAAATACAAGCTTCTCCAATTGTCTGTATAAAAACCATATGCTTTGATCACCTCATCAAAGTGTATATTCCAACTCCGAGATGCTTGCACCAGTCCATAGATGGATCACTTGAGCTTGCATACTTTGTTAGCACCTTTAGGATCGACAAAACCTTCTGGTTGCATCATATACAACTCCTCTTTGAGGTATCCATTAAGGAATGCAGTTTTGACATCCTTTTGCCAGATTTCATAATCATAAAATGCGGCAATTGCTAACATGATTCGGACAGACTTAAGCATCACTACGGGTGAGAAAGTTTCATCGTAGTCAACTCCTTGGAACTTGTCAAAAACCTTTCGCAACAAGTCGAGCTTTGCAGATAGTAACATTACCATCGGCGTCAGTCTCCCTCTTAAAGATCCATTTATTTTCAATGGCTTGCCAATCATCAGGCAAGTCAACCAAAGTCCACACTTTGTTCTCATACATGGATCCCATCTCAGATTTCGCGGCCACAAGCCATTTTGTGGAATCTGGGCTCATCATCGCTTCCTCATAGTTCGTAGGTTCATCATGGCCTAGTAACATGACTTCCAGAACCGGGTTACCGTACCACTCCGGCGCGGAACGCACTTTGGTTGACCTATGATGTTCAGTAGTAACTTGATCTGAAGTTTCATGATCATCATCATTAGCTTCCTCGCTGATGGGTGTAGGAATCACTGGAACTAGTTTTTGTGATTTACTACTTTCCAATTCGGGAGAAGGTACAATTACCTCATCAAGTTCCACTTTCCTCCCACTCACTTCTTTCGAGAGAAACTCCTTCTCTAGAAAGGATCCATTCTTAGCAACGAATATATTGCCTTCAGATCTATGATAGAAGGTGTACCCAACAGTTTCCTTTGGGTATCCTATGAAGACACATTTCTCCGACTTGGGTTCGATCTTATCAGGTTGAAGCTTTTTCACTTAAGCATCACATCCCCAAACTTTAAGAAATGACACCTTGGGTTTCTTTCCAAACCAAAGTTCATAAGGTGTCGTCTCAACAGATTTAGATGGTGCCCTATTTAACGTGAATGCAGCTGTCTCTAAAGCATAACCCCAAAACGATAGTGGTAAATCGGTAAGAGACATCATAGATCGCACCATGTCAATAAAGTACGGTTATGACATTCGGACACACCATTACGCTATGGTGTTCCGGGTGGCGTGAGTTGTGGAACTATTCCACATTGTTTCAAATGAAGACCAAACTCGTAACTCAAATATTCGCCTCCGCGATCAGATTGTAGAAACTTAATTTTCTTGTTACGATGATTCTTTACTTCACTCTGAAATTCTTTGAACTTTTCAAATGTTTCAGACTTGTGCTTGATCAAGTAGATATACCCATATCTGCTCAAATCATCAATGAAGGTCAAAAAATAACGATACCCGCTGCGAGCCTCAACACTCAGCTGTCTGCATACAAGTATGTATGATTTCCAACAAATCAGTTGCTTGCTCCATTGTTTCGGAGAACAGAGTTTTAGTCATCTTGCTCATGAGGCATGGTTCGCAAGCACCAAGTGATTCATAATCAAGTGATTCCAAAAGTCCATCAGTATGGAGTTTCTTCATGTGCTTTACACCAATATGACCTAAACGGCAGTGCCACAAATAAGTTGCACTATCATTATCAACTTTGCCCGCTTCAATATTATGAATATGTGTATCACTACGATCGAGATCCAACAAGAATAGACCACTCTTCAAGGGTGCATGACCATCAAAGATATTACTCATATAAATAGAACAACCATTATACTCTGATTTAAATGAATAACTGTCTCGCAACAAACAAGATCCAGATATAATTTTCATGCTCAACTCTGGAACCAAATAACAACTATTTAGGTCTAAAACTAATCCCGAAGGTAGATGTAGAGGTAGCGCACGGACGGAGATCACATCGACTTTGGAACCATTTCCCACGCACATCGTCACCTCATCCTTAGCTAATCTTCGTTTAATCCGTAGCCCCTGTTTCAAGTTACAAATATTAGCAACCGAACCAGTATCAAATACCCAGGTGCTTCTACGAGCATTAGTAAGGTACACATCAATAACATGTATATCAAATATACCTTTGTTCACTTTGCCATCCTTCTTATCCGCCAAATACTTGGGGCAGTTCCGCTTCTAGTGTCCAGTCCCTTTGAAGTAGAAGCACTCAGTTTCAGGCTTGGCTCTGGACTTGGGTTTTTTCGCGGGATTAGCAATTGCCTTGCCATTCTTCTTGAAGTTCCCCTTCTTTCCCTTGCCTTTTTTCTTGAAACTAGTGGTCTTGTTAACCATTAACACTTGATGCTCCTTTTTTATTTCTACCTCCGCAGCTTTGAGCATAGCGAAGAGCTCTGGAATTGTCTTCTGCATCTCTTGCATATTATTGTTCATCACGAAGCCTTTATAGCTTGGTGGCAGTGATTGAAGAACTCTATCAATAACACCATCTTCGTCAACTTTGCAACCAAGTTGAGTCATGTGATTGTAGTACCCAGACATTCTGAGTAAGTGTTCACTCATGGAATTGTTCTCCTCCATGTTGCAGCTATAGAACTTATTGGAGACTTCATATCTCTCAATTCGGGCATTTGCTTGAAATATTAACTTCAACTCTTGGAACATCTCATATGCTCCATGACGTTCAAAACGTCTTTAAAGTCCCGATTCTAAGCCGTAAAGCATGACACACTGATCTATCGAGTAGTCATTAGAATGAGCTTGCCAGACGTTCACTGGTGCGCGTTGGTCCTAAACAAACGGTTTATAACCCCTTTCTGCGACGACATTTGGAACCATCGCCAAGTGAGTGTGGGCGATAGGGGGATCCTTCCCGCACTACCCAGAAACCATCGGGGATAGGGAGCCTTGATGCATATAGTTGTCCCTATATAATCGTTTCCGATATCTCGAATATCCCAAACGCTTCATCCTTGCTACTCGTCTGTGCTTGCATTGCCATCACCGTCGGAATTTTGTGGTTGTGCCTAAAACCAGGCAGATTCTAGGCATGGGAGCTTTCCAGGTAGATTCTAGGCAGATTCCAGGCACGGGAGATTTACGATGCCTAGCACATCACAAATAGTTCATGATTATAAACCATGTATGATAGGTAGACAATCACACACATTTAGTTTTCCCGCACCGTATGTGATAGTGTCTGACATCACACACGCTTTGCGAACGGCAACTGTGTGCATGCTTGCACATGTTTCCTCTCTGTGAACCGTCTCGGATTATGGTGTATTTCGCAAAAGTTTGTGTTTTACCAACTGTGTGTGCTGTAATGACCTGCACAACGTAATTTCGCCCTAATTTAATTGTTGCTATCTATAATTGTAGCTAATTTAAACTTGGAAGTACGCTATAGCTTATTCATATCCATTAGGTTCAAACAACCAATGCATTATTCGATTCACAATACATATGTTTAAGAATTACAGAAGCACCAAATAAAGAATGATGTACCATGGTTCTATACGTGTACTATTACATATGGTAAAGAAAGAGGCGACAGACATTCAAGTTGCTGAACAAGGTGAAGCGGAATGGCCCTATTGTGCTCTCCTAGATGCAGAAGGCATGCAGGACTCTAGTCCAACCCCTTGTGATGGCCGGCCGCCAATCATGTAGTTTGAGAGGTAATCTTGAGTAAACTGCTTTAGGATCCACTGCAAAAGAAAAAAGATTCAGATATTGTCATCTAACACAACTCATTGCGGGCAGTAAAAAGAAGGCTGCAGGGTTCTTACTTACCATCCTGCAGTTCACTGTTGGCTTGCATAAAGTGTAAACAAATAGTTCGATTCACATCTTTTGACCCATTTTAGTAACAATCTTTATTAGTTTCCTCACTTGATGCTAGCTCATGAATATCTCATTGCCCCATACGCAGAAAGGGTCGATGTGTGGATCTTTGGCAATGATATATGTACTTAAAAGTACCAAGTTAATATGAGAAGCTAAACAACAATTGAAAAATGATGTAGTACAACACTCCATCCATCCCATTATATAAGATTTTATTGCATGCATATCTAGACATCATCAGAACATTAAGGTAACACTCTTCCATGTTGCTATGTAGCCTGTGATTACATATTTAGTCATTCAGTACAATGCATGTTGCTAAAAACAATTGAAAAATGAAAAGGCATGTTAACTGCAATATCCTTAACAGCAACCAAATATCGTAATTCATAGTGGTATTGTTGAAACTGTTATTGATGAAATTGAACTGCACAACAAATAGTTGCAAATAAAGAGCATCACATTGTGCACAACTGAAATAAACAAGTCATAAGGACATCTCTAGGCGATCCTTAAAAAGTTAAAGGACTAAAACCCCTAGTGGATATATACACTCCAACAATTTTTGGCCTTTTCTAGTCGATCCCCCAAACTTAAGGTTGTAAACTTCACTATGATCAAGTTTAAAGCAGGTTCAACCGAAAGTAGCATGCATTCAAACATAAACATAGATAGTTTTGCATAACCAAACATAAAACATAAATTTAAACTAAGCTAAACTACTTTCGGTCGAAGTAGGGGACAAGCCAATCCTTCCTCGTCATGTACGATGTGCCGCGAGCTAGGTCCGGGCCAGTACCGTCATCGGGGTCGTTGGGGAAGGCACTCCTCCACTCATCGACGTCGATCTCCTCGTCCTCGGGTCCCACCTCGATGCCCTCCACGCCGTCGTCGCTACCGCCTTCGACCTCATCATCAGAGGAGAGCACGATAACCTCGCCTCCCTCCGTGCCGCCGTCCTTGCCGCCTTCGACCTCATCATCGGAGGAGAGTGCGATGACCTCCCCGCCCTCCGTGCCGGCAAAGATCGCCTGCTCCGCCTCCACGAGCTTCGGGTGCTGGCGGTGGAGCTCTTGCATGTAGGCCTCGTCAGCGGCCTTGGCCTCGAGGCGCTCCCACGCCTCGCGGTCCTCCCGCACCATAGCCGAGCTCACCACCCCTGGCTCCGGCGGAACGAGGTGGATCGGACATGTGCCAAAGGGAAAATTGAGCCCAGCCGCCGCACCGTGGTAGCGGACCTGCCAGCGGTCGTACTCCATGGCCGCGAGCTCGGCCGTGTGCAATCTACCGAGCCACCGGCGATTGTGGGTCTCTCGATATGTAATCTCGGCGACCCACGTCCCATACCGCCGCTGCCGGACCCCGAGGTAGGACTTCGTCAGCTGCCGAGTCTGAGGAAGGATGGGGAAGTCGTCGAACTAGCATCAGGGCGCGGCGGCGGGCGGATCGGTGGATCGACAACAGTGGATCGGGCCCACAGAGGACGACGGGGACACCTCAGCGGCCATCTCGCCGGCGTCGGTCGAAAAGGCCGCGATAAACCTCTTTTTGGCCATTGGCTCCTCGAGCTCCCCGGCACGCAGGCCGAGGTTCAGGATGGAGGCGCCGGCGATGGCGGCGACCTACCAACGGTTTAGAGGGTTGTGTGTGTCTATGTGAGCGGAGGTTTTGGGGTGTGTGTGGAGGGGGGGCAAGGTTGTGTTTGAGGAAATACTGCGTCAACTGAAAATTTTACTAGGCGGGAGTAACAAGGTGAGGCTACTGAAAATTTGAATCAAGGGTGAGCAGATATTTTTGAGATTGCGAGGGATGCAGAGGCGGGAGTAAAACGCTGGGGCTACTGAAAATTTGAATCAAGGGACTGAAGCAGAGCGGAAGTAACAAACATCGCACATGGTCCGCACATACTAATTTTCTGCTATCAAACATTAATACCTTCCAGGCGGTAGATATTTTCGAGATTGCAAGGGATGCAGAGGCGGGAGTTTTTAGGGAGTGAGCTAGTGTGCTTGACAGACCGGCTGTGGACTGTAGCCGACGCACCTTCTCAGGTACTATACACCAACAGTGCTCCAGGATATTTTGTACTACATCTCACACGGTTTGTGATCATAAACTGTGTGGGATCTACTTGATTTGAATTACAAAATGGGGTCATATCGGCAATGGACGCTGTTTGAATTGCTAGACCATTTATTTGCAGTGAACATGCAACTATATGTGTGTCGTAAAAGAATTGGAATTATTCAGGGTTCGTTTGGACATTTTATACATCAAACTGGTTTTCTAGCCATTTCATGTGCACAATTCAAAATTAAAGTACATGCACATGCTCCGGTGCATACAAATTGGTTGAAAAATCGAATATGTGTTCTTCAGTGCATGCTTAGGTCCCATGCAATAAATGGGAATGAATTTTTCAGGTTTTGTTTGGCCTTTTTTATACACTAACTGGGTTTTCTAGGCATTTTACGTGCATAATTCAAATTTGAACTACAAGCACATGCTCCAATGCGGCAAAGTTGGTTGAAAAATCACATGTCTGTCCTTGGGTAAATTTATAGGTCCCATGCAAGAGATGGGAATGAAATTCAAACACCAGGGCACTGTTGATTGCCGGCAAAATGTTGAGATGCCTGGATTTTAAATTCTAGTAAATCCAAGACTCGTCTGAAATTCATGAAACTTGGCATGCTATCATGGAGCAACATTTGAAGTGTTTTTCAATTTCACGGTCATTTAGCTCTAAAAAAATCAGTAAATGCATGAAAAATAACAAATGAACTCAGAAAGGGTTGATAATTGATTTTGTGGATTTGAACGGTGCATTTTGAACACACAAAAAGTCTGGATTACAAATAAGTTCAAAAAATGAAATGCCTTTGTAACAGATGAGTTTTCGTCCGAAACCCTGATACTTCGAAAGAGATTGTCCATTTTGTACACGAAGTGCATCCAGTTTTTGCCGTAAACCTCTCTACTTTTTTGTACATGCTATGTGGGTGAAATGATGATACCATGCCAACTTTCAACCTTTTCAAAATTCATTTGAAGTGTTTTTTAATTTCAAGGTCATTTATCTCTAAAAAAATTAGTAAATGCATGAAAAATGCCAAATGAATTCGGAAAGGTTTGATAATTGATGATGTGGATTTGAATGGTGCATTTTGAACACACCAAAAGTCTGGACTTCAAATAATTTCAACAAAATGAAATGCCTTTGTAATAGATGAGTTTTCGTCCGAAACCGTGATACTTCGAAAGTGATTGTCCATTTTGTACACGAAGTGCATCCATTTTTTGCCGTAACCCTCTCTATTTTTTTGCACATGCTTTGTGGGTAAAATGATGATACCATGCCAACTTTCAACCTTTTCAGAGTTCATTCAATGTGTTTTTCAATTTCAGGGTCATTTACCTCTAAAAAAATCAGTAAATGCATGAAAAATACCAAATAAACTCAGAAAGGGTTGATAATTGATGATGTGGATTTGAATGGTGCATCTTGAACACACAAAAAGTCTGGACTTCAAATAAGTTCAAAAAATGAAATGCCTTTGGAACGGATGAGTTTTCGTTCGAAACCCTGATACTTCGAAAGAGATTGTCCATTTTCTACACGAAGTGCATCCAGTTTTTGTCGTAACCCTCTCTACTTTTTTGCACATGCTATGTGGGTAAAATGATGATAGCATGCGAACTTTCAACCTTTTCAGAGTTCATTCGAAGTGTTTTTCAATTTCAGGCTCATTTAGCTCTAAAAAAATTCAGTAAATGCATGAAAAATACCAAATGAATTCAGAAAGGGTTGATAATTGATGATGTGGATTTGAATGGTGCATTTTGAACACACCAAAAGTCTGGACTTCAAATAAGTTCAAAAAATGAAATGCCTTTGTAACAGATGAGTTTTCGTCCGAAACCCTAATACTTCGAAAGAGATTGTCCATTTTGTACACGAAGTGCATCCATTTTTTGCCGTAACCCTCTCTACTTTTTTGCACGTGCCATGTGGGTGAAATAATGATACCATGCCAACTTTCAACCTTTTCAGAGTTCATTCAAAGTGTTTTTCAATTTCAGGGTCATTTAGCTCTAAAAAATCAGTAAATGCATGAAAAATAGAAAATGAACTCAGAAAGGGTTGATAATTGATGATGTGGATCTGAATGGCGCATTTCAAACACACAAAAAGTCAAGACTTCAAATAAGTTCAAAAAATTGAAATGCCTTTGTAACAGATAAGTTTTTGTCCCAAACCCCGATACTTCAAAAGAGATTGTCCATTTTATAATGAAGTGCATCCAGTTTTTGCCGTAACCCTCTCTACCTTTTTGCACATGCTATGTGGGTGAATGATGATACCATGCCAACTTTCAACCTTTTTAGAGTTCATTTGAAGTGTTTGGACATTTTTATGCATTAATTGAGTTTTCAATGCATTTATGTGCATAATTCAAAATTGAACTACATGCACATGCTCCAGTGCATATAAATCGGTTGAAAAATCCAATATGTGTCCTTGGGTGCATGCTTAGGCCCCATGCAAGAAATGGGAATGAATTTCAAACACTAGGGCATCGTTGATTGCCGGCAAAACATTGAGATGCCTGGTTTTTAAATTCTAGTAGTTCCAAAACTCGTTTGAAATTCATGAAACTTGGCATGCTATCATGGAATGGCACCCAACATGCTGTGGCATTTTTCATGTCCATTTTGACAGAAGGCGCACTTGAATAATGATAGCCAACGGAGGCATTTTGAAAAAATTACTGCTACTTTAATATCTCAAACGTTTGCAGAATTCAAACCGTGTGTGTTTTGTCAACCATTCACGTGACGCCACGTGTCTTGGTTTTAATGGCTGTAGGAGGTGCCGTGCGGATAGCTGCTTGACCTTGACTGAACGAGAGTCGTGCGAGCGTAGTCCGGTGCGCAGGCTGACCGAGAGGTGTGCATGCTGTCCTCCAATGCACAGGCTCACCGGGAAGTGTGCGAGCTGTACGCTGCGTAGGCTCACTAGGAAGAGAGTCCTTTGATTTCCATGGCCGCCCGCCTTCCTCTCCATTAATGGCTCTCGAGCCGCTGTTTAATACGGGCTGACTTACTGTCGACTCCCATTCCCCTCCCTCCCACAGACCTCCACCAACGCCATGGCACAGAACAATCATCTTGCACTAGTCATCAAGTTTGGTGAAGTTGACTCCGAGCCGGAGGAGATAGAAAATAAGGAGGAATGGGACCTCATGGACATGGCCCAGAATGAGCTGGCTGCGGCGGTTGCTGCCCCCGCTCCTGTCCCAGCTCCCTTCCCCGTGCCCGCGCCAGTGACCATCCCCGTAGCATTGACAGGCTGGTCGCCGAGCACTATGATGACCCACAAGTGTAGGGGATCTATCATAGTCCTTCGATAAGTAAGAGTGTCGAACCCAACGAGGAGCATAAGGAAATGATAGGTAGTTTTCAGTAAGGTATTTTCTGCAAGCACTGAAATTATAGGTAACAGATAGTTTTGTGACAAGGTAATTGGTAGCAAGGAACAAAAGGTAAAATTAAATAAGGTGCAGCAAGGTGGCCCAATCCTTTTTGTAACAAAGGACAAGCCTGGAAAAACTCTTATATAAAGGAAAGCGCTCCCGAGGACACATGGGAATTATCGTCAAGCTAGTTTTCATCACGATCATCTGATTCGCGTTCGGTACTTTGATAATTTGGTATGTGGGTGGACCGGTGCTTGGGTGATGTTCTTACTTGGACAAGCCTCCCACTTATGATTAACCTCTAATGGAAGCATCTGCAACTACAAAAGAAGTATTAAGGTAAACCTAACCATAGCATGAAACAAGTGGATCCAAATCAGCCCCTTACGAAGCAATGCATAAACTAGGGTTTAAGCTTCTGTCACTCTAGCAACCCATCATGTACTTATCACTTCCCAATGCCTTCACCTAGGCCCAAATAATGGTGAAGTGTCATGTAGTCGACATTCACATGACACCACTAGAGGAGAGACAACATACATCTCATCAAAATATCGAACGAATACCAAATCACATGACTACTAATAGCAAGACTTCTCACATGTCCTCAGGAAAAAAAGTAACTGCTCAGAAGACATAATATTGTTCATGATCAGAGGGGTATTAATATGCATAATGGATCTGAACATATGATCTTCCACCAAATAAACCAACTAGCATCAACTACAATGAGTAATCAACACTACTAGCAACCCACAGGTACCAACCCAAGGTTTGGGTACAAAGATTGGATACAAGAGATCAACTAGGGTTTTAGAGGAGATGGTGCTGGTGAAGATGTTGATGAAGATAGCCCTCCCTAATATGGGAGAGTTGTTGGTGATGACGGCGGTGACGATTTTCCCCTCCCTGAGGGAAGTATCCCCGGCAGAACAGCTCTGCCGGAGCCCTAGATTGGTTTCCGGCAAGGTTCCGGCTCGAGACGGCGGCTCTGGTCCCGAAAGCCTCCTTATGATTTTTTCCAGTCAAAACACCTCATATAGGAGAAGATGGGCATCGGGGGGGGGGGGGGGGCA
>LR738713.1:625483828-625599133 GCA_902687465.1 Secale cereale
GGGGGCGCGCCCAGAGAGGGGGGCGCGCCCCCACCCTCGTGGACAACAGGCGGCCCCCCTAGTGATCTTCTTTCACTGGATAATTTTTATTTTTTGTGAAACGGAGTCCTGTGAAGTTTCGGGGCCTTTTGAGTTGTGCAGAATAGGTTTCTAGACTTTGCTTCTTTTCCAGCCCGGAATTCCAGTTGCCGGCATTCTCCCTCTTCATGTAAACCTTGTAAAATAAGAGAGAAAAGGCATAAGTATTGTGACAAAACATGTAATAACAGCCCATAATGCAATAAATATCAACATAAAATCATGATGCAAAATGGACGTATCAACTCCCCCAAGCTTAGACCTCGCTTATCCTCAAGCGAAAGCCAATATCGAAAAATATGTCCGCAGGTTTAGAGATAGAGGTGTTGATAAAAATAAAATACGGACATGAGGGCATCATGATCATTCTCATAACAGAATCATACTTATATATTGTCATATGATTCTTATGCTAAAGTAACAATTCATTCACCATGTCAAGTATGAATTAGAAACTTCATTGAAAACTAACAAACTTTGATCTCGGTCATTGAAGCAATTGCAATTTATCGTAACATCGGAAATAGTCAATATAAGAGCTTTTCAGCAAGCCTACATACTCAACTATCATATAGTCTTTCAAAATTGCTCACACTCACGCAATACTTATGGTCATGGAGTTTTAATCGGACACAGAGAAAGATAGGGGCTTATGGTGTTGCCTCCCAAACTTTTACCTCAAGGGTAATGTCAACAGTAATAGACCATGAAAACTTACATCCAAGTGGGTATATATGTCAGGATCGTTCCAACACAATGTGCTTGCTGATATGTCTCCAACGTATCTATATTTTTTTATTGTTCCATGCTATTACATTATCCTTCTAGGATGTTTTATGGGCTTTTATATACACTTTTATATGATTTTTGGGACTAACCTATTAACCCAGCGCCCAGTGCCAGTTTCTGTTTTTCTCCTATTTTAGGGTTTTACAGAAAAGGAATATCAAACGGAGTCCACTTGATGATTTTTTCTCGACCAAAAGAAGCCCCCGAAGTAAAAGAGTTGGGCCAGAAGAGCCACGTGCTGCCCACGAGGGTGGGGGGCGCACCCTCCTATCTCGTGGACAGCCCAGAAGCCCCCCTGACTTGTGCCCTACGCCAAAAAATCCTATAAATACTGAAACATTCGGAAATTAACCTAGATAGGGAGTTCTGCCGCCGAAAGCCTCTGTAGCCACCGAAAACGAATCTAGACCCCGTTCTGGCACCCTGCCAGAGGGGGGAACCCTCACCGGTGGCCATCTTCATCATCCTGGCGCTTTCCATGACGAGGACGAGTAGTCCACCCTCGGTGCTGAGGGTATGTATCCGTAGCTATGTGTTTGATCTCTCTCTCTCTCGTGTTCTTGAGATGGCACGATCTTGATGTATCGCTAGCTTTGCTGTTCTAGTTGGATCTTATAATGCTTCTCCCCCTCTACTCTCTTGTAATGGATAGAGTTTTCCCTTTGAAGTTATCTTATCGGATTGAGTCTTTAAGGATTTGAGAACACTTGATGTATGTCTTGCACATGCTTATCTGTGGTGACAATGGGATATCATCTGATGTACTTCATGTATGTTTTGGTGATCAACTTGTGGGTTCCGTGACCTTGGGAATCTATGCATAGGGGTTGGCACATGTTTTCGTCTTGACTCTCCGTTGGAAACTTCGGGGCACTCTTTGAAGTTCTATGTGTTGGTTGAATAGATGTTTCTGAGATTGTGTGATGCATATCGTATAATCATGCCCACGGATACTTGAGGTGACAATGGAGTATCTAGGTGACATTAGGGTTTTGTTTGACTTGTGTCTTAAGGTGTTATTCTAGTACGAACTCTATGATAGATTGAACGTTACTACGGACTCTTGAATAGATCGATCAGAAAGAATAACTTTGAGGTGGTTTTGTACCCTACCATAATCTCTTCGTTTGTTCTCCGCTATTAGTTACTTTAGAGTGACTCTTTGTTGCATGTTGAGGGCTAATAATATGATACAATTATTTTATCCTTGTTGAGAGAACTTGAACTAGTGAAAGTATGAACCCTAGGCCTTGCCTACTATCATGCTCACGTATACCACTTGCTACCTTGCTGTTTTTATATTTTCTTATTACAAAAACCTATATCTACCATCCATATTGCACTTGTATCACCATCTCTTCGCCGAACTAGTGCACCTATACAATTTACCATTGTATTGGGTGTGTTGGGGACACAAGAGACTCTTTGTTATTTGGTTGCAGGGTTGTTTGAGAGAGACCATCTTCATCCTATGCCTCCCATGGATTGATAAACCTTAGGTCATCCACTTGAGGGAAATTTGCTACTGTCCTACAAACCTCTACACTTGGAGGCCCAACAACGTCTACAAGAATAAGGTTGTGTAGTAGAAATCAGGCTCTTTTCTGGCACCGTTGCCAGGGAGGTTAGTGCTTGAAGGTATATCTTTAGATCTTGCAATCGAATCTTTTAGTTTCTTGTTTTATCACTAGTTTAGTTTATAAAATAAAACTACTAAAAAATGGAATTAAGGTTACCTCATATGCTTCATCTTTTTAATATCTTTCTTGAAAATGATGGAAAGGAAAATTGTGCTAAAGTACTAGAAGAAGAATTACATAGAATGCTTGGCATAAAATATGTGCATGATGAGCATGATTGCAATGTTGTTAGTATGAATTCTTTGAATACCCATGATGTTAATGATATGCAAGGCCACAAGCTTGGGGATGCTATGTTTGATGAAGATGATATTTTTAGTCCCCCAAGTTTTGATCAGCAAATTTATTATGATGAAAGCATGCCTCCTATTTATGATGATTATATTGAAGAAAGTGGATTTGGAGAGGTCATGACTTTATTTAGTGATGAATCCACTATTTCAGAAGAGGTTCCAATTGATTATGAGAACAAAGTTGCTATCTATGATGATTATTGTGATGACTTGTCATCATGATTTTAGTTTTCAATTGGATTATGCTTCACATGATGGTTATTTTCTTGAGTTTGCTCCCACTACTATGAATGAGAAGAATTTTGCTTATGTGGAGAGTAGTAAAATTTCTATGCAAGTAGATCATGAAAGAAATTCTTTATGTGCTGGTTATATTGTTGAATTCATTCATGATGCTACTGAAAATTATTATGAGGGAGGAACATATGCTTCTACATATTGCAATAATATCAAGTTTCCTCTCTATGTGCTTAAAATCTTGAAGTTATGCTCGTTTTCCCTTCCTATGCTAGTTGATTATCGTTCCCATAAGTTGCTTGCTCACAAAATCCCTATGCATAGGAAGTGGGTTAGCTTAAATGTTCTAGTCATATTCTTCATGATGCTCCATTTATGTTTCAATTCTTATCTTTTATGCGATCATCATTGAAATCATCATGCCTAGCTAGGGGCATTAAACGATAGCGCTTGTTGCGAGGCAACCCAACTTTATTTTTGTTTTTTTGTTTTTGCTTATGTTTAGGAATAATATTGCATCTAGCTTCTGTTTAGATGTGGTTTTATGTTTTAATTAGTGTTAGTGCCAAGTAGAACCTTTGGGAAGACTTGTGTGAAGTTTATATGATCTTGCTGTGAAAAACAGAATCGTTAGCGCTCGCTCGAATGGTCACCAGATTTTATTGGAGCGTGCTATTTAGTTGATTCCTTTTGAAGATGATTAATAGACAAATTAATCTCGTTTACAAATTTAGCTTGATTTTTTTGGAGTTAGAGAAGTATGCGAAACCTGCAGATTACTACAGACTGTTCTGTTTTTGACAAATTCTGTTTTTCGTGTGTTGTTTGCTTATTTGAATGCATCTATGAGTAGTATTGGGAAGTATGAACCATAGAGAAGTTGGAATACAGTAGGTTTAACACCAATATAAACAAAGAAAAAGTTCACAACAGTACCTAAGTGGTGGTTTTTTTTCTTATACTAACGGAGCTCACGAGATTTTTGTCTAAGTTTTGTGTTGTGGAGTTTTCAAGTTTTGAGTATTGCTTTGATGGACTATGGAACAAAGAGTGGCAAGATCCTAAGCTTGGGTATGCCCAAGGCACCACAAGGTAAAATTCAAGGACAACCAAAAACCTAAGATTTGGGATGCCCCGGGAAGGCATCCCCTCTTTCGTCTTCATCTATCGGTAACTATACTCGGAGCTATATTTTTATTCACCACATGAAATGTGTTTTGCTTGCAGCGTCAATTTAGTTTATTTTGTTTTGCTTTCTTTTTGAATAATATCACAAGATCTGAAGTTCTTAAATGTTAGAGAGTCTTCACATAGTTACATAATTATTCAACTACTCATTGATCTTCACTTATATCTTTCGGAGTAGTTTGTTATTGCTCTAGTGCTTCACTTATATCTTTTAGAGCACGGCGGTGGTTTTATTTTAAAGAAATAGATGAACTCTCATGCTTCACTTATATCCTTTTGAGAGTCTATTAAAACAGCATGGTAATGTGCTTTGGCTATAAACTAGCCTTCACATGATAGGCATCCAAGATCAATGTAGTAAAAACTTTCATACTAAGTGCATTGAATATGATGAGAAGTTGGATGCTTGATAATTGTTTTGAGATATGAGGATAGTGATATTAGAGTCATGCTAGTGGAGTTATTATGAAATTGAGAAATGCTTGTGTTAAAGTTAGTGATTCCCGTAGCATGCACGTATGGTGAACCGTTATGTGACGAAGTTAGAGCATGAGGTATTTGTAAAGTGTCAACCTTTGTATGGAGGTCGGGGGCGCGCGATGGTTAACTCCTACCAAACTCCCCCATAGAAGCATGCGTTGTTTGCTTTGTTTTGATGACTCGTAAATTTTTGCAATAAGTATATGAGTTCTTATGACTAATGTTGAGTCCATGGATATTACGCATTCTCACCCTTCCACCATTGCTAGCCTCTCTTGTACCGCACAACTTTCGCCGGTACCATACACCCACTATATATATTTCCTCAAAACAGCCACCATATATATTCCTCAAAGCAGCCACCATACCTACCTATCATGGTATTTCCATAGCCATTCCGAGATATATTTCCATGCAACTTCCCACCGTTCCGTTCATATGACACGCTTCATATTGTCATATTGCCTTGCATGATCATGTAGTTGACGCCGTATTTGTGGCAAAGCCACCATGCATAATTTTTCATACATGTCACTCTTGATTCATTGCACATCCCGGTACACCGCCAGAGGCATTCATATAGGGTCATACTTTGTTCTAGTATCGAGTTATAATATCGAGTTGTAAATCAATAAAAGTGTCATGATCATCATTATTAGAGCATTGTCCTGTGTGTGGAAACAAAAAAATCGAAAAAAAGAAGATAAAGGCCAAATAAAAAAAGGATGGCCCAATTTCTACTATCTTTTTCCACACTCGTGCTTCAAAGTAGTACCATGTTCTTCATGATAGAGAGTCTCATGTTTAGTCACTTTCATATACTAGTGGGAATTTTCATTATAGAACTTGGCTTGTATATTCCAACGATGGGCTTCCTCAAATGCCCTAGGTCTTCGTGAGCAAGCAAGCTGGATGCACACCCACTAGTTTCTTTTGTTGAGCTTTCATACATATTTAGCTCTAGTGCATCCGTTGCGTGGCAATCCCTACTCACTCACATTGTTATCTATTGATGGGCATCTCCATAGCCCGTTGATACGCCTAGTTGATGTGAGACTATCTCCCTCCTTTTTGTCTTTTCCACAACCACCTCTCTATTCCACATAGTGTTATGTCCATGGCTCACGTTCATGTATTGCGTGAAAGTTGAAAGGTTTGAAAGAATAGAGTATGAAAACAAGTGCTTGGTTGGAATCGGGGTTGTGCATGATATGAATATTTTGTGTGATGAAGAGGGAGCATAGCCAGACTATATGATTTTGTAGGGATAACTTTCTTTAGCCATAGTATTTTGAGAAGACATGATTGCTTTGTTAGTATGCTTGAAGTATTATTATTTCTTATGTCAACATAGCCTTTATCTTGAATCTGTCAGATCTGAACATTCTTGCCACAATTAAGAGAATTACATTGAAAATTATGTTGGTTAGCATTCCACATCAAAAATTCTGTTTTTATCATTTACCTACTCGAGGACGAGTAGGAATTAAGCTTGGGGATGCTGATACGTCTCCAACGTATCTATAATTTTTGATTGTTCTATGCTATTATATTATCCTTCAAGGAGGTTTTATGGGCTTTTATATACACTTCTATATGATTTTTGGGACTAACCTATTAACCTAGAGCCCAGTGCCAGTTTCTATTTTTCTCCTGTTTTAGGGTTTTACACAAAAGCCATATCAAACGGAGTCCAATTAACGTGCCAATTTTTGATGATTGTTTCTGGACCAAAAGAAGCCCCTGAAGTAAAAGAGTTGGGCCAGGAGAGCCACGGGCTGCCCACGAGGGTGGGGGCGCGCCCTGGGCAGGGGGCGCGCCCTCCTATCTCGTGGACAGCCCACAAGCCCCCCTGACTTGTGCCCTACGCCAAAAAATCCTATAAATACTGAAACCTTCGGAAATTAACCTAGATCGGGAGTTCCGCCGCCGAAAGCCTCTGTAGCCACCGAAAACCAAATCTAGACCCCGTTCCGACATCCTGCCGGAGGGGGGAACCCTCACCGCTGGCCATCTTCATCATCCCGGCGCTCTTCATGATGAGGAGGGAGTAGTCCACCCTCAGGGCTGAGGGTATGTATCAGTAGCTATTGGTTTGATCTCTCTCTCATGTTCTTGATATGGCACGATCTTGATGTATCGTGAGCTTTGCTATTCTAGTTGGATCTTATAATGTTTCTCCCCCTCAACTCTCTTGTAATGGATTGAGTTTCTCTTTGAAGTTATCTTATCGGATTGAGTCTTTAAGGATTTGAGAACACTTGATGTATGTCATGCACGTGCTTATCTGTGGTGACAGTGGGATATCATGTGATCTACTTGATGTATGTTTTGGTGATCAACTTGCGAGTTCCGTGACCTTGGGAATCTATGCATAGGTGTTGGCACATGTTTTCGTCTTGACTCTCTGGTAGAAACTTCGGGGCACTCTTTGAAGTTCTATGTGTTGGTTGAATAGATGTTTATGAGATTGTGTGATGCATATCGTATAATCATGCCCACAGATACTTGAGGTGACAATGGAGTATCTAGGTGACATTAGGGTTTTGGTTGATTTGTGTCTTAAGGTGTTATTCTAGTACGAACTCTATGATAGATTGAACATTACTACGGACTCTTGAATAGATCGATCAGAAAGAATAACTTTGAGGTGGTTTCGTACCCTACCATAATCTCTTCGTTTGTTCTCCGCTATTAATTACTTTAGAGTGACTCTTTGTTGCATGTTGAGGGCTAGTAATATGATCCAATTATGTTATCCTTGTTGAGAGAACTTGCACTAGTGAAAGTATGAACCCTAGGCCTTGCCTACTATGATTTCAACACCGTTTATGCTCACGTTTACACTTGCTACCTTGCTATTTTTATATTTTCTTATTACAAAAACCTATATCTACCATCCATATTGCACTTGTATCACCATCTCTTCGCCGAACTAGTGCACCTATACAATTTACCATTGTATTGGGTGTGTTGGGGACACAAGAGACTCTTTGTTATTTGGTTGCAGGGTTGTTTGAGAGAGACCATCTTCATCCTACGCCTCCCATGGATTGATAAACCTTAGGTCATCCACTTGAGGGAAATTTGCTACTGTCCTACAAACCTCTACACTTGGAGGCCCAACAACGTCTACAAGAAGAAGGTTGTGTTGTAGAAATCAAGCTCTTTTCTGGCACCGTCGCCAGGGAGGTTAGTGCTTGAAGGTATATCTTTAGATCTTGCAATCGAATCTTTTAGTTTCTTGTTTTATCACTAGTTTAGTTTATAAAAGAAAACTACAAAAAAATGGAATTAAGGTTACCTCATATGTTTCATCTTTTTAATCGGACACAGAGAAAGATAGGGGCTTATGGTGTTGCCTCCCAACCTTTTACTTCAAGGGTAATGTCAACAGTAATAGATCATGAAAACTTACATCCAAGTGGCTATATATGTCAGGATCTTTCCAACACAATGTGCTTGCCAAAGGATAAAATGTAAAAAGGAAAGGTGGGTCTCACCTTGACACTTATAAGACAGGAACAATAGATAGGCCCTTCGCAGAGGGAAGCAGAGGTTGTCATGTGTTTTTATGGTTGGATGCACAAAGTCTTAGCACAGAAGAACGTCACTTTATATTGCCACTTGTGATAAGGACCTCTATTATGCAGTCTGTCGCTTTTATTACTTCCATCTCAAAAGATCGTATAAAGCTAATTTCCTCCACACTAATAAATCATACATATTTTAGGGAGTTTGCACATGACAGCTTACTTGGAAGGATCTTACTCGATCCATAGGTAGGTATAGTGGACTCTCATGGCAAAACTGGGTCTAAGGATGTATGGAAGCACAAGTAGTATCTCTACTTGGTGCAAGTAGTTTTGGCTAGCATGAGGGGGGAAGGCAAGCTCAACATGTTGGATGATCCATGACAATATACTTTATTTCAGATATAAGAAAACATAACGATTATGTTATCTTCCTTGTCCAACATCAACTCTTTAGGATGTCATATTTTAATGAGTGCTCACAATCATAAAAGATGTCCAAGATAGTATATTTGTATGTGAAGCCTCTCTTTCTTTATTACTTCCTATTAATTGCAACTATGACCAAAACTATGTTTGTCAACTCCCAACAACTTTTATTCATCATACTCTTTATATGTGAAGTCATTACTTCCCATAAGATCAATATGATCTCTTGGATATTCTTTATGTTTTCTTTCTTTATTCTACCATGACCAAAGTGAGGAAATTAAGCCCTTGACTCAACACTAATCTTTATTATATAGCTCACGGACTCGATTACAAAGGGTAAAGATCATAAAGCAAAAGCTCACAACTAGATCATGCTAACTTTATTCTACTAGAGCAAGATACTACCAAAAGGATCGAACTAAGAAAAACGGTAAAGATAGGAGTGATGGTGATACAATACCGGGGTCACTCCCCCAAGCTTGGCAGTTGCCAAGGGGAGTGCCCATACCCATATAATTTGTCTCGTTCTTCGGGGGTGGTGATGATGGCTTCTTCCTCAGCTTGCGCTTAAGGACAGAATTTTGCTCGTTTAGATCATTGATCTCTTGCTCAAGATTTAATATCTTCTTGCATAGTGCCTGCTTGTTTTCCTGCAAGAGGTTAAAAGGGATAAATTCGATCTTAGGTTTCTTTACTCTGTCGGGGAGGCTTGACTTTTTGAACTCCACATGCATGTCCCCCGGTTGAGGTAGTGGGACTTCGTCTTCATCTGAGCTGGTCCAATCCTTCCCCTGGGGATCATGGTCCTCTTCTTCCTCCGTTGTCCAACCATAATGCTCCCAGTCCCCATAGACCTTAGGGTAAGCAAGGAAATCAACCACATAGCTTTCTCCCTCCGAATCCTGGGACGACATGTTGCTTTTATCAGCGACAGAAACAGCTCGAAACGAAAACAGAGGATCTTTGCATGATACAGTGGTCAAAACCTTCGGGGTTATATATAATGAATTTTTACCGACCAAAAGGAGCAACGTACAAGAAATTGGAGTCCGGGAGGCACACGAGGTGCCCATGAGGATGGGGGGCGCGCCCTGGGGAAGGGGCGCGCCCTCCACCCTTGTGGACGCCTCGTGTCTCTTCCAGACTGCACCTATTTTTCTATTTTTCTAAATATTCCAAAATGGTGAAAATTTTCCTTTAGAACTGTTTTGGAGTCGGTTTGCTTACCGTACCACATACCTCTTCCTTTTCGGAGGCTAAATCATTCTGGAAAGTATCCCTTTTGTATTCCTCCCGGGTTACGGTTTCAATAACATTGGTTTCAACATTTATAGGATTACCTGAGATATAATGTTTAATTCTTTGACCGTTCACCACCTTCGGATTTGTGCCTTCGAAGTTATTGATTTTTATGGCACCGGAACGATAGACCTCCTCGATAACGTAAGGTCCTTCCCACTTAGAGAGAACTTTTCCTGCAAAAAATCTTAAACGAGAGTTGTATAGCAAGACATAATCACCTACGTTAAACTCGCGCTTTTATATCCTTTTGTCATGCCATCTTTTAACTTTTTCTTTAAACAATTTGGCATTCTCATAGGCCCGTGTTCTCCATTCATCAAGAGAGCTAATGTCAAATAACCTCTTCTCACCGGCAAGTTTGAAATCATAATTGCGCTCTTTAATAGCCCAATATGCCTTATGTTCTAGCTCAAGAGGTAAGTGACAAACCTTTCCATAAACCATCTTATATGGAGACATACCCATAGGATTTTTGTATGCAGTTCTATAGGCCCATAATGCATCATCAAGTTTCTTGGACCAATTCTTTCTAGACCTATTAACTGTCTTTTGCAAAAATAATTTTAGCTCTCTATTACTTAGTTCTACTTGACCACTAGTCTGTGGGTGTTAAGGGGATGCAATTCTGTGGTTGACATCATACTTTGCAAGCATTTTACGAAAAGCGCCATGAATAGAGTATGAACCACCATCAGTCATTAAGTATCTAGGGACTCCAAACCTCGGGAAAATAACTTCTTTAAGCATCTTAATAGAGGTGTTATGATCAACACTACTAGTTGGAATAGCTTCTACCCACTTAGTAATGTAATCAACATCAACTAGGATATGTGTGTACCCATTAGAGGCAGGAAACGGTCCCATATAATCAAAGCCCCAAACATCAAATGGTTCAATAACAAGTGAATAATTCATAGGCATTTCTTGACGTCTACTAATATTACCATTTCTTTGACATTCATCACAAGATAAGACAAACTTACGGGCATCCTTGAAGAGAGTAGGCCAATAAAAACCGGATTGCAATACCTTATGTGCAGTTCTATCTCCCGCATGGTGTCCTCCATAAGCTTCGGAGTGGCACTTGCGTAGGATCTGTTCTTGTTCATGCTCAGGTACACAACGTCTAATAATACCATCTACCCCTTCTTTATAAAATGAGGGTCATCCCAGAAGTAATGTCTCAAATCATAGAAGAACTTTTTCTTTTGCTGGTATGTGAATCTAGGAGGTATAAACTTAGCAAAAATATAATTAGCATAATCATCATACCATGGAGCAGTACGAGAAGTATTTATGACAGCTAATTTTTCATCAGGAAAGCTATCATCAATAGGTTGTGGGTCATCAAGTATATTCTCTAACCTAGACAAGTTGTCTGCAACGGGGTTCTCAGCTCCCTTTCTATCAATAATATGCAAGTCAAATTCTTGCAGCAAGAGAACCCATCTAAAAAGTCTAGGTTTAGCATCTTTCTTTTCCATAAGATATTTGATAGCAGCATGATCAGTGTGAATAGTTACTTTGGAATCAACAATATAGGGTCTAAACTTATCAAGCAAATACAACTACTAAAAATTCTTTCTCGGTAGTAGCATAATTTTTCTGGGCACTATCTAGAGTTTTACTAGCATATTGGATAACATTTAACTTCTTATCAACTCTTTGACCTAATACAACACCTACTGCATAATCACTAGCATCGCACATAATCTCAAAGGGTAAATTCCAGTCAGGAGGCTGGACAATAGGTGCAAAGATCAATGCTTTCTTAAGTATTTCAAATGCCTCTAGACAATCATCACCAAAGACAACAGGAATATCTTTTTGTAAGAGATTAGTCAGAGGCCTGGAGATTTTGGAGAAGTCCTTAATGAACCTCCTGTAAAACCCGGCATGACCAAGGAAACTTCGTATACCTTTGATGTCCTTGGGGCACGGCATCTTTTCAATAGCATCAACTTTAGCCTTGTCAACTTCAATACCTCTTTCAGAAATTTTATGACCCAATACAATGCCTTCATTAACCATAAAGTAGCACTTCTCACAATTCAAGACAAGATTAGTGTCTTCACATCTGCGCAAAACTCGATCAAGGTTGCTTAAGCAATCATCAAAAGAAGTTCCGTAAATGGAGAAATCATCCATGAAAACCTCAACAATCTTTTCACAAAAGTCAGAGAATATAGCCATCATGCATCTTTGAAAGGTAGCAGGTGCATTACATAAACCAAAAGGCATACGTCTATAAGCAAAGGTACCGAAAGGACAAGTAAAAGTGGTCTTTTCTTGATCCCCTTTTGACACAGGTATTTGAGAGAAACCAGAATAACCATCTAGAAAGCAAAATTGAATATGTTTGGATAACCTTTCTAGCATTTGATCAATAAATGGAAAGGGGTAATGATCTTTCTTAGTAGCTTTATTTAATTTGCAGAAATCAATTACCATCCTATAACCTGTAACTATTCTTTGCCGGATCAATTCATCTTTATCATTAGGAACAACAGTCATACCTCCCTTCTTGGGGACACAATGGACAGGACTTACCCACTGGCTATCAGCAACTGGATAGATAATACCTACCTCTAGAAGCTTTAGTATTTCCTTCCTTACCACTTCTTTCATCTTAGGATTCAACCGTCGTTGATGATCAATAACCGGTTTAGCGTTTTCTTCCAACTTTAACTTGTGTTGGCATAAAGTGGGACTAATGCCCTTAAGATCATCCAGAGTATATCCAATAGCAGCACGGTGCTTCTTCAGAGTTTTCAATAGTTTTTCTTCTTCCTGCTCTGAAAGGTTAGCACTAATAATAACAGGATATATCTTCTTTTCATCAAGATAAATATACTTAAGATTATCAGGTAAAGGTTTGAGTTCAAACACGGGATCACCCTTGGGTGGAGGAGGATCCCCTAGGAATTCAACATGCAAGTTGTTTTTCAGTACGGGTCCCTGATTAAAGAATATTTCATCTATTTCCCTTCTCTCATTCATATGCATATCATTTTTATGGTCTAGCAAGTATTGTTCTAAAGGATCATTAGGAGGCACAACAATAGAAGCAAGACCAATAATTTCATCCTTACTAGGTAATACTTTATCAAGGGGTTGTCTACGAAATTTAGCAAAGTTAAAATCATGAGACATATCCCCTAAACCAACAGTAACAATATCTTTCACGCAATCTACCTTAGCATTAACAGTATTCAAGAAGGGTCTACAAATATAATGGGACAAAATTCATCTTGTGGGGTACTAAGAATAAGAAAATCAGCAAGGTATTTAACCTTCCCACACAAGACTTCAACATCTCTAACAATCCCAACTTGTGAAATAGTGTCTCTATTGGCAAGCTTAATAGTAACATCAATCCCTTCTAACTCAACAGGTGCAATGTCATGCATAATTTCTTGATATAAGGTATGAGGGATAATACTCGCACTAGCACCCACATCACATAAACCATGATAGCAATGATCTCCTATCTTAACAGAGATAATAGGCAAGCCTACAATAGGTCTATGTTTATTCCTAGCATTGGGTTTGTCTATTCTAGCAGATTCCTCTTGGAGGTAAATAACATGTCCATCTAAATCTTCTACCAAGAGATCTTTAACCATAGCAACACTAGGTTCAACTTTAATTTTCTCAGGGGGTGTAGGTGTTCTAGTATTAATCTGACGAACTATTTTTGAAGCTTTAGCATGATCCTTAATCCTAACAGGGAAAGGTGGTTTCTCAATATAAGCGGTAGGAACAATAGGATTAACATTATAAGTGATAGTCTTTTCTTCAACTTTAACAGGTTCAACTACTTTCACTTCAATAGGGGGGTGGTATTTAAACCACTTCTCCTTGGGAAGATCAACATGAGTAAAAATGATTCATAGAAAGAAGCCACTATCTCAGAGTCAAGTCCATATTTAGTGCTAAAGTCACGGAAAACATCGATATCCATAAAAGCTTTAACACAATCAAACTTAGGGGTCATACCTGACTCCTTACCTTCATCGAGATCCCAATCTTCAGAGTTGCGTTTAATTCTTTCCAATAAATCCCATTTGAATTCAATAGTCTTCATCATAAAAGAACCAGAACAAGAAGTATCGAGCATGGAGAGATCATCGAGAGAAAGCCGAGCATACAAATTTTGAATAATCATTTCTCTTGAGAGCTCATGATTGGGCATGAATATAACATTGAAATAAGCCTCCCCCAAGCTTTAGCGATGCTTTCTCCTTCGCGAGGCCAGAAATTATAAATATAATTACGATCATGATGAACCAGGTGCATAGGGTAGAACTTCTAATGAAATTCCAACTTCAGACGATTATTGTTCCATGATCCAATATCATCACATAGTCTAAACCATGTCAATGCATCTCCCTTCAAAGATATAGGGAAGACCTTCTTCTTGATAACATCCTCGGGCATACCTGCAAGCTTAAATAATCCACAAACTTCATCCACATAGATTAGATGTAAATCGGGATGCAGTGTTCCGTCTCCTGTAAAAGGATTATCAAGCAGTTTCTCTATCATACCCGAAGGAATTTCAATGCAAACATTTTCAGTAGGTGCAGTAGGTTGAGGAGAAACTCTTTGCTCTTCTGGTCGGGGTGAAGATACCACGAACAAGCCCCTCAAAGGATTATGAGCCATAGTAACAAGTGACAATAAATTTCAGCACACTTTATAAATTTTTCCTTACCAAATTCCACTTACCAAAGGCGCTTCACTCCCCGGCAACGGCGCCAGAAAAGAGTCTTGATGACCCACAAGTGTAGGGGATCTATCATAGTCCTTTCGATAAGTAAGAGTGTCGAACCCAACGAGGAGCAGAAGGAAATGATAGGCAGTTTTCAGTAAGGTATTTTCTGCAAGAACTGAAATTATAGGTAACAGATAGTTTTGTGACAAGGTAATTGGTAGCAAGTAACAAAAGGTAAAAGTAAATAAGGTGCAGCAAGGTGGCCCAATCCTTTTTTGTAAAAAAGGACAAGCCTGGACAAACTCTTATATAAAGGAAAGCGCTCCCGAGGACACATGGGAATTATCGTAAGCTAGTTTTCATCACGATCATCTGATTCGCGTTCGGTACTTTGATAATTTGGTGTGTGGGTGGACCGGTGCTTAGGTGTTGTCCTTACTTGGACAAGCCTCCCACTTATGATTAACCTCTAATGCAAGCATCCGCAACTACAAAAGAAGTATTAAGGTAAACCTAACTGTAGCATGAAACAAGTGGATCCAAATCAGCCCCTTACGAAGCAACGCATAAACTAGGGTTTAAGCTTCTGTCACTCTAGCAACCCAACACCTACTTATTACTTCCCAATGCCTTCCCCTAAGCCCAAATAATGGTGAAGTGTCATGTAGTCGACGTTCACATGACACCACTAGAGGAGAGACAACATACATCTCATCAAAATATCGAACGAATACCAAATTTACATGACTATTAATAGCAAGACTTCTCCCATGTCCTCAGGAATAAAAGTAACTACTCACAAGACATAATATTGTTCATGATCAGAGGGGTATTAATATGCATAACGGATCTGAACATATGATCTTCCACCAAATAAACCAACTAGCATCAACTACAAGGTGTAATCAACACTACTAGCAACCCACAGGTACCAACCTGAGGTTTGGGTACAAAGATTAGATACAAGAGATGAACTAGGGTTTGAGAGGAGATGGTGCTGGTGAAGATGTTGATGAAGATAGCCCTCCCCCAGATGGGAGAGTTGTTGGTGATGACGACGGTGGCGATTTCCCCCTCCCGGAGGGAAGTATCCCCGACATAACAGCTCTGCCGGAGCCCTAGATTGGTTTCCGCCAAGGTTCCGCCTCGAGACGGTGGCGTCTGGTCCCGAAAGCCTCCTTATGATTTTTTCCAGGTCAAAACACATCATATAGGAGAAGATGGGCATCGGGGGGTCATCGGGGGGCCCACGAGATAGGGGGGCGCGCCCAGAGATGGGGAGGGGGCGCCCCCACCCTCGTGGACAGTAGGTGGCCCCCCTCGTGATCTTCTTTCGCCAGATATTTTTTATATTTTCTGAAACAGAGTCCTGTGAAGTTTTAGGGCTTTTTGAGTTGTACAGAATAGGTTTCCAGAGTTTGCTCCTTTTCCAGCCCAGAATTCCAGTTGCCGGCATTCTCCCTCTTCGTGTAAACAATGTAAAATAAGAGAGAAAAGGCATAGTATTGTGAGAAAACATGTAATAACAACCCATAATGCAATAAATATCAACATAAAAGCATGATGCAAAATGGACGTATCACACTATCACAGAGCTGGAAGCCGCGGGCGTCAACGAGGTCTCCGCGTACCCACGCGAGCTCGTGTACATGCCAACGCCAGCGCCCGTGCCAGCTGATACGTCTCCAACGTATCTATAATTTTTGATTGTTCCATGCTATTATATTATCCTTCTAGGATGTTTTATGGGCTTTTATATACACTTTTATATGATTTTTGGGACTAACCTATTAACCCAGAGCCCAGTGCCAGTTTTTGTTTTTCTCTAGTTTTAGAGTATCGCAGAAAAGGAATATCAAACGGAGCCCAATTGACTTGAAACTCAACAGAGGTTATTTTTGGACCTGAAGAAGCCCAGGAAGTGCCGGAGGGGGACCAGAAGGTTCCCGGGCTGCCCACGATGGTAGGGGGCGCGCCCAGGCTCGTGGACAGCCCGGAGGTCCCCTTTACTTGTCACCGACTCCATCACCTCCTATATATACAAAAACCTCCAGAAAATAACCTAGATCGGGAGTTTCGCCGCCGAAAGCCTCTGTTGCCACCGAAAACCTATCTAGACCCGTTCGGGCACCCTGCCGGAGGCGGCAATCCTTCTCCGATGGCCATCTTCATCATCCCGGCGCTCTCCATGACGAGGGGGGAGTAGTTCACCTCGGGGCTGAGGGTATGTATTAGTAGCTATGTGTTTGATCTCTCTCTCTCTCTCTCTCTCTCTCTCTCTCTCTCTCTCTCTCGTGTTCTTGAGATGGCACGATCTTGATGTATCGCGAGCTTTACTATTATAGTTGGATCTTATGATGTTTCTCCCCCTCTACTCTCTTGTGATGAATTGAGTTTTCCCTTTGAAGTTATCTTATCGGATTGAGTCTTTAAGGATTTGAGAACACTTGATGTATGTCTTGCATGTGCTTATCTGCGGTGACAATGGGATATCACGTGATCTACTTGATATATGTTTTGGTGATCAACTTGCGGGTTCTGTGACCTTGGGAATCTATGCATAGGGGTTGGCACACGTTTTCGTCTTGACTCTCCGATAGAAACTTTGGGGCACTCTTTGAAGTTCTTTGTGTCGGTTGAATAGATGAATCTGAGATTGTGTGATGCATATCGTATAATCATGCCCATGGATACTTGAGGGGACGATGGAGTATCTAGGTGACATTAGAGTTTTGGTTGATTTGTGTCTTAAGGTGTTATTCTAGTACAAACTCAAGGATAGATCGAACGGAAAGAATAGGTTCGTGTTATTTTACTATGTACTCTTGAATAGATCGATTAGAAAGAATAATTTTGAGGTGGTTTCGTACCTTACAATAATCTCTTTGTTTGTTCTCCGCTATTGGTGACTTTGGAGTGACTATTTGTTGCATGTTTAGGGATAGTTATATGATCCAGTTATGTTATCCTTGTTGAGAGAACTTGCACTAGTGAAAGTATGAACCCTGGGCCTTGTTTCAAAGTATTGCAATACTGTTTATGCTCACTTTTATCATTAGTTACCTTGCCGTTTTTATATTTTTGTGTTACAAAAACCTATATCTACCAACCATATTGCACTTGTATCACCATCTCTTCGCCGAACAAGTGCACCTATACAATTTATCATTGTATTGGGTGTGTTGGGGACACAAGAGACCCTTTGTTATTTGGTTGTAGGGTGGCTTGAGAGAGACCATCTTCATTCTACACCTCCCACGGATTGATAAAACTTAGGTCAACCACTCGAGGTAAATTTGCTACTGTCCTACAAACCTCTACACTTGGAGGCCCAACAAAGTCTACAAGAATAAGGTTGTGTTTGGGATCGTTGTAGAAATTCAAAAAAAATTCTACGCATCACCAAGATCTATCTATGGAGTTACTAGCAACGAGAGGGGAGTGTATCTTCATACCTTTGAAGATCGCGATGCGGAAGCATTGCAAGAACGTGGTTGGTGGAGTCGTACACGAAGCGATTTTGATCGCGACCGAATCTGATCTAACCACCGAACAACGGTGCCTCTGCGTTCAACACACGTGCAGCCCGGTGACGTCTCCCGCGCCTTGATCCATCAAGGGGAGAGGGAGAGGTTGGGGAATACTCCGACCAGCAGCACGACGGCATCGTGGTGGTGGAGGAGCGTGGCACTCCAGCAAGGCTCCACCAAGCACTACGAGAGACGAGGAGGGAGAGGGGTAGGGCTGCGCCGAGACGGAGTGATAGTCTCATGTTGTGGCAGCCAAAACCCCCACTATATATAAGGGGAGGGGAGAGGCTATGCCCCCATCTAGTGTTCCCTCCCTAGGGGTGGCGGCCAACCCTAGATTGATCTACGGGGGCGGCCAGAGGGGGAGAGGGGGGGGGCGCCCTAGGTGGGCCTTAGGCCCATCTGAGCCTAGGGTTCCCCCCTCTCCCTTTCCCTGCGCCTTGGGCCACTTGTGGGAGGTGTACCAGCCCACCTAGGGGCTGTTCCCTTCCCACTCTTGGCCCACGCAGGCCTTCGGGGCTGGTGGCCCCTCTCGGTGGACCCCCGGAACCCTTTCGATGGTCCCGGAACAATACCGATGATGCTCGGAACACTTCCGGTGGCCAAAACCTCACTTCCCATATATAATTATTTACCTCCTAACCATTCCGGAACTCCTCGTGACGTCCGGGATCTCATACGGGACTCCAAACAACATTCGGTAACCACGTACATACATTCCCTATAACCCTAGCATCATCGAACCTTAAGTGTGTAGACCTTATGGGTTCAGGAACCATGCAGACATGACCGAGACATCTCTCTCGCCAATAACCAACAACGGGATTTGGATACCCATGTTGGCTCCCACATGTTCCACGATGATCCCATCGGATGAACCACGATGCCAAGGATTCAATCAATCCCGTATACGATTCCCTTTGTCTACCGGTATTGTACTTGCCCGAGATTCGATCGTCGGTATACCGATACCTTGTTCAATCTTGTTACCGGCAAGTCTCTTTACTCGTTCCGTAACACATCATCCCGTGACCAACTCCTTAATCACATAGAGCTCATTACGATGATGTCTTACCGAGTGGGCCCAGAGATACCTCTCTGTCATACGGAGTGACAAATCCTAGTCTCGATTCATGCCAACCCAATAGATACTTTCGGGGATACCCGTAGTGTACCTTTATAGCCACCCAGTTACGTTGTAACGTTTGGCACATCCAAAGTACTCCTACGGTGTCCGGGAGTTGCACAATCTCATGGTCTAAGGAACGGATACTTGACATTTGAAAAGCTTTACCATAAAAACTACACAATCTTGTGCTAGGCTTAGGATTGGGTCTTGTCCATCACATCATTCTCGTAATAATGTGATCCCGTTATCAATGACATCCAATGTCCATGGTCAGGAAACCGTAACCATCTATTGATCAACGAGCTAGTCAACTAGAGGCTCACTAGGGACATGTTGTGGTCTATGTATTCACACATGTATTACGATTTCTGGATAATACAATTATAGCATGAACAATAGACAATCATCATGAACAAGGAAATATAATAATAACCATTTTATTATTGCCTCTAGGGCATATTTCCAACAGTCTCCCACTTGCACTAGAGTCAATAATCTAGTTACATTGTGATGAATCGAACACCCATAGTATTCTGGTGTTGATCCTGTTTTGCTCATGGAAGAGGTTTAGTCAATGGATCTGCGACATTCAGATCCGTATGCACTTTACAAATATATATGTCTCCATCTTGTATATAACTATGAATGGAGTTGAAGCGTCGCTTGATGTGCTTGGTCTTCTTGTGAAACCTGGGCTCCTTGGCAATGGCAATAGCTCCAGTGTTGTCACAGAAGAGAGTCATCGGGGCCGACGCGCTTGGGATAACTCCTAGGTCGGCGATGAACTCCTTCATCCAGACTCCTTCCTGTGCTGCTTCGGAAGAAACTATGTACTCCGCTTCACATGTAGATGCCGCCACGAAGCTTTGCTTGTAACTGGACCAGCTGACTGCCCCTCCGTTCAAAATATACACGTATCCGGTTTGTGACATGGAGTCACCCGGATCTGTGTCGAAGCTAGCATCGACGTAACCCTTTACGACGAGCTCTTTGTCATCTCCCTAAACGAGAAACATATCCTTAGTCCTTTTCAGGTACTTCAGGATGTTCTTGACCGCTGTCCAGTGTTCCATTCCGGGATCACTTTGGGACCTCCCTACCGAACTTATGGCAAGGTTCACATCAGGTCTGGTACACAGCATGGCATACATAATAGAACCTATGGCCGAGGCATAGGGGATGACACTCATCTTTTCTCTATCTTCTGCCGAGGTCGGGCATTGAGCTGTGCTCAATCTCATACCTTGCAATACAGGTAAGAACCCTTTCTTGGACTGATCCATATTGAACTTCTTCAATACCTTGTCGAGGCATGTGCTTTGTGAAAGACCAATGAGGCGTCTTGATCTATCTCTATAGATCTTGATGCCTAAAATTTAAGCAGCTTCTCCAAGGTCCTCCATTGAAAAACACTTATTCAAGTAGGCCTTTACGCTTTCCAAGAGTTCTACATCATTTTCCATCAACAATATGTCATCCACATATAATATCAGAAATGCTACAGAGCTCCCACTCACTTTCTTGTAAATACAGGCTTCTCCATAAGTCTGTATCAACCCAAACGCTTTGATCACCTCATCAAAGCAAATGTTCCAACTCCAAGATGCTTGCACTAGCCCATAGATGGAGCGCTGGAGCTTGCATACCTCGTTAGCATTCTTAGGATCGACAAAACCATCCGGCTGTATCATATACAATTCTTCCTTAAGGAAGCCGATAAGGAATGCCATTTTGACATCCATTTGCCATATCTCATAATCATAGAATGCGGCAATTGCTAACATGATTCGGACGGACTTCAGCATCGCTATGGGAGAGAAAGTCTCATCGTAGTCAATCCCTTGAATTTGTCGATAACCCCTAGTGACAAGTCGAGCCTTATAGATGGTCACATTTCCATCCGCGTCAGTCTTCTTCTTAAAGATCCATTTATTTTCTATGGCTCGCCGATCATCGGGCAAGTCAACCAAAGTCCATACTTTGTTATCATACATGGATCCTATCCTATCTCGGATTTCATGGCTTCAAGCCATTTGTTGGAATCCGGGCCTGTCACCGCTTCTTCATAGTTCTAAGGTTCACCGTTGCCTAACAACATGATTTCCAGGACATGGTTGCCGTACCACTCTGGTGCGGAACGTGTCCTCGTGGACCTACGAAGTTCAGCAGTAACTTGATCCGAAGCTTCATGATCATCATCATTAACTTCCTCTCTAGTCGGTGCAGGCACCACACAAACATCTTCCTGCGCTACGCTACTTTCCGGTTCGAGAGGGGTGACAATCACCTCATCAAGTTCCACTTTCCTCCCACTTACTTCTTTCGAGAGAAACTCTTTCTCCAAAAAGGATCCATTCTTGGCAACAAAGACCTTGCCTTTGGATCTGAGGTAGAAGGTATACCCAATAGTTTCCTTAGGGTATCCTATGAAGACACATTTTTCCAATTTGGGTTCGAGCTTTTCAGGTTGAAGTTTCTTGACATAAGTATCGCATCCCCAAACTTCTAGAAACGACAACTTAGGTTTCTTCCCAAACCATAGTTCATACAGTGTCGTCTCAACGGATTTATACGGTGCCCTATTTAAAGTGAATGCGGCAGTCTCTAAATTATAAGCCCAGAAATATAGCGGTAAATCGGTAAGAGACATCATAGATCGCACCATGTCCAATAGAGTATGATTACGATGTTCGGACACACCGTTACGCTGAGGTGTTCCAGGCGGCGTCAATTGTGAAAAAATTCCACATTTGCTTAGGTGCGTGCCAAATTCGTGACTTAAATATTCTCCTCCACGATCTGATCGTAAGAAGTTTATTTTTCTGTCACGTTGATTCTCAACCTAATTATGATATTCCTTGAACTTTTCAAAGGTCTCAGACTTGTGTTTCATTAGGTAGACATACCCACATCTAGTTAAGTCATCGGTGAGGGTGAGAACATAATGATAGACACCGCGAGCTTCAACACTCGTTGGACCGCACACATCAGTATGTATGATTTCCAACAAGTTGGTTTCTCGCTCCATTGTTCCGGAGAATGGAGTCTTGGTCATCTTGCCCAAGAGGCACGGTTCGCACGTGTCAAATGATTCATAATCAAGAGACTCCAGAAGTCCATCTGCATGGAGCTTCTTCATACGTTTGACCCCGATATGACCAAGGCGGCAGTGCCACAAGTATGTGGGACTATCATTATCAACCTTACATCTTTTGGCATTCACACTATGAATATGTGTAATATCACGTTCGAGATTCAATTAAAATAAACCATTGACCAGCGGGGCATGACCATAAAACATTTCTCTCATATAAATAGAACAACCATTATTCTCAGATTTAAATGAGTAGCCATCTCGCATTAAACGAGATCCAGATACAATGTTCATGCTCAAAGCTGGTACTAAATAACAATTATTGAGGTTTAAAACTAATCCTGAAGGTAGATGCAGAGGTAGCGTGCCGACGGCGATCACATCAACCTTGGAACCATTCCCGACGCGCATCGTCACCTCGTCCTTTGCTAGTCTCCACTTATTCCGCAACTCCTGCTTTGAGTTACAAATGTGAGCAACTGCACCGGTATCAAATACCCAGGAGCTACTACGAGCGCTGGTAAAGTACACATCAATAACATGTATATCACATATACCTTTGACATTGCCGGCCTTCTTATCTGCTAAGTATTTGGGGCAGCTCCGCTTCCAGTGACCCGTTCCCTTGCAATAAAAGCACTCAGTCTCAGGCTTGGGTCCATTCTTTGGCATCTTCCTGGCAACTGGCTTACCGGGCGGGGCAATTCCTTTGCCGTCCTTCTTGAAGTTCTTCTTACTCTTGCCTTTCTTGAACTTAGTGGTTTATTCACCATCAACACTTGATGCTCCTTTTTTATCTCCACCTCCGCTCATTTCAGCATTGAATATACCTCGGGAATGGACTTCTCCATCCCTTGCATATTGAAATTCATCACAAAGCTCTTGTAGCTAGGTGGGAGCGATTGAAGGATTATGTCAACGACCGCGCCATCTGGGATATTAACTCCCAACTGAGACAAGCGATTGTGCAATCCAGCCATTTTGAGTATATGCTCGCTGATAGAACTATTCTCCTCCATCTTAGAACTGTAGAACTTGTCGGAGACTTCATATCTCTCGACTCGGGCATGAGCTTGGAAAACCATTTTCAGCTCTTGGAACATCTCATATGCTTCGTGTTGCTCAAAACGCTTTTGGAGCCCCGATTCTAAGCTGTAAAGCATGCCGCACTGAACCAGGGTGTAATCTTCACTACGCGACTGCCAGGCGTTCATAATGTCTTAAGTTGCTAGGAAAATGGGTGCGTCACCTAGCAGTGCTTCAAGGACATATGCTTTCTTGGCAGCTATGAGGATGATCCTCAAGTTACGGACCCAATCCGTATAGTTGCTTACGTCGTCTTTCAGCTTGGGCTTCTCTAGGAACGCGTTGAAGTTGAGGGCAACATTAGTGTGGGCCATTTGAAATACAAGACATATTGTAAAGAGTTTAGACTATGTTCATGATAATTAAGTTCATCTAATCAAATTTAATGAACTCCCACTCAGATAGACATCTCTCTAGTCATCTAAGTGATACATGATCCGAATCAACTAGGCCGTGTCCGATCATCACGTGAGACAGACTAGTCATCAACGGTGAACATCTTCATGTTGATTGTATCTTCTATACGACTCATGTTCGACCTTTCGGTCTTCCGTGTTCCGAGGCCAAGTCTGTACATGCCAGGCTCGTCAAGTCAACCTAAGTGTATTGCGTGTGTAAATCTGGCTTACACCCGTTGTATGCGAACGTTAGAGCCTATCACACCCGATCATCACGTGGTGCTTCGGAACAATGAACCTTAGCAACGGTCCATAGTTAGGGGGAACACAATTCTTGAAATTTTAGTGAGAGATCATCTTATTTATGCTACCATTGTTCTAAGCAAATAAGATGTAAAACATGATAAACATCACATGCAATCAAATAGTGACATGATATGGCCAATATCATTTTGCTCCTTTTGATCTCCATCTTCGAGGCTCCATGATCATCATCGTCACCGGCATGACACCATGATCTCCTTCATCGTGTCTTCATGAAGTTGTCTCACCAAACGTTACTTCTACTACTATGGCTAACGCTTAGCAATAAAGTAAAGTAATTACATGGCGTTTTCAATGACACGCAGCTAATACAATAAAAATAAGACACCTCCTATGGCTCCTGCCGATTGTCATACTCATCGACATGCAAGTCGTCATTCCTATTACAAGAACATGATCAATCTCATACATCACATATATCATTCAACACATCCTTTTGGCCATATCATGTCACACGACACATGCTGCAAGTAAAAGTTAGACATCCTCTAATTGTTGTTGCAAGTTTTTTACGTGGCTGCTATAGGTTTCTATCAAGAACGTTTCTTACCTATGCCAAAACCAAAACATGATAAGCCAATTACTATTTACCCTTCATAAGGTTTCATCGAATCCGATCCGACTAAAGTGGGAGAGACAGACACCCGCTAGCCACCTTATGCAACTAGTGCATGTCAGTCGGTGCAACCTGTCTCACGTAAGCGTACGTGTAAGGTCGGTCCAGGCCGCTTCATCCCACGATGCTGACGAATCAAGATAATCCTAGTATCGGCAAGTAAATTGACAAAATCTATGCCCACAGCATCTTGTGTTCTACTCGTGCATAGTAAGTACGCATAGACCTAGCTCTGATACCACTGTTGGGGATCGTTGCAGAAATTCAAAAAAATTCTACGCATCACCAAGATCTATCTATGGAGTTACTAGCAACGAGAGGGGAGTGTATCTTCATACCTTTGAAGATCACGATGCGGAAGCGTTGCAAGAACGCAGTTGCTGGAGTCGTACACGAAGCGATTTAGATTGCGGCCAAATCCGATCTAAGCACCGAATAACGGTGCCTTCGCGTTCAACACACGTGCAACCCAGTGACGTCTCCCGCGCCTTGGTCCAGCAAGGGGAGAGGGAGAGGTTGGGGAAGACTCTGTCCAGCAGCAGCATGATGGCATGGTGGTGGTGGAGGAGCCTGGCACTCCAGCAGGGCTTGGCCAAGCACTACGAGAGACGAGGAGGGAGAGGGGTAGGGCTGCGCCGAGAGGAAGGGAGAGTCTCATGTTGTGGCAGCCCAAAAACCCCACTATATATAGGGGGAGGGGAGGGGTTGCGCCCCCATCTAGGGTGCCCCCCTAGGGGTGGCGGCCAACCCTAGATTGATCTAAGGGGGGCGGCCAGAGGGGGAGAGAGGTGGGCGCGCCCTAGGTGAGCCTTAGGCCCATCCGAGCCTAGGGTTTCCCCCCTCTCCCTTTCCCTGCGCCTTGGGCCACTTGTGGGAGGCGCACCAGCCCACCTAGGGGCAGGTCCCTTCCCACTCTTGGCCCACGTAGGCCTCCGGGGCTGGTGGCCCCTCCTGGTGGACGCGGACCCTTCTGGTGGTCCCGGTACATTACCGATGATGCCCGGAACACTTCCGGTGGCCAAAACCTCACTTCCCATATATAATTGTTTACCTTCGGACCATTCCAGAACTCCTCGTGACGTCCGAGATCTTATCCGGGACTCCGAACAACATTCGGTAACCACGCACATACATTCCCTATAACCCTAGCGTCATCGAACCTTAAGTGTGTAAACCCTACGGGTTCGGGAACCATGCAGACATTCACTAGTAGAAAACAGGGCATTGGTCCAGCCCATTAGCCCCGGTTCAATCTAGAACCGGGACCAATGGGGGTACTGGACCCGGTTCGTTAGCCCAGGGGGCCGGCCGGGCCACGTGGGCCATTGGTCCCGGTTCGTTTGGACCTTTTGGTCCCGGTTGGAGCGACAAACCGGGACCAATGGCTCTTGGTCCTGGCCCACCACCATTGGTCCCGGTTAGTGATATGAACCGGGACCAAAGGCAACCCTTTAGCCCCGGTTCATAGCACCAACCGGGACCAATGAGGTGCCTATATATAACCCCTCACTCAAGAGCAGAGCTCACTGCTCTGTTTTTTTTTCTGGCATAGGAGGAGAGGGGTTAGTGGTGCTCTAGCTCACCTCCTATGCACACAACGTGTTTGGTGGAATGCCCGAGCCACACTAGTTAAGCTTTTCTCCTCTCGAAGCTCTATTTTCTCCGAGATTTGTCTAGGTTTAGCGGTCCGTCACGTCCCATCCCCGTCTTCGCCGCCGTCGATCGCCCCCGCCGATCTCGTCACCGGCACCACCGTGGTGAGCCTCTTGTTAGGTCCATGCTTTTCTTACTTTTATTATTGCTTTAGATAGATGTTTGTCTAATTTTCTTACGTTTATTATTGCTTGTTATTATATAGTGCGATGGTTTTGATATCCGCCCACGTGGGCCCTCGTCCGGTCTACGATTCGGATGTGGTATATTATCTTTAATTTATAACTATTTGTTTTAGTGCTTATGATAGTTATGCCGACCAACCTGACATGCATAGATGTTTTATTATGTCTAGGAGGTAGTTGAACCGGAAATTCCAACCGACCCTCTTGTGGAGAGGTTAAATTTAGTTGAAGAGGAAAACATTTCGTTAAAGAAAAAATTGGAAAAAATGGAGGAGGAGAAGATGGAATTGGAGTTGCATGTTGTGGAAGTTATCGATGATCACAAGATCAAGATGGACCCTATTGTCGAGAGGTTATATTTAGTTGAAGAAGAAAACAAATTCTTGAAGGAAAAAATAAAAAAAATTGTGGACGAGAAGATGATATTGGAGTTGCATGTTGCGGATGTCGTCGATGATCACAAGATCAAGATGGATGCAATGCGGTTGAAGATTAAAAAGATTAGAAAATATGCCATTCATACCGAGGCTTGGTATCATTATGCCGTTGGATCAATTTTTACCTTGGTTGCCATTATGATAGCATTTGTTTTCGCATTGAAATGTTTTACATAGTTTCGATGTGTATGGAGAGCTATATGTTGTTAGATGAGAACTATATATGTATGTACTTTCGTTTTAATGTGATGATGAACTTTTATCCATTTGGTCACTTAATTATCTATTTATGATGTTCTGTAATGGTTTTTGACACACTTAATTATCTATAAATGCACGCAGATGAACCGCCAATGGATGTACGGTGACAGACACACCTCCGAGTACATTAAGGGCGTGCGTGAGTTTCTAAATGCGGCAGAGGCAAACAAGCAGGATGGTTTTATGTGTTGTCCATGCACTAAATGTGTGAATACGATGTCTTACTCTAACCGGAAAATCCTTCACTCCCACCTGCCTTACAAGGGTTTCATGCCACACTATAATGTTTGGACGAGGCACGGAGAAATAGGGGTTATGATGGAAGACGGCGAAGAAGAAGAGTACGATGACAACTATGTGCCCCCTGAATACGGTGATGCTGCAATGGGGGGAGCTGGTGAAGATCAAGAGGAACCAGACGATGTGCCCAATGATGCTGCAACGGGTGAAGCTGCTGAAGATCAAGAGGAACCAAATGATGATCTTCGCCGGGTCATTGTCGATGCAAGGACACAATGCGAAAGTCAAAAGGAGAAGCTGAAGTTCGATCACATGTTAGAGGATCACAAAAAAGGGTTGTACCCCAATTGCGAAGATGGCAACACAAAGCTCGGTACCGTACTGGAATTGCTGCAGTGGAAGGCAGAGAATGCTGTGGCTGACAAAGGATTTGAGAAGCTACTGAAAATATTGAAGAAGAAGCTTCCGAAGGATAACGAATTGCCCGACAGTACATACGCAGCAAAGAAGGTCGTATGCCCTCTAGGATTGGAGGTGCAGAAGATACATGCATGCCCTAATGACTGCATCCTCTACCACGGTGCATACAACGATCTGAACGCATGCCCGGTATGCGGTGCATTGCGGTATAAGATCAGACGAGATGACCCTGGTGATGTTGATGGCGAGCCCGCCAGGAAGAGGGTTCCTGCGAAGGTGATGTCGTATGCTCCTATAATAGCACGGTTGAAACGTTTGTTCAGAAACAGAGAGCATGCCAAGTTGATGCGATGGCACAGTGAGGACCGTAAGAAAGACGGGAAGTTGAGGGCACCCGCTGACGGGTCGCAATGGAGAAAAATCGAGAGAAAGTACTGGGAGGAGTTTGCAAAGGACGCAAGGAACGTATGGTTTGCTTTAAGCGCGGATGGCACTAATCCTTTCGGGGAGCAGAGCAGCAATCACGGCACCTGGCCCGTGACTCTATGTATGTATAACCTTCCTCCTTGGATGTGCATGAAGCGGAAGTTCATTATGATGCCAGTTCTCATCCAAGGCCCTAAGCAACCCGGCAACGACATTGATGTGTACCTAAGGCCATTAGTTGAAGAATTTTTACAGCTGTGGAATGGAAACAGTGTATGTGCGTGGGATGAGCACAAACAGGAGGAATTTGACCTAAAGGCGTTGCTCTTCATGACCATCAACGATTGGCCCGCTCTCAGTAACCTTTCAGGACAGACAAACAAAGGATACCACGCATGCACGCACTGTTTAGATGACACTGAAAGTATATACCTGGACAAGTGCAGGAAGAATGTGTACCTGGGCCATCGTCGATTTCTTCCGACCAACCATCAATGTCGAAAGAAAGGCAATCATTTCAAAAGCGAGGCAGATCACCGGAAGAAGCCCGCCATGCGTACCGGTGATCACGTACTTGCTATAGTCAATGATTTACACGTAATCTTTGGAAAGGGCCCCGGCGCACTAGCTGTTCCGAATGACGATGAGGGACACGCACCCATGTGGAAGAAGAAATCTATATTTTGGGACCTACCCTACTGGAAAGACCTAGAGGTCCGCTCTTCAATCGACGTGATGCACGTGACGAAGAACCTTTGCGTGAACCTGCTAGGCTTCTTGGGCGTGTATGGAAAGACAAAAGATACAGCTGAGGCACGGGAGGACCTGCAACGTTTGCACGAAAAAGACGGCATCCCTCCGAAGCAGTATGAAGGTCCTGCCAGCTATGCTCTTACGAAAGAAGAGAAAGAAATCTTCTTTGAATGCCTTCTCAGTATGAAGGTCCCGACTGGCTTCTCGTCGAATATAAAGGGAATAATAAATATGGCAGAGAAAAAGTTCCAGAACCTAAAGTCTCATGACTGCCATGTGATTATGACGCAACTGCTTCCGGTTGCATTGAGGGGGCTTCTACCGGAAAACGTCCGATTAGCCATTGTGAAGCTATGTGCATTCCTCAATGCAATCTCTCAGAAGGTGATCGATCCAGAAATCGTACCAAGGCTAAGGAGTGATGTGGCGCAATGTCTTGTCAGTTTCGAGCTTGTGTTCCCACCATCCTTCTTCAATATCATGACACGCGTCCTAGTTCATCTAGTCGACGAGATTGTCATTCTGGTGCCCGTATTTCTACACAATATGTTCCCCTTTGAGAGGTTCATGGGAGTCCTAAAGAAATATGTCCGTAACCGCGCAAGGCCAGAAGGAACCATCTCCATGGGCCATCAAACAGAGGATGTCATCGGGTTTTGTGTTGACTTCATTCCTGGCCTTAATAAGATAGGTCTCCCTAAATCGTGGTACGAGGGGAGACTGACTGGAAAAGGCACGCTTGGAAGGGACTCAATAATATGCAGGGACGGATATTCTTGGTCTCAAGCACACTACACGGTTCTACAGAACTCTACATTGGTGACCCCGTATGTCGATGAACACAAGAACAGTCTGCGCTCCAAACACCCGGAGCAGTGCGACGACTGGATTACACGTGAACACATCAGGACTTTCAGCAGTTGGTTGGAAACACGTCTCAGAGGTGACAACACTGTTTGTGATGAGTTGTACTTGTTGTCCAGGGGACCATCTTCGACTGTATTGATTTACAAAGGATACGAGATAAATGGGAATACATTTTACACGATTGTCCAAGATCAAAAGAGCACCAACCAAAACAGCGGTGTCCGCTTTGATGCAACAACCGAGAGGGGAAAGGACACATATTATGGTTACATAGTGGACATATGGGAACTTGACTACGGACATGATTTTAAGGTCCCTTTGTTTAAGTGTAAATGGGTCAATCTGTCTGGAGGCGGGGTACAGGTAGACCCACAGTACGGAATGACAACAGTGGATCTGAAAAATCTTGGATACACTGACGAACCGTTCGTCCTAGCCAATGATGTGGCACATGTTATCTATGTGAAGGACATATCTACCAGACCGAGAAAAAGAAAAGATAAGGAAGCGAATACATCATACGATGAGCCAAAGCGCCACATAGTTCTTTCAGGAAAAAGGGACATCCTGGGAGTGGAGGGCAAGACAGACATGTCTGAAGATTATGAAAAGTTTCATGAAATTCCTCCCTTCAAAGTCAAGGCTGACCCAAGCATCCTGATAAACGATGAAGATTATCCATGGTTACGGCGCAATAAGCAAATGACACAAGCGAAGAAAAAGTGAAGAGGTTTTTTCGCAACTATTATGATGATACCATGCCAACTTTGTAACAAACGAGTATGATACCATTGTCCATTTGTACTATTCAAATTTCAATACTACTTGCACTAACAGAGAAAGTTTTTAATTGGTTTTACCAGAAAGAATTAAAAAAATAAAGCAAATAACAAAAGAAAATAAATAATGCAGAAAACAAAACAAAAAAAAACTTGAAAAATAAGTAGCAACAATAAGTATTTTGTTGTAAGTATAAACAAAATAAAATAAATAAAGCAACAAAGAAAATAAATAAAGAAAGTAAAATAAATAAAGCAACTCTAAATACAGCAAAAAACAACTTAGAAATAAACAAAGAAAATAAAATAAATAAAGCAACTCTAAATACAGCAAAAAACAACTTAGAAATAAATAGCAACAATAAGTATTTTGTTGTAAGTATAAACAAAATAAAATAAATAAAGCAACAAAGAAAATAAATAAAGGAAGTAAAATAAATAAAGCAACTCTAAATACAGCAAAAAACAACTTAGAAATAAACAAAGAAAATAAAATAAATAAAGAAACTCTAAATACAGCAAAAAACAACTTAGAAATAAATAAAGCAAAAAATGAAGAAAAAAAATTGGGCGCTGCCCAGTGAGCCTGCAAGGCCTATAGCACAGGATCCACCTGTACTATAAGGCCCAGCAAGCTCACAGGGCAGCGCGCAGAGTTAGGCCCAGAAGCCTGCATTTGAGAGGAGCTCGAGAGGGTGGGAGCAGCAGCCCTTATAAACCACTCTCGAGCTCCCTCAGCTAGCGAGGTGGAACTAAACATCCCACCGCACCCGCGCCAGCACAGGGCCTTTGGTCCCGGTTGGTGGCACCAACCGGGACTAAAGGGTGGCATTAGTCCCGGTTGGTGGCTGAAACCGGGACTAATGCCCCCCCTTTAGTCCCGGTTGCTGCCACCAACCGGGACTAAAGGCCCCTCCTTCCCGCCCTTTGGGCTGCTGAAAAGGGACCTTTAGTCCCGGTTGGTGGCAGCAACCGGGACTAAAGGGGTGTATTAGTCCCGGTTTCAGCCACCAACCGGGACTAATGCCCCTCCTATATAACCAACACTTGCGAAAATTTGGGCAGTTTTTTCTTCTTCCTCGCCCCGACGCCTCCCTCTCCTTCCCCGCCCCCGTCGCCGTCGCCGTCGCCCCCGTCGCCCCGTCGCCGTCGCCGTCGCCCCCGACGCCGCCTCGTCGCCCCGCCCCGCGCCGTCGCCGCGCCCCGCGCCGTCGCCGCGCCCCGGCCGGCCCGTCGCCCCGCGCCGCCGCGCGCCCCGCCTCTCCGCCGTCGCGCCGCCGCGCCCCGACGCCACCTCGTCGCCGCCCCGCCCCGCCGCCGTCGCGCCGCCCAGCCCCGCCGATGTGAGGGGCTCCCTTTTTTTATGTTTAATATTGCTGTATATATATATAGTTGCTGTGTATATATGTATATATGTGTATTTTTTTTATGTTTATATAAATTGCAGTATATATAGTTGCTGTATATATAGTTGCTGTATTTATATGTATGTGTATATCTTTTTTTTTCTTAGGAATTTGCTAAATATATATGTTAAATATATATGTATGTGTATATAAATATATTTTTTCTTAGGAAGTTGCTGTATATATGTGATGTGTGTATATGTGATGTATATATATGTGTATGTGGCTATATAGTTTTTTGTTTATATATGCTAAATATATATAGAAAGTTTTATATATGCAAAAGTTACAAATTTAGAAAAAGAAGGATAGGAAAGAAGAAAATAAGAAAGAGGAAAGAAAGAAGAAGAGGAGGAAGAAGAGGAGAAATAAATAAGAAGAAGAAAAAAAAGAAAAAAAGAGGAGAAGAAGAAAGGAATAGAGGAGAAGAAGAGAAATTTTCTCTTCTTCTCCTCTATTCCTTTCTTCTTCTCCTTTTTTTTTCTTTTTTTTTCTTCGATCTTCTCCTCTAGCGGTTCCTTTTTTCTTCTTCTTCCTCTTTTTTTTATCGGATATGTCTATGTCGATATACACCCTCCCCGATAACTTCGACATTAGGGGGGGCCGGGGTCGAGGGTCGTCGAGGGAC
This sequence comes from Secale cereale, assembly GCA_902687465.1. Taxonomy (NCBI): domain Eukaryota; kingdom Viridiplantae; phylum Streptophyta; class Magnoliopsida; order Poales; family Poaceae; genus Secale; species Secale cereale. The sequence continues at coordinate 625,516,750 of LR738713.1, forward strand.
CGAGAGGCCGAAGGTCGAGGGGTCGAGAGGTTGCCTAGCAGTCGGGGGTCTAGGGTTGTGGATCGCCGAGCAGTCGGGGGTCAAAGTATTGAAGAATTCCATGACTTCATCATTTGCCAGAAGTAACCGGGGCATTTTGGTACAAAGTTATGCAAAGATATTTTGGAACGGAGTTCCTGATAGAATAATCCGTCTTTTGTTATGAATTATCCTATCTGGGACTCCGTTCCAAAATAACTTTGGAGAGCTTCGTACCATCATGCTACTGTTACTTTCGCCTAATGATGAAGTATTGGTTTTGTTGAATCCTTTGACACTCGACAAAATGTGACATGAGGGGGTCTAGGGTTGTGGATCGCCGAGCAGTCGGGGGTCGAGGGGTCGAGAGAGGTTGCCTAGCTAGTGTCAAAGTATTGAAAAATTCCATGACTTCATCATTTGCCAGAAGTAACCGGGGCATGTTGGTACGAAGTTATGCAAAGATGTTTTGGAACGGAGTTCCTGATAGGATAATCCGTCTTTTGTTACGGATTATCTTATCTGGGACTTCGTTCCAAAACAACTTTGGAGAGCTTCGTACCATCATGCTACTGTTACTTTCGCCTAATGATGAAGTATTGGTTTTGTTGAATCCTTTGACACTAGACAAAAGGTGACATGAGGGGGACTAGGGTTGTGGATCGCCGAGAAGTCGGGGGTCGAGGGGTCGAGAGAGGTTGCCTAGCTAGTGTCAAAGTATTGAAGAATTCCATGACTTCATCATTTGCCAAAAGTAACCGGGGCATTTTGGTACAAAGTTATGCAAAGTTGTTCTGGAACGAAGTCCCTGATAGGATAATCCGTCTTTTGTTACGAATTATCTTATCCGGGGACTCCGTTCCAAAACAACTTTGGAGAGCTTCGTACCATCATGCTACTGTTACTTTCGCCTAATGATGAAGTATTGGTTTTGTTGAATCCTTTGACACTAGCTAGACAAAATGTGACATGAGGGGGTCTAGGGTTTGTGGATCGCCGAGCAGTCGAGGGTTGAAGCTAGTTCTACGTTTGCCATTAATATATCCATCTGTCATGTTTGAATAATAATTGGCATGTTGTAAATATTTGTAGAAACAATGGACGACAACACCCGAGACCTAGCACAAGAAGCGATGTTGATGGACATAATCGCACACGGACAAAATGCCGTCTTGTCGTATCTCAACGACACCGATGAGCAGGTCGAACAAGAGTTGCGGCTGGAAGATCTAGCCTATGATATTGATGAATTCGGTGACCCAATGCACATGGAAGAAGTAGACCGTGAGGACGGCTCCGGTGACCCAATGCCGGTGCAAGAAGGAGACCGTGATGCTGGCTCCGGTGACCGAACCGAGTCCGGCCAGGAGGTATATATGTTAGTTAAGCATGTGCTGACTAGTTAATTGATTCATTCATTAACTCTCGTCTTTGTTCCTTTTTCTAGCCCTCCGGATCGAGCAAATCTTCGGTAAAGAGACGAGGAGCGAAGAAAAAGTTGAGGCTGGATGAAAAGTTTGAGATCTCAGAAATCTCGCGCTCCGGCGAGCCGATTGCACCCATCCGCACAAAGAACGCATTTGTTAATCAGTGCGGGGTTCTGGTTAGGGACAAGATCCCGATCAGCATCCATCAATGGTTAAAGCCGGCTGCAAACGACGCTCAGGTGACTTATGTCACTGATATCCAGAAAGAAGATCTTTGGACTGAGCTGAAGTCAAATTTCGTCCTACCGCGAGAGGTTGATCCGGCGAACCCAGTTAAAGAGGAGTTAATCAAGTCTGCTGCACTTTCGAAGATGGCAGACCAATTCAGGGCATGGAAGAAAAAACTGAATACGTTTGTCAAAGATAAAACGACTCCAGAATTCGTGGGCATATATGAAAAGATCAAAGATGACTGGCCCGCATTTGTGGCCCATAAGAAGTCGGAAAAGAGTCAGAAGGTGTCGGAGACAAACCAGATAAATGCTGCGAAGAAGAAGCATCACCATCGCACGGGGTCGGGCGGCTACCTCGTAGCCCGGCCTAAGTGGGCCAAGGCTGAGAATGATCTGCTTCAGAAAGGGATCGAACCAGAGACAATGCACTGGCCAGAACGCTGCCGGACTTGGTTCTTCGGGGCTGGCGGAACCTTGGACCCTGTAACAGGGTGGTGCATTTGGACGGACAAGCAATTGGAAACACCACTCAGGAAGATGCGGCAGTATATCAAAGCAGCGCATGAAGGGACGTTCTTCCCCGACAGAGAGAACGATGAGCTGACAATGGCCCTCGGGAATCCTGAGCACCCTGGACGGACACGAGGCACGCCAGGCTCCCTTCCGTGGCGTGCTGGGTTTCCGGACGCAGGAGGCTACAAATGCCACAACAGGAGGAAGAAAATGGAGCTGACCGAAATCCAGGCGCTGCGGGCCAGAATACAAGCGATAGAGGAACGGGAAGCAAATCGGGAGAAAAGAATTGCCGAAGCTTCCCCCGAAGCTACCCCGCCATCTCAGCGGAGAAGCAGCGTGGCTTCCACCGACCTGCTAGAGGCTGCCTTGACGACTACTGCCAGGAATCCTGTGGATGCTATCACGCAGGCACAAAATTGCCACCTTATGGCACAGTGGATGAATCTGAAGGTCAAGGCGGCTGCTGGCTCTGTTTATCCTTCTGGACCTGACGACACTTTTCACTGCCGGCCTATTCCAGAAGGATATGCTAGGGTGATGATCGACGAAATAACGGAGGGATTTGAGGAGCTCCAGCTTGACCACCCTACCGGTGAAGGGGAGACTCGGCTGGGTTCTTCACTGAAGACTCCATGCCTATGGCGGAAGGACCTAATCAACATTCTCAACTGGACGCCTCCGCCTCCTCCTCCTCCGACGACGAGTCAGGGCACTCCGCCTCCTCCTCCGGCGAGTGACCATCAGGGCACTCCGGCTCCTTCTCCGGCGCGTGGTAGCACTCTGCCTCCTTCGCCGCCGGCGCGCCCGAGCAGACAGCCTGCTCCTCCTTCTCCGCCTAATCAGCAAGGGCGGAAGAGACCTGCCGCCGCTCCGGCTGCTCCTGCTCCGGCGCCTAAGCAAGTAAAAAAGACAGCCGCTTCGTCTGGTCCGGCGACGTCTACCAGTACAGCCAGAGGCGGGAGGCGATGCAGATTCGGTCCTTCTCTCACGCCTCTAGAGAAGTTACCGTACGAGAGGTCCGACGAGGAAAACACGAAGATTGCTGAAGGCGAAGTGAAGGACTTTTTTGAAGGGTTGAAAGCACAGAGACATCCACCTCCGGAGGAGAAGATAGATGCGGTGAAAGCAAAGCGCACTCTTGCTGCCCTGAAGCAACCAGCGAAAAGTAAGCCGAAGGGAAACTATGACCGCATGATTCAAAAGACATTTCAAGATGCCAAGCGGTCGGGAAGTACAAAAAGTGATCAGAGGTTAGCAGAAGGACGAGGTGGGAAACAAATTGCCCAGCTCGGCGAACAAGCGAACCAATCGTGCCCCCGCTCAAGGTGTCTAGCGACATGGTCGCTAATGATCCGAGGATGGTGCCCGGTTATACCAATCTTGCAGATTACGCGTCCGACGATGTACACTATGATTTCTTGGAAGTGCAGATACAAAGATACGAGTACAAAAAGCCTCTCGTCAAAAATGAAAGATCTCTGTCAACGAATATGCAAAGATTGCATGATTGGTACTTGAAAATCTGCAGAGAGTCTGGGGGGAGGAATAACTTGTATTTGAGAGTTAAACCGGAGCATGACCTCGTTGGAATTGACCTGTTGCCTGTTCCATTTGAGGAGTTCTATCAATTTTTCAATCAATTGGCCCTCGATAAAACAACGGTCACCTGCTACTGTCTGTAAGTAGTACTACTTCTGTCATTAAGTCTCTCTATATAGCTGATCTTCATTGCATGTATTTATAATTATCCTCACTATATTATGCAGATTGAAGATCGTCGAATTGAAGAAAAGACAAGTAGGTGATATTGGGTTTATTAACACATACCTCATAGATGCAACCGAGGTTAAATTGCGTCCCGACGATACCGAGACCAACTTGCTACGATCGTTGGTGGTAAATGAAAACAAAGATATAATACTCTTTCTTTACAACTTCAAGTGAGTGTTAATGTCTTGTGCATATTTGGTTTCCCTTATATATCAGTCAAGATTATAGTGATGTAATTGATGATCTCATGCATTCGTGCGCAGCTTCCACTATATTCTCTTAGAGATTAAGCTTGAGAAGGGAGTAGTAACTGTCTTCGACTCTAAACGTAAAGATCCCGAGGAGTATGCGGACATGACTCAAATGCTAGCCAGGTAAGTTAAATCGATCAATATTATCCACCATGCATATATATCAGCAACTTCATTTCTGATATCAACTAATTGTTTTCTTTGTCTGGTAGGGCTTGGAAAAAATTCACCAAAAAAGCTCCGGGACTGCCGAAGAAGCTACAATTTAGATACCCGAAAGGAAGTACTATATAGTAGCATGTTCCGCGCGTGCATCTCCTATATCCTGATTCAAGCGCTAGTTTCATCAATACCAATTTGGCATTCTTGCTTATCAGTTTGATTGACCTCTATTTCTTGTAAAGTGGTTGTGGCAGGAACCCGGGAATGATTATTGTGGATACTACATTTGCGAGTCCATCCGCCACACGACCTGTGAGCGGGGCTACACTGATGAACAATTTGAAGTGCGTAAGCAATCAATAATATTCACAAATTTATAGCATCATTTCATGTATTGACCCCCTACTTCAAATTAGATGTTTCGGATGCGGGATGAACTCCTAACACCAGATCGACTGCGAGCAATTCAAGAGGAATTGGCGGCATTCTTCCTTGAACACGTGATCGCTGAAGACGGAGAATACTATGTGGACCATGCATCCATGTGTTAGGAGATTATTTTTGTAAGAGATAATTATTGTATATATGTGCCCGGTAGTGTCGGATAGATATACGAGAACTTGTTGTTCGACCAATCTTTCGGAGAAGGAGAGGTGGTCGATATTACTTCTCTATGTATGCATATATATATATATATGTTGATTATACGATCTTCTGTTTCCTTCGTTTGCTTAGTCGTAGCTAGCAGCTAGCTAGCTAGCTAGCGTGACTCTAGTCCTCTCTATATACGTATGTGTAGTATGTAGCGTCGACCAAGCACGGACATAAGAGAGAACACTTCTCTCTATTAATTAGCTAGCTAACACAATATATGAAACACCTAAATTAACCCCCCAAAACCTAAAACCCCCCTCCCCTTTCAAAAAAAAAACAAAAACCACAGCCACAGAAATGCTGACGCGTGGAAGCCTTTTGGTCCCGGTTGGTACCACCAACCGGGACTAAAGCCCCTCCTGCCTGGACTCGGTGCACAGGCCACGTGGACACCCTTCTGCCCCGGTTCTGGATTGAACCGGGACTAAAGGGTCAGAGCATTAGTACCGACCCTCTTGTCCCGGTTCTGGATTGAACCGGGACTAAAGGGTCAGAGCATTAGTACCGACCCTCTTGTCCCGGTTCTGGAACCGGGGCTAAAGGCCCAAATGAACCGGGTCTGATCCCCCTTTATCTACTAGTGATTACCGAGACATCTCTTCGGCCAATAACCAACAAAGGGATCTGGATACCCATGTTGGATCCCACATGTTCCACGATGATCTCATCGGATGAACCACGATGTCAAGGATTCAATCAATCCCGTATACGATTCCCTTTGTCTACCGGTATAGTACTTTCCCGAGATTCAATCGTCGGTATACCGATACCTTGTTCAATCTCGTTACCGGCAAGTCTCTTTACTCATTCCGTAACACATCATCCCATGACCAACTCCTTAGTCACATAGAGCTCATTACGATGATGTCTTACCGAGTGGGCCCAGAGATACCTCTCTGTCATACGGAGTGACAAATCCTAGTCTCGATTCGTGCCAACCCAATAGATACTTTCGGGGATACCTGTAGTGTACCTTTATAGCCACCAAGTTACGTTGTAACGTTTGGCACACCCAAAGTACTCCTACGGTGTCCAGGAGTTGACCAATCTCATGGTCTAAGGAACAGATACTTGACATTGGAAAAGATTTAGCATACGAACTACACGATCTTGTGCTAGGCTTAGGATTGGCTCTTGTCCATCCCATCATTCACCTAATGATGTGATCCCGTTATCAATGACATCCAATGTCCATGGTCAGGAAACCGTAACCATCTATTTATCAACGAGCTAGTCAACTAAAGGCTCACTAGGGACATCCTATGGTCTATGTATTCACACATGTATTACGATTTCCGGATAATACAATTATACCATGAACAATAGACAATCATCATGAACAAGGAAATAGAATAATAACCATTTTATTATTGCCTCTAGGGCATATTTCCAACGGGTTGTGTTGTAGACATCAAGCTCTTTTCTGGCGCCGTTGCCGGGGAGGTGAGTGCTTGAAGGTATATCTTTAGATCTTGCAATCGAATCTTTTAGTTTCTTGTTTTATCGCTAGTTTAGTTTATAAAGAAAACTACAAAAAATGGAATTAAGGTTGCCTCATATGCTTCATCTTTTTTATTTCTTTCGGGAAAATAATGGGAAGGAAAACTGTGCTCAAGTACTACAAGAAGAATTACATAGAATGCTTGGCATGAAATACATGAATGATGAGCATGATTGCAATGTTGTTAGTATGAACTGTTTTAATACCCATAATGCTAATGATATGCAAAGCCACAAGCTTGGGGATGCTATGTTTGATGATGATATGTTTAGTCCACCAAGTTTTGATGAGCAAATTTATTATGATGAAAGCATGCCTCCTATTTATGATGATTATTGTGATGACATGTATGCTTTAAAAAATAAAGATAACCATGAAACTTGTCATCATGATTTTAATTTTCAATTGGATTATGCTTCACATGATAGTTATTTTATTGAGTTTGCTCCCACTACTATGAATGAGAAGAATTTTGCTTATGTGGAGAGTAGTAAAATTTCTATGCAAGTAGATCATGAAAAAAATGCTTTATGTGCTGGTTATATTGTTGAATTCATTCATGATGCTACTGAAAATTATTATGAGAGAGGGTCATATGCTTGTAGGAATTGCAATAATATAAAGTTTCCTCTCTATGTGCTTAAAGTTTTGTGGTTATGCTTGTTTTGCCTTCCTATGCTAGTTGATTATTGTTCCCATATGTTGTTTGCTCACAAAATCCCTATGCATAGGAAGTGGGTTAGGCTTAAATGTGTTAGTTATATTCTTCATGATGCTCTCCTTGTGTTTCAATTCTTATCTTTTATGCGAGCATCATTAAAATCATCATGCCTAGCTAAAAGGCATTAAAGAAAAGCACTTGTTGGGAGACAACCCAATTTTATTTGCTTTTGCTTCTGTTTAGGAATAAATATTGCATCTAGCTTCTGTTCAGATGTGGTTTTGTGTTTTAATTAGTGTTTGTGCCAAGTAGAACCTTTGGGAAGACTTGTGTGAAGTTTATGTGATCATGTTGTAAAAAAACAGAAACTTTAGTGCTCACGAGATTAGCTACCATATTTTTACTAGAGAGTGCTTTCTTGTTGATTCTAATTGCAGATGATTAATAGAAAAATTCCTCACGTCCACCAATTTATTTCAGAATTTTTAGAGTTACAGAAGTATTCAAAAGTTATAGATTGCTACGGACTGTTATGTTTTTGACAGATTCTATTTTTCGTGTGTTGTTTGCTTATTTTGATGAATCTATGAGTAGTATCGAAGGGTATGAACCATAGAGAAGTTGGAATACAGTAGATATTGCACCAATATGAATTTAGAATGAGTTCACAACAGTACCTAAGTGGTGGTTTTATTTTCTTATACTAACGGACCTCACGAGTCTTCTCTTGAGTTTTGTGTTGTGAAGTTTTCAAGTTTTGGGTAAAGATTTGATGGACTATGGAATAAGGAGTGCCAAGAGCCTAAGCTTGGGGATTCCCAAGGTACCCCAAGGTAAAATTCAAGGACAACCAAGAGCCTAAGCTTGGGGATGCCCCGGGAAGGCATCCCCTCTTTCGTCTTCGTCTATCGGTAACGTTACTCGATGCTATATTTTTATTCACCACATGATATGTGTTTTGCTTGGAGCGTCATTTCGTTTTAATTTGTTTTGCTTGCTGTTTGAATAATATACCAAGATATGAAAATCTTAAATGTTATAGATTCTTCACATAGTTACATAATTATTCAACTACTCATTGATCTTCACTTGTATCGTTTGGAGTAGTTTGTCTTTTGCTCTAGTGCTTCACTTATATCTTTTAGAGCATGATGGTGGTTTTATTTTGAAGAAGTTATTGATCTCTCATGCTTAACTTATATATTTTTGAGAGTCTCTTTGAACAGCATGGTAATGTTCTTTGGTAATAAAACTAGTCCTAATATGATAGGCATCCAAGATGGGTATAGTAAAAACTTTCATATAAAGTGCATTGAATATGATGAGAAGTTTGATACTTGATAATTGTTTTGAGATATGAGGATGGTGGTATTAGAGTCGTGCTAGTAGATTAGTTATGAATTTGAGAAATACTTGTGTTGAGGTTTGCAAGTCCCGTAGCATGCACGTATGGTAACCGTTGTGTGAAAAATTTGAAGAATGAGGTATTTCATTGATTGTCATCCTTTGTGTGGAGGTCGGGATCGCCCGATGGTTAACTCCTACCAACCCTTCCCCTAGGACCATGCGTGTAGTACTTTGTTTTTATGACTTGTAGATTTTTGCAATAAGTATGTGAGTTCTCTATGACTAATGTTGAGTCCATGGATTATACGCACTCTCACCGTTCCACCATTGCTAGCCTCTCTTGTACCGCGCAACTTTTGCCGGTACCATACACCCACCATATACCTTCCTCAAAACAGCCACCATACCTACCTATTATGGCATTTCCATAGCCATTCCGAGATATATTGCCATGCAAATTTCCACAGTTCCGTTTATTATGACACGCTTCATCATTGTCATATTGCCATGCATGATCATGTAGTTCACATCGTATTTGTGCCTAGGCCACCATGCATAATTTTTCATACATGTCACTCTTGATTCATTGCACATCCCAGTACACCGCCCGAGGCATTCACATAGAGTCATACTTTGTTCTAGTATCGAGTTGTAATATCGAGTTGTAAACCAATAAAAGTGTGATGATCATCATTATTAGAGCATTGTCCCAAAGAAAAAAAGAAAAACAAGAAAAAGAAAAAGAAAGAAGGAAAGCCAAAGAAAAAGAAAGGCCAGAAAAAAGTAAAAACAGGAAAAGAAAAAAGGGACAACGTTACTATCTTTTTTTCCACACTTGTGCTTCAAAGTAGCACCATGATCTTCATGATAGAGAGTCACTTCTTTAGTCACTTTCATATACTAGTGGGAATTTTCATTATAGAACTTGGCTTGTATATTCCAACGATGGGCTTCCTGAAATGCCCTAGGTCTTCGTGAGCAAGCAAGTTGGATGCACACCCACTTAGTTTCTTTTGTTGAGCTTTCATACATTTATAGCTCTAGTGCATCTGTTGCCTAGCAATCCCTACGCACTCACATCGATATCTATTGATGGGCATCTCCATAGCCCATTGATACGCCTAGTTGATGTGAGACCATCTTCCTCGTTTTTTCTTCTCCACAACCACCACTCTATTCCATCTATAGTGCTATATCCATGGCTCACGCTCATGTATTGCGTGAAAGTTGAAAAAGTTTGAAAATTTTTAAGTATGAAACAATTGATTGGCTGAAATTGGGGTTGTGCATGATTTGGGTACTTTGTGTGACGAAGATGGAGCATTGCCAAACTATATGATTTTGTAGGGATGAACTTTCTTTGGCCATGTTATTTTGACAAGACATGATTGCTTTGTTAGTATGCTTGAAGTATTGTTATTCTTATGTCCATATAGACTTTTGTCTTGAATCTTTCGGATATGGACATTCATGCCACAATAAAGAGAATTACATTGAGAATTATGTTAGGTAGCATTCCACATCAAAATTCTGTTTTCATCATTTACCTACTCGAGGACGAGCAAGAATTAAGCTTGGGGATGCTTGATACGTCTCCAACGTATCTATAATTTTTTATTGTTCCATGCTATTATATTATCCTTCTAGGATGTTTTATGGTCTTTTATATACGCTTTTATATGATTTGTGGGACTAACCTATTAACCCAGAGCCCAGTGCCAGCTTTTGTTTTTCTCTTGTTTTAGAGTATCGCAGAAAAGGAATATCAAACGGAGCCCAATTGACCTAAAACTCAACGGACGTTATTTTTGGACCAGAAGAAGCCCAGGAAGTGCCGGAGGGGGACCAAAAGGTTCCCGGGCTGCCCACGAGGGTAGGGGCGCACCCTGGGCGTGCCCCTACCTCGTGGATAGCCCGGAGGTCCCCTTTACTTGTCCCCGACTCCAACACCACCTATATATACAGAAACCTCCAGAAAATAACCTAGATCGGGAGTTCCGCCGCCGAAAGCCTCTGTTGCCACCGAAAACCAAAATTAGACCCATTCTGGCACCCTGTCGGAGGGGGGAATTCCTCTATGGTGGCCATCTTCATCATCCTGGCGCTCTCAATGATGAGGGGGGAGTAGTTCACCTCGGGGCTGAGGGTATGTATTAGTAGCTATGTGTTTGATCTCTCTCTCTCTCGTGTTCTTGAGATGGCGCGATCTTGATGTATCGCGAGCTTTGCTATTATCTTTGGATCTTATGATGTTTCTCCCCCTCTACTCTCTTGTGATGAATTGAGTTTTCCCTTTGAAGTTATCTTATCGGATTGAGTCTTTAAGGATTTGAGAACACTTGATGTATGTCTTGCATGTGCTTATCTGTGATGACAATGGGATATCACGTGATCTGCTTGATATATGTTTTGGTGATCAACTTGCGGGTTCCATGACCTTGGGAATCTATGCATAGGGGTTGGCACACGTTTTCGTCTTGACTCTCCGATAGAAACTTTGGGGCACTCTTTGAAGTTCTTTATGTTGGTTGAATAGATGAATCTGAGATTGTGTGATGCATGTCGTATAATTATGCCCACGGATACTTGAGGTGACAATGGAGTATCTAGGTGACATTAGGGTTCTGGTTGATTTGTGTCTTAAGGTGTTATTCTAGTACAAACTCTAGGATAGATCAAACGGAAAGAATAGCTTCGTGTTATTTTACTACATACTCTTGAATAGATCGATCAGAAAGAACAACTTTGAGGTGGTTTCGTACCCTACAATAATCTCTTCGTTTGTTCTCCGCTATTAGTGACTTTGGAGTGACTCTTTGTTGCATGTTGAGGGATAGTTATAGGATCCAGTTATGTTATCCTTGTTGAGAGAACTTGCACTAGTGAAAGCATGAACCCTAGGCCTTGTTTCAAAGTATTACAATACCATTTATGCTCACTTTTATCATTAGTTACCTTGCAGTTTTTATATTTCTGTATTACAAAAACCTATATCTACCATCCATATTGCACTTGTATCACCATCTCTTCGCCGAACTAGTGCACCTATACAATTTACCATTGTATTGGGTGTGTTGGGGACACAAGAGACTCTTTGTTATTTCGTTGCAGTGTTGCTTGAGAGAGACCATCTTCATCCTACGCCTCCCACGGATTGATAAACCTTAGGTCATCCACTTGAGGGAAATATGTTACTGTCCTACAAACCTCTACACGTGGAGGCCCAACAATGTCTACAAGAAGAAGGTTGTATAGTAGACATCACCCGCCCCTCCACCCATCGTGGCACCGGCCCCCGTACGTTTGGCTGCACCCGCCGCGCTCGTGCCCCTGCCCGAGCACGCGCCATCCGCATCGGCATGGGACGCTGCCGTCGACCGCTACCTCTTAGCGGCGCCAGTTGCCGTCCTCCCGCGCCCCGCCCGTCGATCACGCGACGACATGATGTTTGATTTACAAGTGATGAACATTTTGTGCTGCCTTGAAGGCTTCAACAACGGCGTCCCGGAGGACAACAACGACAACGACGGCGTGGCACGCCGCCTCCGCCGCCGTCGGCAATAGTTCTTTTGGGGTTTAATATTGTATCTCGAATTCTTGATCATATGAATATAAATTCGCAGTGTGACTGAATGAAAGATATGGTTTGAACAAACTTGCGTTTTTCTCTCTTAATGTACAAACTTATCAAACGATTTTCTTTTGAAATAAACGTCAATTGTTTGCAAATATAAAACACTCATGGCAAACGTTTTAGTTAGAACACCCGGATGCAAACCGACAGCTTCCCCAGGAAGCCAAGGGAAAATGTGCCGAGCAGGATTTCTGCACCCCTACAATGCAGACGGTTGTTTTGCATGACCCGTGTGTAACCACGTACAAAAAATTGGGTAAGATTTGCATATCTTCCATTTTGGGTATGTTACCATTTTTCAAACTGGAAAGATTGACATTTGTTTATCTAGTAAGATTGCCATTTGTTAACCTTGTAACACTGCGATCTGTCAAAATATGCAGCTAAAAATCACTAGCACTATCTAATTTTTGCAACTAAAACGACTAGCACTGTTCATATGGACACCAATACAAAGTGGCATTGTACTTTTTTAGTCATCCAAATAGAAAAATAATATACGTGCTGCCACGCGACCCGTGTGACATGCAAGCATGCCTGAGTTGATGGGACGCATATGCAAATGTACCATTCATTACATACAACAAGTCATCAACACACAATAACAACAACGAGGATACATGTTGGATTATAGATTATTTCCAACAAAACATTCTAGTAAAGTAAAGTTTTTCTCACACACCAAATAACAAAGTGATGAAATGAACTTCAGCTCAACCAATCCTCGGCATTGGAAATGCTTGCTTTGAACAATAATTGATTCTCTGGGAAGGGCCAGCTATTGTCTATCTCGAGACCAACGCAGGACTGATCATCCAGGCTGAAGCGGCCTATATTAGGACACATATTGTGATAGCCAGGGTAGGGAACAATAGCAATGTCCAAGGTATAGATACAGTTGCTTCTCATAAATGGTAGGAACGTTGTGTCAACAGCAGCTGGATCGCCTTTCACCATCATTGGATAGTTTTGTCCAAGGATGAGCGAGTTTCCTCCAAGACTTTTAATACGGAACCATTCAGAAGGTGTTGGCACTAGTACACTAGTATCCATCCCGAATACCCTTCAACGGATGTTGGAATAGGTCCGGATAGTGCGACAATGGGATACAACACCGGCTTCGTTAGTAACATCAGCAGTGCCTTGTATACATACAAGAAGAGGTGATCCATCGGAATAAGTTGCCAAGCGCCACTGAGTATATGGGTCCTGCTCATCCTCATGCTCGTGATCATCACCATCGTCATCTCCCCCTTGGTTATAAATTTTGTCAAGTATAAGTGGTAGAATGTTCACAGGACCTTGGAAACACACGAAGGTTAATTAGTACAGTGATACTAACTAGCATGCATGTGGATGAAACAATTATAATTACGGTGGAAGACAAACATACCGAAACAATAAGGATCCCATGCAAAAATGGTGCCACGAGTGGTGACAACAAACACAAGACACTCGTATTGAATTGCATCACAGTACTCATTCGTGTCAAGAAATTGATTTTTGAGTAATATCCATCCATCCGTGGAAGCAGAGACGACAACAAGCTTGTCGAAGATAGCAACAACAGCATAGTTCTTGTAATCCCAAGAGCAGTAGGTGTCGTGGAATTAACACGTCAGATGTCCGGTTTACGGACTTAGTGGTGAGGCCGCGCATCTATGTAGTAGCTTGAGAGGGGTTGAGCGGAATCGAGAGACGCGATGCAAGACACGGATTTAGACAGCTTCGGGCCCCGGGAAACATCATCCGGTAATAACCCTACGTGTTGTTTGAGGCTAGGTCTCATTATGATCCTCGTGGTGTCGCCGGTAAACCGGCTCTTTGTGTCTAACCCTAGAAACTTGTCTAAAATTCTCCTCTAAAACTTGTCTAACCTGTCCCCCTTTGGGGAGCCCTGCCCCTCCTTATATATGTTGAAAGGGGCGGGTTACATGACTAGTCCTAGTAGGATTAGGATTGATCTATTACAAGGAGTCCTAGTCTTGCTTTCTTTATGGAGAATATTCCTTGCGCTTTATTCATAAACCGGCCCACTATTAATATGAACCGGCCTTCTGGGCCTTGGGCCTTGTCATCCATGATCCGCCTGCCGGGTCACTAGTAACTTGCCAAATGTAAACTGTCTTAAGTAGAATACCAAGTCCGGCCGGGTTATAATTCCGGCCGGTTCATACCGCGGGGGTATATCCCCGACATTAGCCCCCAAGTTTAGCTTGGATGTGTCCATGGTAAACTTATGCTCCAAAATAATACAAGAACAAATTTGAGAGGTTGTACTCCGGGTTAAGAATTCTTGAAACCGGCACCTGATCATCTTTAAGTCCTTGTCCTTCCTTCTTCTAGAAAATCCGGGTCAACAGACCAACTTCATAATCAACTTGCTTGCATAAGAAATATTGTAAATAAAGAATCCATTTGAATCGGCCTTTAATGCTCTGACTTAAAAAAATATTGATCTTTGAAATATTCAACTGATATCCAGTCGGTTTGAAGATGTAGAACTTGCCGGTTTCTGATTGCCAAAATTGCAGGGTCACACAATTAATCTGATTTGCCAGAACTGAAAATTTGAAGATGTTCCTCCTTTATATGCATTTTACCTATAGCCCCCATGTGCCGGGTTATTATGCAATAATGAGCAGGGACTTTGTAGATATAATCATTGAAAATAACATTATATAATGTAACTTCCATCGCGGGGTTTGAATCCACGTCCACAAGGTTAAGAGCTTTGTGCTTTACCAACTGAGCAGTGAACCCTTCAATATAATGGATTAATACTTGTGTACCTTGAATTGTTGACAGGAGCGATTGGTAGCCCCCTAGGGCCGGCTCATTATAATGTGATGAGTCGGGTCTTCAATAAAGTGAGCAAAAAATGACTTTGCATTAGCCCCCAAGTGTCATGGTGCATGCTTGCAGCGACATGAGACTTGTGTATTTGATGTAAACTCAATTTGAATAATGTACCCCCCAAGTGCCGGGTTGTAAGCCTGCAGCAACTCGGGACTATTCCGTTGTAGAATAAATCACTTTCATTGATGAAATAATATCCATTGCGCTTAAAGCGACTTTGAAAACCTCAATCATAATATTTATAAGCATAATAAGAATCCTGCCATGTTGGCTATTGAAGAATATAATCCGGTTTGAAGACCGGTTCCAATGATGTTTGATCACAATCGGGCCGGGTTAATAAACACCGGTCATTATTTTGTCTCATACTGGCGACTTATAGTCAAAACCAGGCCGGTTTAAGGAACACCGGTCATTATAACTGATCATATACTGCCAAATATATATTTGAAAATAAAATACTTCATACCTGCGATCAATATATGCTTGATATTCTTTAATCCGGCGAAACTTGCAATTTTCTGAGGGATTCTTTTGATAGATCCAATAGTAATTTCGGGCTTTGATGATAAACTCCGGTTCATCTTATTCTGCAAAACTTTGTTCAGAAATTTGTAGCTTTTTGCCTGATATATGATCCGGGTTGTAATGAACAGCGGTTTATTCATGCTGGTATTCATGACCCAGACTTTTCACTGTATAGATATGTGGTCAGCTTCTGTAGCTGCTCCACTCTGGTTTAAAGGGTTATAAAACAAAAAACACAAAAAAGATGCAAATTTTGCAAATAAGACCATGTAGTCGAGGCTTTTTAAGAGCTGCCAGGCTCAAAGCAAGGTTCAGCCAATCAATGGGACGTGGATTGTCCAACACTCCCAGAGGGCCCAGCCAATCACTGAACGTGGATTTTTTCCAACTTTTCAGAGGGCCGAAAGAACCGCAAATAAAAACTGAGCCAATCAATGGGACGTGGATTGTCCAACACTCCCAGAGGGCCTAGCCAATCACTGAACGTGGATTATCCAACTTTTCAGAGGGCCGATAGAACCGTAAAAATTAATCCGATCACTGGGACATGGACGATGCCATTCCTAGAGGGCCTCCAGGGTTCCTCCTGAACCGGTGGGTCAATTTAAACCAATCACTGAACGTGGAATTCTCCAAATTTTCAGAGGGTCTCCAGGGTTCCTCCTGAACCGGTGGGTAAATTCAAACCAATCACTGAACGTGGAATTATCCAACTTTTCAGAGGGTCTCCAGGGTTCCTCCTGAACCGGTGAGTAAATCATGAAGCTTTCTTCGAACCGGATATGATCTCATGTTCTTTAGAGAGTTTTATTGCTCCTTTGTAGATTCTGTAAAATCAGATAGACTGATCAAAGCATCTTATTTTCTTAATGAAAAATGATATATAACAAGAGAAATAATACTGTAGATGGATATCACCTGAGTGAATTTGAACCGGTACGTTGAATAGACCGGATCACAGGTTGGATAGTAAAACGACCGTAGTAAAAACCGGCAATGGAGTTGTAAACCGGTGGAGATGAGCAAGTTGTCCTCCGTGTTATAAACCGGTGCTGTCGCGTAAGACGGTCACGGCTTTGTAAATCGGCACGATTGTGAGAGACGGCCAGGGCGTTGTAAACCGGCGCTTGAATCCGTGGAATAACGTCGATCACTTGTGTCGAACAATGTTTGGCGTGCCTCCATCTTCGTGGTATAATACTATTTTATAATAAATAATTTTTCTGCATATAAAATACAACAGGGCGAGGTATTTTTGCTCGGATGAATTAGGTATTAAAAAATAAATAGGAAAGATAGCACCTGGATTTGTTCGAACGACAGATGATCCGGCCGCAGTATTGTAAGCCGATGCGTACGGGCGATTTAATCATAGGCGCGGTCCCGGCAAGTTGATGCACACCGGGTCGTAAGGGCGGCGATTTGTGCGCGTCCATTGCAAAGGAATCCCCACGGTGTTGGAGACCAGCGCGCGTGGGCGCGGATAGACGATTCGGCCGGCGTGTTGATGTAAACCGGACCGCGACATGTATGTTCGTAGAGCACCACAACACAACTGAGCGTGCACTCGTGTCATCACACCATCCTTTTTCTACTAATAGTCGCCCTGCGAAAAATATTATATGCGAGAATAATCGTTGTCGGATAAATTAACATGTGCTGATAAAATACATAGGTAAAACAACACCTGGTATTTTTCATCGGGTCCGAAGTGAGACGCGGTGACGGCGGCTTGCAACAGACTCAGGTGGCTTAGAGCAAGACGCAGCAACGACAGTGGTCGGTTCGGTCTGCGACTGCGTGGAGCTAGCAACCGCGACTCAACGCGTAAACATCGGTTGTCCACGTCTGTGCATACGCCTGCTCCCTTTTCCAAGTCGTGGCCGGTTTGGCCCACCTTTTCCTTTTTAATTCCTACTTAATCTCACGTGTAAGGGAGGTATTTCCCATGCTTGAGCAAAGTAGTACTAGTAATAGTTTTGTCTTTTCCTAATAGTACTTTTCCCCACTTCAATAGTTTGATCTAGACACTAAGTCCGCAGTGCATCACGGGATTTTCCTTCCATATTCATTGAATCTCCTCGGCCGGATTAAATATCACCTCCAGCTTTTGTCTGTATTAGTGCAAGTGGCCCTTCATCTTGATTTAACTAGTCTCCACTACGATGCTATCTTTAGCCTTTCACAGATCAAACTTTGCTCGGTTGATGGTACGAGCCCGCTATACTCCCCTGAACAAAAAGCAACAACAACACTGACTCCCTCGAAACTTGAAGCTGTCGGTCTCAGCTAAAAAAGGCTGCAGCATGGGCGACTTGCGCGAGTAAACATATCAGATTAATTCCTACTTGATTATGGGTTGATGTCCCTCTGCCGGATTGATCATGGGTTGTGGCGGAGGTGGATTCCGTCCGCGGGCGACCCGGTGAGCGGCTCTAGCGGACGCCGGCGGACAGGACCGGCTCAAGGTGAGGTGGCGACGACTGAGGCAAGGGCGGCTCATAGGCGGACTCCACGGCCTGGCGGAGGAGGGCGGCTTGAGGCCGAGACTGCGGCCACGCGGTAGCGGAAAACGGAGTCCGGTGAGGGGAGGCCACGGTGGATCCACTCCTGCTCCAACACGGGCGGTGCGAGGCCAAGATCGAGCCGGGCCAAGCTTGACGATGGCGGTTTTAACGAAGGTTGCCCCTGCGGAACCCAGGGAGACCTGCGTGATGTGTCGAATCACAAAAAACAGAGCGAAACCGAGTCAGATCGGGCCGGAACGGAGGCCACTCGGAGTCACGGCAGAGTAGGAGGAGGCGAGTCATTAAGGATCGAAATCCACGCAGGCCGTGGTGGCTCAGGAATAATGCATCCATTGACTCGGATTTGAAAACCGAGGCGAAGACCAGCAGATATAGAAGCTTCCGGGTGGCACGGCCATGACCGTATCGGTGGCGATTCAAATGCAGTTGAGGCGAAGGCGACCGGCGGCTCATAACAGAGACTGAGGCGGCCGGCGACTTGAAGTGGTTGCGGCCGGAACGGCGATTTGGAGGTGCCAGAAATAGGCTGAGGAAATAGGCTGAGAAATTACTATCTTCCGTAGACGACAGTCATAATGATCGTATCTGAACGTACGTTGTTTATATTGGCAGTCTGAGATTTTTGGAAGTGGAACCCGGTGATTAGTGTACACATTCCCAAGTTCCCACTCACAGTTGTTCCCAATATAAACAACCCAATCTCCATTTGCGCCTGCCCAGGCCTTACCCTTAAGCGATGGCATCTTAACATCACATGTATCATTATCAAGCGGCACCAACTTGCAGAAGGCAAGGCTTCCGTCGTCCTCGCGACGGCAAGCAGGGTCATGGCGAAGAAGATAGGGGAGATCAAACCGCTCCTGAACCATTGGGTTCTTTGTAATGATCCTATTTGTTGAGTCGAGAATGGTCTTGTACGAACCTGCCATGCTAGCCGAGGTGACGACGTCGCACCGATCAATGAATTCCTCCACCACGTAATCTTTCAGATCGGGGCAAGAATACCGGGGCCGTTTCCGGCCTATTCCCTCCATGGAGAAGACGATCGATCAAACAATGGCAGAAGGAAGGGTGAAGGCAAATGGAGGGAGGAAGAGCGTGCGACAACAGTTCCAAATCGAGAGGGAAATGCGAAGAGGCGATGGACGATTGCCACGGTACAAGAAGAGGCTAGTGGGGAGCGAACGGTTGCCACAGAGGTCACCCACTGACGACAAGGCCGAGTGAACCACATGTTGTATATCGCACACACTTTGATCTGGCTGACCATTTCTTTTGTGTTGCCTAATCACAAACAGTTCATCCGAGTGAACATATGTCGTATATCGCACACACCTTCATCTGGCTGCCCGTTTCTTTTGTGTTGCCTAATCACAAATAGTTCATCCAAGTGAACCGTATGATGTGTATCTCACACGCCTTCATCTGGCTGCCCGTTTCTTTTGTTGCTCCTCATCGCAAAGAGTTAATTGAACTGAAGCGTATGCCCTTCATCGCACACGCAACTAAAATCTGAACTGTGTTTGATGCATCCGTCTTTGCAAAAGTTTTACACATTTTTGACGGTTTTCATACACCACCGTTTGCGATGATTGCATCGCACACAGTTTCTCGAAGGGTCTCTGATAGTAGTGTCGCGTTATCAGCATCATGCAGTAGTGGTTTATAACGTTCGGAGTTGGTCCTGCAGCAGGCCTGTCACCTAGCGGTGCTTCCAGGACATAATTCTTCTGTGCAGCAATGAGGATAATCAACAAGTTACGGACACATTCTGTGTAGTTGCTACCATCATCTTTCAACTTAGCTTTCCCTAGGAACGCACTAAAATTCAAGGGAACGGTAGCACGGTCCATTGATCAACACCAACATAGATATGCAAAAAACTATCAGGACTAAGTTCATGATAAATTAAAGTTCAACTAATCATATTACGAAAGAACTCCCACTTAGATAGACATCCCTCTAGTAATCTAAATGATCACGTGATCCAAATCAACTAAACCATGTCCGATCATCAGGTGAGATGGAGTAGTTTTCAATGGTGAACATCTTATGTTGATCATATCTACTATGTGATTCACGCTTGACCTTTCGGTCTCCAGTGTCCCGAGGCCATGTCTGTACATGCTAGGCTCATCAAGTTTAACACGGGTATTTTGCATGTGCAAAACTGTCTTACACCCGTTGTATTTGAACGTAGAGCTTATCACACTCGATCATCATGTGGTGTCTCGGCACGACAAACTTTCGCAACGGTGCATACTCAGGGAGAACACTTGTAACTTGAAATTTTTAAGGGATCATCTTATAATGCTACCGCCGTACTAAGAAAAATAAGAAGCATAATAAGGTAAACATCACATGCAATCAAAAAATGTGACATGATATAGCCATCATCATCTTGTGCTTTTGATCTCCGTCTCCAAAGCATCGTCATGATCTCCATCGTCACCGGCTTGACACCATGATCTTCATCGTAGCGTCGTGGTCGTCTCACCAACTATTGCTACAACTACTATCTCTAACTCATAGTGATAAAGTAAAGCAATTACATGGCCTTCGCAATTCATACAATAAAGAGACAACCATAAGGCTCCTGCCGGTTGCCGATAATTTACAAAACATGACCATCTCATACAATAACGTATAACTCATCACGTCTTGATCATATCATATCACAACATGCCCTGCAAAAACAAGTTAGACATCTTCTATTTTGTTGTTGCAAGTTTTACGTGGCTGCTACGGGCTTAGCAAGAACTGTTCTTACCTACGCATACAAAAACACAACGATTTTTAGTCAAGTGTGTTGTTTTAACCTTCACAAGGACCGGGCGTAGCCACACTCGATTCAAATAAATTGAGAGAGATAGACACCCGTCGGTCACCTTTAACCAACGAGTGCTCGTAACGGTGAAACCAGTCTCGCGTAAGCCTACGCGTAATGTCGGTCCGGGCTGCTTCATCTCACAATACCGCTGAATCAAAGTATGACATGCTGGCAAGCAGTATGACTATTATCGCCCACAACACATTGTGTTCTACTCATGCATATAATCTACGCATAGACCTGGCTCTGATGCCACTGTTGGGGAACGTAGTATTTCAAAAAAAATACCTACGATCACGCAAGATCTATCTAGGAGAAGCATAGCAACGAGCGGGGAGAGTGTGTCCACATACCATCGTAGACCAAAAGTGGAAGCGTTTAGTAACGCGGTTGATGTAGTCGAACGTCTTCGCGGTCCAACCGATCCAAGCACCGAATGTACGTCACCTCCGCGTTCAGCACACGTTCAGCTCAATGACATCCCATGAACTCTTGATCTAGTTGAGTGTCACAGGAGAGTTTTGTCAGCACGACGGTGTGGTGGCGGTGATGATGAACTTACCGGCGCAGGGCTTCGCCTAAGCACTACAACGATATGATCGAGGTGTGTATCTATGGAGGGGGCACCGCACACGGCTGTCTAATCAACATGTGTGTCTTTGGGGTGCCCTGTCCCCACATATATAAAGGAGGGTGGGAGGAGAAGGCCGGCCAAGGAGGAGGGCGCGCCAAGGGGGAGTCCTACTCCCACTAGGAGTAGGACTCCCCATTTCCTAGTAGGAGTAGAGAGGGGGAAGGGAAGGAGAGGAGGAGAAGGAAAGGAGGGGGCGCCGCCCCTCCCCCCTAGTCCAATTCGGACTAGGCTTAGGGGCGCGTGCCCCAGCCCTAGCCAGCCCTCTCTCTCTTCCCTAAAGCCCATTAAGGCCCATATACTCCTCGGGGGGTTCCCACAACCTCCCGGTACTCCGGTATTTATCCGGTGACCCCCGGAACCCTTCCGGTGTCCGAATATAACCTTCCAATATATCAATGTTTATGTCTCGAGCATTTCGAGACTCCTCGTCATGTCCGTGATCACATCCGAGGCTCTGAACAACTTTCGGTACATCAAAACACATAAACTCGTAATATCGATCGTCATCGAATGTTAAGCGTGTGGACCCTACAGGTTCGAGAACTATGTAGACATGACCGAGACTTATCTTCGGTAAATAACTAATAACAGAACTTGGATGCTCATATTGGTTCCTACATGTTCTACGAAGATCTTTATCGGTCAAACCGCATAACAACATACGTTGTTCCCTTTGTCATCAGTATGTTACTTGCCCAAGATACGATCGTCGGTATCATCATACCTAGTTCAATCTCGTCACCGGCAAGTCTCTTTACTCGTTCCCTAATACATCATCTCGTGACTAACTCAGAGTGACAAATCATGTTCTCGATTTATGCCAACACCACAAACACCTTCGGAGACACCTATAGAGCATCTTTATAATCATCCAGTTTTGTTGTGACGTTTGATAACACACAAGGTGTTCCTCTGGTATTCGGGAGTTGCATAATCTTATAGTCATAGGAACATGTATAAGTCATGAAGAAAGCAATATCAGGAAAACTAAACGATCATATTGCTAAGCTAACGGATGGGTCCTGTCCATCACATCATTCTCTTAATGATGTGATCCCGTTAATCAAATGACAACTCATGTCTAAGGTTAGGAACCACAACCATCTTTGATTAACGAGCTAGTCTAGTAGAGGCATACTACTAGGGACACTCTGTTTCGTCTATGTATTCACACATGTATCAAGTTTCCGGTTAATACAATTCTAACATGACTAAAAGACATTTATCATGATGTATAAGGAAATATAAATAATAACTTTATTATTGCCTCTAGGGCATATTTCCTTCACTTGGAAGCTTTTCTCGCAGTCCTCCATCCATTAAAACTTCTTATGTTTCTTGAGAAGTTCTGTCATTAGTTTGGCAATCTTAGAGAAACCTTCAATGAAGCGGCGATAGTATCCGCCTAGTACAAGGAAATTCTGGATCTCGAATACTATCGTGGGCGCTGACCAATCAAGCACGTCCTTAACTTTACTCGGATCCACGGCTATTGCTTCTGCTGAAAGAATGATGTCTACTACGCAACCTTCTTCTTGTAGACGTTGTTGGGCCTCCAAGTGCAGAGGTTTGTAGGACAGTAGCATATTTCCCTCAAGAGGATGACCTAAGGTTTATCAATCCATGTGAGGCGTAGGATGAAGATGGTCTCTCTCAAACAACCCTGCAACCAAATAACAAAGAGTCTCTTGTGTCCCCAACACACCCAATACAATGGTAAATTGTATAGGTGCACTAGTTCGGCGAAGAGATGGTGATACAAGTGCAATATGGATGGTAGATATAGGTTTTTGTAATCTGAAAAAATAAAAACAGCAAGGTAGCAAGTGGTAAAAGTGGGCATAAACGGTATTGCAATGATAGGAAACAAGGCGTAGTGTTCATACTTTCACTAGTGCAAGTTCTCTCAACAAGGATAACATAATTGGATCATATTACTAGCCCTCAACATGCAACAAAGAGTCACTCGGAAGTCACTAGTAGTGGAGAACAAACGAAGAGATTATTGTAGGGTACAAAACCACCTCAAAGTTATTCTTTTTGATCGATCTATTCAAGAGTCTGTAGTAAAATAACATGAAGCTATTCTTTCCGTTCGATCTATCGTAGAGTTCGTACTAGAAAAACACCTTAAGATACAAATCAACCAAAACCCCAATGTCACCTAGATACTCCATTGTCACCTCAAGTATCTATGGGCATGATTATACGATATTCATCACACAATCTCAGATTCATCTATTCAACCAACACAAAGTACTTCAAAGAGTGCCCCCAAGTTTCTACTGGAGAGTCAAGATGAAAACATGTGCCAACCCCTATGCATAGATTCCTAAGGTCACAGAACCCGCAAGTTGATCACCAAAACATACATCAAGTGTATCACGTGATATTCCATTGTCACCACAGATAAGCACATGCAAGACATACGTCAATTGTTCTCAAATGCTTAAAGACTCAATCCGATAAGATAACTTCAAAGGGAAAACTCAATTTATCACAAGAGAGTAGAGGGGGAGAAGCATCATAAGATCCAACTATAATAGCAAAGCTCGTGATACATCAAGATCGTTCCATCTCAAGAACACGAGAGAGAGAGAGAGAGAGAGAGAGAGAGAGAGAGATCAAACACATAGTTACTGGGACATACCCTCAGCCCCGAGGGTGAACTACTCCTCCCTTGTCATGGAGAGCGCCGGGATGATGAAGATAGCCACCGGAGAGGGATTCCCCCTCCGGCAGGGTGCCGGAACGGGGTCTAGATTGGTTTTCGGTGGCAACAGAGGCTTTCGACAGCGGAACTCCCGATCTAGGTTATTTTCTGGAGGTTTCTATATTTATAGGATTTTTTGGCGTGGGGCACAAGTCAGGGGGGTCTTCGGGCTGTCCACGCCCTCGTGGGCAGCCCGTGACTCTCCTGGCCCAACTCTTTTACTCGGGGGCTTCTTTTGGTCCATAAAAAGTAATCAAAAATTGGCACGTCTATTGGACTCCGTTTGATATTCCATTTCTGTAAAACTCAAAAATAAGGAAAAAAACAGAAACTGGCACTGGGCTTTGGGTTAATAGGTTAGTCCCAAAAATCATATAAAAGTGTATAATTAAGCCCATTAAACATCCAAAACAGAATATATAATAGCATGGAACAATCAAAAGTTATAGATACGTTGGAGACGTATCAAAGAACATGCCCCGCAAATCCGACTTGCTTGAGCCAAAATTCACATTTGCTGAATTTCGCATATAACTGGTGATCACGGAGCCTTTGCAAGACTGCTCTGAGATGTCCCTTGTGGTCTTCTTCACCTTTTGAGTATATGAGGGTGTCATCGATGAAGACCACCACATAATTATCCAAGAAATCCATAAATACCTCATTAATCATATGGATGAAGAAGGCAGGGGCATTGGTGAGGCCGAAAGACATAACTATATATTCATAAAGACCGTATCGAGTAGTGAACGTGGTCTTAGGAATATCTTCCTTCTTGATTTTTAGCTGTTGGTATCTGGTCCTCAAATCAATCTTGGAGAATACTTTTGCCCCACTGAGTTGATCGAACAAATCATCAATTCTCGGTAGTGGATATTTGTTCTTCATGGTGACGTCATTCAACTGACGGTAATCCACACACATCCGGAGACTGCCGTCTTTCTTGTCCACGAATATTGCGGGTGATCCCCATGGTGAAGAGCTTGGACGGATGTATCCTTCATAAAGCATCTCATCAAGTTGTTTCTTTAATTACACTAATTCTGAGGAAGGCATCCGATAATATTTCTTGTATATCGGTGCGGTCCCGAGCACAAGAACAATTGCAAACTCAGGTTCTCGGTCTGGCAGCATTCCTGGTAATTCCTCGGGGAATACATCTCGAACTCACTGACCACATGAATTAATTCCAATTCTTCAGCTACAATGGTAAAGACCTTGTCTTTCTTGGGTATGCTTCTTTGAGCAAAGAATTTTGTAGTCCGACCTTCCTGACTTGTCAATGTGAGTTCTCTGGTCGCATAGTTGATGCATACTTGACATTGGGTCAACCAATTCATTCCCAAAATAATATCCAACTTGGCGGACTCGATGACTATCAAAGAAGCTAGGAAGATGACTCCCTTGATACCAATCTCCAAATTGCGGCAGACCAGATTGCTTCTGAACACAGATCCCGGGGATTGTACCATCATACTTTTTCCCAAAATTGAGCAAGGAAACTTGTTTTGGGCAACAAAACTCCGCGAAACAAAAGAGTAGTAAGCCCCAGAGTCAAATAAAATTATTGCAGGTACGTTATTAACAGGAAACATACCAATGCCGACTTCCGGGTCCTCTTGGGCTTCGTCTGCGGATTGGTGGTGAACTTGACCTTGGATGGTCTTCTGGACAGGATATGGCCCCACGTGGTTGACTTGCGCCATGAATGCAGCATTTGGCTTGCCGCTCTTGGGGCACTGTCTGGCATAATGTCCGGTTTGCCCACAATTAAAGCATGAATTGTTGCGTTGACATTCTTCATGCACCGGACTGGTTACAATATTCTTGACTTGAGTAGTGGTCTTGTTCATGTTCTGCTTCCAATTAGGTTTGTACTCAACTTGATTCTGCTGCCAGGTACGAGCTTTCTGCACTGGTAGTCCATCCTTCTTAGGCTTGAATTTGCGCTTGTGATCATTATTAGCCGGTCTATTGTCATGCACAAGCTTGTGTTCTCTTTCTGCAATGAGAGCTTTGTTTACCACAGTCTGGAAATCTGGAAAGTTGAGAATACTGAGTGTGCATATGAGGTGTTGATTCAGTCCTCCAAGAAATCTGTCGATCTTTCTTTCTTCTGTGGCCACATCATAGAGAGAATAACGGGCCAAATAATTGAACTTATGCAGGTACTCACTGATACGTCTCCGTTGAATCTATAATTTTTTATTGTTCCATGCCAACATTATACAACTTTCGTATACTTTTGGCAACTTTTTACACTATTTTTGGGACTAACATATTGATCCAGTGCCCAGTGCCAGTTCCTGTTTGTTGCGTGTTTTTTGTTTCGCAGAATATCCATATCAAACGGAGTCCAAATGGGATAAAAGCAGACAGAGATTTTTATGGAATATTTATGAATTTTGGGAAGAGAATCAACGCGAGATGATGCCCGAGGGGGCCACGAGGCAGGGGCGCGCCCCCCAGGGGGTCAGGCGTGCCATGGGCCCTCGTGGCCACCCCGAATGCCAGAAATATATTAGTTTCCATAGGATTTTTTTTAATGATTAAGCACTCACCGTATTCAACAATTATTTCTCTAATGTCCAAGTGGGAAATCAACGCTTTTAATTTCTCTTTAATTTCTATGTTTTTTATAAAATTCCGAGGAGTGTTGTCTCGACACTGAAGAGATGGGTAGACGTGCCAACCAATGCCGGAGTGACCCCTGAAGCTCCTAATGAACCTACCCATGTCATCACTCCTTCGCCATACTACACATGCAAAAAAGATGGCAGGATGGTAATTGAAAAGTCTACTTTCAGAGACTTCATATCAGCTACATCCTTTGTTGAAGACAACGTTGTTCTGATCACATTCAAAGAGTGAAGTGATAATTCTATGTCCATCATCATTCAGTGCATTCGGTAGATTCCGTTAGAACGAGCACTTATAATGGAAGAAACAATGCATCTCCTGGAATGCTCAGTGGTCGTTGCATGACGATGACTCTCAAGTGCAAATGGCTGGTTACTAGTAGTTTGGTTATTAGGGTGGTAGTAATGTAGCTCTTATAGACCAAGTGCTTGTTTGAACTATCAGAATGATCTTTTGGAACTAATGTAGCTCTTATGGACCCTCAAGTGGCGGTTTGAACTATAGGAATGATCAAAAAACAAACAAATCATTTTATGTTCAACTATGAGTCAAAATAAAATAAAACAAGAATCAACTTTTGCATAAAAATTTGTAACAATAGAATCCTATGAAAGTTATCCAAACCATCCAGTCCAAAATATCTTAAATAAACACCAAACAGGGCTCCATTTTCAAGTACACGCTATATTTACTTCAACAACATTTTTTAGACGTACAATTGTGCATCCAAACATAATAACAATGCCTCGTTGACTAACGAATCATATTATCCAACAAAAATGTTTCGACAATAGAGTCACGACCATCACTCTAATACGTGTTGCACCGTCACTCCACTAACTTTGGCCGTGACTCTACGTGCTCCACACGCGTGATCGCCCGTGTATCTTTGGTCTTGCAAACATGTCCCTCTCTATACATCCGTGTGCTGTCGGATGCCACCAACCTATGCCTGTGCACCCTGCCCATAGAGGCTTCACTCCCAGGACTCTAATGCCTATAGAGGGTTGATACCCATGCCTCCCGTCACTCCACTACCTTCACCATGCATGTAATTACTTCAAACTTTTGTGCATCCAGAGGGTTGATACATGTACCTCGAGAAGCACCAAATCTGTG
Organism: Secale cereale; assembly: GCA_902687465.1. Taxonomy (NCBI): domain Eukaryota; kingdom Viridiplantae; phylum Streptophyta; class Magnoliopsida; order Poales; family Poaceae; genus Secale; species Secale cereale. The sequence goes on from LR738713.1 coordinate 625,544,775, forward strand.
CATGTAGAGACTTCATATTCATGCCTGCAGTGACTTCAAATCCGTGCCCCAGTGACTCCATCCACGTGCATCAGAAGAAACGCGTCGTGACTCTACGTGCTCCGAACGCGTGATCGCCCGTGCATCTTTGGTCTTGCAAACATGTTCCTCTATGTGCAGCCATGTGCTGCCGGATGCCACCAACCTATGCATGTGCATCCTCCCGTAGAGGCTTCACTCCCATGAATTGTCAGGCCCAAGCTGCGATTCTATCCTGATCACGTGACACTTACGTGATTGGGGCACAATCGCACTTCGGGCGCTTAGCAAGATGGATATCATTACATCGTACCATTACATACATACATGGGGGATACAACCATTAATACAAGTCACATGAATACAACAACATCAATACAAGGCATCTGACTATGGATGCAAACATGAAAAGCACAACGACATCCATCTGCTATCCCAGGCTGCCGACCAGGAACCTAACCCAAGACTGACGAAGAAGAAGAAGAAAGAACTCCAACAAAAGAACATCGCTCTCACGTCAAGTCATCGGAAACCTGTACCTGCAACTGTTGTTGTAGTAACTGTGAGCCACGAGGGCTCAGCAATCCCATAACCATGGGTAACAAGACTATCAAAGCTTAAAGGGGTAGGAAGAGGTAAAGTGGTGAGGTTGCAGCAGCGGCTAAGCAAAATATGGTGGCTAACTTACGAGTACAAGAATAAGATGAGCATCTATGCAGACGGTCGCAAACTAGTAGTGATCGCTAAACATCCTGAACTACCTACGAGTCAAACATAACCCCACCGTGTTCTCTTCTCAAAGTGAAAAGAGACAGTCACGGTTACTCACACAGTTGTGTGTTTTATCTCGGATCCTCTGACAAGTTTTCTACAACTGGATATTAACAAATTCCAATCTGCCACATAACCGCGGGCACGGCTTTTGAAAGATCATAACCCTGTAGGGGTGTCCCAACTTAGCCCATCACAAGCTCTCACGATCAGCAGAGATAATAATAATATTACCCCTTATCTTAGGGACAATCCGATCAGGGTCGGTATCCCGGTGCACAAGACATTTTGACAATGGTAAAACAAGTCCAGCATGACCTCTCGGCGTGCTGACACCATGATGGTAGCCACGCGCATCTCGTCTCAGGCCATGTCCGGATGAGCACTACGTACAGCAACCCAAGACCCCAGATAACTGGGTGGCATCGCAAGTGGCTCTAGTTTGGGACCAACACCATCAGCACTGCCCCCCTGTATGTAGAAAGAATCCTCGGGTAGCGCTAACTCCCTATGCAATTAATTAATTAAAGTTTTTATTATGTTACAAAAAAACCAATGTTGGGCCTTGCTGGAGGAGTTTTATTCAAAGACGAACTGTCAGGGGGGTCCCCATATACCCAACCGTGTAAGGAACGCAAAAATCAAGGAACATAACGCCGGTTTATCGGCTCCTAAGGTGGCATGAGTGGAACAAAACACCGAGCAAAAGGCCAAGCCTTCTACCCATGCCCAGTATATAGGTGTGTTAATATATATAAGACATATTGTGATATTGCAACAACAAGTTCCAACATGGAACGATCTTCATCTTCACCTGCAACTAACAACGCTATAAGAGGGGCTGAACAAGCGGGTAACATAGCCAAACAACGGTTTGCTCGGAAGGTGTCAAAGGTTAGAGGTTTCATGGCAACAAGGAGAGGGGCTGACAAATAGATAGGTAGCGCGACATATAATGATAGGATCGAGACAGCTAGCATGGCAATGATAGTAAAGGTATCCAAGGTGATGGTCATCTTGCCTGAGATCCCGCGAGTAAGAAGAACGGGTCCATGAAGTAGATGTTGTAGAAGCCTCGAAGATGAACCACGTGAAGTCGAACGAATCCTCACGATCGTAACGGAAAAGAACTAGCGAGAAGAAGCACACAACAAAGTAAACACACAACATAAGAACATGACAATATGCTCAACCAAGTAAGATGCAAGACAAGTCTATATGATGCAATTCATGTCAAGGGATGAAGCACACAAGAACAACACAAACCAACAAGTTTCAATGAGGCCGGAATCAACATATAACAAATCCGGTAAGTCCTCATATGCACATTTTGAAATTGGTCCAGATCTGAACAAACCTTAAGTTAAAGTTGTTAAATAGCAGGTTAACATGCACCATGATGATCTACTCGAAATTCTAGTCAAGTTTCATATAAAGTTTGTTTAAATCGGAGCTACGGCCTAAAAGATATGAGCAAAACAAGACAAGCAAGACAACGGTGCAAGATGCACCCAAACATCAAGCAAACACACTCCAAACATGAAAACAACATGATATTATGCTTCTACATGCAAAATCACACAAGTTTCATATAGGGCACGCTCAAAACGGAGCAACGGTTCAACACATACACATGAAACAAGATATAACAATAAGTTGTCCAAAAACAGCCACATAACAACTTTGGAGCAAGGTATATATATGTTACAGCACCCAAACATGATAACAAGAAGCATGGATGTGAAGTAGACATGTTACTTAACAAGCATGAACTTAGAACACACCCAAAAGCTTGCTGGAACACAATTAACCAAGCATGGCAAGTTGCAATAAATTTATCCAGACTTAGTCAAAATCTGGGAAGGCAAAAACATCATCACGATGCTGCCTTCGGAGGCACAAAACAACAAGTATATCAACTCTATTAAGTATATAAAGAGCATGGACATGTAGTAGACATAACATACATCAAACAACTCCATTGGAGCATCTCCATAGGGGGCATGGATCACTAACAACAAGCTTCACCAAATTGATCATGCTGATAACAGGCTGACAGGTAAAATTTATAGCAACTTGAGAGCAAGAAATAAATAAGCTACAGCAGGCCATAGGTGCAAGTCAGGGCATGGATGGATAGACAATAACATGGACAACAAGACATGATCATTTGACAGACTAAAACATGCAAGTATTCGACTAGGGCATCAAGCAAACATAGCATCAGGTTTAACAGATTCCAGACTTAACAGTTTTTTCACTAAGTATAAAACAGCAACAACAACATGGCATGTATACAAGCTTATTTAAGTCACCTCAAGGCATATCATGGAAAATGGATTGCACCACAGCAAATACCATAAGATTGTGCTTCTAAAACATATAGACATGTGGCATGAAGACAAACACATCAATAGCAATGAGCAAGTCAAAACAGCATCTCGTAACAAGTTTCAACACTTAACAACCACATGCACTTTGGCAATAGAGATTAACATGGAAAGATGGAACCTAACATGAATGCTACAGCAACCATCATGTAGAGCACATCACAATAAACATTTTGACATATCATATGCACCATTTGGACCAACATGCACAAAGTTACAAGCATCACAAGCATGCAACAAATTTACACTTAACAACAGTTTTAAACATATAGCACTCTTGCAACGATGATTAGGTCATCAAGATGAACTCAAACAAGCATGCCACAATGGAACAAAATGAAGAGCATAATACAACAAACATTTTGACATATCATATGCATCATTTGGACATGCACACAAAAAGTTACAGCCACATAAAGATGAATACATTATTACAATTTTCTGGGACTTAGTCATATTCTAAGAAAAAACGAACGAGCGGGATATTCTATTTTACGCCCGGGGCGGGGTATAGCAATGCTCAACACTGAGCTCGGCCCAGGAGGTTGAGGAGGCAGGCCGGGGCAAGTCAGGAGGTGGGCCGCGGCTTACGGGCCCGGCCCACGAACGAAGGGAGGCGGCCCAGGTCGGCGCTCGTCGTCCTCCTCTGGATCGAGCGAGGAGGCAGAGGCTGCCACGGCCGGCAGCGCGAACTGGGGCGTCCGACAAAGGCCGAGGGGACGGGGCCCGGCCGGATCGGGGCGGATCTGGCCCCGGGGCTCCCATTCCCGGTGGCGGCGAGGCTGTGCGGCGACGGGGCGGCGAGCTCGTCGGAGATCCATGACGGCGGCGGCACTGGGAAGACACGCAGAGAGGGGGAGCAACGTGAGTAGGAAGAAGACAGGGAGAAGAGGTAGGCGGCGACCTGGAGTATCTGGAGGAGGCAGTCGACGGCGGGAGGCTGCTCCAGCGCTCTGCCGATGAGGCAGAGACGAGGTTCGGCCACGGGAGCGGGGAGCCAGGCGGCTCGAGAGGCTCGAGAGGCCGCGCAGGCCTAGGCGGGCCGCGCCTGGGCCCGGCGGGCCGCGGCTGCGGGAGAGCTGGCCGGGACGCGTGGCGCGCCTGGATTGGCCGCACGAGGCGCGACGGGTGAGGTGGCCCAATGGGGGCGCGTGAAGTGCAAAAATGAGGTGGTTGCACCAGGATTATTTTGAGGAGGAGGGATTGGCTGCGCGCAGAAAATGAGGCAGGGGAGCTAGAGGTAGGGGAAGGAGGCTAGGGTGCCAAATTAGGCAAGGGGGTTGTTTATATAGGGAAAAGGCTAGGGTTAGGGGGTTTTAGGCCGTTTCGGAGCCATCGGATCACGATCCAATGGCACCGGAGCGGAGAGGGGTCTAGGAAGGCCTAGGTGGGCTGTGTAAAGGAGGAGGTGGGCTGCGAGGACAGAAGAGAAGTGAGGCCCGGCGGGGTTTTCGCAGACCGAAAACGTCCGACGTTTTTAACCAGCGACTAGTGCCGCTATATTTATCCGTTGGTCTATCAAACGGACTCCGAATGCGACGAAATTTGGCAGGCGGTCTGTCTACACTATAATAAGATCACATGCCAAGTTTCATCCCATTCCGAGAACATTTTCCGGCCACTTATAAAATAAATATTCGGAGGTGCCGCTGGCGCGTGCAAGTGTGTCTGGGCTCAGAACGGACAATGGAAAGGACGGGCGGACTCGGACGGATGCAAGTTTTGAAAACATGATGATGAAATGCACACGATGACATGGCAAGATGCAACACGCAAGCAGATGACATTACAACAACGACGAATAACTGGCTGACACCTGGCGCACCAGTCTCGGGGTGTCACAACACTCCCCTACCAACAAGAGATCTCGTCCCGAGATCTTAGGAACGAGACAGTAGAGAAAAAGGAAGAACAAAGTTCTTCTAGGACAACAGAGTGAAACCAAAGAATGTTCAGAGGATGAGCCACTCGAGAGGACGAACACGGCGGATAAAACAAAGTTGCAAAGACTTCGTTAAGCAAGAGGAACAAGGAATACGACGAGTATCGAGGAGGTCAATGACAAGAGAGAAGTTAAACCACTCCGGTTAAAAGAGATAGAAAAGGAATTTGAACGAAGTAATTCGGGCAGCACTCCGGCTGAAACTGAAAGAAATAGCACACCGGTTTAACATGGATGGAATGGGACACGAACTTGAGAAGATGAAACGAAAACATGACGAGATGAACAATACAATGTCTCCGGAAGAAATAAAGAATGGAATGAGAAGAAGGGAGAAGAACAACATCTCTAACACAAAAGAATTTGAAAGAATCCTTGCGAAGGAAGGATGAACGGAGTTGTCGAAAATCAACAACGAAAAGAATAAGCTTGTTGTGGGCTTATTTAAACAAATCAAACTTGAGGTGAATTGTGCCACTATCAAAAGATGGAATAGCTGAGGATGAATAAATGCAAAACTCCATTTCAAAAGAATACGGAGAATTATTTGCACTCGAGAGGCAAAAGAATAAGAATGCTTGAGCTGCTCCAAAAGAATTATTGAACACTTGAAGAATGAATTAACTCATGATGAACCACCATGAAGAACTCCGGTAACGAAAAGGATGATGAATCAGAATTGAGTATGAAAAGAATAAGAATAAAGCCTTGCGATGATTAGACGGGGTTCCGACGAGATAGCCGAGAAAAACTTGAACTTCGGAAAGAAAAGATGACAACACTTGGAATTAGAATTTATTCCTCAAGAATAAACTCTGATGGAAGGAATTAAATCGACTTGATGAAAAAGGAATACGAATTATGTTATGCTTATCCTCCACCAATTAAATTGATGAACAATGGATTCACATACTACTTATTCTCGATGAAATTGATTAAAGAGGGATATATTGCGCACTTGCGAAAATCTTCCTAAAACACCGGTAGGATTGAAAGAATGATCGAATTGAAAAGATAGCACCGGAAAGAACTCTTGAGCGAACCACCGTAAGAATTAAAAAGGAGTAAATACCAGAGAATGAATCGCCGGGAAGAATAAAGCACTTGAGGAAAAATTTGAATGACGAGAACGAAAAGATCGCGAAATGATTAAAGAATGCTTGAAGGAAGCACTGGACAAATGTGAGATGAACGAAGAGGCATCAATGAAGAATATTTGGAGGACGAAGTTGAAAACTGAGAACGAAGAAATCTTCTGAAATGATGGCCTTCTGAGGAACACAAAGAAAAGAATTCATGAAATACTTCGGATGGTTAAGGAAAAGAATTTATGAAAATTAGAATAATTCAAGAGGATAACATGCAGCTAGAACCACGAATCTTCGAGAGGACGGACAAGATTCAGAGGAAAACTCTTCTTCAGACTTCAGATGACGACGAGAAACACAACCAAAACTATTGAGATACTCCGGAAGAATTAAAAGAGGAAAGGTTGAACCAAACATGAAGAATTTAAAAACGGTCTTGGAGAAGGCATATGACTGATGGAATCCATACTTACGTCACACTTTGAAAAGAATTTGAGAATCACTCCGGAAGAATTAGAAGAGTCAGGTAAGATCCTAGGCATAAACCTGTGGGTTATGAGCCCACCGAAGAGAAAACACCGTTGAAAGGATTGAAAAGGAGATAATGCACCGGAGCGATTGAATGAACTCGAATGAGATGACGACCTCAGATTAATTGGAACATAGACAAATCTCCTGAGATGTCTTCGGAACTCCGGAATAATTACATGGTGAGAGGTGAACGAGCAAGGGAAAACACTTGAGCTGATGAAAAAAATAAGATGGACACCGGTTGAAACAATTGATGAAGGAAAGCAAGACTCACACGAGTAGGATGGATACTCGATTACGGACTCCGGCTCCGAGAAGAAAAGGTGTGGGCGGGTGGGAAAAGAAAGACCACTTCGGAAGGGGAGACAACATCAGTTGAAAAGAACTGAGGATTGAAGCAAAAGACGAGGAGGGTCAGATTGACTTGATGAGAGATGCACCACATGAAAGAACTAACAACGCAATGAACGAAAACTAACCACATGATCCTAAAAAAAATTGAAGGGGAAGAGGAGTAATTCAAAACACCTACGTCAAGATTCCTCACCAGAGCGACGAAGGGGCTGAGGAGTAAAAAGAATTCCTACTCTCTGATATAACTAGACTCCAAAAAAGTTTTTGCTAGACTCGACAACGGCCAAACTACGATCAATCAAGGGGGCTCCTAAGGTCGGTCGAGGCTCTGATACCAACTTTTCAGGCCCAAGATGCGATTCTATCCCGATCACGTGACACTTACGTGATTGGGGCACAACCGCACTTCGTGCGCTTAGCAAGATGGATATCATTACATCGTACCATTACATACATACATGGGGGATACAACCATTAATACAAGTCACATGAATACAACAACATCAATACAAGGCATCCGACTACGGATGCAAACATGAAAAGCACAACGACATCCATTTGCTATCCCAGGTTGCCGACCAGGAACCTAACCCAAGACTGACGAAGAAGAACAAGAAAAAACTCCAACAAAAGAACATCGCTCTCATGTCAAGTCATCGGAAACCTGTACCTGCAACTGTTGTTGTAGTAACTGTGAGCCACGAGGGCTCAGCAATCCCATAACCATGGGTAACAAGACTATCAAAGCTTAAATGGGTAGGAAGAGGTAAAGTGATGAGGTTGCAGCTGCGGCTAAGCAAAATATGGTGGCTAACTTACGAGTACAAGAATAAGATGAGCATCTACGCAGACGGTCGCAAACTAGTAGTGATCGCTAAACATCCTGAACTACCTACGAGTCAAACATAACCCCACCGTGTTCTCTTCTCAAAGTGAAAAGAGACACTCACGGTTACTCACACAGTTGTGTGTTTTATCTCGGATCCTCTGACAAGTTTTCTACAACCGGACATTAACAAATTCCATTCTGCCACATAACCGCGGGCACGGCTTTCGAAAGATCATAACCCTGCAGGGGTGTCCCAACTTAGCCCATCACAAGCTCTCACGATCAGGAGAGATAATAATAATATTACCCCTTATCTTAGGGACAATCCGATCAGGCTCGGTATCCCAGTGCACAAGAAATTTCGACAATGGTAAAAAAAGTCCAGCAAGACCTCCCGGCGTGCTGACACCCAAATGGTAGCCACGCGCATCTCGTCTCAGGCCACGTCCGGATGAGCACTACGTACACCAACCAAAGACCCCAGATAACTGGGTGGCACCGCAAGTGGCTCTAGTTTGGGACCAACACCATCAGCACTGGCCCCCTGTATGTAGAAAGAATCCTCGGGTAGCGCTAACTCCCTATGCAATTAATTCATTAAAGTTTTTATTATGTTGTAAAAAATCCAATGTTGGGCCTTGATGGAGGAGTTTTATTCAAAGACGAACTGTCAAGGGGTCCCCATATACCCAACCATGTAAGGAACGCAAAAATCAAGGAACATAACACCGGTTTATCAGCTCCTAAGGTGGCATGACTGGAACAAAACACCGAGCAAAAGGCCAAGCCTTCCACCCATGCCCAGTATATAGGTGTGTTAATATATATAAGACATATTGTGATATTCCAAAAACAAGTTCCAACATGGAAACATCTTCATCTTCACCTGCAACTAACAACGCTATAAGAGGGGCTGAGCAAGCGGGTAACATAGCCAAACAACGGTTTGCTAGGAAGGTGTCAAAGGTTAGAGGTTTCATGGCAACAAGGAGAGGGGCTGACAAATAGATAGGTAGCGCGACATATAACGATAGCATCGAGACAGCTAGCATGGAAATGATAGTAAAGGTATCCAAGGTGATGGTCATCTTGCCTGAGATCCCGCGAGGAAGAAGAACGAGTCCATGAAGTAGACGGAGTAGAAGCCTCGAAGACGAACCACGTGAAATCGAACGAATCCTCACGATCGCAACGAAAAAAAACTAGCGAGAAGAAGCACACAACAAAGTAAACACACAACACAAGAACATGACAATATGCTCAACCAAGTAAGATGCAAGACAAGTCTATATGATGCAATTCATGGCAAGGGATGAAGCACACAAGAACAACACAAACCAATAAGTTTGAATGAGGCCGGAATCAACATATAACAAATCCGGTAAGTCCTCATATGCACATTTTGAAATTGGTCCAGATCTGAAAAAACCTTAAGTTAAAGTTGTGAAACAGCAGGTTAACATGCACCACTCGAAATTCTAGTCAAGTTTCATATAAAGTTTGTTTAAATCGGAGCTACGGCCTAGAAGATATGAGCAAAACAAGACAAGCAAGGCAACGGTGCAAGATGCACCGAAACATCAAGCAAACACACTCCAAACATGAAAACAACATGATATTATGCTTCTACATGCAAAATCACACAAGTTTCATATAGGGCACGCTCAAAACGGAGCAACGGTTCAACACATACACATGAAACAAGATATAACAATAAGTTGTCCAAAAACAGCCACATAATAACTTTGGAGCAAGGTATAGCATGGATGTGAAGTAGACATGTTACTTAACAAGCATGAACTTAGAACACACCCAAAAGCTTGCTGGAACACAATTAACCAAGCATGGTAAGTTGCAATAAATTTATCCAGACTTAGTCAAAACCTGGAAAGGCAAAAACATCATCACGATGCTGCCTTCGGAGGCACAAAACAACAAGCATATCAACTCTATTAAGTATATAAAGAGCATGGACATGTAGTAGACATAGAATACATCAAACAACTCCACTGGAGGATCTCCATAGGAGGCATGGATCAATAACAACAAGCTTCACCAAATTTATCATGGTGATAACAGGCTGACAGGTAAAATTTATAGCAACTTGAGAGCAAGAAATAAATAAACTACAACAGGCCATATGTGCAAGTAAGGGAATGGCTGGATAGACAATAACATGGACAACAAGACATGATCATTTGACATACTAAAACATGCAATGATTCGACTAGGGCATCAAGCAAACATAGCATCAGGTTTAACAGATTCCAGACTTAGCAGTTTTTTCACTAAGTATAAAACAGCAACAACAACATGGCATGTTTACAAGCTTGTTTAAGTCACCTCAAGGCATATCTTGGAAAATGGATTGCACGACAGCAAAGACCATAAGATTGTGCTTCTAAAACATATAGACATGTGGCATTAAGACAAAGACATCAATAGCAATGAGCAAGTCAAAACAGCATCTCATAACAAGTTTCAGCACTTAACAGCCACATGCACTTTTGCAACAGAGATTAACATGTCAAGATGGCACATAACATGAATGCTACAGCAACCATCATGTAGAGCACATCACAATGAACATTTTGACATATCATATGCACCATTTGGACCAACATGCACAAAGTTACAAGCATCACAAGCATGCAACAAATTTACAGTTAACAGTGGTTTTAAACATATAGCACGCTTGCAACGATGATTAGGTCATCAAGATGAACTCAAACAAGCATGGCACAATGGAACAAAATAAAGAGGATAACACAGCGAACATTTTGACATATCATATGTATCATTTGGACATGCACACAAAAAGTTACAGCCACATAAAGGTGCATACATTATTAAAGTTTTCTGGGACTTAATCATATTCTAAGAAAAAACGAACGAGCGGGATATTCTATTTTACTCCCGGGGCGCGGTATAGCAATGCTCACCACTGGGCTCGGCCCAGGAGGTTGAGGAGGCAGGCCGGGGCAAGTCAGGAGGTGGGTCGCGGCTTACGGGCCCGGCCCACGAACGAAGGGAGGAGGCTCAGGACGGCGCTCGTCGTCCTCCTCTGGATCGAGCGAGGAGGTAGAGGCTGCCACGGTCGGCGGCGCGAACTGGGGCGTTCGGCGGAGGCCGAGGGGACGGGGCCCGGCCAGATCCGGGCGGATCTGGCCCCGAGGCTCCCATTCCCGGCGGCGGTGAGGCTGTGCGGTTATGGGGCGGCGAGCTCGCCGGAGATCCATGATGGCGGCGGTACTGGGAAGACACGCAGAGAGGGGGAGCAACGTGAGCGAGGAAGGAGACAGGGAGAATAGGTAGGCGGCGACCTGGGCGATCTGGAGGAGGCAGTCGGTTTTGGGAGGCTGCTCCGGCGATCTGCCGACGAGGCAGAGGCGAGGTTCGGCCATGGAGCGGGGAGCCAGGAGGCTCGGGAGGCTCGGGCTTGGGTGGGCCGCACCTGGGCCCGGCGGGCCGCGATTGTGGGAGAGCTGGCCAGGACGCGTGGCGCGCCTAGATTGGCCGCGGGAGGCGCGACGGGTGAGGTGGCCCAATGGGGGGCGCCAAGTGGCAAAAATGAGGTGGCTGCACCAGGATTTTCTTGAGGAGGAGGGATTGGCTGCGCGCGAAAAACGAGGCAGGTGGCCAAAGGTAGGGAAGGAGGGTAGGCTGCCAAATTAGGCAAGGGGGTTGTTTATATAAGGAAAAGGCTAGGGTTAGGGGGTTTTAGGCCGTTTTGGAGCCATCGGATCACGATCCAACGGCATCGGAGCAGAGAGGGGTCTAGGAAGGCCTAGGTGGGCTGTGTAAAGGAGGAGGTGGGCTGCGAGGAGAGAAGAGAAGTGAGGCCCGGCGGGGTTTTCAGAGACCAAAAACGTTCGACGTTTTTAACCAGCGACTAGTGCCGCTATAAATATTCGGAGGTGCCGCGGGCGCGTGCAAGTGTCTCTGGGCTTAGAACAGACAACGGAAAGGACGGGCGGACTCGGTCGGATGCAAGTTTTGAAAACATGATGATGCAATGCACACGATGACATGGCAAGATGCAACACGCAAGCAGATGACATGGCAACAACGACGAATAACTGGCTGACACCTGGCGCACCGGTCTCGGGGTGTCACATGACTGTAATTCCTACACACCCGTGTCTCCCATAACAGGCGCCGGGGCTCTACATGTTGCTCACGTGCGGTCGCTTGTGCCTCTTTGCTGTTGCACAGACGTTCCTCTATCTACAACCCATGTCAGAGGAAACGTGTAATAAAGAAAGGCACACACGTGCCTCTAGTTTATGTAAAACTATGCCTCTCATGAATTAACACCCGTCCTAAAAACATATATAAAAGATATGCACAGCCCTGTCTCTTCTACATATGAAGTACAATAATGAATAGTCCGGTTCATATCAGTTTTATATGTCTACATAACATTATACCCCAGCATAGATTTTTAAACAATATCCATTCTCTTGACAGGCTAGAACTAACATCGTTGTGGAAGTAGACTGAAACTAACAACAAGCATCCCATCACGCTCTTTGAAGGCTATGAGCACCAAACTGTTTACTTGAATAGACGATGCCTGAAGAAAATCACTGAACCCTTCATCGAAAACAAACATATCTAGAATCATTGTTTTCTCAACTCTGAGTCAAAAATCAAACAAATCAAGAATCAGTTTTTGCATCAAAAAACTATAACAATAGCATCTTATCAAAGTTACACAAACCACCTAGTCAAACATATCTTAATTAAGCACTAAAAAGGACTCTATTTTCAAGTGCACACTATGTTTACTTCACCGACTTTTTAAAAACGTACAATTGTGCACCCAATAACATAATAACAATGCCTCGTTGACTAAGGAATGTTGTTAACCCAAGAAAATGTTTCGACAACAGATCCGACGATGACTCTGCCTTGTGTTCCACTGTCACTCCACCACATTCACAGGCCAACAGGGAATACGAATACATGGAACAAGCCGACAGCACGCGATGGTTAAAACATTTCAATGAACAAAATAAGTGAAAATATTAAAAAATGATCCAACAAACGCTTGTTTCCGTAACTCTACCCCTATAACCCACGATGGCTTCCAACTGCTCTTTGACGGACACCTTTTTGGCACGACAAAGTATAGATCCCTTTCATTTTACCAAATCCATTTCCAACTTCTACCTCACACATTTCTCGTCGGTCGCAACAATTCACCACTGCATACCAGTAGCCATGGATGACGGAAACTAATAACAAACACCAAACACGTCACTGCCCATGGTACAACCGTGCTGGAGGTGGTGTACACCAACGACCCGAAGACTATGGAGATAATCTTTAAAATATACAAAGGATGGCTGAAGAAGGAGAAGAACGAGATAAAAGGCGCAAGCGTCATAGTTTCTTACACGGCCCCGAGGGGCTTGATGGTATGATGCACGAAATTAAGAAAAACAAAATAAATTCCCCTCCGGAGGGCGCCACCCCAGCAACTCCGCCTTCAACATTGCCAGCGCCTAGTCGGAGTCCTCCACCTTGACCCGGCGACGTGGAGACTCTTTAGAGTCGTCATCGCTCTCTCTTTCCTCGGAGAAGGTGTCATTGCTTCTGGGAGCGCCACGGTAGTCGTCAAAGGAGGAGGAGGACTGGCCGCTGTCGCTCTCCGAGAAGCACCCCAGGTGTCAGGGATATTACTAGCAGGTGTAAACCGGATTATGGTAATATAGTTGTATAATTGTAAGCTCAGTAGAGATTACGGCCCATGAAGGCTTAGGGCCCATGTGTAAAGTTTACGGTTTGTAAACCGTCCTATCATGTAACTTGAGATACAAGGAAAGAAGAGCAGAGACCGAGGCGGACACGATTATGAACCGGCCTCGGGACTCTGTAAACCGGACCGGGCGTTGCCTCCTATATAAAGGAACGACCCGGCGACGGTTCAAGGACAAGAAACAACCCGTCGAGAGACAGGCAAGCAATCTGCTCCCTGTTCATCGACGCCCAAGCAATACCAAACCAAACTAGACGTAGGCTTTTACCTTCATCGAAGGGGCCGAACTAGTATAAACCTCTGTGTCCTTTGTGTGCTTTTAACCTCTTCAAGCTAACCCGTGCGATGGTTCCACAACTAAGTCCGTTAAACCGGACATCTGCCGTGCTAATTCCACGACAGTTGGCGCCCACCGTGGGGCTTTCGCATGATGGTTTCGAGTTCTTGAAGGGAAGCTTTGAAGGACTCAAGGGCTACGCGGTCGGCCGGATGACCAAGAGTCGCCGCCGCCGGATCTACAACGACGACGCGGGCTGGGGCCCGGAGGCCGATTCAATCGAATACGGGTACCTGGTTCCTTTCGGTGGCATCCACGTCTTCATCGGCAAGATAGGTGAACCGGGACCTGAGCCGGACATCTTCCCCAACATCGTCGAGCCGGCTCGGCGTGCGAGATCGGCCTGGATTCAGCCTGCCATGAAGCGCGTTTTCGTCGGAGCAATACATGGAGTCCAAGCCGAGGACGGATTGGATTATGGTGGCGAGACGATTGTTTATTCCGACGATGAATCCTCATCCGGAGAGACTGAATCCTTGTATCTGTTGCGGGACGGCCGATCCGAGGGTGTGTCCAACGAGGATAGTATTCTGGGCCCCTTTGATCTGCCAAACCGGGTAGCTGTCTTTATGGCCGGATCACAATCTACGCCGCAGCCCACGGTGACCGGGGCGTTCACAGCTGGGGCAGGGGGGAGTGGCCAAGCTCCCTCGCCCGCTGACGCTCTATCAGCCTTAGTAGAGGAGTTGACAACACGACCAGTAGCAGTGGTGGCTCCTGCTGACAAGGCGCAGCACGATGCAGAAATCCTTCAGCTGAAGGGCCAGATCGAACAAGCTAGGGAGGATCTAAATGCAGAGAAAGCTATGATAGCAACAAGGTAGGCAGAGCTGGATTCTTAGGCCTTCCAGCTCGGGATGGATCAGGCCTCTACGCAGGGAGTAAGGAATAGAAGGTATCAGTCTCGTCTACCGCCGGTCTATGAGGCGATGAATCTCTTCGGGACGCCAGGAGCAGGAGCCAGCAATAATCCAGAGGTAAACCGGAGGGAAGCCCCAGTGACAGGTGAACCGGTTCAACAGCCCACTACGGAGCAAGATCGACGGATTATGCCCACGCTTCACATCCCCACTCCTCCGGGCCACTACTCAAACCCCCTGGATAACATTGTCGCCGCCGCTTCACGCCTGGCCGCTTTACCCATTGAGGGGACATCCCCCGTGGCGATGGAAGCACACAGGGTCAAGGAGCTGCTCAACACAGCATTGACACAGCAGCAGGCATACTCCTACAGCAGGGAGAGACTTCATTCAACACCCCGCCACAGCCGGAGTTATACTAGGCATTGGGATGAACCGGAGGTGTTGATACGTCCAAAACGTATCTATAATTTCTGCTTGCTCCATGCCTCTTTTGGGTGATATTGCTATGATATTTATACACTTCCATACACTTTTGATCATATTTGGACTAACCTATTAACTCAGTGCACCCCAGTGCCAGTTTCTGTTTTCTGCTGTTTTTGTATTTCAGTTTTTCCCATTACGAGAACTGCCAGAAAAATCCCGGAAAAATTATATAAAAAATCAGCGTTCCAGAAGGTTCCCGGTAGCCAAAGTACAGCCGGGGGGGCCACCAGGGCTCCAGGTGCCCTGGCGGCGCGCCTCCCCCCCCCCCGGGCCGCGCCGGGGGCGGCGCCTGGGCCCCCCCAGCCTCGTCTGGTGCCCCCCTTTGGCATATATTTAGACCGTCTCCCAAAACCCTCGAGACAGAAACCCTTTTTCGCGATCTCATCTCTGTTCCGCCGCCGCCGCTTCCAAGATCAGGAGCACCAGGAGAACTCTTCCCGGCACCCTGCCGGAGGGGAGGATCACCACCGGGAGCTTCTCCACCACCATGGACGCCTCCCGGATGAGTTGTGAGTAGTCTCCCTTGGACCATGGGTCCATGACCAGTAGCTATGTGATGTTCTCCTCCCGTTCTTGTGCTTCACTAATTAGTCCTCGTGAGCTGCCCTACATGATCGAGGAACATATGTAATCCTTATGTTGTTGCTATGATGAGTTTGCTGGGATCAAATGGATTATGAGATTATGTTTAGATTGTGTTTGAGTAATATATTTGATTCACCTCTTTTATATTTATGTTCGTAAGTAATTCTTGCATGTTCTCCGTTGTTATTTATTGCTTTGGCCATGTAGTAGGTAGTGACTCCAAGAGGGAACGTTATGCTTGATTGTGGGTTCATGCCCCTCGATGACTAGTTTGAGTGACAGAAACATGAGTCTAGGGGATGTGCTGTTGCCACAAGGGGGGAAAACAACGGTGCTTGTGCCCGCGGGTGCAAGGATTGTTTAATTTACGCAAAGTTCTTTTAATGCAGTTGTCTGTTGCTTTGAGTTTACACTATGGGTGGGACTCGCAACTTAATACCAGCGAGATGTTCTGGATAGATATCTCAAGGTGGATGATTAGTAGTAGATGCAGATGGATTTCGGTCTACTTACCTCGGCGTACCGCCCATGCTTTGAACCTCCACCTTTCTTCCAACTTAGTCAGCATTGGTTTGCGCACATGGTCCTGTCAATTGCCCAGCTGTAATTCGTTTACCTCACATAGCAGTTTTATCGTCTTTTGGGAGAGAGACATCACTAGTGAACATCATGAGACTCCGGTCCATATTACCATCATTGATCACATCCGCTATTTACTTTTCCGCTTTTTACTTACTATTGCAATTATACCTATCACTATTATCACTTGCGTTTGATCCTTTGTAAACTACAAGGCCGGAGGGATTGACAACCTCTCTGTACTCGTTGGGAGCAAAGTTATTTGTATCTGTGTGCAGGTCCACATTGATTGCTAATATCTGGCGCCGTTAGCAGTTGACACCTTCTTGTTGAAACTGGGAGTCTCAGGGAAATCGATCCTTGGTATTGCCAAGGGAAAACTTCCGCTACACTGCATCTCAAACCTTCCACTTGGGGTAACCAACGAGGGGCGAGAAGCCATCAAGCAAAGTTTTCTGGCGCCGTTGCCGGGGACTCCACTCTTCAGGATAGGGGAGTTGCACGCTATCTTTTACCTTTGCTTTTTAGTCTTGTTAGTTTACCTTTCAGTTTTTGCTTTAGTATCTTTTATCGAAAATCACAAAAAAATAGTTATCTTGCTTGCTTGCTACTATGGGTTCCACCAAAAACACTAGATGGGAGGAGTACACCCCTTCTTCCATTACGCCAATCACCACTATCGGGATTTACAAAAGTAATAAACCTTGTGATTATGTTAGTCTTGACGGAGAGTTATGCCCATGGCATGGTCTTCCAGGAAAAGAGTATGAGCCTCCGTTTAAAATTGCTCCTAAGCTTCCCCAAACTTGGGAAGACGTTCAAACTCTTATAATAGAGAGCGATTCAAACAAAGAGGATGACACTACGATTCTGCCCAATAATGATAAAATTGATTTTGATAATTGTAGTATCTCAGAAGTTGTCACCTTTCTACAAAGAATGGCCAAAGATCCCCACACTAGCACGCTTAATCTTGCCTTCACAGAGCATATCACTAATGCTCTCATCAAAGCTAGGGAGGAGAAACTTAGAGTAGAAGCCTCCATACCTAGAAAGCTAGAAGATGGTTGGGATCCTATGATTAAAATTAAAATAAACAACTTCTCTTGCTATGCTTTATGTGATATTGTAGCTAGTACCTCCATTATGCCCAAAAGACTATATGATATGCTTAAACTGAAACCTTTTGATTCTTGTTCTTTTGGTGTCCGTCTCGTTGATTCTTCCATAAAGAAACCTTTGGGGAGGATCGATGATGTTCTTATCATTGTCAATGACAACTATGTTCCTGTTGATTTTACTATTATGGATATTGAATGTGAACCTTCTTGTCCAATTATTTTGGGACGTCCTTTTCTACGCACCGTTGGTGCTATCATTGACATGAAAGAGGGGAATATAAAATTCCAGTTTCCTCTCAAGAAAGGGATGGAACACTTCCCTCGAAAGAAGATTAAGTTACCTTTTGAGTCCGTTATACGGGCTAGCTATTCTTTTACTCTTGATAAAACTTGATCTCAATGCATTATGCCTAGCTTAAAGGCATAAAAGAAAGCGCTTTTGGGAGGCAGCCCAACGAGTAAATTTATTTTGCTTTTGTTGTGTCTTGATGGTGTTACTACTGTAGCATCATCATTGTATCTTTGCTTTTCAATTTTGTGCCAAGTATAGCCTCTGATTGCAAGAAAGTTCAAGAGTTGTGACGTGCTGTCCAGGAAACAGATTCTGTCCTTGGATAGAAAAATTCGTATAAAATCACCAGATCATCTTTTTGGTCTGAATTTGTTCGACAGCGTGCTCTATATAATTGTCTTTCGTGCATCTGTTCTGAGTTTTTTTATTAGAGTTGCAGAAAATCCCCGGAAAAATCATTTACTACCTGCTGTTCTGTTTTTCACAGATTCTGTCCTGTTTTGCCTTTCCTTTATTTTGCAAACCTAGAGCTTGCTTTTTCTTTGCAAAAACCTTTTGGCAATCTTGAGAAACAGTAGAACTTCAAGAATATCTTTATTTCCAGCAAGGAACAATTATTTTATTATGGGTACTAACCTCGCTAATCAGATTATGATGAGTTATGTATGAAGGGAGTTTTCAAGTGTGCGAGGGAAGATGATAAAAAGATTCAGGAGTGTCAAACGCTCAAGCTTGGGGATGCCCCCGTGCACCCCCAAGAAATATTCAAGGAGACTCAAGCGTCTAAGCTTGGGGATGCCCCCATGCATCCCCTTCTCCATCAACATTATCAGTTCGTCTTTCGTTCCACTATATTTTTATCACTTCATGTGTTATGTGCTATCCTTGGAGCGTCTTGCTTTTAGTTTTCTTTTTAGTTTTCTTTAGCTTTTCATAACGAGTCGGAACTCAGCTTTCTTTATGTGGGAGAGAAACACGCTCCACTTCTACCTAGAAAATAACATAGAATTTTCATGTCTATCTTTGCTGTGTGTGTTCTTTGTCTTTTAATAGCTACTATCATGCTTAGCTCGTAGTATTCATGCTTATCTTTTTAAAGAGCTTTCGTTTAGTTGGTTGCTTGAACTCTCTTTAGTTATCATGTTTATCTTATTAAGAGAGTTTGCTTCCGTTGCATTGGTTGATATGTCTATGGTAAAGATGCTACGTGCATAATGGCGCTTAGTAGTTCATGTTTTCTTATGGTTAGTCTCAAATAGCTGGGGGGTTCCCAATGTGTTATTGGAATACCAACATGATTTGTTTGCCTATGATGTGGTATGGTTTAGTAATATCTTCCTTCGAGAATTTATTTTGATTGACTTGGCGTATGCTCACGCATATTTAAGACTGTAAAGAAAGTCTGTCAAGGCTTGATGATCTTTTGTTTCTGAGTAGCGATATAACTTCCATGCCTGATTCAATGTTGCTTTGTCGCTCTGCATGATTATGACCGTCATTGCTCTCTTAGTTGGTCGCTCCCAGTCTTTTGCTAACCTCCACCTGTACTAAGCGGACTGACTGCTTGTGCATCCACATTCTTTTATACCAGTTATGCCATATGAGTCCACCATACCTTCCTACATGGCATTTACCTGCCATTCCTAACGGTGACTTGCATGTACCATCTCGAAATTATTCAAAGAAAAATGCATTCCTATTTTCTGCCTCTGTTGTAAGTCCATGAGGAAGTAGTAGTTAATTCATAATCTTTTTAAGTTTGACAAGCTTCACCCCGGGATTGCATGTATAATGTGCAAACCCATAATACGAGAAGGAACTGGCATTGAGTGCGCCCGGCTCAAAATTAATATAACAAACAAACCCTCCTTCACGCTTTGTTCATGAGAAATCAGAAAACTTTGGCAGTGATAAATAAAGGAGATTAAGAGGATGTGATCGTCCTCATTCGGGAGCCGTTCCTCGAAACTTGTCCATCTCAAGAAGTGATTGAGTTATCTGCTAGCATTCGTTGACGAAACATGCATGATCTAAAAAAAATTTATTACCTCTGTTTTAAAACCAAGAGCTCTGATACATGTTTTTTCTTTGTTTCCGACTACCGGTTTTCAACCTTGCCAACAAAAGCCACGGTTCGAGAGTCTCCACCTTCTTTTAAAGCACCAACTACTGAGAGCATGATTGTCATTCTGAGTGTAATGTGCATTGTCCCAAAGTAGCATTGTCTTTTGCATGATTGTGATATCGTTTATTCTGAAATCATTGTATCTAGTCGTCACTTAAACCTTGGAGGTGCCCCTGCATTTATGTTTTGCTTCACTAAAGGGGGCAAGCGAGATATCACTTTATCATATTTGCGCACCATGTTCATTACAAATCTATTTGATGTCTCAGTATCATATTGTAAAACTTTCAGTTCTTTGTGATTTTCTCATGAGGCAACTTAATTACTATAGATTCATTGTCTCAGTAAGCTTTTGTCATATGACTATGAAAAAGTCCTATATGGTTAATAGCATGTCACCATAGAAATTATTCTTGTTATCATTTACCTACTCGAGGACGAGCAGGAATTAAGCTTGGGGATGTTGATACGTCCAAAACATATCTATAATTTCTGCTTGCTCCATGCCTCTTTTGGGTGATATTGCTATGATATTTATACACTTGCATACACTTTTGATCATATTTGGACTAACCTATTAACTCAGTGCACCCGAGTGCCAGTTTCTGTTTTCTGCTGTTTTTGTATTTCAGTTTTTCCCATTACGAGAACTGCCAGAAAAATCCCGGAAAAATTATATAAAAAATCAGCGTTCCAGAAGGTTCCCGGTAGCCAAAGTACAGCCGGGGGGGCCACCAGGGCTCCAGGCGCCCTGGCGGCGCCCCCCCCCGGGCCGCGTCGTGGGGGTGCCTGGGCCCCCCGAGCCTCGTCTGGTGCCCCCCTTTGGCATATATTTAGACCGTCTCCCAAAACCCTCGAGACGGAAACCCTTTTTCGCGATCTCATCTCTGTTCCGCCGCCGCCGCCGCATCCAAGATCGGGAGCACCAGGAGAACTCTTCCCGGCACCTTGCCGGAGGGGAGGATCACCACCGGGAGCTTCTCCACCACCATGGACGCCTCCCGGATGAGTTGTGAGTAGTCTCCCTTGGACCATGGGTCCATGACCAGTAGCTATGTGATGTTCTCCTCTCGTTCTTGTGCTTCACTAATTAGTCCTCGTGAGCTGCCCTACATGATCGAGGCACATATGTAATCCTTATGCTGTTGCTATGATGAGTTTGCTGGGATCCGATGGATTATGAGATTATGTTCAGATTGTGTTTGAGTAATATATTTGATTCTTGCATGTTCTCCGTTGTTATTTATTGCTTTGGCCAAGTAGTAGGTAGTGACTCCAAGAGGGAACGTTATGCTTGATTGTGGGTTCATGCCCCTCGATGACTAGTTTGAGTGACAGAAACATGAGTCTAGGGGATGTGTTGTTGCCACAAGGGGGAAAACAACGGTGCTTGTGCCCGCGGGTGCAAGGATTGTTTTACTTTACGCAAAGTTCTTTTAATGCAGTTGTCTGTTGCTTTGAGTTTACACTATGGGTGGGACTCGCAACTTAATACCAACGATATGTTCTGGATAGATATCTCAAGGTGGATGATTAGTAGTAGATGCAGATGGATTTCGGTCTACTTACCTCGGCGTACCGCCCATGCTTTGAACCTCTACCTTTCTTGCAACTTAGTCAGCATTGGTTTGCGCACATGGTCCTGTCAATTGCCCAGCTGTAATTCGTTTACCTCACATAGTAGTTTTATCGTCTTTTGGGAGAGAGACATCACTAGTGAACATCATGAGACTCTGGTCCATATTACCATCATTGATCACATCCGCTATTTACTTTTCCGCTTTTTACTTACTATTGCAACTATACCTATCACTATTATCACTTGCGTTTGATCCTTTGTAAACTACAAGGCCGGAGGGATTGACAACCTCTCTGTACTCGTTGGGTGCAAAGTTATTTGTATCTGTGTGCAGGTCCACGTTGATTGCTAATATCTAGCGCCGTTAGCAGTTGACACCTTCTTGTTGAAACTGGGAATCTCAGGGAAATTGATCCTTGGTATTGCCAAGGGAAAACTTCCGCTACACTGCATCTCAAACCTTCCACTTGGGGTAACCAACGAGGGGCGAGAAGCCATCAGGTGTCCAGTAGTGAACGGAGGCGACACCGTCACAGACAGGATAATCAGGCGGGCGCAGAGGCGCAAGCCCAGGAGGCGGTAAACTGGGCTAGACCTGCGGCCCGCGAGGAGATCCGCCAAACGACGCCGGTTCACACGACCACAGCAGAAACGGGAGTCACGACGAGTTCCTTTGGAGTGCAGTGTCTTATTCCAGCTTTACGAAGCGTAAAGTTACCCAAGGATTTCAAGGGTCCACGTAAAGTTCCTAACTATACAGCAGATTTGGCTCCAGAGGCTTGGATTGAGCGCTATGAGATGGCTATGGAGATGTTGGACGTAGATGAAGCAGCATGCGCAAAGTATTTTACCATGATGCTTGAGGGTACAGCCCGGACCTGGTTAAAGGGCTTACCACCTAATTCCATCGGATCATGGGGTGAGTTGCGCCGCCAATTTATCAAAAATTTCAAGGACACGTGCAAACAGCCAATGTCAGTGGTTGACCTAGCGGCATGTATACAAGGAGATCAGGAGCCTACGAGTGCATGGTACGGCGAGTGTCAGAAATCTTGCACTCTTCGAACGGTATCAGTCCCAGTACGGCAATAGTAACGCTGGAAAACAATTGCCGGTTTGAGTCTCTGAAGTTGAAGCTAGGAAGGCTCAAACGGGATTGTAATGACATGGGAACTCTCATGAGCGCTTTGGTAAAGTATGGGGACTCCGACAACACTAAGTATCCAGAAGCGGATGGATATAAATTCGGAAAGGCCAATAAACCTGCTAAACCGGCGCAAGCTAATCCGGTCGGAACAAGCTTTAACGGTAAGCGAAAGGCAGAGGGTGGCTCTGATTTTGTGGCCAATACCAGAGTTCAAGGAAGCTTTCAACGCAGCAAG
This sequence comes from Secale cereale, assembly GCA_902687465.1. NCBI lineage: Eukaryota > Viridiplantae > Streptophyta > Magnoliopsida > Poales > Poaceae > Secale > Secale cereale. Next base: position 625,567,811 of record LR738713.1, read on the forward strand.
GGTGAACCGCCTCCACCGAGCGGCGGAGGGTTCATTAATCTGGAGCGACATTTGAACGAGCCTTGCCCGAAGCATAGCACGGAGGAACGCCCAGCTAAACACACGTGGGGGGAATGCCGGGTCATGATGGAGGCCATGAACCGGGCCAGATTCAACAATGGGCCGCCGGGCGGCGGTTCAGGCCCCAGGTTTCACGGTCCGGGTCACCAGGGTAATGGCTCCGGATCAGGATATCATGGCGGCAACAACAGTTACAATCAAGGCAATCATCAGTATGGTAAGGGCGGTTACAATAACCAAGGTAACCATCAGTATGGTCAGGGTGGTTACAATAACCAAGGCGGCCAACAGCAGGGCCAGGGTAATCACAATAACCAAGGCAATCAGCAGCGTCAGCAGTAGCAACAGTCCGGATATCAGAGTAATCCGAAGGAGCTCAGTAGTGGACAATATCATGTGTTCACTACAAGTTTGTGCAAACGAGATCAAAAAATCCTAAAGCGGGCGGTACACACAGTTGAACTGGCCACACCACGATTCCTGCGCTGGTCGGAGCAACCTATTGTATGGAGCAGAGAGGATCACCACCCGCGGGTTGATAATCCGGGTCAGCTGGCCTTAGTAGTGGCGCCACGGGTGGGTGGCTACAAATTCACCAAGGTGCTCATGGACGGCGGCAGCAGCATCAACATTTTATATTACGAGACTTTCCGTCGCATGGGGCTGACGGATAAGAAGTTAAGGGAGTCAAACACGGTATTTCATGGAGTAGTGCCAGGTAAATCAGCTTACCCAGTTGGGAAAATTGACCTAGAAGTTACCATTGGAGATGAACAGGATTCCAGGTCAGAGATGATAACCTTTGAAGTTGTAAAGATCCAGAGCCTGTATCATGCCCTGTTTGGACGGTCGGTTTACGCCAAGTTTATGGCTAGACCGTGTTATGTTTATCTGCAGCTCAAGATGCCGGGTCACAAGGGAACCATCACGGTTCATGGAAGTCGCAAGATTGCATTGGAGTGCGAAGAAGGAGACGCTGCTTATGCGGAGGCAGTATGTGCTACGGAGGAATTGAAGTTTTACAAAGACAATGTTGATCCGGCAGATATGTCCCCATTGAAGAAGCCAACTACAGAGCATGATCCGGCGTTGAAGTTCAAATCTGTAGAGGAAACCAAGCAAGTCGACTTTGTGCCAGGTGACTCATCCAAGCAGTTCACTATCAGCGCTAACCTTGATCCTAAATAGGAAAGCGCGCTCATCAAGTTCATCCGTGAGAACCGAGATATCTTTGCATGGAAACCTTCTGACATGCCAGGTATACCGAGGGAACTCGCTGAGCACAGTATTAATATTGATCCAAAGTTCAAACCGGTCAAGCAATATCTGCGCCGCTTCAACGAAGAAAGGCGCAAGGCTATAGGGGAAGAAGTGGCCAGGCTTTTGGCCGCAGGGTTCATAGTTGAAGTGTTCCACCCGGAGTGGTTGGCTAATCTGGTGCTAGTGTTAAAGAAAAATGGAAAGTGGAGAATGTGTGTGGATTACACCGATTTAAACAAAGCATGTCCAACCGATCCTTTTGCTCTCCCCCGTATTGATCAGATCATTGATGCTACGGCGGGGTGTGAGAGGCTAAGTTTTTTGGATGCATATTCAGGGTATCACCAGATCAAAATGGCAGTTAAGGACCAGGAGAAGACAGCCTTCATAACTCCTTTTGGTGCTTTTTGCTATGTATCTATGCCTTTTGGGCTCAAGAGTGCCCAAGCAACTTACCAGCGTTGCGTACAGAACTGTCTTAAGGGGCAGATAGGGAGAAATGTTCATGCCTATGTGGATGATATCGTAGTGAAGTCAAGGAAGGAGGAATCACTGATAGAGGACCTCAAGGAGACCTTTGATAACCTTCGGGCCTATAAAATGATGCTTAATCCGGAGAAGTGTGCTTTCGGTGTTCCGGCGGGCAAGCTCCTTGGATTCTTGGTGTCCAACAGAGGAATAGAAACCAATCCGGAGAAGATCAAGGCAATCACATCCCTGACTAAACCGGCTTGTATCAATGATGTTCAGCGTATCACCGGCCGGATTACAGCGTTGAGCCGATTCATCAGTCGTCTGGGGGAGATGGCAATCCCGCTTTATCAGATGCTGAAGAAGACAGACCGGTTTATATGGAGTGATGAGGCAAACGCTGCATTTGAGGATTTGAAGCGGCAACTGGCAGAGCCACCGGTCCTTGCTGCCCCTATTGATAAGGAGCCGCTGCTGTTATACGTCGCCGCCAATGCACGGGCAATTAGCGTGGCAATCGTGGTCGAGCGCAAAGAAGCAGGAAAGGAGTATCTGGTTCAACGTCCGGTTTATTATGTCAGCGAGGTTCTCATTGAATCCAAACAAAGGTACCCGCATTGGTAGAAGCTGGTATACGGCGTGTACATGGTAAACCGAAAGTTGAAGCATTATTTCCAAGGCCACCCAATAACTGTTGTCAGTTCAGCTCCATTGGGGGATATATTCCAGAACAGGGAAGCCACCGGTAGAGTGGCGAAGTGGGCCATTGAGCTTAGCCCACACGGATTGAAGTACGTGACACACACCGCTATCAAATCCCAAGCATTGGTGGATTTCATCAATGATTGGACAGAATTGAAAGCACCAGAGGAGAAGCCGGATCATACATACTGGACTATTCACTTCGACGGTTCAAGGAAATTAAAGGGCTCGGGGGCTGGAGTTGTGTTAACTTCCCCGCGAAGTGACAAGTTTTGTTATGTCCTCCGTCTAATGTTTCCTTATACTAACAATGCTGCAGAATATGAGGCATTGCTTCATGGCCTGCGGATGGCTAAGGAGATGAACTTGAGCTGGGTCAAGTGTTTTGGTGATTCAGATTTAGTGGCACAGCAAGTATCCGGCAAGTGGGATTCTAAAGACCCACTCATGGCAGCTTACAGACGAGAAGTTGAAGCAGTCGCAGGATATTTCAAAGGGTATCAGGTGGATCACATAGACCTGCGAAAAAATGAAGCGGCCGATGCTCTAAGCCGGCTGGGTTCTCAGCTTAAACCGGTGCCACCGAATACTTTTTTGGATGAGTTACACAGTCCATCAGTTCAAGTACCGTCGGATGAAGATCTGGCCGTTCCTGATCCGGAAGTGCAGTTGGTTGCGGCACTTCATGTTATTCCGAATTGGACGCTCCCTTACTTGGCATATCTTAGCCGTGGAGAGTTGCCGGATGATGAGATTGAAGCAAGGCAGATAATCCGACGATCCAAATCCATGACAATTGTAAACGGAGAACTTCACCATCGCAGTGTTTCTGGAGCATTTCAGCGGTGTGTATCATCCGAGGAAGGCTGTGACATCCTTCGAGAGATTCATGAAGGGGATTGTGGTCATCACGCCGGTTCAAAATCCTTGGTGGCTAAAGCTTTTCGACATGGGTTCTACTGGCTGACAGCCCATGCTGATGCGGAGGATCTAGTCCGGAAGTGTGATGCGTGCCAGAAATTTTCACGGCGGGCTCTTGTTCCAGCGCAGGAGTTGCGGATGATACCGATTACTTGGCCGTTTGCGACTTGGGGGCTTGATATGGTTGGACCTTTTAAAAGATCCCAAGATCAAAAAACTCATCTGCTAGTTGCTGTGGACAAGTTTACAAAGTGGATTGAGGCGGAGCCTGTGAGCAAGTGTGATGCGGCAATAGTGGTTAAATTCATCAAAAAGGTAATTTTCCAGTTTGGCTTTCCACACAGCATCACCACTGACAATGGCACCAATTTATCTAAGGGAGAGATGGAAGAGTTTTGTCAAAGGGAGCATATTCGCCTAGATGTATCTTCTGTAGCTCACCCTCAATCCAATGGTCAAGCTGAAAGGGCCAATCAAGAGATTTTGCGAGGTATCAAGCCCCGGCTTATGACTCCTTTGCAAAGGATGCCAGGGTGCTGGGTTGAGGAATTACCCTCTGTCCTTTGGAGCATCAACACTACACCGAACAGATCCATAGGTTACACACCTTTCTTCATGGTGTATGGTGCTGAAGCGGTTCTTCCAGGCGATATCCGCCATGATTCACCACGGGTGACGGCTTATGTTGAAGCGGCCAATGAGCAGGCAAGACAGGACAGTTTGGACCGGCTAGATGAAGAGCGTGACATAGCAGCAGCACGGTCCGCGATTTATCAGCAGGACTTACGCAGATATCACAGCCGCCGGGTCAAAACCAGGACATTCCAGGAGGGGGATTTGGTACTCCGGCTCATCCAAGACCAAACAGATATGCACAAGCTATCCCCGCCTTGGGAAGGGCCCTTTGTGGTCAGTAAGAATCTACACAACGGTTCATATTACCTGGTGGACGTTCGAGAGCACAAAGACTCACGGACATCAGAAGAAGAGACAAAGAGACAGTGGAACATCGCTCTCCTGCGGCCTTACTACACCTGAGCCATGAGCTCTGCTGTATCCTATGTATATATTATGATTAATGAATAAACTAGCACCCTCGGTAAACCGGGGGATCAGCCTTTTTTCTTCTAAGTATACGCCCTGTGAAATTATATCAGATATTTTGAAAAAATTATTTTATGCAGAAGGGACCAAACTAGCGAGCTACGGATCACATATGAATCCTTGATAAAGTCTTTTCTGGTCCGGTCTACATAATATTCTTGTCCTTAGGGATCCACCTTTGATGGTAAATGCACAAATTCTTGCCCCTTGGTGGACCAAATCCCTTTGATGGCAAAAGAAAATCAGTTCTTGTCCCTAGGGAACCTTCCTTTGATGGCAAATATAATATTCATGTCCCTTGGTTGATTATTCCCTTTGATGGCAAAAGAAAATCTGTTCTTGTCCCTAGGGAACCTTCCTTTGATGGCAGATGTAATATTCCTGTCCCTTGGTTGATCATTCCCTTTGATGGCAAAAGAAAAAAAACCTGTTCTTGTCCCTAGGGAACCTTCCTTTCATGGCAGATGTAATATTCCTGTCCCTTGGTTGATCATTCCCTTTGATGGCAAAAGAAAATCTGTTCTTGTCCCTAGGGTACTTCCTTTGATGGCAGATGTAATATTCCTGTCCCTTGGAAGATACATACCCTTTGATGTCAAAAGAAAAATTCTTGTCCCTAGGAGTACCTCCTTTCAGATGCAAAATTTCCTGTCCCTTGGAGTACATCCTTTGATAGCAAAAGAGTACATCCTTTGATGGCAAAGTTCTTGTCCCTAGGAGTACTGATAGTCATAGCCCTTTGGGTCGCACCCTTTGATTGGCACATAGGGAGCCTGGCAGCTCGCAAAAAGCCTCGACTACATGGTCTTATTTGCAAACCTGTGTTTTTGTGTTTGTGTTTTTTCATGTGTTTTCTATGGGTTTTTAATCCAGAGCTGGACAATTTCAAAGTTGACCACATATTTTCAAAAGTCTGGACACAGAGCTCCAGCATTATTTAAACCGGTATTTCCTATAAACCCGGAATAATTATTGGGTCTATCCCAACAGAGCCAAGAGCTTCCTCAGAAACTACAAGGTTCGCCGGATTAATGATATCAAGCATACTTAATCAAAGGTATAAAGTTATTTTTTGTATAAAACAGATACTCGTGAGATATATATAAACATATGAGAGCACTTTAATCGGTCCGGCGATAAACCACCACGGCATTTTTTCAGTATTATCTATGCAGATACAGATAAACCATAGCAGACAAAGGATTCAAATTGGCAGACACCAAAGCAAAGTTGGGACATCTGAATTAAAACAGCAATGTTTCGAGCTATCCTATTACAAGGCACGGCAAGCCTGAACGGATTAAAGTTTTCTCGACAAAAGAGTACAACAGCTACAAAGTTAGATTGAGCGGCTTATGCTTCTTCTTCCCGCTGCGAAGGTTGAGGATCGACCTGTTTCGGAGCTTCTTCGTCTTCTTGAAGCGGCTGAAAGTCAGGAACGCGCCAAATGATTTTGGATAAAGCACGGAAGTACATCTCTTCAGTAATGAGATCAGACGGATCAACATCTGGGGCGAAAGTGTGGGGGCACACTGGTGGGATTAGATTTTCGGTATCATAAACCGGCCGATCCACCCGCTCATTCTTTAAATCATACGTCGGATGATACCTGGTCAAGTCCGATTCAACAGCAAGTTTGCTGGCAAGAGGACGCATTTCCTTAGTCAAAGCATGAAGATCTTTGCCAGAGAAGGCCGATCCATCTTCCTTGGTGCTGGGGTACCCGTTCATGGCTTCTTCCGGATCAAAGTCCGGAACCCATGCTTTGGCTATGGTCAGCGCTACAAGAGAACCGGCTCGGGCAGCAGATTTCTTCACCTCTTCCAAGCGCACAGGCAAGATAGAAAGCTTCTCCAAAGTGCCTTGGATAGTGGTGGGGGCCGGTTTATTAAAAGACATCGCACTTATAATTCTTTGGGCGCCGGAATACAGCTGCTCAACCAGAGTATAAGAGGCCTTGAGTTTCTTCCGGAGGTCATCCCCAAGATGGGTGACGCGTTGCCCTGCATATGGTTATCACAGTTAAGCCGGAACGGACTAAAGATTGCAGAGATGAAAACACATGTAAGTTAAGTATTTACCAAAGACGGCAGAAGTCATAAGCTCTATTTGCCGCTTTGAACCGATCAGCTCTTGTGTCACCGGGTTAAGAGCTTCTTCACCATCCTTTGCCCTTTTTTCAAGAGCATTCCTCTGCACTTCCCAGGTTGTCCGCTCCGCTTCAAAATATTTCTTCAATTGTTCAGGAGTGGTTAAGCTCAGCGCCAGATCTTTTTTGGCCTTGGCGGCAGCAGATTCAGTCTCAGCAAGTCTATTCCGGAGCTCAGTTATTTCTTCAGCCCTCCGGGTCAAATCAGCCTGCAAAGAAAATCAAGAGGAATAAATGACAGTTCAGACAAGTCTCAAGCACATAACCAAGTTATCCACTTGACACTTGGGGGCTAATGAGCAATTGAAGTATCAAAGGAAGACAACTAAAGATAAAGTCTCAAGCACATAAGCAAGTTATCTACTTGACACTTGGGGGCTACTGGGCAGTTGAAGTATTGAAAGATTCAGACAAGTCCCAGGCACATAAAACGAGTTATGCCCCTGGCACATGGGGGCTAATGTAAGATCATTGGCACACATTTGGAAGTACCGGTTCACCTCCAACAAAGCTAAACCGGAACTTGGGGGCTACCATGACAGACAGAAATATAAAGAAAGCAAGAGCAGAGATAAGTGAAGGAAGGTACCTCATATTTATCCTTCATCATATTCACCAAGCCCTGTTCATAGTCGCGGCTGGTATGAAGCCGGTTCAAGTACCCGGAATAAAGCTCCTAGGAACTCAGATCAGCATAATTGGACAAATCAGTGCTCCACTTGCCCTTCTCTTGCTGAAGTTTCTCCGCTTTAGCAGTGTGCTTGGCTAAAATGATAGGCTCAGCAGGAGCGGTAAAACCCACCCCAGTTATTTGGACATCCGGAGAGGAAGCGTTGGTTGGCTATGAAGGGGCAGCAGTATGAGCCGGACTAACGGGAGCCGGGCTAGTCCGAGGAGGGCTGGCCCGGATAGGATTTGCCGGTTCATGAACATCTTCAGCATTGGGATTTTTAGGAGCAGCAACATAATCATGATCCATGGGAGCAGGATCGTCAAGCTGAGTCGTAGGCTCGTGTTCCGGAGGGATGACCTCGTCCGGATCAGCTACCGGATCATCAGTAGCAGTCTCAGCAGCCGTTTTGCTGGCCTTTGCCTTTTTGCTAGGCTTGGGTTTACTGAAAGGAATTGCAAAAGAAATAAGAGTCATAAAGGCAAAGTACAAAGGTAAACCGGATGAGCTAAAGGACTTACCCAGGGACAGTTTTCAGAATCGGGACCTGCGTGGCAGTCGATTCGCCAGAAGATGATAAAGGTGTCTCCTGATAGTTAGGATCAGACGGTTTAAGTGGTTTGCGTATAAATCCGGCCTTAGGATGAAGAAGAGTTGGAGAAAGTAAAACCTCAGAGTGACGCCTCCGGGCCGGAGTGAGGGATATTCCGGAAGACTCGACTACATGGCCACTATGGCGTGTAGTCCGGCGGGCTTCGAGTTGCTGCTTCTTCAAAAGAAATTTGGGGTCCAGTTGAGCGTAAGGATGACAAAAAGAGTACTTCCGAGATGCTTTACGAATCTTGGGCACCGACGGTTCAGAAACTGAAGAAAGAGTGATTACCTCAGTTTCTGTCGCTTTATCAGCCTCAGCCAAATCCTGCGGAAAGACAATGTTAACATAAATCTAGATAAAAGAGATCAAAGCATATCAGGATCAACTCATACCTCAAAATCCGGATCATCTTCCTCAGCATGTGAACCAGAGCCAGCAACTGCCTTTTTCTTCTTAACAGCGATGGTTTTCCGGCGTGGCTGTTTGCCTGACTTATCCTGAGGTTTCCTTTTCCAAAAAGGATCATCGGCATGTGTAGAAGATGAAAGATAAATGGAAGATAATTTAAATGGACGGATTGAAAGCAAACAGAAGAGATTGAGGCTTACTACTGGCAATTTGTTCTTCTTATAAAATGGAGCCAATCCGGTTTGGCTACATTCCTCCAAAGAGATGTTGAGCATTTTCTTAGCAGATTCAATAACTTCCTTCTCAGGAAGCATTATGTCGGTATGGCGCTGAGGATCATCCGGCTTTCCGGTATACTGATACATCAAACCGGAGCGCCAGCTCAGAGGGAGGATACTCCAGGCCAGTCAACAACGCACGAAGTCAACTCCAGTCAATCCATTGGCCATAAAGGCTTTGAGTTTGGTGAGTTGAGGGGCGAACCGGGGCCGTTCCGAGGAGCTAAGACGCTGCGGCAGTGGATGATCTTCAGGAAGACGATGTTCGCGATAACCCGGCAGAGGGTTTTCTCCTTCAGGCGAGGTATCCTTGCAATAAAACCAGGATTGATTCCAATCCTCGGGGTGTGTATGGAGAGCAGCATGAGGAAAAACTACATCTCTCCTCTTCTGAATACTGACACCACCCAGTTCTTGATGTGGTCCGGCAGTGAACTCAGTCCGCCGGTTTAAGTGGAAAAAGTCCCGGAACAAGTCCATTGACGGTTCTTCTTGAAGGTATACCTCAGAGAAGACTTGGAAATTACAGATGTTTGATACTGAATTTGGGCCTATGTCCTGAGGATGGAGTTGAAACGCAGCCAGCACATCCCGAAAAAAATTTGAACCGGGAGGGCTAAAACCCCGGGACAGATGATCATAGAAAACAATGATTTCTCCATCTTTCGGGGTAGGAGGACACTCATTCCCTGGGGCCCGCCATTTCAGAACTGTTTGAGGACCCAGTACACCAATTGAAGCGGCATTGGTTAAATCCTCTTCCGTGATACGGGAGGGAACCCAGTTGTAGGAGACGAACTGCTTGGCAGACATGTGAGCAAAAGGAAAATGCTGAAAAAGTAAAGTGCAAAACCCGGATTATTCAAGTACCGAAGCGTAAACCGGATCATATTATCAAAACTATATCGACGGTTTAGGCAGGGGACTAATGGTATTAACAACCCGGGAGCAGATGGGAAACGAGCTACTACCGGTTTATGATAACAAAAAAGGAAGAAGCTAAACCATTGATTCGTGGTTGATGTGTCGCAGGAGCAACATATGATCGATTAAACCGGCAAATAACTTGCAGACTTATCAAAGACAAAGAAACAGGTTTCTACAAGAGGCTAAGGTAAAATAGATCTGAGCGGTAAGAAAAATATGAAATTTACGTAGATCTATCACAGAGGAACTGCAGAGGACTTTCTACAAAGCAAATGAATTTAAGGGCGAACTTAGAAATATGAGTCTAAGCATAAAGCTGCGGAGCAGGAGTGAGTTTCGAAGCTAATCTAAGGTTGAATCTACTATGGGCATGGCGTATGGGATGAACATCAAAGGCCTCGAGGTCTAATGGAGGAAGCAATGGAGGAATCCGAGATTATGGATCTGCAGCAGGAGAAGGAGAATACCGGAGGCAGAAGGAGACGGCGGCGGAGTGGCTCTGGATGCGTCTCAGGTTGATGCAGCGGCCTGGTCGACGACGGTGACAAACTCGGAGAAGCTTCGGGCGACGGAGGAAGAAGACGAGCGGAAGGAAGAAAGGCAAGGGTGCGGCGGTATTTATAAGGGCTGGAGAGACGAAACGGCAAGCGCGGGATTTGAGGAGGTCAGAGATTGGATAAAGATTCTCTTGTCGCCTCGATTTTCGGGATGTCCTTTAAACGAATGTAACAAACAACTGTGCGCAATAAATGCGGAGGTGATCTCACGATCGAATCAAATGATTTCCAGGGATGACGTCATAGCCGGTTTACAAAAACAGAGAAGATACAAGAAGGAAGTTTATGCAAGATTTAGAAGACTGACATGAACAAGTTCAAATCATTCTGGGGCCTAATGTCAGGGATATTACTAGCAGGTGTAAACCGGCTAGGGAAAACCGGATTATGGTAATATAGTTGTATAATTGTAAGCTCGGTAGAGATTACGGCCCATGAAGGCTTAGGGCCCATGTGTAAAGTTTACGGTTTGTAAACCGTCCTATCATGTAACTTGAGATACAAGGAAAGAAGAGCAGAGACCGAGGCGGACACGATTATGAACCGGCCTCGGGACTCTGTAAACTAGACCGGGCGTTGCCTCTTATATAAAGGAACGACCCGGCGACAGTTCAAGGACAAGAAACAACCCGTCGAGAGACAGGCAAGCAATCTGCTCCCTGTTCATCGATGCCCAAGCAATACCAAACCAAACTAGACGTAGGCTTTTACCTTCATCGAAGGGGCCGAACTAGTATAAACCTCTGTGTCCTTTGTATGCTTTTAACCTCTTCAAGCTAACCCGTGCGATGGTTCCACAACTAAGTCCGTTAAACCGGACATCTGCCGTGCTAATTCCACGACACCAGGCGTCTGCCGGCCTCCCCGAAGATCTTCACGAAGAGCATCGTCACCCCGTCAAACTTGAAGTGGAGGGTCTGCCTCCCCTTCAGGCCGCGAGCGCAGGCAAATGACTTCTACCCTTGCGTTAGGTGCACGCAGCCGGAGAGGGTGACCACGACGTCCACCCATGAGGACATGTTGCAGCAGCTGTCTGGCTGTAGCCACAGTCCAAGAGGTCCCCCTGCTGGCAACTCCTCAGCAAAGGAGCACGGGAGATGGAGCCAAGTGCCAGGTGAGCTCTCCCTCCACACAACAAACTTGCGGGCGGAATCAGCAGTGTGGACCTGCGGACGAGGTGGTCGGGCGGTTGACCCGCCCCACCCTTCGCGGCCACGGCTGCCCCGGCTCCCGGGGCCCTGTCCTCGAGCGGAGCCCTTTCGGCAGCTGCCCGGGCAGGTGCGGACCGCCGATGGAGGGCGCCCATGTCCCCGAGGAGTAGATGCAGGCGTAGCAGCAGCAGAGTTGCAGGGGCGGCCGTGCCCCCTCTTAGGCTGCGGCAGCTCCAGCCCTTCAAGCATTGCCTTGCCCTTCTTGGCGGGGGAGAACCTCCTCACCAGTGCCATGGTGGCAGAGTGTAGGATCGAAAGTATGTATAGAGGGGGTGATTAGACTACTTGACCAAATAAAAATCTAGCCTTTTTCCAATTTTAGTTCTTGGTAGATTTTAGCAACTTAGCAAAAGTCAAGCAATCAACCTACACATGCAATTCTAAGAGTATAGCAGAAGAATGTAAAACAGTTTCATATGAAGGTAAAGGGAGGAGTTTGGAGGGAGAAAACGCAAGTGTAGACACAAATGTTTTTGTCTTGGTTCCGATAGGTGGTGCTATCGTACATCCAAGTTGATGGAGACTTCAACCCACGAAGGGTAACGGCTACGCGAGTCCACGGAGGGCTCCACCCACGAAAGGTCCACAAAGGAGCAACCTTGTCTATCCCACCATGGCCATCGCCCACGAAGGACTTGCCTCACTAGGGTAGATCTTCACGAAGTAGGCGATCTCCTTGCCCGTACAAACTCCGTGGTTCAACTCCACAATCTCGTCGCAGGCTCCCAAGTGACACCTAACTAATCTAGGAGACACCACTCTCCAAAAGGTAATAGATGGTGTGTTGATGATGAACTCCTTGCTCAAATGCTTCAAATGATAGTCTCCCCAACACTCAAACAGCTCCTCGCATATTTGGATATGGTGGAAGAAAGATTTGAGTGGAAAGCAACTTGGGAAGGCTAGAGAACAAGATTCATATGGTAGGAATGGAATATCTTGATCGCAAAACATGAGTAGGTGGTTCTTTTCTCGGAACATGTATGATGGAAGTGTAGGTATGTTCTGATGGCTCTCTCCACGAATGAAGAGTGGGTGGAGGAGTATATATAGCCTCCACACAAAGTCTAACCATTACACACAATTTACCAAACTCGGTGGGACCAATTCAGAGAACTTGGTTTGACCAATTTAGTTCATAATGTGACCGTTAGGCATTTTGGTGGGACCGATATAATCAACTCGGTGGGACCGATTTCATTAGGGTTAGGCATAATGTAATCTCGGTGAGACCAATTACAGAAACTCGGTGGGACTGATTTTGGTAATGAGTTTACAGTGAGTTGGGCAGGCAAACTCAGTGGGACCGATTCGCTAGTTTCGGTGGGACCAAAACATTACAAAGAGGAAACATAGAGTTTCCATTGCGAACTCAGTGGGACTGATCGCTCATCTTAGTGAGACCGAAATGTTACGAAGGGAAACAGAGAGTTTGCAATCCCATCTCGGTGAGACCAAGATCCCTTTCGGTGAGACCGAAATGATTAGGGTTTAGTGGCAGTGGCTATGTCAAATGAACTCGGTGGCGCCGGATAGAACTTTTTGGTGGGTCCGAGTTTGACTTTTGGTTTGGGACATATGTGGATGTGATAAAGTGGTTGAGGGTTTTGGCGCAAATCACTAAGCATTTTGAGCAAGAAACCAATTAAGCAACACCTCATCCCCTTTTAATAGTATTGGCTTTTCTATGGACTCAATGTGATCTTGGATCACTAAAATGGAAAATGTAGAGTCTTGAGCTTGAGCCAATCCTTTGTCCTTAGCATTTTGAGGGGTCCACATTCCAAGTCCATGCCATGCCAATCACTGAACTTTCCTGAAATATTTATCTTGTAATAGCATTAGTTCAATGATCTATATGTTGTTAGGAATTACCAAAACCACCCAGGGATAGTTGCACTTTCAATCTCCCCCTTTTTGGTAATTGATGACAATATATAGATCAAAGCTTCGACAAATGATAATAAGATTTAAATACATCGTTGCTTTGAGAAGTATGTGATAAACAAGAGCTCCCCCTAAATTTGTGCATTATTTAAAATTTGCGTTTGAATGCAAATGCACAATCGATTAGGATCATGGCTTACTCTTCCATGTCACATACATCTTGGTGGAGCGCTCAAAATGATATAAACTGAAAAAATGCACTCATCACCATGCAAAGTGAATGATCATATAAGGATATAAAAGATAGTATCATCCAAGCAAGCATTAAGGTAGCAGATGATCAATCACATGATCAAACAAGTATCTCACACACGGACATAGAGTATAAAGCAAACGCACAATAAAGTTCAACCAAAAGCAAGAGAGACCAAAGAGGCAAAACACTCTCTCTCGAAGCCTATGATCTATACATATTTCTCTCCCTTTGGCAACAAGTTACCAAAAAGTTTTAAAATGCATAGTGCTATGCGTCTCTCGGGCTTGGTCTTCGGGAGGTGGTGTAGAGAGAACTCCAAGAACAAAGGCTTCAGATGACATAGTTGGAGCTGGTGGAGTGGCTGCTGGAGGTGGCACTGAAGCTGTGGCTGCTGGTGCTGATGTAGTAGCTCTCGTATCAGGCACTGGCACTGCAGCAGATCTCTGACCTCGAGGCACTCGCTGAAATGCATATGTGGTAGCATGTCCTCTCCTCTCATCTGCTTCTTCCTGAAGCTTCTCAACTGCAGACTGGATCTCTGTCACTTTCAGATCAAGACCATAAAACTTAGTTTCGATGATCCTCTCCAAGCTCTCCTAATTCTGAGTCAGGGTGGCCAAGCCCTTCTCAATCCTCATAGTTGCTTGAATCAGATATGCCATTTGGTCTTGTTTGGACTTGAGGGTCATTTGAGATGCTTCTGCAGCAGTTGGCATCTTGGCAGCTTTCTCAGCTCTGGCATTCTCTCTCCTTTCATGTGCTTGCACTGATGATGGTTCATTTTCATCCATGACAAATTTGTTGTCCTCAAAGTCAGGCACCAAGGGAAGATATTCTTTGTCCAATAAGTATGTGCATGTGCCCATCTTGGAGTTGATGAGCATCTGGATATGTGGAGCATATCCACATGATCTATTTTGGTTTACAGCAGTCCTCTTGATTATCTCTACAATCAGGCTCATAACTTTGAACTTCTGAGGCACATCAAATATATGTAGGTAGTTGATTGAATGTCCTCTGGTCATCTTTTGAACTCCAGATTTGGGCAACAATGTATGCCTCAAGATTGTGTTGATTGTGGCTAGACCAGATAACAAGTGATGTACAGATCCAAGCTTATGTGTCTCCAAGTCATCATCAGGGGTCTACTTGTACATATTGGCCATAGATTTGTGGTCTTGCTTCTTCTTGGCATACACATCCAAATCATCTTCATGCTCTTCAGGGGCATTAATCAGCTTGGACCACTCATCAGCATCGACTGGTACCTTGTACCTTCAGACATCCATACAATTCTACCATCAGGATAAAAGTGAGCTGTGGAGTAGAATTACATGATGAGTTCATCATTCCACTTTGTCAACTTCTGAGCCACAAACTTGTCAACAGCACATGCTTTGAAGCTTTCATGCACATTGGGAAAGTAATCTGCATTCTCATCAATGAAGTCCCAGTCCACCCTCTTCATATCACACACTACGGACGTCTTGTCTAGCAAAACTGTCTCATAGAAGTCTTACTGTTCCTTGGTGTGAAACCTGCAGTCCACAACAATCCTTCTCCTTACAGCATATGGATCAGCTTGTCTCCATTTTCTGAGACATGCATCCTTCCTCAATTTCATGTCTTCTGCTACTAGATTAGCATCATTGTGATCAGGGATCTTGGGCTTCAAATTTCTAAGCACTTGGGCCTCAGCTTCTTTAGCAACCTCGGGCACTGGGTCCTTGTTCTTCTATGAAGCTAGAATGTTTCTAGTGCTTCTCTTGGGTGCAGACTTGGTGGCTTGAGCAGCTTTGGGAACAGTCTTGGGCTTTGAAGGGGCAGCCCCAAACTTGATAGAATCTCCCATAAGCTTCTGAGCTTTAGGAGCTGGTGCAACAACCTCTTCTTCTTCTTCTGCAGCTTCATCATCATCCCTCGTGGATGGCTTGCCAATCACTCTGGCTGTTGTCTTTCTAGCTCTCTACTTTGTACCTACTGGCTCATCATCTCTGGATTCAAGTGTGAATACCACAGTCTCTTGAGTAGATGATCTGGCCTTTGACATAGAAACTCTCTTGGTAGTGATCTTCTTTTTTTGACCTGGCTTAGTTGCTGCAGTTGTGCTATACTCCTTCCTAAGCACCTTCTTCTTTGAAGTGGCCTCATCAGCCACAAAGTCCTCATCATCACTGTCAGAGGCTTTCTTCTTCCTGGTCTTGGTAGTTGCCTTGGGCAAGTTGCTAGGTGTGCTCCTGCTACCCTCATCAGAGCTGCTAGAGGGACTAGTGCCCTCACTCAAGTGGACTTGCTCCTCAGACAAATTCTGGCTATCACTCTGGTCAGACATCTTGGCACTGCAAACTGAAAAGCTGACCCTATGAATAGATGTAGATGAGGTAGAGTGGATGAGCATCACAAAGTGCAGAGTTTTGGCAAAACAGATGAGTCAAAAACTTAGTTTTAGTTCTCGACAGAAAGCATTTCGGAGCTACCGATTTGTTGAACTCGGTGATACCGAAGCAACTTTTGGAACCTAAACTAGTGAACTCGATCACACTGAGTCACAGTTCGGTGGCACCGATATTGCTAGGGTCTCACAGAGAGTTGAACTCGTTCGCACCGATTTGCAATTTTCGGTCAGACCAAAAATCACTTGTGCAATGGCCTAAGCCAAATCGGTCAGACCGATTTCTACAACTCGGTCGGTCCAAGATGAGTTCGGCGGAGACCTAACCCTAATTTTTTCGAATCAAAACTACTTTCTACAGAGTTTCTGCTAGATAGGAAGATTTCAAACGTGGAAAGAATCATGGCAAAGCAATGTGCTATGAATCGGAGTTAAAGAATAGCACAAAGTGCCAAGTTCATACCCTAACTCGGCGGTGAACTTGCTACGGCGGCAACGGCGGTGAAGATTGCCATTGACGGTGATGGAGACCAGCGGCAGGAGGTCCCTGGCGACGAGGAGACGATTCGAGGACCCGATGAGTCAGAGCAGGTTATGCGCGAGCGAAGAGTTTCGGAAAGTTTTCCAAAATTCAACCCGTCGGTATATATAACCTGACCCTGTCGGTGTGACTGAGTGGAACGACTTGGTGGCACCGAGATGCAAAACTGCTAGCAGTTACTGCAACTCGGTGTGACCGAAAAGTTCAAATCGGTTGCACCGAGATTGAAAACCTAGATCAACTTAGTGAACTCGGTGTGACCAAAATGGATGACTCGGTCATACCAAAATGCACAAACAGGTTTTGGAATTTAAGTCTATGACTAATTGGGGACTCCGAGTGCTCCTCACACAAAGTGGTTCGAATCTGACTTGATCAAAATTTGTGATGTAGCATGAATAGAGTTTGAAACGAGAAAAGCATAGATAGCTAGAGGGTGTTCTTAGGCATACTTGTCCATCCATTTGGCAAAAGAAAAGAAAAAGCTAAACAATCAAAGCAACAAATGGATGTCCTCGAATGAGAAAAATATGCAGTCAACATGCTCACACAATAAGATAGCAAATGAAATATGTGGCAAAGCATGCACAATCATTCTAGCATCTATCAAGCAGTTGGCGATGACTAGGTCATCTATATATGAGTATATTGACTTAGGAGTCAAATGAGAAAATTTGATCATAGGTCATACTCATCGTTTAAGCACAAGTGGGGTTACTACTTTTACATAAAGCATTGGTGTGTTCACATCATTAGAGTTGCTTTAGGTCAATTGATTAGAGTAAAGCTCCCCCTAGATGTGATATCCCCCTAAGAGGGATGAACTAACCTTGGGTTTTGTCGATGATGACTTCATGTAGGTGTTGAAGATTTAGATGCTCAATGTTGATGTAGATCATTTGGAGCATCCATTGGAGTGAGTTGCACTTTCAATACCTACACGGGTTAGTCCCACAAGGAACAACCAAGGATATCCATAGACATAGAGTGAATGGCACACATGATGATGTCCATGAAAGCATTAGGTTACCTTGTCCCTTGTCTTACCAACAAGAGGGTTTGTGACTACTTGAACTAGTGCAAGATATGGGAGTTGTTTGCACTTGTCCTCGCCAAAATGATATGAGTGAAGTATGTTGGTGGAGTCACACTCAAGAACTTTCTAGTTCTTCTTCTTTGGGATCCACACCATCTTGATGGGAATCCTTGAAGTTGTAGTCATACTTGATGAAGTAGAACTTGAAGTAGTCTTGGGAACCCACTTGACCAAGGCCTTAGGAACTTCTTCAAATGCATCAATCTCTTCTTGAAGCTTGTCATTGCACTTTAGCTTGTGGTCTTGTGGTGGAAGATCATCTTTTGCTTGTGTCCCTTGAAAATAAGTAGGATCATACTTCTCTTTTTTGAGGAACAAACTTCGTCTTGGGGTATTGATCTTCCTCCCACTCAACTCCACTGGCATTGAACTTTCGTTCAAAACCAACACCTTGATTCTTCTGGTGCCATCCTTGCTTGCGTACAATCTCCTCAAATTGCTTACTCCCGGCAAGGCTCTTGTAAACACCTTTCCCTATAATTCCCTTCAATAAGCTATTTTCTTGCTCAAGTGTAAATTGGCTAAGAGAATCATTAGTGGAATCAAGAGAACTACTAGAACCAACATCATTGGATTTATCATGATTGTTGTTACTACTAGAGGAAGAATCTTTCTTGTTCTTGTTGCTAGATTTTACTTGTGGCATGTAGGTAGACAAGAGTAAATGCTTGGCAATGTAAGAAGAACTTTTCTTGCGAAGATCATCATTGATTGCTTTTAAGAACTCATGCTCTTGCTCAAGGTTGAGCTTTTCAAAGTGTAACTTCTCATGAGTCCTTAAAAGTTCTCGATGATTTTCCAAGGAAGTTTCATGAGCTAACTTAAGAGAGTTTAATTATTTAGTTAGACGCTCAATCTTCTCCTTATCATCGTCATTCGTTTTATCTTGATTAGCATGATTAATAGCAATTTCATCATAGTTTTCATCAAAAGTTTCATCACTATTGCTACCAACAAGTAAATCATCATCCCCTAGCAAGTCATCTTCATCACTATTGAAATCAAGATACTCGGGGTTTGATACCTTAGGGCCTTTAGACATGAAGCATCTTCCAATTCCTTCATTTGGTGAGTCAAATATGGCGTAGGAGTTGGATGACACAAGAGCAATTCCGGCAAGACCTTCATCTTGAGTATCTTCGAAGTTGGTGTAGTAGCTTCTCTCGGAGTGGTCATCGGAGTCAGAACCGGATACCCATTCACCAACATGAGCTTGCTGTCTTCGTCTTGTATAGCTCCTTGATGATTTGTCCTTACTTTCCGAATCTTTGCTTCTTCGAGAAGTTCTTCGTTCATAATGATCATCTCTACTCCTTCTCTTTCTTGGTGGTGATTCTTCTCTTCTAATTCTCCTTTTAGGTGATTCTTCTCTTCTCTTGTGGGGAGTCGTACACTCATTGGAGTAGTGTCCGGGTCTTCCACAATTGTAGCAATTCTGATCACGACTTGAAGTTCTCTTGTCATTGTAGGACCTTGACTTGGAACTTCTCTCTTTGCTTCTATTCTTGTAGAACTTGTTGAAGTTCTTCACCATTAAGCTCAATTCTTCATTGAGGACTTGTTTCTCATTTGATGATGTAGGAGCGTCACATGAGGCTTTGTAAGAACCACTAGACTTGTTGTGAAGCTCTTCTTTATCTTTGAGTGACATCTCATGAGAAACAATTCTTCCAATGACTTCCGTTGGCTTGAGATCTGTGTAATTGGGGATCAATTGGATCAATGTGCACACGGTGTCATATTTTCCATCCAGTGCTCTTAGGATCTTCTTGATGATGATTTTGTCGGTCATCTCTTCACTTCCTAAGCCAGCAATCTCATTTGTGATGAGAGCAAGCCTAGAGTACATTTCAGCGACACCTTCACCATCCTTCATTTTGAACTTGTCTAGTTGACTTTGAAGCACATCCACCTTGGATTCTTTGACGGAGTCGGTACCTTCGTGCATATCAATCAAAGTATCCCAAATTTCCTTTGCATTCTCAAGACGGCTGATTTTGTTGAATTCTTCGGGGCACAATCCGTTGAAGAGGATATCGCAAGCTTGAGCATTGTATTGCAGCATCTTCAACTCTTCCGCGGATGCTTCACGATTCAGTTCCTTCCCATCGAAGAATTTTGTAATGCCCCGGATGTAATACTTCCCTTTTGGGCAATATATGTATCTTTGGCTCCATCAATTCCATTCCGGGTTCTTCGTCTTTTCGGTTTTCGTCGTTTTGTTGTGTGCGTGTGTGGCATTCATTCATATCATGTTGTCATGTGCATTGCATTGCATTTCTGTTGTCGTTTGCATCTGGTCCCACTCGTTCCTTTCCGTTGTCCGTTTTGAGTTCCGGAGCTCTCACGTGTCCGAGGCATCCCCGAGGCCTACTTTGGTGTTTGTCCGTGTAACGTTTCCGTTTTGGTGTGAGACTTGTTGTGTGTTGTTGTTTTGGTGTGTGTAACCCGCCTGTCAAATCTCGTCGCGTTTGGAGTTCGTTTGATGCTCCAACAGTTATTCTCGTGGGCTGAAAGTACCCCCTCTTTGAGGCCCAAGACACCCCTCCAACAGCCCACCAAACCAACCCAAACCCCTCCCTTCATCTAGGCCATCTAATTGTGATCATGTGGCTGAAAACCTCACCTCATTTGGACAACCCTAGCTCCTTGTGCCTATATAAACGTCCATCTCCCCCAATTTTCGCGTTTGAAACCCTAATGCTTCCACAGTGCGCCGCCGGTGCTTCCACCGTTGATCCGCGGTGCTTCCACCGTTGAAAATCCGTGCTTCCGACGTCCCAGGAAATCGTGCTTCCGAAGTTCTTCTCCGTGCTTCCGTAGTGCTGATGGGCCTCGAACCCCTCGTTGGTTACCCCAAGTGGAAGGTGTAAGATGCAGTGTTGTGGAAGTGTTTTCCCTTAGCAAAGATGCCAAGGATCGAATCCCCGGAGACTCCTAGGTTCAACAAGTAGGTGTCAACTGCTACGGCGCCAGATAGTAGCAATCAACGTGGACCTGCACACAGATACAAATAACTTTGCTCCCAACGAGTACAGAGAGGTTGTCAATCCCTCCGGACTTGTAATTCACAAAGGATTAAAAGCAATGATAGTAGTGATAGATAATGTTTGCAATAGTAAATAATAACGAAAAGTAAATAGCGGGTGTGATCAATGATGGTAATATGGACCGGAGTCTCATGATGTTCACTAGTGATGTCTCTCTCCCAAAAGACGATAAAACAGCTATGTGAGGTAAACAAATTACAGCTGGGCAATTGACAGGACCCACGAGCGCAAACAAATGCTGATTACATTGCAAGAAAGGTTGAGGTTCAAAGCATGGGCGGTACGCGAAAGTAAGTAGACCGAAATCCATCAATATCTACTACTAATCATCCACGTGTTCATCATGATATGCTCTACATGTTGATTGCTTTAGCTTGCATGATAGATTTGATCTTGCCATGTTTATCTCCTTTGCAAAGTGCTATGTGGCTGTTATGTCTTTAAACTTGTTACGAGATGCCTCGTAGAGGAGCTCGTTGCTATTGATGTGTTTGTCCCCTTGATGCATGCTTAGATGTTTTGGATTCACCATCATGTGTACTTTGCTGTGGTGCAAACCACTTGTCTTGTTTAGTTTTGAGGTGACTTAAACTTGCTCACAAAGATGCCATGATGTTACCACTATTTTAACACTTAGTGAAATTTCACTAAGTCTGGAATCTGTAATGTCCAGATGCCATGTTTGCTTGTTGTTCTAGGCAAATCCATGATAGTTTTGGGGTGACTCTTGATGATTCCTTGTTGTATATATTGTTGGCTATCCATTCATGCTCTCACATGCTTATTTGAGTCATTGTAGCATATTTAACTCTTGCTCCCAAGTTGCAACAAATTACTGCTGTCAGGATTTTGTTGTCAAGTTCAATATGTCATAGCTTGTTGCTATTGATCCATGGCTCCTTTGGAGATGCTCCAATGGAATTGTTTGCTGTAGGATATGTCTAGTTTATGTCCATGCTCCTTTCCATGATGTTTGAGTGCTGTAGGCCATTTATCTCTTGCTCCGAAGTTGCTATGTGGCTGTTATTCTCAGCTTGTGCATGTTTATTGTTTCGGGTGTAACTTTTAGCCCGTTGCTCCGTTTTGAGCAAGTCCTATATGAAACTTGTGTGATTTTGCATGTAGATTCATATTATCCTCTTGTTATCATGTTTTGAAGCATTTTGCTTGATGCATATTGTTGTGCTGTAACACTGTGCTTCCTAGGTAGACTTTCTGTGCTTCCATAGTGCATCTGTTTTGCTTCCATAGTGCATCAGTCATGCATCCAGTAATTTTTCTGCGCATTGCATCTTGTTGATTTCGTGCCTGGTGTGTTTTTCTTGAGTGGAGCCGGAAGCTGAGACCGAATACGAGTACGAGCACGAGGTTACTACCGAGGTTGAGAACGAGGAGCCCGCTTACGATCCCATCGACAACTCTTCAGGCAAGATGACCGAACCCCGATAACATTACTATCTTTGCCTTTTGCTAGAAGTCTCGTTCTATAGTTTTGCCTCGATGCCCATGTTTTTCCTGTCAGCCTCCTATTGTAACCATGAACCTGTTTAACCACCCTACCTATGCAAACCATTGATTGGCTATATGTAGGCTTTGCTCAGCCCCTCTTATAGCATTGTTAGTTGCAGGTGAAGATTGAAGATTCTTGCTTCTTGTTGAAGCTTGTTGGGATATCACACTATATTAATTATTAAATGAAATCATCTATATATTGGTAATGGGTGGAAGGCTAAGCCTTTTGCTTGGTGATTTGTTCCGCTCATGCCGCCCTAGGAACCGTATAAACCGGTGTTATGTTCCTTGATTATGCGTTCCTCACACGGTTGGGGTTGTGGGACCCCCTCGATAAACCGCTAAGTGCTAAGTCTTTTCCAGCAAGTCCCAACATTGGTACTTTTTGCCTAATAACTAAAAACTTGCATAGGGAATAATTAACCCTCTTCTTAATCAACAACCCCGGGCCAGTGCTCCACATGAGTGTTGGTCCGAAACGGGGAGCCTGCGGGGCCACCATGGGGAAACCCGAGGTCTGGTAAAAACCCGTAGCTTCACCCATCTGGTCGTGGCCTGAGACTAGATACGCACGGCTATTGTCAGGGTGTCGGCACGCTGGGAGGATTTGCGGGATTAGCCTTACCTTAGTCGGAGTATCTTGAGCACGGGATTCCGAGGATACTCGGGCCTTCCCACCTTGGAGTTGCGACTCCGCGGATCGTGGGCTTGTCATGGGCCAAGTTGGAACACCCCTGCAGGGTTATGAACTTTCGAAAGCCGTGCCCGCGGTTATGTGGCAGATGGGAGCTTGTTAATATCCGGTTGTAGAAAACTTGACACCATGTTCCAATACACTACCAGCGTGAGTACCGTGACGGTCATTTTCCGAAAGGGATTCGGGAGATGAACACGGTGGGGTTATGTTTGACTTGCTTTAGTTAGGATCACTTCGTGATCATCTCTCGACCGAGGCACCTTCTCTTCTCGCTCTCTTTCAAGTAAGCTAGGCTAGTGCTGCTGCAACCTCTTGTTCTTTGTTCAGCCTTGTTCCACACCCAAGGGTGGGATAGTCGTGTTACCCGGGAACGGGATTGCTGAGTCCTATGTGGCTCACAGTTACTTCACCACACCAGATGCAGGTACGATGGTGAGCTACACAGGCGATGGCGCTGAGCTAGACTGGGAGTACGACGAGGAGCGTAGCCGTTACTATGTGAACTATCCGGTTGATCAGTAGAGCTTCTACTAGGATTCGATCTAGACCTGTGGTTTAATGTTATGTTTAGTATCTTGTCATTTGGATCTTTACCCTTAGATGGGCAGTGATGTTTATCTGAATGATGATTGGATATGTAATGAATTTGTGTGACGTGGCGAGTGTAAGCCAACTATCTTTTCAGTTTTCATCCCTATTTCTACATGAGATGTGCAAAGGTACCAAACTTGTGATCATTCCAAAATGGGCTTATATCTTTAAGTCGTGCCTCGACACGTAGGAGATATAGTCCCATCCTGGGCATTACAAATTCACCTTGCAAACCGATACATGCAATAGCCCAAACGGCGGGGTTATGTCCAAGAATATGCATTTTCATCTTATGCTTCCAACTAGCAAAATTAGTATCATCAAAGTAAGGACCTCTACGGTGGTAACTTTCCTCGCTAGACGCCATACTCTCCTAGGTTGTAAAACCAAGGCTATGATCACCAAAGCTATGGAAATCACGGCAAGTGGAGACCAAAGCTCTGATACCACTTGTAGGATCAAAAGTATGTCTAGAGGGGGGTGATTAGACTACTTGACCAAATAAAAATCTAGCCTTTTCCCAATTTTAGTTCTTGGTCGATTTTAGCAACTTAGCAAAAGTCAAGCAATAAACTACACATGCAATTCTAAGAGTATAGCAGCGGTATGTAAAACAATTGCATATGAAGGTAAAGGGAGGAGTTTGGAGGGAGCAAACTGGTAACCAACAAGTGTAAGGGATCAGTTGTAGCCTCCATTAATAAGTAAGAGTGTCGAACCCAACGAGGAGCTAAAGGCAGAACAAATATTCCTTCAAGTTCTATCGACCACCGGTACAACTCTACGCACGCTTGACGTTTACTTTACCTAGAACAAGTATGAAACTAGAAGTATTTTGTGGTTTTTGTGGGATAGGTTTGCAAGAATATAAAGAGCATGTTTAATAAAACTAGGGGCTGTTAAGATAAAGACACAACTAAATTAGTTTTAGCGAGTGTGGAAAAGTGATGATAGGAGTTTTAAATTTGCCCCTAAGCAATTGACTACGTTACTAGACCGATAGCAAGTTTTATGTGGGAGAGGCCACTGCTAGCATGTCATCCCTTACTTGGAATTCTATGCACTTATGATTGGAACTATTAGCAAGCACCCGCAACTACTAACGTTCATTAAGGTAAAACCCAACCATAGCATTAAGATATATTGGTCCCCCTTCAATCCCGTATGCATCAATTCCTACGCTAGGTTGAAGTTTTTGTCACTCTTGCCCTCCAATACGTAGTCCTATCAACATAGAAACAACCCTATGGTGTGATCCACACACGCGCTCATATGATGGGCAACCAAAGGACAGCAACATAACCACAAGCAATTTAAATCAATCATAGCAATTCACCAATCACCGATAGGACAACGAAAATCTACTCACACATCATAGGATGGCAACACATCATTGGATACTAATATGAAGCAGAAAGCACCATGTTCAAGTAGAGGGTACAGCGGGTTGCGGGAGAGTGGACCGCTGTAGATAGATGGGGGAAGGTGATGGAGACGTTGGTGAAGATGACGGAGGTGTTAGTGTAGATCGCCGTCACACGATGATGGCCCCGGTGGCACTCCGGTGCCACCGGAAGCGAGGGGGGGAGAGCCCCCCTCCTTCTTCTTCTTCCTTGACCTTCTCCCTAGATGGGAGAAGGGTTTCCCCTCTGGTCCATGGTCTCCATGGCGTGGGAGGGGCGAGAGCCCCTCCGAGATTCGATATGTCTCTCTGTCTCTCTCTGTTTTTGCGTTTCCAGATTCTGGCCCTTCACTGTTTCTTAAATTCCCGGAGATCCGTAACTCCGATTAGGCTCATCTTTTGACATGACTTTTATCCAAAAATTAGCTTTCTTGCGGCGAAAGAAGGGCATCGACTGCCTTACGGTATGGCCTCGAGGGCCCAGGGCGCGCCCTGGGTAGAGGGGCGCGCCCCCCACCCTCGAGGCCCACTCAGGCATCGTCTCGTGTGGGTTTCGCTTCCCAAAGTTCACATATATTCCAAAAAAATCTCCGTCCGTTTATATTCTGTTTGGAATCCGTTTGATATGGATATTCTGCGAAACAAAAAACATGCAACAAACAAGAACTGGCAGTGGGCACTGGGCACTGGATCAATATGTTAGTCCCAAAAAATAGTATAAAAAGTTGCCAATAGTATATGAAAGTTGTAGAATATTGGCATGGAACAATCAAAAAATATAGATACGACGGAGACGTGTCACAAACACAAATGTAGACACAGGTGTTTTTGTCTTGGTTCCGATAGGTGGTGCTATCACAAATCCAAGTTGATGGAGACTTCAACCCACGAAGGGTAACGGCTGCGCGAGTACACGGAGGGCTCCACCCACGAAGGGTCCACGAAGAAGCAACCTTGTATATCCCACCATGGCCATCGCCCACGAAGGACTTGCCTCTCTAGGGTAGATCGTCACGAAGTAGGCGATCTCCTTGCCCGTACAAACTCCTTGGTTCAACTCCACAATCTCATCGGAGGCTCCCAAGTGACACCTAACCAATCTAGGAGACACCACTCTCCAAAAGGTAATAGATTGTGTGTTGATGATGAACTCCTTGCTCAAATGCTTCAAATGATAGTCTCCCCAACACTCAAATAGCTCCTCATAGATTTGGATATGGTGGAAGAAAGATTTGAGTGGAAAGCAACTTGGGAAGGCTATAGAACAAGATTCATATGGTAGGAATGGAATATCTTGATCTCAACACTTGAGTAGGTGGTTCTTTTCTCAGAACATGTATGATTGAAGTGTAGGTATGTTCTGATGGCTCTCTCCACGAATGAAGAGTGGGTGGAGGGGTGTATATAGCCTCCACCCAAAATCTAACCATTACACACAATTTACCAAACTCAGTGGGACCGATTCAGAGAACTCGGTCAGACCGATTTAGTTCATAATGTGACCGTTAGGCATTTCGGTGGGACCGATATAATCAACTCGGTGGGACCGATTTCATTAGGTTTAGGGCATAACGTAATCTCGGTGAGACCGATTACACAAATTCGGTGGGACCGATTTTGGTAATGAGCTTACAGAGAGTTGGTCAGGCAAACTCGGTAGGACCGAGTCGCTCGTTTCGGTGGGACCGAAACGTTACGTAGAGGAAACACAGAGTTTCCATTGCGAACTCGGTGGGACTGATCGCTCATCTCTGTGAGACCGAAATGTTACGAAGGGAAACGGGGAGTTTGCAATCCCATCTCGGTGAGACCGAGATCCCTTTCAGTGAGACCGAAATGATTAGGGTTTAGTGGCAGTGGCTATGTCAAATGAACTCAATGGCGCCGGATAGAATTTTTCGGTGGGGCCAAGTTTGACTTTTGGTTTGGGACATATGTGGATGTGAGAAAGTGGTTGAGGGTTTTGGAGCAAATCACTAAGCATTTTGAGCAAGAAACCCATTAAGCAACATCTCGTCCCCTTTTAATAGTATTGGCTTTCCTATGGACTCAATGTGATCTTGGATCACTAAAATGGAAAATGTAGAGTCTTGAACTTGAGCCAATCCTTTGTCCTTAGCATTTTGAGGGGTCCACATTCCTAGTCCATGCCATGCCAATCATTGAACTTTCCTGAAATATTTATCTTGTAATAGCATTAGTTCAATGAGCTATATGTTGTTAGGAATTACCAAAACCACCTAGGGATAGTTGCACTTTCACAGAGGTAGAGGTTGCAAGCAAGGAGGCGAGAAGACAGGAGTAAGCTGAGGGGTTCGTCCCCTCGCCCTCATTTTATATCAGTCGAAAGGAGACGGTTCGCGCCTCTTCACCTTCGTAACAATGATGGCACCGCAGCATGCGCCATACTTTCGGGACGGAGCGCCGCCGTCTCGAGGCGGAACTTGGGCAGGAGCACTTTTGCCCTCCGGCAGAGCGATTCCGCCGGGGGAACTTCCCTCTCGGAGGGGGAAATCATCGTCATCATCATCACCAACAACTCTCCCATCTTGGGGAGGGCTATCTCCATTAACATCTTCAACAGCACCATCTCATCTCAAACCCTAGTTCATCTCTTATGTTCAATCTTGTTACCAGAACTATAGATTGGTACTTGTGGGTGACTAGTAGTGTTGATTACATCTCAAAGTTGATTACTATATGGTTTATTTGGTGGAAGATTATATGTTCAGATCCATTATGCTATTTAATACTCCTCTGATCTTAAGCATGTTCATCATTTGTGAGTAGTTACCTTTGTTCTTGAGGTCACGGGAGAAATCATGTTGCAAGTAATCATGTGAATTGATATGTGTTCGATATTTTGATAGTGTGTATGTTGTGATTCCCTTAGTGGCGTCATGTGAACGTCGACTACATGACACTTCACCATATTTGTGCCTAAGGGAATGCATTGTGGAGTAGTAATTAGATGGTGGGTTGCGAGAGTGACAGAAGCTTAAACCCTAGTTTATGCGCTATTCCGTAAGGGACCGATTGGATCCAAAATAATGATATGGTTAGAATTTGTTCTTAATACTTTTCTCGTAGTTGCGGATGCTTGCGGGAGGGTTAATCATAAGTAGGAGATTTGTTCAATTAAGAACATCACATAAGCAACGATCCAGCCACATATCAAATTATCAAAGTAGCGAACACGAATTGAATCAACATGATGAAAGTGACTAGATGAAATTCCCGTGTACCCTCAAGAACGCTTTGCTTATTATAAGAGACAATCTTGGCATGTCCTTTGCCTCAAAAGGATTGGGCTATCTTGCTGCACTTTTGTTACTACTATCGTTACTTGCTCGTTACAAAATTATCTTGTTATCAAACTACTCTGGCAGGGACGGAGCCAGAAATTTGGTATAGGGGGGGCGAGTTTTACACTCGGGCTCTTATAGACTAATGAGCATTGCCAAGCTAAAATAGTTTAAAGCATGCAAAAAGCATAAACCTGAACTCATGTTTTCACTGGTATAGAAACAACAAAAAATACTACTACTATATTAATTTTTTTGAAGAAAAATTGTTATACAGAAAAAAAATCATGTATAGTACAACTAGTTGATTCCCAATCTATTTTTGCCGCCAATAAATCATCTATAGTTCATATTAGACATAAAAAGCTGATATTTGAAGTTGAAGCTAAATGGGAGAGTGGGTTTACGATATAGGCATATAGGATGTCGTACGCTATCAGCTCTGTGGTCACACATGGTGGTGATGATTTCCCTGGTACGCTTTATGTTGGCTGATGGCCATCATCCATTGTTGGTCGCAAATGTGATAGGCAAACCTTTTTTATTGTTCTCTTCCTCTTCATAACTACACAAGCATAACTAGACAATCAAGCATTTCCTAATTAACTTCTCATGTTTGTAGCTTTTTTAATGGCACATCCGCACAGATCTTAACCAAATAAAAGTCAGGAGATGAATTAAAGGAGTAAGCAGGGTTACCCGTACACCTATGAAGACGTGGGGGAAAGCAGTCCCCTTCTGAGATCTTCGCGTGGACGCTAGAGAATATTTATCCTGGCAGCGGTAGGCGGAGCCTTGAGCGGACCATGGGTGGATAGATCGAAGAAACCGCAATCTGCGTGATACAGCGACCAGATCTTGTCGATTGAGCAACAGGAAATAAAGGGGTTGAGCGTGCGCTGTGCTGGGCTTCGTATTTTCTGGGCCTTTGCTAGGTGTTTTAGTCTGGTATACATAGGCTGGGACATGTCTAGAAAAAAAGCTTCACATCGTGTGCCGCACACAGGGGGGGCGAATCAAGTAGAACCAGCCGCATAATTAGGATCTACCTAATCGCTATCAACGGGGGACAGATTTGTTAGGGGGGGTCTCGCCCCCCCTCGTCCCCCTTGGATTCGTCCCTGTACTCTGGTACTTACAATTTCAGCACTTGCTGATATTACCTTACTGAAAAACACTTGTCATTTCCTTCTACTCCTTGTTGGGTTTGACACTCTTACTTATCGAAAAGAGCTACAATTGATCCCCTATACTTGTGGGTCATCAGTATGCCTCTCATGAATTAACACAAATCCCAAAAAACATCTAAAAAGAGATGCACAGCCTTGTCTCTTCTACATACTAACATCATTGTGGCAGAAAACTGAAGATAACAACAAACCTCCCATCATGCTCTTTGAAGGCTATGAGCACCAAGTTGTTTACTTCAATAGACGATGCCTTAAGAAAATATTTGAACCCTTCATCAAAAATAAACATATCTAGAATCATTTTTTGTTCAATTGTGAGTCAAAAATAAAACAAATCAAGAATCATTTTTTGCATGAAAAACTGTAACAATAGCATCCTATGAAAGTTATACAAACCATCTAGTCCAACATATATTAATTAAACACCAAATAGAACTCCATTTTCAAGTGCACACTATGTTTATTCAAACGTACAATTGTGGACCCAACAACATGATAACAGTGCCTCGTTGAATAAGGAATGTTCTGAACCCAAAAACACATTTGCACAACAGAGGCACGACCATGACTCTGATACGTGTGGAAACAAAAAAAAATAGGTGAAAACATATTAAAATTCGATCCAACAAACGCCCTATTTCCATAACTCTACCCCTGGAACCGATGAATGGCTTCTAACTGCTCTTTGACGGTTACCTTTTTTGCAAGACAAAGTAAAGATCCCTTTCATTTTACCAAATCCATTTCCATCTTCTTCCTCAGACGTTTCTCGTCGGCCCCATCAATTCACCTCAGCATACCTGCAGCCATGGACAACGGGAAACTAACAACATACATCAAACACATCACTGCCCATGGTACACCCGTGCTAAAGGTGGTGTACACCAACGACCCGAAGACCGTGGAGAGAGTCAGCAAAAAATACGAGGGATGGCTAAAGGAGGAGAACAACAAGTTCGTCGGCCTCAACCTCGAGTACACTGTCAATCCCTCCGGCCTTGTAGTTCACAAAGGATTAAAAGCAATGATAGTAGTGATAGATAGTGTTTTGCAATAGTAAGTAAATAGCGAAAAGTAAATAGCGGATGTGATCAATGATGGTAATATGGACCGGAGTCTCATGATGTTCACTAGTGATGTCTCTCTCCCAAAAGACGATAAAACAGCTATGTGAGGTAAACAAATTACAGCTGGGCAATTGACAGGACCACGAACGCAAACCAATGCTGACTACATTGCAAGAAAGGTTGAGGTTCAAAGCATGGGCGGTACGCCAAAGTAAGTAGACCGAAATCCATCAATATCTACTACTAATCATCCACCTTGAGATATCTATCCAGAACATCTCGCTGGTATTAAGTTGCGAGTCCCACCCATAGTGTAAACTCAATGCAACAGACAACTGCATTAAAAGAACTTTGCGTAAAGTAAACAATCCTTGCACCCGCGGGCACAAGCACCGTTGTTTTCCCCCTTGTGGCAACAGCACATCCCCTAGACTCATGTTTCTGTCATCAAGCTAGTCATCGAGGGGCATGAACCCACAATCGAGCATAACGTTCCCTCTTGGAGTCACTACCTACTACTCGGCCAAAGCAGCAAATAACAACAGAGAACATGCAAGAATTACTTATGAACAAAAATATAAAAGAGGTGAATCAAATATATTACTCAAGATCAATCTGAACATAATCTCATAATCCATCGGATCCCAGCAAATTCAACATAGCAACAGCATAAGGATTACATAGGTGCCTCGATCATGTAGGGCAGCTCACGAGGACTAATTAGTGAAGCACAAGAACGGGAGGAGAACATCACATAGCTACTGGTCATGGACTCATGGTCCAAGGGAGACTACTCACGAGTCATCCGGGAGGCGTCCATGGTGGTGGAGAAGCTCCCGGTGGTGATCCTCCCCTCCGGCAGGGTGCCGGGAAGAGTTCTCCTGGTGCTCCCGATCTTGGAAGCGGCGGCGGCGGCGGATAAGAGATGGGATCGCGAAAAGAGTTCCTCTTCTGAGGGTTTTGGAGGGTCCTTTAAATATATGCCAAAGTAGGGCATCGGGGGAGCCTCGGGGGGCCCAGGCCC
>LR738713.1:625599314-625658688 GCA_902687465.1 Secale cereale
CGCAGTGTTGTTTCCGGAACGCTGATTTTTTATATAATTTTTCTGGATTTTTCTGGGCAGTTCTCGAAACGTGAAAACCTGAAATACAAAAACAGCCGAAAACAGAAACTGGCACTGGGGTGCACTGGATTAGTAAGTTAGTCCAAATATGATCAAAAGTGTATGGAAGTGTATGAATATCATAGCAATATCACCCAAAAGTGGCATGGAGCAAGCAGAAATTATAGATACGTTTTGGACGTATCAACATCCCCAAGCTTAATTCCTGCTCGTCCTCGAGTAGGTAAATGATAACAAGAATAATTTCTGTGGTGACATGCTATTAACCATATAGGACTTTTTCATAGTCATATGACAAAAGCTTACTGAGACAATGATTCTAAAGTAATTAAGTTGCCTCAAGAGAAAATCACAAATGACTGAAAGTTTTACAATATGAAACTAAAATATCAAAAAGATTTGCAATGAACATGATGTGCAAATATGATAAAGTGATATCTAGCTTGCCCCGTTTAGTGATGCAAAACATAAATGCAGGGGCACCTTCAAGGTTTAAGTGATGACTAGATACAATGATTTCAGAATAAACGATATCACAATCATGCAAAAGACAATGCTACTTTGGGACAATGCACATTACACTCAGAATGACAATCATGCTCTCAGTAGTTGGTGCTTTAACATAAAGGTAAAAGAAAGGTTAAGTGCTAGAGCTTTTTATTTTGAAAACATGGAAGCAATTGTGTCAACGGTAGTAGTACTTCATATGTGTCATGCATAAAACATCCTATAAGTTGCGAGCCTCATGCATCGTATACCAATAGTGCTCGCTCCTTGTCCTAATTAGCTCGGATCTCCATGGGTTATCATTGCATTACATATGTTTTAACCAAGTGTCACAAAGGGGTACCTCTATGCCACCTGTACAAAGGTCCAAGGAGATAAATCGCATTTGATTTATCGTTTTTGATAGATCTCAACTTGAGGACATCCATACCGGGACAACATAGAAAATAGATGATGGACTCCTCTTTAATGCATAAGCATATTCTCATGAGAGATTGAGGATTAAGGTCCAAGCTAAAACTTCCACCATGATACATGGCTTTGGTTGGCGGCCCAATGTTCTTCTCTAACAATATGCATATTAATTCAACCCACGGTAAATCACCCTTACTTCAGACAAGACAAAAATGCATAGCAACTCACATGATATTCAACAAAAGTGTGACAGTTGATGGCGTCCCCAGAAACATGGTTACCGCTCAGCAAGCAACTTATAAGAAATAAGATACATAAGCAACATATTCTTTACCACAATAGTTTTTAGGCTACTTTCCCATGAGCTATATATTGCATAGTTAGTTTCCTTAGTACAGGTGGAGGTTAGCAAAAGAGTGGGAGCGACCAACTAAGAGAGCAATGACGGTCATAATCATGCAGAGCGACAAAGCAATATTGAATCAGGCATGGTAGTTATATCGCTACTCAAAAATAAAAGATCATCAAGGCTTGACAAACTTTCTTTACAGTCTTAAATATGCGTGAGCATACGCCAAGTCAATCAAAAAGAATTCTCGAAGGAAGATATTACTAAACCATACCACATCATAGGCAAACAAATCAAGTTGGTACTCCAATAACACATTGGGAACCCCCCAGCTATTTGAGATTAACCATAAGAAAACCTGAACTACTAAGCACCATCATGCAAGTAGCATCTTTATCATAGACACATTAACCAATGCAACGGAAGCAAACTCTCTTAATAAGGTGAGCATGGTAATTAAAGAGAGTTCAAGCAACCAACTAAACAAAAGCTCTTGAAAAGATAAGCATGAATACTAAGAGCACAGCATGATAGTAGCTATTAAAAGACAAAGAACACACACAGCATAGATAGACATGAAAATTATATGTTATGTTCTAGGTAGAGGTGGAGTGTGTTTCTCTCCCACATAAAGGAATGCTAAGTTCCGACTCGTTATGAAAAACTAAAAAGAAAACTAAAAGCAAGACGCTCCAAGCATAGCACATAACACATGAAGTGATAAAAATATAGCGAAACGAAAGACGAACTGATAATGTTGATGGAGAAGGGGATGCACGGGGGCATCCCCAAGCTTAGACGCTTGAGTCTCCTTGAATATTTCTTGGGGGTGCACGGGGGCATCCCCAAGCTTGAGCGCTTGACACTCCTGAATCTTTTTATCATCTTCCCTCGCACACTTGAAAACTCCCTTCATACATAACTCATCATAATCTGATTAGCGAGGTTAGTACCCTTAATAAAATAATTATACCTTGCTGGAAATAAGGATATTCTTGAAGTTATACTGTTTCTCAAGATTGCCAAAAGGTTTTTGCAAAGAATAAGCAAGTTCTTGATTTGCAAAGTGAAGGTAAGTCAAAACAGGACAGAATCTGTGAAAAACAGAACAGCAGGCAGTAATTGATCTGTTCGGGATACTTCTGCAACTCAAATCAAAAAACTCAGAACTGACGCACGAAAGACAATTATACAGATAACGCTGTCGAAAAAATTCAGACCAAAAAGATGATCTGGTGATTTTATACGAATTTTTCTATCCAAGGACAGAATCTGTTTCTTGGACAGCACCTCACAACTTTTGAACTTTCTAGCAATCGGAGGCTATACTTGGCACAAATATGAAAAGCAAAGATACAATGATGATGCTACAGCAGTAAACAACATCAAGAAACAACAAAAGCAAAAATTTTATCCATGTGTGCTGCCATCCCAAAAGCGCTTTCTTTTATGCCTTTAAGCTAGGCATAATGCATAGATCAAGTTGTATCAATTGAACCATCATCAAGAACATCAAAAAGCTCTTCAATAATACAACTAGTCTTAAGAGGACTCTCAAACAAAGGCCTCATAGAGATACTTCTAGATAGAAGACCAAAAGGATAAAAGTCAAGGGAAGATTCATTTATAAATTCATCACATAAGGGTGTTTCTTCCAAAGTCTTTACAGTTTCAACCCCTTTGGCAATAGATGGGTTACTTTTAGAACGGGGAGCCTTTGGAACGTGAACGAACTTAGGCTCCCGCTTTGCCGGAGTTTCTACCTTTTTGGTTTTGATCGAGGAGAAAGTAGTTCCTAGAGTATGAAATATTTCCTCAATCTTATCTACCCTAAAAGAGTCCAAGTCATGGAATTTGACGGTCTCCAAAATTTTGAAAATTTTATGCATGGAGCTATCAAGTCTATTCAAATTCCCTTGGATCTTACGATCAAACTCATTCATCTTATTAATGCTTGGCATCTCTAGCTCTATCCTTTCAAGTTTTTTCATAATGTGAGCTAGGGTGATGTCCTCTTGAATGCTAACAACAGGGGGACTCCCAACAAGATTTTCAATAATACTAAGAGACTCCCAAACTGGGGCCTCCAGGAAATTCCCATTGATAGCAGTATCTAGAATAAACCTATTCCAAGAAGTAATTCCAACATAAAAATTTCTAAGTAAGATAGTAGTAGGTTGCTTCTTGGTGGCTCTTTTTTGTGAATCATTAATTCTATACCAAGCATCTTTCAAACTTTCCCCACCTCTTTGTTTAAAGGTGAGACCTTCTGCCTCGTCAAAGACAAAAGGACCCGACATAATGACAACTTAAGGAACAAGATAACTATTTTTGTGATTTTTGATAAAAAGGTACTTAAAGCAAAAAACGAAAGGTAAACTAACAAGACTAAAAAGCAAAGGTAAAAGATAGCATGCAACTCCCCTATCCTGAAGAGTGGAGTCCCCGGCAACGGAGCCAGAAAATACTCCTTGATGGGCCTCGAACCCCTCGTTGGTTACCCCAAGTGGAAGGTGTAAGATGCAGTAAGTAGAAGTGTTTTCCCTTAGCAAAGATGCCAAGGATCGAATCCCCAGAGACTCCTAGGTTCAACAAGTAGGTGTCAATTGCTACGGCGCCAGATTAGTAGCAATCAACATGGACCTGCACACAGATACAAATAACTTTGCTCCCAACGAGTACAGAGAGGTTGTCAATCCCTCCGGCCTTGTAGTTCACAAAGGATTAAAAGCAATGATAGTAGTGATAGATAGTGTTTTGCAATAGTAAGTAAATAGCGAAAAGTAAATAGCGGATGTGATCAATGATGGTAATATGGACCGGAGTCTCATGATGTTCACTAGTGATGTCTCTCTCCCAAAAGACGATAAAACAGCTATGTGAGGTAAACAAATTACAGCTGGGCAATTGACAGGACCACGAACGCAAACCAATGCTGACTACATTGCAAGAAAGGTTGAGGTTCAAAGCATGGGCGGTACGCCAAAGTAAGTAGACCGAAATCCATCAATATCTACTACTAATCATCCACCTTGAGATATCTATCCAGAACATCTCGCTGGTATTAAGTTGCGAGTCCCACCCATAGTGTAAACTCAATGCAACAGACAACTGCATTAAAAGAACTTTGCGTAAAGTAAACAATCCTTGCACCCGCGGGCACAAGCACCGTTGTTTTCCCCCTTGTGGCAACAGCACATCCCCTAGACTCATGTTTCTGTCACTCAAGCTAGTCATTGAGGGGCATGAACCCACAATCGAGCATAACGTTCCCTCTTGGAGTCACTACCTACTACTCGGCCAAAGCAGCAAATAACAATGGAGAACATGCAAGAATTACTTATGAACAAAAATATAAAAGAGGTGAATCAAATATATTACTCAAGATCAATCTGAACATAATCTCATAATCCATCGGATCCCAGCAAACTCAACATAGCAACAGCATAAGGATTACATAGGTGCCTCGATCATGTAGGGCAGCTCACGAGGACTAATTAGTGAAGCACAAGAACGGGAGGAGAACATCACATAGCTACTGGTCATGGACTCATGGTCCAAGGGAGACTACTCACGAGTCATCCGGGAGGCATCCATGGTGGTGGAGAAGCTCCCGGTGGTGATCCTCCCCTCCGGCAGGGTGCCGGGAAGAGTTCTCCTGGTGCTCCCGATCTTGGAAGCGGCGGCGGCGGCGGAACAGAGATGGGATCGCGAAAAGAGTTCCTCTTCTAAGGGTTTCGGAGGGTCCTTTAAATATATGCCAAAGTAGGGCATCGGGGGAGCTTCGGGGGGCCCAGGCGCGCCGCCAGGGTGGCTGGAGCCCTGGTGGCCCCCCCTAGGCTGCCCTTCGGACGCAGTGTTGTTTCTGGAACGCTGATTTTTTATATAATTTTTCTGGATTTTTCTGGGCAGTTCTCGAAACGTGAAAACCTGAAATACAAAAACAGCCGAAAACAGAAACTGGCACTGGGGTGCACTGGATTAGTAAGTTAGTCCAAATATGATCAAAAGTGTATGGAAGTGTATGAATATCATAGCAATATCACCCAAAAGTGGCATGGAGCAAGCAGAAATTATAGATACGTTTTGGACGTATCATACACGCATACGACTAGTTACAGACGTCAACGCATCGCCGTCATACAACTTGCCATGGCGAGCATGTCCTCGTATACCACTACCGCAGGTCCGAGCGCTCCCA
Organism: Secale cereale; assembly: GCA_902687465.1. Lineage (NCBI taxonomy): Eukaryota > Viridiplantae > Streptophyta > Magnoliopsida > Poales > Poaceae > Secale > Secale cereale. The sequence goes on from LR738713.1 coordinate 625,604,846, forward strand.
GACGTTGCTTGATTTCCTGCAACGGAGAGCAATAACTTTCTCTAGCGTTGACACAAGGGGCGACAAGACCATGCTTGCCCGGGCATGGATCACGATTCCAGACGACCACCACGTCGACATCCAGAGGTAATTCTGTATCAAGGGTGGTGCAGAAAGGGACTCCATGGGTGACCTTGCAGTGGCCATCATCGACCCCTCCTACTAGAACATGAAGAAGTCATTCCCGAAGGAGAAGCACTAGTACTGGGAGTGGAAGCTGCTTTACCCGTTACACCTTGAGTACGCAGTAAAAGACGGGTATATTAGCTATGAGTTATAGTATAGAATTCTAATCATCAAGGACGGGCTACGTCACCTCCACCAACAACCATTGAAGGAAAGACTATGCCCCCGTAAGAAAAGACGAAGGATCTTCCAGCGGCTGGAAACATAGGAAGGGAAACAACGGGTGGTGAATTGGGAGAAATTGGATGTCTGCATTAAACTAGTAATATCTATTAGTAAGATAATTTATATTGAATGAACCTATGTTGTAACTATGATTATTGTTGCTCAAAGATGATGTGTGTATTGTATTACTGTTTTACGTTGAACATAGTGGTGTGCTCATGTACAAATGCATAGCATGTTTTGCATATGTAAATGCAATTAGTAAGCAATTTGCTATTGACCGAACATATGTTGTAACTATGATTATACAAGGACAAATATGTCACACGATATTGTATTATAATTTTCATACTTATCATGTACAAGATGCATCGTGCACTGCAAGAATATGTGATTGTATCGTCATTAACTTACTATAAAATGCTTATTCAAGATTGGCGTGAACAATTCATAAATATTGCAGAACAACAATCGGTACACAGAGGCAAGGGACAAGCACTTCGAGAGTTTAAACACATAGAAAAAATTAAAATCACACGAGAACCATTTGACATCAAACACTGTTCTGTGCATTGAGAACCTCCTTGCTACTGCACACAGATTCCTCTCCGTGCAGTCGTCCTGCAGGATGCCACAAAACTACAATGTTGTGTGCAACTGACCTATGTACAGCCGTGACTCTCTAAATTTCTATTCGAACCCATGTCTCTGCTGCCATACTTATATGCCTCTAGGAACTTCACACCTTTTGTACATCAAGAGGGTTGATACCCGTGCCTCGAGAAGCCACACAACCGTGTTTGTAGTGACTTTTACTTCCACGCATGTACTAACTTCAATTCCGTGCCTCCAGTTACTCAATCCATGTGACTCGCATGAAACCCAACGTGGCTCTACGTGTTTCACATGCATGATTGCCCGTGCAATTTTGGTGTTGCACACACGTTCCTCTCAGTACAGTCGTATGCTGAAGGATGCCACCAACCTATACATGTGCCTCCTGCCTATAGAGGCTTCACTCGCGTGACTCTGGTGCCTACACACCTGTCCCTCGCGTAACACGCGCCGTGACTCTACAAGCTCCTCACGCGCGATTGCACATGCCTCTTTGCTATTGCACGGACGTTCCTCTCTCTACAACCCATGTTAGAGGAAACGTAGAAAAAACAAAGGCACACACGTGCCTCTAATCTACGCATAACTATGCCTCCAATGAACTAACAACCATCCAAAAAAATCTAAAAAAGAGATTTACAGCCATGCCTCTCCTACAAACGAAGTGCAACAATGAACAGATAGGTTCATATCCGTTTTATATATCTAAATAATATTATATTGTAGCATAGATTTTTAAATAATATCCATTCTGTTCAAAGACTATAACTAACATTACTGCGACAGAAGATTGAAGATAACAGCAAGCCTCCCATCTTTGAAAGTTATGAGCACCAAGCTGTTTACTTCAATAGACGATGCCTGGAGAAAATCACGGAACACTTCCTTTTTGAACACCATTCTATTACCCAAGCCAATGAAGTAGGAGCAAGAAGTGCTCACATATATATCATCATCACGAGATTCCAAAGTAACTTCAAGAGTTAAAACTCCATTCCTGGGAGATGACACAAACTCCTTCAAACTCCTCACAACCATACGAGGAATAACCTAACAAAAACATCAAGCTATTAGAAATAGAATAAAAAATTAAACTATAAATAGAAGAAATAATAATAAATAAATAAACGGAAACAAAGAAAAATAGTGGAAAATAAATCTGACCATACGATGACCATTAACATTCATGGAATTAATCCTGTGAACAAAAGGACAACAGAGTATGTACTCGTCATCAAAGAGTTGATGTGTCATGAAATACATCTGTTGATAATTGAGATAAACACCACGAGTGTAAAAACAACTACCAACAAGTTCTTTCTCGGAGTCGCTCAAACCATCAAGAGCTACAACATAAAATTACACATGTTCAAGGGAACAGAAAAATCATGTGAAATTAAACAAGCTAAATACTTCTTTAAAAATAAACATTACCAGTAGAAAGTAAAGGAGACAACATGTCTCCACCCTGATAAAATTCAATAGCAATCAATGTTCCATAGTGCTCAAGCCTAACGTTCAATCTATCACGATGACAAAGACCATAATCATTGACCAAATATTCCCACAAAGAACCATGGAATTTGCTCCTCACCCGACCATGACTAAACAGAACACCATACAAATAACACTCACTAGAGTGAAGAGCAAGATTAGTATATTTGTCACCCCTCCTTGTGGCTAAAGCCTTACACTCCTCGATAACGAGCAAGATGAGCTCTAACACTGCACGGAACATACTGCAAAACAAATTATCATAATCAAAAAAAGAAGACCTAGAATAATTTCCATTCAAAACACCTACTGCAGCATAAAAAGAAATAAGTATGTTATCCAAAAATTGATCAAATATAAAATGTTATTCTTACAACACGAGTCGAACAACGCCGATCCAGAATCACAATGAACACATCTACAGAAGAATCAACAGACGAACACGGGCCACCCGGCATACGGCAAAAAGGACAAGCCATACCTGCAAAGAAAACAATGATTATCAAGAACTAATTGCACAAACCGAGTTGAAAATTGACATCTGATAGTATTGGAAGCCCCCGCCCATAATTACCCCACAAATCTCCTTATCCCGAAAATATAATGAGAACAAATAGGGAAACAAAAAGGAAACAGAAAACCAATGAATGCAAGTGGTAGGCAATGACGATGGTACGAATGGGGAACTGCCGTCCACAGTAAAGAAGTGCCGCCGTGAGGCGAGCGCGACGGGTGGCGAGGACGGCATAGAAAGCCCAGTCGGCGGCAACGGTTCAACGACACCAGAGAGAGACAGATCTCAAAACAGGTCAAAAGTATATTACAAAACAATAAAAATACAAGGACTAAAGTGAAAAAAAGAAAACCCATAAAGGAAAACCGGCAACTAGGAATCGCGGGAGTGACCGACAACGCGACAAGTGTCACGCGCGGAGCGCCTCGGAAAAGTCTCACGAGCGTTCCGCGCACGGAGCGCTCCCGGACTAATCGTTGCAGGGAGCGCTCCTCCACTAGTGATTTCGCCATTTTTTTAAGGCAAAGCAAAGCTTTATAACTCAACTGTGGCTAGGCATAGCGCCCAACACCCGATCAGCCACAATGGGCGGTACATTGTTAGTCCATTCCATACAAATCTCTGGCAAACACATACGACCTATTTGAGCTAGCTCATGTGCAACATAGTTCGCTTCCCGCTTGCAAGCTCGTATAGTAAACTTGGAAAATCACAACTTAAGCTATAGTTTTATCTCCTCAATGGCTGCAGCATAGGGTGAAGAATCCGACTTCCTGACGTCCAGGGCCTCCGCGAGCAGCTGCGAGTCTGTTTCAAAAACCACTCTAATGGCCCCTAGATCTGCCGCTGTTGCAACCGCCGCGCTCATTACTCCCACCTCGGCTGCGAAAGCATCCGCCGTATGATCGAGTCGGCCCGCCCGAGCTATTATCACATGCCCATCATTATCCCTAGCCACGACGCCCAATCCACCCAGGCTTCCTCCCGGCATGAAGGCCCCGTCGAGATTGATTTTGATCTTGTCATTAGAGGGTGGCACCATGCGATTGGGTCGCTTTACCTGGCTAGTTATACACCTCCTCATATTCCAATGCAGCACATCTCGTTCGCCTGACAATCTCTGATATTTGGACAGGCTGCTCCCCTTCGCGTATTTTGTTACTATTATTCCACCAGTGCCACCAGAATGTTACTATAAGCATCCTCTTCCTTTCATCTAGCTCCCACAATTTATCTAGCATCGCATGAACCCCCCTGATGCCCTCAAGTTGCATGCGTTCCTTCTCAAGGCTCATTGCTCGCCATCCCTCCTTGACCGCTTTGCATTTGACGAACAGGTGTGCCCCGTCCTCCTCCGCCCGCCCGCAAAGAAAGCAGCGGGAGCTCTCTAGCTTCAAACCTCGCCTCGACAGGTTAGTGCAAAGTGCCAATGATTGATGTTTCATCCGCCAGACAAACATGTGCAACTTAGCAGGGCATCGCATCCTCCAGATGCATTTCCAGGACGGGTCCTCATATCTCTCTAGCTGTCCCGCACCAGCACTGCTCGACCCGGGCGCCCCTGTTCGTGCTTGGTTATCTAGCGCTACATGTAACTTATAAGCATTCTTCAGCAAAAATTCTCCCTTTGTGTCAAAGTGCCAAGCAACAAAGTCATCTATCCCATCTCGCAGGGGAATGTTTAGGATCTGTTTCGTGTCCTCCTCGCAAAAGGTGTCACAGACAAGCATCTCGTCCCATGTTCCGGTAGGTGTGTCGATGAGTTCATTAACTGTAGTGAGGAGACAAGCCCCCCGTGGTGTGATTACTCGTCGTGACCATGATCTGGGTATCCAAGGGTCCGACCATATTTGCACCGTGGATCCGTCCCCGATTCTCTTAATGTATCCGTGCTTCACAAGTTCCAGTCCCCGCAGGATGCATCGCCATGAATACGAGATTCCATCATGGGCCTCTGCATCAAGGGCGGACCGCTTGGGAAAGTATCTCGCCTACAGAATTCTTGCGCAGAGACTGTTAGGGTTTTGAAGGAGTCTCCAACCCTGCCTAGACAGCATCGCCATATTGAAGTTGTGCATATCTCGGAATCCCAAGCTATCCACTGCTTTCGGCCTAGATAGTTTATCCCAGCTTATCCAATGCATCGGATTTTGCTTGTCATGTTGACTCCACCAAAATTTACTCATCAGTGTATTCAGTTCTGTGCAAAAGGTTTTGGTGAGGTCGAAACATGACATGGCGAACGCTGGTATATCTTGAGCCACGGCCTTCACGAGCACCTCCTTGCTTTCTTTTGCTAGGAGCCTTTCCTGCCATCCATGGACTCTCCCACACATGTTACGCTTGATGTAGTTGAACGCCCGTCTCCTCGATCTGCCAACATGAACCGGGAGGCCGAGGTACTTCTCGTTCCAATCCTCGCTCTCTATAACAAGGATGCCCTTAACTGATACCCACTCACCGTCTTTAGTATTCGGACTTAACATGATGGCGGATTTCTCCGTATTGATGCACTTCCCAGAGTAGTCCTCTTACAACTGTAGAGCATCGTGGAGGGCCGCAGCCTCCTGTTGCTCCGCTTTGATCAACAACATGGAGTCGTCCGCGAAGAAGAGGTGTGATACAGATGGCGCCCTTGGGCAGATTTTAAATCCATGCAACGCACCCTGCCGTTCTGCATCCATCAGTGCTGCTGATAGTCCTTCGGCGCAAATCACGAACAGATAAGGGGACGCTGGATCTCCTTGCCTAAGCCCCCGTGATGGACTGAACTGTTGAGTAAGTTCACCATTTACTTTGATTTGGCACCGCACTGTCCTCACACATTTCATTATCAGTTCAACCCATCTTCTGTTGAATCCTAGCCTGCTCATCATGGCCTCAAGAAAGCACCATTCTACCTTGTCATAGGCTTTGCTCATGTCTGCTTTGACCGCCGCATATCCAACCTTCCCATTCCTCTTGTTCATTAGGTAATGGGATAGCTCATATGCTATAAGAACATTGTCCGTGATAAGCCTTCCCGGCACAAACGCGCTTTGGTTTTCTGAAATGATGTTGGGGAGAATTATCTTGAGACGGTTTGCAATGACTTTTGACACCAACTTATATACCACGTTGCAAAGACTAATTGGCCTTAAATCTTTGATTCTTCTCGGGTTCTTAACTTTTGGTATGAGCACTACCATTGTATCATTCCATCCTTCCGGGATATCTCCCCCGTTCAGTATAGCTAGCACTTCTTCCACTACCTTGTCCCCCATAAAATGCCAGTGCCGCTTGAAGACAATTGCCGGCATCCCATCGGGCCCCGGCGCCTTGAGGTCGCCTATATGGTCCAGCGCCGCCTTAACTTCTTCCCAAGTGAACGCCGCGTCAAGTGTTACATGCATGTCATGGGTCACCCGCGGTTGGACCTTGTCAATTAGTTCAGGCAAGCGGTGGGGGTTGGATGTCGTAAAGAGCTCCTAAAAAAATGAACAAACGTAATTAGTTAAAGCCTCTCCCTCCTCTACTACAGCACCGTCCTCCCTTCTGATCTCCTTGTGCCTGTTTGTTCTTTTTCGTGCCGATGCCACGGACTGCAGGTATTTGATATTGCGATTGCCCCCCTTCAGTCACCACATATGAGCTTATTGCTTCAGCTTTGTATGCTTCTTCTCCTTTAATTCATGAAGTAGTGCGCGGAGCCTTGCTTCCTCCTTGATTTTATCTTCTGACACCGGCTCTTTCAGGCACCTCTCCAGCTCCCTGCGTGTTTTCTTGATCCTTCCCTCTAGCTCCCCCACCACCTCTCTACTCCACGTGCTCATCTGTGTCGCCACCGTTCTCAAAGCTTGGGTCACATTTCTCTCTCCTCCCCCCAGCTCTTTTCCCATGCATCCTTGATCACCTCCTCACATCCATCCTCTTGCAGCCATCGAGCCTCAAACCGAAAAGTATTATCTCCTGCCCTCCATTTCTTATCCACCCCGTCCATCTGCACAATTATTGGTCTGTGATCCGAGTGTCTCAGTTCTCCGTTGATGACCATAGTCTGCGGTAACATATCACACCACTCTTTGTTTGCTACTGCCCTATCAAGCCGCTCACAAATGTATGTCCGCAGTTCCTTACTATGGTTCCGCCGGGTGAAAATGTCTCCCTCGTACCCAATGTCACTCAAGTTGCAATGGTCCAGCGCCTCTCTGAACGCATCAAGGTAGTGTTGCGGTCTTTCTACCCCTCCAACCTTCTCATCGCTGGTTAGGATCTCGTTAAAGTCCCCGAAGCACAACCACGACCTCTGTCCTTGATGTTGCTGGTTTAGAATCCTTAGCAGCCTCCATGTTTCTACTTTCCTTTGCATTTCAGATTCTCCGTACACCCCCGTAAGCCGCCAGAACGCTCTATTCTCTCTCTTTACATCCACATCCACATGCCTTCTCCCATATGACCGTAGAGTGACATCGATCTCTTTCCTCCAAAGCAGTGTCACTCCCCTTCCACTTCCTTCATCCTTCCAAGCAACCATGTTGGCGAGCCCCAACAGCCACCGAAATGTTCCCAACTCCTTCTCCTTCATCCTAGTCTCACACAGAAATAATATGTCGGGCTCCTCCGTTCTTCCCAATTCGAGAAGTGATTGAACTGCCGGGCCATTCCCAAGCCCCCGGCAGTTCCAGCTTACTAGTTTCATTGCTCTCGGTGGGGCTGCTCGAGCAGCCCGGCCGATGTGTTCGTGTTTTGCTCGTTCACTGTTGAACCTGCACCAATCCCTCCTTGTTCTACCAGACTGTTGCTCAGCCCGCCCCCCTCCGCCTTGCTCTTTTTGGCCAGAGTTGGTTCATCCACCTCCATACTGTCACCACCCCTCTTCCCAAGCTTAACCCCCAGGTGGTCATTTTGAGCATCACCAGAGTTCACTCTCTCTCTCTCTCTCTTCTCTTCAACATCTTCCCTTCCTTCCTTCCTTTGCCCTCTTCCTCACTTAGCCTCGGTCGGCCTATAGTCTCAACTTTATCTTGGCTTCGTCCCCCTCCTGTAGTTTTTTCCTTAGATGCTATGCATAGTTCTTCACCAGTGGACCTAGCCTCAAACACCATATCTGATTTCTTCGGTGCACTATTTTCCAGGTTATGCATAGATGCTCCTCCGAATTGAAGAGTTCTTACTGTATCACCTCCCGTTTGCTTGTCTCTTTTATCTGCAAGTTTGAGCGGACTTGTTACTTCCTTTTCCTCGTCTCCTACTGCCTTCTCGTTACTCCTTGATGCATTCCCTTCCTTCCTCCAAGTTGGTGCATCGCTTCCTGACCCATCAGAACCTCTACCCCAGCTGTATTGTCTACGTTCCCCTTGAGACAGATTCCCATCACTCCCCCTACTCCCACTCAGGTTTCTCCCATTGCTGCTGCGCCGCCCTTCATTCCATCTACCCCTTCCTCCTTCGTCCTTCTTATGATTCTCATCTGCTCGCATCCATGGACCGTATTGGGGTGCTTCGCCCCTCATCGGTTTCATGATGCACTCCTTTTCCCCATGTCCAATTATCCCACACGTGTAGCAAAAATCCAGCATATGCTCATACTCAAACCGACACCAGATCAACTCTATTTTCTTCTTCTTACTGCTCACTTCTCCCTCTGCTACCTCCACCAGAATGTTTCCATCTGTTTCCCTCTCCCTATACAGCACAAAACCCCACATGATCGGTTCTGTAATGTCCAGCTTCACTTTCACCCGAAGATACTTCCCCACAGCTCTCCCATCATGCCCTACATCCACATCGACTAGTTCATGCAAGCCATCTCCGATTCACTCACCTGTGTCCATGTTCATATACCCGAGTGGTAGTCCAAAGACACGGACCCATATTGGGATTAGGTTGAAATCATACTCATCTACCGTCTTCTCTGGGTCGAATTCCTCCATGACTAAGAGCTCTTTGTCAAACCACCACGGTCCCTCCTCCAGTGCACGCCTCCATCCCGTCGGTTGATGAAAAGTAAACAGGAATACATTGGATTCCACCTCATTGAAGTCCAGTGTTGGGGAATGTAGCAGAATTCAAAAAAATTCCTACGCTTCACCAAGATCAATCTAAGGAGATCATCTAGCAACGAGCATAAAGGTGTGCATCTACATACCCTTTGTAGATCGCATGTGGAAGCGTTCGAAGGAACGTGGATGACGGAGTCGTACTCGTCGTGATCCTCGTCACCGATGATCCCAGCGCCGAACGGACGGCACCTCCGCGTTCAACACACGTACGGTACAGCGATGTCTCCTCCTTCTTGATCCAGCAAGGGGGAGGAGAGGTTGATGGAGATCCAGCAGCACGGCGGCGTGGTGGTGGATGCAACCGGAAAAGCTGCAGGGCTTCGCCGAGACCCAACGGGAGGAGAAGGAGGCGTAACGGGGGGGGCCAGTGGCTGGGGTGCGGCTGCCCTCTCTCCCCCGCACTATATATAGGGGGGCAGGGGGCGCCGGCCCTAGGAGATCCAATCTCCTAGGGGGGGCGGCGGCCAGGGGGGATTTCTTACCCCCCAAGCCAAGGGGGCGCCCCCACCCCTAGGGTTTTAACCCTAGGCGCATGGGGCGGAGCCCATGAGGGGTGCGCCAGCCCACTAGGGGCTGGTCCCCCTCCCCCTACGGCCCATGGGGCCCTCAGGGATGGGTGGCCCCACCCGGTGGACCCCCGGGACCCTTCCGGTGGTCCCGGGACACTCCCGGTGACCCCCGGAACTCTCCCGATGGCCGAAACTGGACTTCCTATATATCATTCTTTACCTCCGGACCATTCCGGAACTCCTCATGATGTTCGGGATCTCATCCGGGACTCTGAACAACATTCGGGTTTCCGTGTGCATATATCTCTACAACCCTAGCGTCACCGAACCTTAAGTGTGTAGACCCTACGGGTTCGGGAGACACGCAGACATGACCGAGACGACTCTCCGGTCAATAACCAACAGCGGGATCTGGATACCCATGTTGGTTCCCACGTGTTCCTCGATGATCTCATCGGATGAACCACGATGTCAAGGATTCACTTAATCCCGTATGTTATTCCCTTTGTCCATCGGTATGGTACTTGCCCGAGATTCGATCGTCGGTATGCCCGATACCTTGTTCAATCTCGTCATGGCAAGTCTCTTTACTCGTTCCGTAATCCATCATCCAGTGACTAACTCCTTAGTCACATTGAGCTCATTATGATGATGTCTTACCGAGTGGGCCCAGAGATACCTCTCCGTCACATGGAGTGACAAATCCCAGTCTCGGTTCGTGCCAACGCAACAGACACTTTTGGAGATACCCGTTGCGTACCTATATAGCCACCCAGTTACGTTGTGAAGTTTGGCACACCCAAAGTATTCCTACGGTATCCGGGAGTTGCACAACCTCATGGTCTAAGGAACAAATACTTGACATTGGAAAAGCTTAAGCATTACGAACTATACGATCTCGTGCTAGGCTTAGGATTGGGTCTTGTCCATCACATCATTCTCATAATGATGTGATCCCGTTATCAATGACATCCAATGTCCATGGTCAGGAAACCGTGACCATCTGTTGATCAACGAGCTAGTAACTAGAGGCTTACTAGGGACACGTTGCGGTCTATGTATTCACACATGTATCGCTGTTTCCGTACAATACAATTCAAGCATGAATAATAGACAATTATCATGAACAAGGAAATATAATAATAATCCTTTTATTATTGCCTCTAGGGCATATTTCCAACAGTCTCCCACTTGCACTAGAGTCAATAATCTAGTTACATTGTGATGAATCGAACACCCATAGAGTTCTGGTGTTGATCATGTTTTGCCCGTGGAAGAGGTTTAGTCAACGGGTCTGCTATATTCAGATCCGTATGCACTTTACAAATATCTATGTCTCCATCTTGAACATAATTCCGGATGGAGTTGAAACGGTGCTTGATGGTTGGTCTTCTTGTGAAACCTGGGCTCCTTGGCAATGGCAATAGCTCCAGTGTTGTCACAGAAGAGAGTCATCGGGCTTGACGCGCTTGGAATGACTCCTAGGTCGGTGATGAACTCCTTCATCCAGACTCCTTCTTGCGCTGCTTCGCAAGCAGCTATGTACTCCGCTTCACATGTAGAATGCGTCACGACGCTCTGCTTGCAACTGCACCAGCTGACTGCTCCACCATTCAAAATATACACGTATCCGGTTTGTGACTTGGAGTCATCCAGATCTGTGTCGAAGCTAGCATCGACGTAACCCTTTACGACGAGCTCTTCTTCACCTCCATAAACGAGAAACATGTCCTTAGTCCTCTTCAGGTACTTTAGGATGTTCTTGACTGATGTCCAGTGTTCCATACCGGGATCACTTTGGTACCTCCCTACCAAACTTATGGCAAGGTTCACATCAGGTCTGGTACACAGCATGGCATACATGATAGAACCTATGGCTGAGGCATAGGGAATAACACTCATCTTTTCTCTATCTTCTGCCGTGGTCGGGGATTGAGCCGTGCTCAATCTCATACCTTGCAAAACAGGCAAGAACCGCTTCTTGGACTGATCCATATTGAACTTCTTCAATATCTTCTCAAGGTATGTGCTTTGTGAAAGACCAATGAGGCGTCTCGATCTATCTCTATAGATCTTGATGCCTAATATATAAGCAGCTTCTCCAAGGTCCTTCATTGAAAAACTCTTATTCAAGTAGGCATTTATGCTTTCCAAGAATTCTATATCATTTCCCATCAGCAGTATGTCATCCATATATAATATGAGAAATGCTACAGAGCTCCCACTCACTTTCTTGTAGATACAGGCTTCTCCCCAAGTCTGTATAAAGCCAAACGTTTTGATCACATCATTAAAGCGAATATTCCAACTCCGAGATTCTTGCACCAGCCCGTAGATCGAGCGCTGGAGCTTGCATACCTTGTTAGCATTCTCTGGATCGACAAAACCTTCTGGCTGCATCATATACAGCTCTTCCTTGAGGAAGCCATTAAGAAATGCCGTTTTGACGTCCATTTGCCATATCTCATAATCATAGAATGCGGCAATTGCTAACATGATTCGGACTGACTTCAGCATCGCTACGGGAGAGAAAGTCTCGTCGTAGTCAATCCCTTGAACTTGTCGATAACCCTTAGCGACAAGCCGAGCCTTATAGATGGTCATATTACCATCTGCGTGTGTCTTCTTCTTAAATATCCATTTATTTTCTATGCGTGCCGATCATCGGGCAAGTCCACCAAAGTCCATATTTTGTTTTCATACATGGATCCTATCTCGGATTTCATGGCTTCAAGCCATTTGTTGGAATTCGGGCCCGCCATCGCTTCTTCATAGTTCGAAGGTTCACCGTTGTCTAACAACATGATTTCCATGACAGGGTTACCGTACCACTCTGGTGCGGAACGTGTCCTTGTGGACCTTCGAAGTTCAGTAGTAACTTGATCGGTATCTTCATGATCATCATCATTAACTTCCTCCCTTGTCGGTGCAGGCACCTCAGGAACAATTTCCTGCGCTGCGCTACTTTCCGGTTCGGGAGGGGTGACTGTCACCTCATCAAGTTCTACTTTCCTCCCACTCACTTCTTTCGAGAGAAACTCTTTCTCCAGAAAGGATCCATTCTTGGCAACAAAGACCTTGCCTTCGGATCTGAGGTAGAAGGTGTACCCAATCGTTTCCATTGGGTATCCTATGAAGACGCATTTTTTCGATTTGGGTTCGAGCTTTTCAGGTTGAAGTTTCTTGACATAAGCATCGCAACCCCAAACTTTCAGAAACGACAGCTTAGGTTTCTTGCCAAAAAAAGTTCATACGGTGTCGTCTCAACGGATTTCGACGGAGCCCTATTTAAAGTGAATGTGGCAGTCTCTAAAGCATAACCTCAAAAGGATAGTGGTAAGTCGGTGAGAGACATCATAGATCGCACCATGTCCAACAGGGTACGATTTCGACGTTCGGACACACCATTACGCTGAGGTGTTCCGGGCGGTGTCAATTGTGAAACAATTCCACAGTTCCTTAGGTGCGTGCCAAATTCATGACTTAAATATTCACCCCCACGATCCAATTGTAAGAACTTTATTTTTCTGTCACATTGATTCTCAACCTCATTCTGAAATTCCTTGAACTTTTCAAAGGTCTCAGACTTGTGTTTCATCAAGTAGACATACCCATATCTACTCAAGTCATCTGTGAGGGTGAGAACATAACGATAGCCTCCGCGAACCTTGACACTCATTGGACCGCACACATCGGTATGTATGATTTCCAATAAGTTGGTTGCTCGCTCCATTGTTCCGGAGAACGGAGTCTTGGTCATCTTGCCCAAGAGGCATGGTTCGCACGTGTCAAATGATTCATAATCAAGAGACTCTAGAAGTCCATCTGCATGGAGCTTCTTCATACGTTTGACACCGATATGACCAAGGCGGCAATGCCACAAGTATGTGGGACTATCGTTGTCAACTTTACATCTTTTGGCATTCACACTATGAATATGTGTATCATCACGTTCGAGATTCATCAAAAATAAACCATTGACCAGCGGGGCATGACCATAAAACATATCTCTCAAATAAATAGAACAACCATTATTCTCGGATTTAAATGAGTAGCCATCTCGCATCAAATGAGATCCAGATACAATGTTCATGCTCAAAGCTGGTACTAAATAACAATTATTAAGGTTTAAAACTAATCCCGAGGGTAGATGTAGATGTAGCGTGCCGACGGCGATCACATCGACCTTGGAACCATTCCCGACGCGCATCGTCACCTCGTCCTTCGCCAGTCTCCGCTTATTCTGCAGCTCCTGCTTTGAGTTACAAATGTGAGCACTGCACCGGTATCAAATACCCAGGAGCTACTACGAGCGCTCGTAAGGTACACATCAATAACATTTATATCACATATACCTTTGACGTTGCCGGTCTTCTTGTCTGCTAAGTATTTGGGGCAGTTCCGCTTCCAGTGACCCGTTCCCTTGCAATAAAAACACTCAGTCTCAGGCTTGGGTCCATTCTTTGGCTTCTTCCCGGCAACTGGCTTACCGGGCGCGGCAACTCCTTTGCCGTCCTTCTTGAAGTTCTTCTTACCCTTGCCCTTCTTGAACTTAGTGTTTTTATTCACCATCAACACTTGATGTTCTTTCTTGATCTCCACCTCCGCTGATTTCAGCATTGAATACACCTCGGGAATGGACTTCTCCATCCCTTGCATATTGAAGTTCAACACGAAGCTCTTGTAGCTTGGTGGGAGCGACTGAAGGATTCTGTCAACGACCGCTTCGTCGGGGAGATTCATTCCCAACTGAGACAAGAGGTTGTGCAACCCAGACAACTTGAGTATGTGCTCACCGACAGAACTATTTTCCTCCATCTTACAGCTATAGAATGCGTTGGAGACATCATATCTCTCAACTCGGGCATGAGCCTGGAAAACCATTTTCAGCTCTTGGAACATCTCATATGCTCCGTGGTGCTCGAAACGCTTTTGGAGCCCCGATTCTAAGTTGTAGAGCATGCCGCACTGAACCAGGGAGTAATCGTCACAACGCGACTGCCAAGCGTTCATAACATCTTGGTTTGCCGGGGCGGGAGCTGAAGGAAATATGCCCTAGAGGCAATAATAAAGTTATTATTTATTTCCTTATATCATGATAAATGTTTATTATTCATGCTAGAATTGTATTAACTGGAAACTTAGTACATGTGTGAATACATAGACAAAACAGAGTGTCCCTAGTATGCCTCTACTAGACCAGCTCATTGATCAAAGATGGTTATGTTTCCTAGCCATAGACATGAGTTGTCATTTGATCAACGGGGTCACATCATTAGGAGAATGATGTGATGGACAAGACCCATCCGTTAGCTTAGCAACTTGATCGTTTAGTTTTATTGCTATTGCTTTCTTCATGACTTATACATGTTCCTATGACTATGAGATTATGCAATTCCCGAATACCGGAGGAACACTTTGTGTGCTACCAAACGTCACAACGTAACTGGGTGATTATAAAGGTACTCTACAGGTGTCTCCAAAGGTACTTGTTGGGTTGGCGTATTTCGAGATTAGGATTTGTCACTCCGATTGTCGGAGAGGTATCTCTGGGCCCACTCGGTAATGCACATCACTATAAGCCTTGCAAGCATTGCAGCTAATGAGTTAGTTGCGGGATGATGTATTACGGAATGAGTAAAGACTTGCCGGTAACGAGATTGAACTAGGTATTGAGATACCGACGATCGAATCTCGGGCTAGTAACATACCGATGACAAAGGGAACAACGTATGTTGTTATGCGGTTTGACCGATAAAGATCTTCGTAGAATATGTGGGAGCCAATATGAGCATCCAGATTCCGCTATTGGTTATTGACCGGAGACGTGTCCCGGTCATGTCTACATAGTTCTCGAACCCGTAGGGTCCGCACGCTTAAGGTTTCGATGACAGTTTTATTATGAGTTTATGAGTTTTGATGTACCGAAGGAGTTCGGAGTCCCGGATGAGATCGGGGACATGACGAGGAGTCTCGAAATGGTCGAGACGTAAAAATCGATATATTGGACGACTATATTCGGACATCGGAAAGGTTCCGAGTGATTCGGGTATTTTCGGAGTACCGGGGAGTTACGGGAATAGAGGAGAGAGGCCAAAAGGAAGGAGGCGCGTGGCCCCCTTCTGGTCCGAATTGGACAAGGGGTGCAGCCCCCTTTTCCTTCTCCCTCTCCCCCTCTTTCCTTCTCTCCTACTCCGGAAAGGAAAGGGGAATCCTACTAGGACTTGGGAGTCCTAGTAGGACTCCCCACACTTGGCGCGCCCCTTCTAGGGCCCGCCTCTCCCTCCCTCCTTTATATACGGGGGCAGGGGGGCACCTCTAGACACAACAGTTGATCTCATGATCTCTTAGCCGTGTGCGGTGCCCCCCTCCACCACAGTTCTCCTCGATAATATTGTAGCGGTGCTTAGGCGAAGCCCTGCGACGGTAGAACATCAAAATCGTCACCACGCCGTCGTGCTGACGGAACTCTTCCTCGACACTCGGTTGGATCGGAGTTCGAGGGACGTCATCGAGCTGAACGTGTGCTAGAACTCGGAGGTGCCGTAGTTTCGGTGCTTGATCGGTCGGGCCGTGAAGACGTACGACTACATCAACCGCGTTGTTCTAACGCTTCCGCTTCCGGTCTACGAGGGTACGTAGACACACTCTTCCCTCTCGTTGCTATGCATCTGGTAGATAGATCTTGCGTGATCGTAGGAAAATTTTAAAATACTACGTTCCCCAATAGTGGCATCATGAGCTAGGTCTATGCGTAGATGATATGCACGAGTAGAACACAATGAGTTGTGGGCGATACTAGTCATACTGCTTACCAGCATGTCATACTTTGCTTCGGCGGTATTGTGAGATGAAGCGGCCCGGACCGACATTACGCGTACGCTTACGCGAGACTGGTTTCACCGTTACGAGCACTCGTTGCTTAAAGGTGACTGGCGGGTGTCTGTCTCTCTCACTTTAGCTGAAACAAGTGTGGCTACGCCCGGTCCTTGTGAAGGTTAAAACAGCACATACTTGACGAAACATCGTTGTGGTTTTGTATGCGTAGGTAAGAACGGTTCTTGCTAAGCCCGTAGCAGCCACGTAAAACTTGCAACAACAAAGTAGAGGACATCTAACTTGTTTTTGCAGGGCATGTTGTGATGTGATATGGTCAAGACATGATGAGTTATATGGTTTTGTATGAGATGATCATGTTTTGTAATGTTATCGGCAACTGGCAGGAGCCATATGGTTGTCGCTTTATTGTATGAAATGCAATCGCCATGTAATTGCTTTACTTTATCACTAAGCGGTAGCGATAGTCGTAGAAGCAATAGTTGGCGAGACGACAACGATGCTACGATGGAGATCAAGGTGTCGCGCCGGTGACGAAGGTAATCATGACGGTGCTTTGGAGATGGAGATCAAAAGCACAAGATGATGATGGCCATATCATGTCACATATTTTGATTGAATGTG
This sequence comes from Secale cereale, assembly GCA_902687465.1. Lineage (NCBI taxonomy): Eukaryota > Viridiplantae > Streptophyta > Magnoliopsida > Poales > Poaceae > Secale > Secale cereale. The sequence goes on from LR738713.1 coordinate 625,621,870, forward strand.
ATGTTTATCTTATTATGCTTCTTATTTTTGCTTAGAACGACGGTAGCATTATAAGATGATCCCTTACTAAATTTCAAGGTATAAGTGTTCTCCCTGAGTATGCACCGTTGCGAAAGTTCGTCGTGCCGAGACACCACGTGATGATCGGGTGTGATAAGCTCTACGTTCAAATACAACGGGTGTAAGCCAGTTTTGCACACGCAGAATACTCGGGTTAAACTTGACGAGCCTAGCATATGCAGATATGGCCTCGGAACACTGGAGACCGAAAGGTCGAGCGTGAATCATATAGTAGATATGATCAACATAAGATGTTCACCATTGAAAACTACTCCATCTCACGTGATGATCGGACATGGTTTAGTTGATTTGGATCACGTGATCATTTAGATGACTAGAGGGATGTCTATCTAAGTGGGAGTTCTTAAGTAATATGATTAAATTGAACTTTAATTTATCATGAACTTAGTCCTTGTAGTATTAGCATATCTACGTTGTAGATCAATAGCTCACGATGTTGCTCCCCGTTAATTTTTTATATGTTCCTAGAGAAAACTAAGTTGAAAGATGTTAGTAGCAATGATGCGGACTAGGTCCGTGATCTGAGGATTATCCTCATTGCTGCACAGAAGAATTATGTCCTTGATGCACCGCTAGGTGACAGACCTATTGCAGGAGCAGATGTAGACGTTATGAACGTTTTGACAAAAGCTCGGTATGATGACTACTTGATAGTTTAAGTGCACCATGCTTTACGGCTTAGAACCGGGACTTCAAAAACGTTTTGAACGCCACGGAGCATATAAGATGTTCCAAGAGTTGAAATTAGTATTTCATACTCATGCCCGTGTCGAGAGGTATAAGACCTCTGACAGTACTTTGCCTACAAGATGGAGGAGAATAGCTCAACCAGTGAGCATGTGCTCAGATTGTCTGGGTACTACAATTACTTGAATCAAGTGGGAGTTAATCTTCCAGATAAGATAGTAATTGACAAAGTTCTCTAGTCACTATCACCGAGTTAGTAGAACTTCGTGATGAACTATAATACGCAAGGGATGACGAAGTTAATTCCCGATCTCTTCGCGATGCTGAAATCGGCGGAGGTAGAAATCAAGAAAGAGCATCAAGTGTTGATGGTTAATAAGACCACTTGTTTCAAGTAAAGGCCAAAGGGATAGAAGGGGAACTTCAAGAAGAATGACAAGCAAGTTGTCACTCCCATGAAGAAACCCAAAAGCTAAACTCAAGCTTGAAACTAAGTGCGTCTACTGCAAAGGAAATGGTCACTGGAAGTGGAACTGCCCTAGATACTTGGCGGATAAGAAGGATGGCAAAGTGAACAAAGGTATATTTGATATACAGATTATTGATGTGTATTTTACTAGTGCTCATAGCAACCCCTCGGTATTTGATACTGGTTCAGTTGCTAAAGAGTAGTAACTCGAAATGGGAGTTGCATAATGAACAGAAACTAGTTAAAGGATAAAGTGATGATGTGTATTAGAAGTAGTTCCAAGATTGATATGATCATCCTCGCACACTCCCTATACTTTCGGGATTAGTGTTGAACCTAAATAAGTGTTATTTGGTGTTTGTGTTGAGCATGAATATGATTTGATCATGTTTATTGCAATACGGTTATTCATGTAAGTTAGAGAATAATTGTTGTTCTGTTTACATGAATAAAACCTTCTATGGTCATACACCCAATGAAAATGGTTTGTTGGATCTCGATCGTGTGATACACATATTCATAATATTGAAGCCAAAAGATGCAAGGTTAATAATGATAGTGCAACTTATTTGTGGCACTGCCGTTTAGGTCACATTGGTGTAAAGCGCATGAAGAAACTCCATAGTGATGGACTTTTGGAATCACTTGATTATGAATCACTTGGTGCTTGCGAACCATGCCTCATGGACAAGATGACTAAAACTCCGTTCTCCGGAACTGTGGAGCGAGCAACAGAGTTGTTGGAAATCATACATACTGATGTATGCAGACCAATGAGTGTTGAAGCTCGCGGCGGGTATCGTTATTTTCTGACCTTCACTAATGATTTGAGCAGATATGGGTATATCTACTTAATGAAGTACAAGTCTGAAACATTTGAAAAGTTCAAAGAATTTCAGAGTGAAGTAGAGAATCATCGTAACAAGAAAATAAAGTTTCTACGATCTAATCGTGGAGGAGAATATTTGAGTTACGAGTTTGGTCTTCATTTGAAACAATGTGGAATAGTTTCACAACTCACGCCACCCGGAACACCACAGCGTAATGATGTGTCCGAACGTCATAACCGTACTTTATTAGATATGGTGCGATCGATGATGTCTCTTACCGATCTACAACTATCGCTTTTGGGGTTATGCATTAGAGACAGCTACATTCACGTTAAATAGGGCACCATCTAAATCCGTGGAGATGACATCGTATGAACTGTGGTTTGACGAGAAACCTAAGCTGTCATTTCTCTAAGTTTGGGACTGCGATGCTTATGTGAAAAAGTTTCAACATGATAAGCTCGAACCCAAATCGGAGAAGTAAATCTTCATAGGATACCCAAAAGAAACTGTTGGGTACACCTTCTATCACAGATCCGAAGGCAAGGTCTTTGTTGCTAAGAGTGGATCCTTTCTAGAGAAGGAGTTTCTCTCGAAAGAAGTGGGTGGGAGGAAAGTAGAACTTGATGCGGTAATTGTACCTTCTCCCGAATTGGAAAGTGGAACATCACAGAAACTAGTTCCAGTGATTCTTACACCAATTAGTGAGGAAGCTAATGATGATGATCATGAAACTACAGATCAAGTTTCTGCTGAACTTCGTAGATCAACCAGAGTTCGTTCAGCACCAGAGTGGTACGGCAACCCGGTTCTGGAAGTCATGTTACTGGACCATGATGAACCTACGAACTATGAGGAAGCGATGATGAGCCCAGATTCCGCGAAATGGCTTGAGGCCATGAAATCTGAGATGGGATCCATGTATGAGAACAAAGTATGGACTTTGGTTGACTTGCCCGATGGTCGGCAAGCCATTGAAAATAAATGGATCTTTAAGAGGAAGACTGACGCCGATGGTAATGTTACTGTCTACAAAGCTCGACTTGTTGCGAAAGGTTTTTGACAAGTTCAAGGTGTTGACTACGATGAGATTTTCTCACCCGTAGCGATGCTTAAGTCTGTCCGAATCATGTTAGCAATTGCCACATTTTATGAAATCTGGCAAATGGATAACGAAACTACGTTCTTTAATGGGTTTATTAAAGAAAAGTTGTATATGATGCAACCAGAATGTTTTGTCAATCCTAAAGGTGCTAGCAAATTGTGCAAGCTCCAGCGATCCATCTATGGACTGGTACAAGCATCTCGGAGTTGGAATATACGCTTTGATAAGTTGATCAAAGCATATAGATTTATACAGACTTGCGGTGAAGCCTGTATTTACAAGAAGTGAGTGGGAGCACTACAACCTTTCTGATAAGTATATGTGAATGACATATTGTCGATCGGAAATGATGTACAATTTTCTGAAAAGCATAAAGGAGTGTTTGAAAGGAGTTTTTCAAAGAAAGACCTTGGTGAAGCTGCTTACAAATTGAGCATCAAGATCTATAGAGATAGATCAAGACGCTTGATAAGACTTTCGATAAGTACATACCTTGATAAGATTTTGAAGTAGTTCAAAATGTATCAGTCAAAGAAGGAGTTCTTGGCTGACTTGTAAGGTGTGAAGTTGAGTAAGACTCAAAGCCAGACCACGGCAGAAAAATATAGAGAGAATGAAGTCATTCCCTATGCCTCAGCCATAGGTTCTATAAAGTATGCCATGCTGTGTACCAAAAATTTTGTGTACCTTGCCATAAGTTTGACAAGGAGGTACAATAGTGATCCAGGAGTAGATCACTGTACAACGGTCAAAATTATCCTGAGTAACTGGATGACTAAGGAAATGTTTCTCGATTATGGAGGTGATAAAGAGTTCGTCGTAAAGGGTTACGCTGATGCAAGCTTTGACACTAAATCCATATGACTCTAAGTATCAATCTGGATGCGTATTGAAAGTGGGAGCAATTAGCTAGAGTAGCTCCATGCAGAGCATTGTAGACATAGAAATCTGCAAAATACATACGAATCTGAATATAACAGACCCGCTGACTAAACTTCTCTCACGAAGCAAAACATGATCACACCTTAGTACTCTTTGGGTGTTAATCACATGGCGATGTGAACTAGATTGTTGACTCTAGTAAACCCTTTTGGGTATTGGTCGCATGGCGATGAGAACTATGGGTGTTAGTCACATGGTGATGTGAACTATTGGTGTTAATCACATGGTGATGTGATCTAGATTATTGACTCTAGTGCAAGTGGGAGACTGAAGGGAATATGCCCTAGAGGCAATAATAAAGTTATTATTTATTTCCTTATATCATGATAAATGTTTATTATTCATGCTAGAATTGTATTAACTGGAAACTTAGTACATGTGTGAATACATAGACAAAACAGAGTGTCCCTAGTATGCCTCTACTAGACTAGCTCATTGATCAAAGATGGTTATGTTTCCTAGCCATAGACATGAGTTGTCATTTGATCAACGGGGTCACATCATTAGGAGAATGATGTGATGGACAAGACCCATCCGTTAGCTTAGCAACTTGATCGTTTAGTTTTATTGCTATTGCTTTCTTCATGACTTATACATGTTCCTATGACTATGAGATTATGCAACTCCCGAATACCGGAGGAACACTTTGTGTGCTACCAAACGTCACAACGTAATTGGGTGATTATAAAGGTACTCTACAGGTGTCTCAAAAGGTACTTGTTGGGTTGGTGTATTTCGAGATTAGGATTTGTCACTCCGATTGTCGGAGAGGTATCTCTGGGCCCACTCGGTAATGCACATCACTATAAGCCTTGCAAGCATTGCAGCTAATGAGTTAGTTGCGGGATGATGTATTACGGAACGAGTAAAGAGACTTGCCGGTAACGAGATTGAACTAGGTATTGAGATACCGACGATCGAATCTCGGGCTAGTAACATACCGATGACAAAGGGAACAACGTATGTTGTTATGCGGTTTGACCGATAAAGATCTTCGTAGAATATGTGGGAGCCAATATGAGCATCCAGGTTCCGCTATTGGTTATTGACCGGAGACGTGTCTCGGTCATGTCTACATAGTTCTCGAACCCGTAGGGTCCGCACGCTTAAGGTTTCGATGACAGTTTTATTATGAGTTTATGAGTTTTGATGTACCGAAGGAGTTCGGAGTCCCGGATGAGATCGGGGACATGACGAGGAGTCTTGAAATGGTCGAGACGTAAAAATCGATATATTGGACGACTATATTCGGACATCGGAAAGGTTCCGAGTGATTCGGGTATTTTCGGAGTACCGGGGAGTTACGGGAATAGAGGAGAGAGGCCAAAAGGAAGGAGGCGCGTGGCCCCCTTCTGGTCCGAATTGGACAAGGGGTGCAGCCCCCTTTTCCTTCTCCCTCTCCCCCTCTTTCCTTCTCTCCTACTCCGGAAAGGAAAGGGGAATCCTACTAGGACTTGGGAGTCCTAGTAGGACTCCCCACACTTGGCGCGCCCCTTCTAGGGCCCGCCTCTCCCTCCCTCCTTTATATACGGGGGCAGGGGGGCACCTCTAGACACAACAGTTGATCTCATGATCTCTTAGCCGTGTGCGGTGCCCCCCTCCACCACAGTTCTCCTCGATAATATTGTAGCGGTGCTTAGGCGAAACCCTGCGACGGTAGAACATCAAAATCGTCACCACGCCGTCGTGCTGACGGAACTCTTCCTCGACACTCGGCTGGATCGGAGTTCGAGGGACGTCATCGAGCTGAACGTGTGCTAGAACTCGGAGGTGCCGTAGTTTCGGTGCTTGATCGGTCGGGCCGTGAAGACGTACGACTACATCAACCGCGTTGTTCTAACGCTTCCGCTTCCGGTCTACGAGGGTACGTAGACACACTCTTCCCTCTCGTTGCTATGCATCTGGTAGATAGATCTTGCGTGATCGTAGGAAAATTTTAAAATACTACGTTCCCCAACAGGAGCGTCACCTAGTGGTGCTTCTAGGACATAAGTTTTCTTGGCAGCTATGAGGATGATCCTCAGGTTACGGACCCAGTCCGTATAGTTGCTACCATCGTCTTTCAGCTTGGATTTTTCTAGGAACGCGTTGAAGTTGAGGGTGACATGAGCGTGGGCCATTTGATCTACAAGACATATTGTAAAGAATTTAGACTAAGTTCATGACAATTAAGTTCATCTAATCAAATTTTAATGAACTCCCACTCAGATTGACATCTCTCCAGTCTTCTAAGTGATACATGATCCGAATCGACTAGCCCGTGTCCGATCATCACGTGAGACGGACTAGTCATCAACGGTGAACATCTTCATGTTGACTGTATCATCTATACGACTCATGTTCGACCTTTCGGTCTTCCTTGTTTCGAGGCAATGTCTGTACATGCTAGGCTCGTCAAGTGAACCCTAAGTGTATTGCGTGTGTAAATCTGGCTTACACCCGTTGTATGCGAACGTTAGATCCCATCACACCCGATCATCATGTGGTGCTTCGGAACAACGATCCTTAGCAACGGTGCACAGTTAGGGGGAACACAATTCTTGAAATTTTCAGTGAGAGATCATCTTATTTACTACCATCGTTCTAAGTAAACAAGATGTATAAACATGATAAACATCACATGCAATCAAATAAAGTGACTTGATATGGCCAATATCATTTTGCTCCTTTGATCTCCATCTTCGGGGCACCATGATCATCTTTGTCACCGGCATGACACCATGATCTCCATCATCATGATCTCCATCATCGTGTCTTCATGAAGTCGTCACGCCAACTATTACTTCTACTACTATGGCTAATGTTTAGCAATAAAGTAAAGTGATTACATGGCGTTATTCAGTGACACGCAGGTCATACAATAATTAAGACAACTCCTATGGCTCCTGCCGGTTGTCATTTTCATCGACATGCAAGTCGTGATTCCCTATTACAAGAACATGATCAATCTCATACATCACATATATCATTCATCACATCTTCTTGGCCATATCACATCACATAGCACATGTTGCAAGAATAAGTTAGACGACCTCTAATTGTTGTTGCAAGTTTTTACGTGGCTTCTATAGGTTTTCTAGCAAGAACGTTTCTTACCTACGCCAAAACCACAACGTGATATGTCAATTTCTATATACCCTTCATAAGGACCATTTTCATCGAATCCGATCCGACTAAAGTGGGAGAGACACACACCCGCCAGCCACCTTAAGCAACTAGTGCATGTCTGTCGGTGGAACCAGTCTCACGTACGCGTACGTGTAAGGTCGGTCCGGGCCGCTTCATCCCACGATGCCGCCGAATCAAGATTGGACTAGTAACGGCAAGGGAATTCAACAAAATCAACGCCCACAACTTGTTTGTGTTCTACTCATGCAAGATGCTACGCAAAGACCTAGCTCAGATGCCACTGTTGGGGAACGTAGCAGAATTCAAAAAAAATCCTACGCTTCACCAAGATCAATCTAAGGAGATCATCTAGCAACGAGCATAAAGGAGTGCATCTACATACCCTTTGTAGATCGCGTGCGGAAGCGTTCGAAGGAACGCGGATGATGGAGTCGTACTCGTCGTGATCCTCGTCACCGATGATCTCAGCGCCGAACGGACGGCACCTCCGCGTTCAACACACATACGGTACAGCGACGTCTCCTCCTTCTTGATCCAGCAAGGGGGGAGGAGAGGTTGATGGAGATCCAGCAGCACGACGGCGTGGTGGTGGATGCAACCAGAAAAGCTGCAGGGCTTCGCCGAGACCCTGCGGGAGGAGAAGGACGTGTAACAGGGGGAGAGGCGCCAGGGGCTGGGGTGCGGCTGCCCTCTCTCACCCCACTATATATAGGGGGCCAGGGGGGCGCCGGCCCTAGGAGATCCAATCTCCTTGGGGGGCGGCGGCCAGGGGGGATTTCTTACCCCCCCCCCCAAGCCAAGGGGGGCGCCCCCACCCCTAGGGTTTTAACCCTAGGCGCATGGGAGGAGCCCATGAGGGATGCGCCAGCTCACTAGGGGCTGGACCCCCTCCCCCTACGGCCCACGGGGCCCTCCGGGATGGGTGGCCCCACCCGGTGGACCCCCGGGACCCTTCCGGTGGTCCCGGGACACTCCCGGTGACCCCCAGAACTCTCCCGATGGCCGAAACTGGACTTCCTATATATCATTCTTTACCTCCGGACCATTCCGGAACTCCTCGTGACGTCCGGGATCTCATCCGGGACTCCGAACAACATTCCGGTTTCCGTGTGCATATCTCTACAACCCTAGCGTCACCGAACCTTAAGTGTGTAGACCCTACGGGTTCGGGAGACACGCAGACATGACCGAGACGACTCTCCGGTCAATAACCAACAGCGGGATCTGGATACCCATGTTGGTTCCCACGTGTTCCTCGATGATCTCATCGGATGAACCACGATGTCAAGGATTCACTTAATCCCGTATGTTATTCCCTTTGTCCATCGGTATGGTACTTGCCCGAGATTCGATCGTCGGTATGCCCGATACCTTGTTCAATCTCGTCATGGCAAGTCTCTTTACTTGTTCTGTAATCCATCATCCCGTGACTAACTCCTTAGTCACATTGAGCTCATTATGATGATGTCTTACCGAGTGGGCCCAGAGATACCTCTCCGTCACACGGAGTGACAAATCCCAGTCTCGGTTCGTGCCAACCCAACAGACACTTTCGGAGATACCCGTTGCGTACCTTTATAGCCACCCAGTTACGTTGTGACGTTTGGCACACCCAAAGTATTCCTACGGTATCCGGGAGTTGCACAACCTCATGGTCTAAGGAACAAATACTTGACACTGGAAAAGCTTAAGCATTACGAACTATACGATCTCGTGCTAGGCTTAGGATTGGGTCTTGTCCATCACATCATTCTCCTAATGATGTGATCTCGTTATCAATGACATCCAATGTCCATGGTCAGGAAACCGTGATCATCTGTTGATCAACGAGCTAGTAACTAGAGGCTTACTAGGGACACATTGCGGTCTATGTATTCACACATGTATCGCGGTTTCCGTACAATACAATTCAAGCATGAATAACAGACAATTATCATGAACAAGGAAATATAATAATAATCCTTTTATTATTGCCTCTAGGGCATATTTCCAACATCCAGACCCTTAATGGGGCACCAAATCCTCCCCAAGGTTTGTCCAATCACGCTTGCATGTGCAGGTTTCTCCGAGAAAAGTTTGCCCATCGCCTGAGGTTCATCTGACGCCCAACCGACTCCCTTCCCTCTGTCCTCCTCACCGATCTTCAGCCCTCTCTTCTCCGCCTCCGACAACTTCAACCCTCTCATCAGGCCCACGACTCCTTCCATCTCCTTCCCTCCGCCTCCAAGTTTCCAGAGACAGAACCCTAGGGGCAGATTCGATGGTGTACGACCGCGGTCCCCAACCCGCAGAAGGCTTATTGTGGATGGGATGGGTGGGAGGCCAGCTGTTGTGACGCTGGGTGGGTGTAGCAGAGAGCGGCGGCTGCCGGAGGGAAGGAGGAGGATCGACAAGCTAAGGCTCACCGCCGACAGGAACCCTAGCACCGACGCGATCGCCCTCAGGATCGCCACTCCGGAAATTACGCCAACCGCCATCGTAAGGGGCGGAGTGGTACTTGTTCATGATTTCGCCATTTTCCTCATCAACTTATGTCATGAATTTTTGTAGGTAGTTCATATTCTTCAATTAGCACATCGGCAGGCCATTCATACCGCAGCTACACAAGACTGATTGGGCATGTATCATCCAATTAATTGAAGCGTGGGTATTGGAGTAATTAAATGAAACCAAATTGACCTGATTGGGTAGAAAACCAAATTTGCTTTGTATATGCAATGCATTTTTTTAACACATTGTAGACACGGAAGCTCATATACATATGTACACTCATCTCTATGAACACATACATAAATCTTACCTCTATGAACATTTCCGAAAGACCGAACCGACACATCATCTTGAGATTAAAAAAGTTGTCACAGATGCTTTCGTAGTCGACGAAAACCCTCCCGCTAAATGTACATCTCCTAAAGTTTGAAATAAATCCTAAAGAATGCGACCCTCAATACCAAGTCTAGGACTTAGATCTTGGTGAATTGGTTTTACCACAAAGAGTCTAACCATCTAAGCCGTCCATGACCATGTGCGAGCGGTGCGACCGCACCGGGCCCCCATTCTTCAGGGGCCCCTAAATTTTGGGCCTAGTTATATTTCCTGGTAGGCTATTTTCCTTGCTTGTTTGCTTTTTGTCTTGCCGGCCTGGTTTGATCGCCTGAGCCTCTCCCAAACTCTCTCCCAATCAGGGCCTTCTCACGGTGATTTAGGTCGTCCCGTCGTTTCCGGTCTTCCCGAGTCATCCGACTAGATCTGCTATTCTGCTTGCCGTCAGCACCGCAAGGACCAGGAGGGCAGGGGCGACGCTACAGAATCGGTGCCATGAATTTGAGCAGGAATCGAGGCTAGGTGCCAACACTGTCAAGCTAAGCACAAGCTAGCCAGCCGCTGGTTGAGCGCCAAGGCTAGTGCCAGATCGATAAGGAGATTAATTTACGCATCACTGACCAGTCGATGTCCATCAGGTGCGCCCAATCCAAAGCCGATTTGTTTTAGACTATTTTCTCTATCAAATAATTTAGTGGCTAATGAGTATACGGAACATGTGCAATAGTTCTCTGGTTAATTAGCAAAATTGCTATATGTTCTTTGCTAATTGGGTGAAGTATTTGGGGGAAGATTATATACTCCCCAAATATTGTATGAAAAAACACATATGTAAAGTAGTAGTATAATTTAAGTGGGAGTATGTTTTATGTAAAAGATTCTTTTTTATTTTACGCCCAATTCTCGTTTCGCACCGGGGCCCCGAATTTCTGGAGATGGCCCTGGCTACGCTCAGTTCGTTGTATGGGTTTATAAATGTCATAGAAACTTAGAAGGAGGGAATACTACACTACTACATGTACGTCTGGATTTTCTTTCCAGATTGGACCACAGATTTATTTTGCTCTTTTTACTTTTATATCCAACTTAGAATTATTATTATTTTGAAACATCAGTACATACACAAGTGCTCATATACACACGCATACACTCATCCCTATGAACGCACACACGCACACCCTACCCCTATTAGCACCTCCGAAAGACTGAGCCGGCATATCATCTTGAGATTTACGAAGTCATCATGGGCGCCTCGTCGTCGACGGGAACGTCTCCTCTCACTGAATGTGCATCGCCGGAAATACTGAAATAAATCCAGGAATAAATGCGACCACCAGGATTTGAACCCTGGTGGGCTGGGGATACCATAGTCCCTCTAACCATCCAACCATAGGTTGGTTCGCATATCCAACTTAGAATCGATGGCTTAGTTTGCATGTTTGAGCCAATATTATACCAAAGGGCTATACGTAGGCCTCGAAAAAAAATAGTGTCATTTTACTGGGAAGGAAGAAGGAGGTCGTGGCGGGGTTAGAGCATATACAGCCGGATTTGGCAAATCTGACCCCCTCAAACGCACGCGAGCGCGCCCAGGCGTGTCAACGGACAGTGACCGGCCACGCCTTAAAAACTGTATTCGGACAGTGACCGGCCACGCCTTAAAAAAATGCATTCCATATTCGGTTACCTCAAATTAGAAATCTCAAATCCATATTATTATATGCAACGTGAAACCTAATCTAAGCGGAGCTCGCCCGGTTTCGATCTCCGCTCGACCGGCTCCTCCGTGGCCTTGTACGGTGGCCGACCGCGCTCCTCAGAGTGTTGGTCCAGTCGGCGGCAAGGTAGAGTAGGGCATGGGACACGAGCTGGCTCACTGGACTCAAGGCGACGCCGTCTCACATGCCCTACTCTTCCTCTTCAGAGCCCGGAACCCAAACGGTGCCAGTGGACGCCAGATCGATGACGGATCCGTCCTGGGACGATCTGAGGACGTCAACGATGATGCGGTTGCGGCGCCTGGACTGATCCGCCATACGGGGCGCCGAAGAATGCGACTCCGCCTTGCCGACGTCTACCGCTGCCTCCTGCGCCCGGCGCCTTGCACGGTCGGCACACCGTGCCATGGCCTCATCAAACGAGGCCCATGGTGCGTCCCCATGCTCGGTGCGCCAATGGAGGGGTTGCACGTCCTCCAGTGCGTTTGGACGCTAGACGGACCGCATGGCCTCCGGCGAGGCAGCTATGGCTGGCCTAGCGCCGGATCCATGCGTCATTTGGGCGGACGCAATTGATTCCCGACTGAAGGACTCAGAGCGTTGCCTCGCACGGGCCTCCTCTCGGGAGCGGCGAAGCGCAAGTCGGTCGGCCATCTCCTCCTCGGGGCCGCGTGGGATGAGCTCTGGGTCGATGAATCTGGAGGTGAAGGACTTGGATCCGCTGCCCGCCATGCCGGAGACAGCCGGAAGGAGCCGAAGACGAGTTTGGGTGGCGAAGTGGAGTGGAGGGGAGGGGAGTGAAAGGGATAGGGTTTGGTCCGGCAAACGGATAGGGAGAAATTTATGTGGAGTCGGATGGGCCAGCATGAGCCGGATCCGACGTGGCGGGCGTGCCCGGGCGCCCTCATATCCATCCCCTATTTGAGCTGGATATGAGAGGCGACGGTTAGTTTGTTGTATGTGTTTGTAGATGTATTGATTTCACCGCAAAGAGCCTAATCATCTGAGCTATTCATTGTATGGGATCGTAGATGTCATAGAAACCCAAAAGGCGGGAATACTACACTACTACGGGCTTCAAGAATTAAAAATTTGATGGAAATGATCTATTTGATTGGATGTGAGGGGAGAAACAAATGGGTATCAACTTACAGGTGGTAGTGGTGAGTAATTTTCCCCCAACTCCATCTTCTAGAGTTTTTTGGAGCACCTCCTCACGAGCTTCAGAAAAAACTGGGAGTTGTACCCCATGATCTAGTTTTTTTGTGGAACGGTATATCGTGGAGCTACCCTGTTTGGCCTGTGTTCACTGAAGCAGAGCTGGATTTTAAGAAGAAGAGCAGTCCCAAACATTCTACATGTACATGTGGATTTTCTTTCCATATTGGACCGCAGATTTATTTTGCTCTTTTAACTTTTATATCCAACTTAGAATCGATGGCTTGAGCCTGTTTGGGACTGCTCTGCTCCTTAATATTCAGTTCCGCTCTAGAAAACACAAGCCAAACGGGGTAGCTTCACGATATGCCGCTCCACAAAAAAATTAGAAACTGAGGTACAACTCTTAGTTTTTTATGAAGCTTATGAGGATGTGCTCCAAAAAACTCTAGAAGCTGGAGTTGAGAAAAATTACCCACCACTGCCATCAGTAAGTGGATACCCCTTTGTTTTTCCTCTCTTATCCAATCAAATAGATTCTTTTCACCAAATTTCTCATTCTTGAAGTTGGAGCTACATGAAAGCCAAACATTCTCTTTCATAGTGCTATAACTTTTATATGAAACTGCTCTGTACAACAGGGGCCATGCGTAGGTCACAAAAAAATGGAGTGAGTCGATTTTACTAGGAAGGAAGAAGAAGGTCGTGGCGGAGCTCGAGGTTAAGCACGCAATGACGTTGTGAGGACTTACAGACAAGAATCACTATTTTTTATGGTAACCGTTTAGGAATGACACGTCGGTCGAACCTTTCGGCCGGTCGCTTTCACGCGTGAACACAGCCAGCGACTTGGCTAGCGACACGTAGGATGGGGGGTCGTTCACGTGCGTCTTCTTCCTCCTTTTTCTCTTCTTTGGTCGTTCATCTCTCCCTCTTCTTTCTCTGTCTTCTTCTCAGCCCCGCTCCCATGGTCAACCGTCGCTGCCCGAAGGCCTCCCAGGGCGCCATCGCCACGGGAATCAGTCGATCCAGCCGCCCTCGGCCAGATCTGTTTTGGATTCGCGCCACCGGGGCTCTACCTGCCTCGTCGGACCCGGCCACGCCGGAGCTGCAACCGTCCATGACGGGACTACACCCGTCGGGGCAATTTTGCTGGAACCGGCAGACGTCGAGGTTACAACCATGGTGATTTTTCGCTACGACCGACGAGCCTCGGTGCTACAACCTCTTAGCGCAAAATTGCTGGAACCAGCAGACGTCGAGGTTACGACCATGGGTATTTTTTGCTACAACCGACGAGCATCGGTGCTACAACCTGCATCTTTTTTTGCTACAAACAATCATGGCGAGACGACGAACAACGATTTTTGTTACAACCGTTGTTGGTTTTGCTACTACCGGCGATCATTTTTGTTGCATCGGTGACGGCGGTCCAACGAAGCTGCAACGGCGGTCCAGTGAAGCTGCATTTTTTTGCTTCAACCTGCAGCAGGAAAGCTACAACCGGCTAGCGTGCGTCCGGCCGAAACGTTTCAGCCGGCGCCTATCGGTGCCCATTTTTTATAGCATGAATGCACTTGTAGCAAGTTATTGTTGGTTTAAACCATATCTATCTCTATTTTTCCTTATTTGTAACTAACACGTTTATATACACAATCAGAACTACACCTGGAAGGCTGGAAACCGTCTTCTACTCGACTGTCGATAAGGTCACAACTATATATATTGTACTCACGTAATCAACCATAAATCGACCAAGCACTTTCGTTCAGGTTGTAAAAATCGGACGGGAGGTGCCGTAGGCATAGCAGGAATAGGACTCAATGCCTCGGAGCGGTTCCATCCAGAACCAGGCGAGGTCCGGCGATGCCAACGATGGTGTCATTTTTTTTTTTTTTCGAAACGGAGGCAAAAGATTTGCCTCATCGATTAAATAAGAAGAAGAGAATTGCCCAGTTAATTAACGGAAAACCGGGCTAAAACCGATACATATAGACCACATGTGGACTACTCGCTAAGAAAGAAACTCCATGACCCAACGATCAACCCGACAAACATACATAACACGCAACAACCACAATCCCTCGCACTTCTATGTTGCAAAGAAACCCCCCACAAAAACAAGGCTGAAGACGACAAACACCACCAAATCCACGAAGACGAGCCAATCGGACATGATGGTCGAAGATACTGAAAGTCATCCATTAAGCAGCCGCGGACGCCTTACCAATGGCGCCACTCTTCTTGCCTATGCTCCTAAGAGCCTTCTTCACCTTCTTAATTTTGTCCGTAGAAGTCTTCTTCGCTAGGAGGCAAGCAATCGTCTTACCAGACCCAGGGCTAGCTGCCTCCAAAGAGGCAAGCAAACGGCAAAGCTTTTTCTTGAAGACCGCCTCGTCAATACTTGCCAAAAAGCCTTCCCGGTCAAAGACGGGCGACCGGATGGACTTCGGCGCCTCAGAAAGAGGTGCCAAAGTGCCTACCTCATCAACCTCGGCACCCACAGACGTCATCTTGTCTCTCATAGACACCACCGCAAGAACATCATCAGCCACGGTTACCACGGACACTATGGACCCTGGCGCCTCCAGCTGCCCACATGGCAGAGGTGAACCCTGTAATTGCGCCTCGAAAGTAGGTGCCACAACACCTACCTCAGCAACCTCATCACCCACAGACATCACCTGCCCCATCTCCTTCGGAAGCACCATTGAAAGAGGTGAATCGGTCTTGCCACAAAGTTCCTGCAGCTCGGGCATAATCTGCAACACTGGAGTCACGACCTCGTCGATGGCAACACGCCCAGAGGAAGACAACAACACAGGCATCGGCGATGGACATGATGTAGCACGAGGGGAGAAATGTCCATAGAGAGTTCCATCCTCCCCAACCGAAGACTCAATCTGAAGCTCAGACAACGAAGACACAGGCGGCACCACCTCCAGTTTGGCGAGAGCGACCTCAGCTCTCCCCAAAACTCTCTCAACTCGCGCAAGGCAGTCGCGAAGCTCGGTGTGAAGCAGCCCGGTCTCCTCCGCCAACCCGGCATGCTCAACCAAGACAGACTGGAACTGCACATCTGACGTGATGACTTCACTAGAGGGTGCAGCCGAAGGGGCATGACATTGGAGCGGCGAAGTTTGGTGAACGGGCTTCTTCGCACGACAGAAACGGGCGATGTGGCCGGATCGAAGGCACTCCGTGCATCGGATTGGATCCCTGCAACAGTGTGCGCGGTGACCTCGACAGAGGCACCGGAAACACCTGTCTCTCATCCACGCCGGAGGGGGCCTCCGCACGTTGACAGCAGGACGACGGAAAGCAACGGGAGCCGAACGACGCCCTCTCGAGACGAGCTGCCAGCCCTCCAACGCATACTTGAATGGAGCCACGGGGACCGTCGGCGCCGCCTCGCGGCCAAAACATCCACGCCAATCCCCCCAGGCCGGCCGCGCCAGGGGAGCCATGTGACCACCAATGGTCGGGTCAGCCTTGCGGGAAGCCGGCACAGCCGCGGAAACGACGGACGAAGTCGGAGCAGCCGGCACGGAGAGCTTCACGGGCGCGGTCGCGGGCGTGGCCGGGGGCACCTCCAGCCCCTGCACGGCCTGGACGGGGCGGCCCAGTGCCTGCTGCGGCGGAGCGGACAGGATCTCCCGATCTGCAGCGGCTGGAGCAGCGGACGGCGGGACCGGCAGGGCGACGCACGCCACGCAGCCAGCAGCCAGCTCGACAGGAGGGGGCGGCGGCGGGAAGGCCGACGAGACGGGCGGCGCGAGCGTGCCGGCCGGGACACAGGGTGGCGGTGGGGAGGCCGCCGCCGGCGAGGGCCTCGGTGAGCGCTCGAGCACGCGGGTGCCGGCGGACTGAGCCCCCGCCGTGGCCGTCGCCGCAGAGGCAAGCTTGGAGCACGGGCGAGAAGGCATGGCGTCGGATGGAGCAAGCTTCGCAGGGGAGAGAGAGGAGGCGGAGGGGATCCCGGATCCGGCCTCGGCTGATGCAGGGGAGGCCGGAGGCGGTAGATCGGGCGGCGCCGCCGCGATGCTCACCCGCGGCGAGCGCGAGCGCGAGAGCCTCTCTCTCTCATGTACTAAATTCATGTATTTTAACAGACTGGGGGCCATCATCCAACGATGGTGTCATCACGTGCCTCCCGCGAGACATCCTCGCCAACGTCCTGCTCCGCCTCCCGGCGAGCGACCTCCGGCGCTTCCGCCGCATATGCAAGGAGTGGCGGGAGGTCATGTCCGACCCTGCTTTCATCGATGCCCACATGGTCCACGGACCACGGGGCCTGACCATAGTTTCGCATTTCGATAGCAATAATATTTCGACGACCCTCGAAACCTACGAAATTTCGGAAATTTCGTAAATTTCGAAATCTGTTTCGAACAAATCAACGAAATTTTTAATTAAATTTGAAAAAAATTAAATTTAAGCAAAGGAATATATCCTTTGCGTTGCCAACCAGGTATGTAAGAACACACTTATCCCAGTGGTACAGTTCTAACTTTAGTTTTCGTGGACCCGAGTTCGACTTCCGGCTGTGACATTTATTTTTTATTTTTTTCCACAATATGCAAAAATTTGAATAAGGCTAAGAAAAAGAGGTAGTGGGATTCGAACACTAGACTTAGGACCTGAGAACTTAACAAGTTACCATTGGGCTATGGAAACTTTGATGACTATAGAAGGGATTCTCTCATTTTATACACATACATTGAAAAATAACGAAATATTTCAAACGAAATGCAAATATTTTGGTCATCCTCGAAATGAACGAAATTTCGCGAAATTTCGGAAATTTCGTCGAAATTCGAAACTATGGGCCTGACGCACACCATCGTGTTTTTTCTTGGATGTAGGGAGGGTGACGGATACCTCTTCGACGAGCACTGGCGACTCGTGGCCAGGTTCAAGGCCGGCGAGTCAGAAGACATGGTGGGCACGTGCAAAGGTTTGCTCTGCTTCCTCGAAGTTCACCAGGGCAGCATCAAGGTCGTGGAGCCCTTTACGGGTGAATCGTTCACCCTGCCACCGCCGCCTACGGAGAGATCGCACCACCGCGCCGCGTACTGCTTTGGCTTCGACCTGAGTTCGAAGAGATACAAAGTTTTGCACCAGGGCCGCGACTTGCATCAGGATGGCACTGCGGAGGAAGATCTTTACGTGTACACCATCGGAGGAGGCGACAACTGGAGGAGAGCGCATGCCGCCGGCGTGTCCCACGGCATTCCCGTATTCACCGACGGGTCAGTGGTGTGGTGGTCCATGGGTAATCAGCTCGCGACACGCTTCGATCTAGCGACGGAGGAGGTCACGTCGGAGCCCACGGAATTGGTTGACCCGGGCAGTACAACATTGTCCCTGATGACGACGGGGTCCGACGCGCGGGTGTACGTGATGACCTTGAGGCGCCTCGGGGTCTGGGATGTGTTCTTCATGGGAGAGGATGGCCGGTGGGCGCAATACAGGAGCGCCCTGAGGCCGCCTAACATGCGGTATGCCGCGTGGCCGCATCCCCTGCAACACGGGCACCTGCTGGTGGAGGATTATAGTAGCCATTCAGGCCGCGGCGTGTACGCTCACCGAATTATGCCGGCGAGCCATGATCTGGGCTCGGGGAAGCTGCTGCTGAAGATGGCCACGGGAGCTGACGAGACACCCAAAAGCAATACTGCGCGAGGGTTGTTTATACCGGTCCCTCCTGAGCAGGAAGGGGCGGCCAGAGTAAGACAAGTCCCAAGCGAACAGGCCTGTGCAAGGGCGTTCTGCTATGCCCCACCGGTGTCTCCTGCTCCCTTGTCACGCTAATTTGGAGGGTTGCACAAATTATAATGGCAGAAGAAATCCATGGTTACTTACTTGTATCCAATTTGCTTTTCTGTTTTCTAATTTAACCTCAAATTGAATGGTTAGAAGAGCAGTACTACCTCCGTCCTGCTTTATGCTGGAATTTTTGTCTATTTTGGGCCAGCCCAATAGCAGTTTCAGAAATTCCTAATAAATTATAAAGGCTCACTTAACCTATTCGTGCAAGGTAAGGGGCACTACTAAAGTTTACTACCACATTGCTAGTTTAGAGGGAGTTGGACATCTTTATAAGGGAGGCTCTTTCTCCACTTGTACGAGCATGAGAAAAAGAGGGACATCCACGCGCGCTCCTCCTCCGCCGCCCGCCACGCCACGCCACGCCACGCCACGCCACGCCACGCCACGCCACGCCGGAATGAGCCATCGGTTCCATTCTCTGTGTTGCCTACTGTCTTCCTCATCCCGGCTTGCAGCGTGCACCGCAGGTCGGGACGGTAGGCCTTCGAAACCACACTTTTTGAGTCATGTACGGGAGAAGGGTGATAAGGTTTTTGAGGAGCGCTCAGCGCGACTACTGGCTGATTCATCACGGACGATCCGGTCGCCAGCGACTACTTCCCCGATGACGACTTCTTCCCCGACGTCGACAACCTCTTCGACGTCATGGCCGGCGAGGACACCGCACCCAAGACCGGTGCTTCTGCCGCTGCTTCGTATGTCTCCATGATCTCTCTGTTTAAGATCATGCAACAGTTTCTTGCTCTAGTTTATCTTGTTCTATTCTCTGTCCCGTATGTGTTCTTGCTCTTTCTGTTAGAAGTCCTGTCACAGTTCCTTGTTCTAGTGTTTGCTCTCAATACGTTAGGTTCTACTTCATATATGCAACTAGTTCTACTGTTTGTTCTAGATATATTTAGTTACAGTTCATCTATGAAGATGCTATTTACCTTTTCTCTATCAAATCGCATGACTTGTTTTATCACTGCTATACTAGTCATGCTTTATTTAGTATTTCTGCTAATAAAATCATTTGGTAAATTGCTAATATTTCTGACATTCCAAAAATCTTATTATAGGCAATTTACCCCAAGTGGTTTTGCTGCTTCCATGAGACCTCATGTGTTCGAGGGCATCCACTATAAGAGGTGGCGCGTGAGAGCGGACTTATGGTTTCAAACCATGAGTTGCTATGACGTCACTCTTGGCAAACCTGAAGGAGATTATGATGCTCAACAGGAACAAGCTTTTCTGAAAATGGATACCCTATTTAGGGCTGCTCTCTTGAGTGTTCTTGGTGAGAACATAGTTGATGCTTATGCGTCAATTGATAATGGAAAAGATATGTGGGACGCACTCGAGTCCAAGTTTGGGGTCTCGGATGCCGGCACTGAGCTGTACATCATGGAGCAATTCTCTGATTACAGGATGACTGAAGAGCGCTCCGTGGTTGAGCAAGCTGATGAGATACATTCATTTGCTAGAGAACTTGAGCACTTCAATTGCATGCTGCCGGACAAGTTTGTTGTCGGGGGTATCATCACTAAGCTTCCTCCTTCGTGGAGGAACTTTGCTACCTTACTGAAGCATAAGAGGCAGTAGTTTTCCGTTCCGTACCTCATTGGTACTCTTGATGTGGAAAAAAATGTGAGAGCAAAGGACACACCTGCTCGAGGTATTGAGGGAGGATCTAGTGCCAATTTGGTACAGAAGAAAAACTTCCAATCCCACAAGTTCAAGAACAAGGGCAAGTTTGATGGTAAAGCAAAGTTTGATGGGAAGAACAAGGTTGTACAACACACGAACTCCAAAAAGAAGAATGACAAGAAGAAAGGTGTTTGTCATGTGTGTGGAGATCCTGATCATTGGGCTCCTAGTTGCCCTAATCGCTATGACAAGCGTCATCTTGGAAAAGGCGGCAAGACCGCTAACGTTATCATTGGAGACACTGAGTGATGGGTATGGTATATTTCCCACTATTCTTTCAGTATGTTATTCTCTTGATTGGTTGATTGACACGGGTGCTAATGTGCATGTATGCGGTGATGTTTCCATGTTTTCGTCATATCAGACCGCAGGGACTTCAACCGTGCTGATGGGCAACGGTTCAAGTGCTTCTGTTCGTGGTGTTGGCATGGTCGATCTGAAGTTTACTTCAGGGAAGATCGTGCTGCTGAAGAACGTGCATTATGTCCCCTCCGTTAATAAAAATCTTGTTAGTGGATCTCTGTTATGTAGAGATGGCTACAAGCTTGACTTTGAGTCGAATAAATTTGTAATATCCAAGCATGAAACGTTTGTTGGCAAAGGCTATGAGTCAGGAGGCCTGTTTCGTTTATCCTTGTCGGATGTTTGCAATAAAGTTGTTAATCATGTTTGCAACAATAGTGAATCAAATGTGTGGCATTCACATCTGTGTCATGTTAACTTTGGTTGCATGTCGCGACTAGCCAAATTGAACTTAATCCCTAGTTTCACCACCATCAAAGGATTTAAGTGTCAAGTTTGTGTGCAAGCTAAGAAACCTCGTAAGTCTCACGCGACTGCGGTAACGAGAAATCTTGCACCACTAGAGCTCATACATTCATATCTATGTGAAATGAATGGTGTTTTGACAAAAGGTGGAAAAATATATTTCATGACATTAATTGATGACTCCACTAGATATTATCATGTGTATCTTCTGAAATATAAGGATGAGGCTTTGAACTTTTTCAAGATCTATAAAGCTGAAGTGGAAAACCAACTTGATCGTAAAATCAAGAGGCTTAGGTCCGACTGTGGTGGAGAGTATTTTTTCAATGAATTTGTTGATGCTTTTTGCGCGGGGCATGGTATAATCCATGAGAGGACGCCTCCCTATTCACCTTAGTCAAATGGGATGGCTGAAAGAAAGAACCACACTCTAACTGATTTGGTTAACGCCATGTTAGATACATCGGTTCTATCCAAGACATGGTAGGGGAGGCGATATTGACTGCATGTCATGTCCTAAACCGATTTCCCACAAAGAACAAAAAAATAAGTCCATTCGAGGAATGGGAGAAGAAAAGGTTAAAACTCTCTTATCTACGAACCCGGGGTTGTTTGGCGAAAGTCAATGTGCCAATCTCAAAGAAGCACAAACTTGGACCAAAGACTGTGGATTGTGTTTTCCTGGGATATGCTTTTCGTAGCATTGGATATAGATTCTTGGTTGTAAAATCTAAGGTATCTGACATGCATGTCGGTACAATCATGGAGTCGAATGATGCGACTTTCTTTGATATCTTTCCCATGAAGGATATGGCTACCTCATCTACTCAGGAGATGCCTAGTTCATCGAATCAAGAATCAGTTACAATTACTGAACCTACTATTTCGATGGAACACTTTGACAAACCCGTGGAGAAAAACAATGAAGCTCCTACTAGGAGCAAGAGACAGAGGACTGCAAAGTCCTTTGGTGATGATTTTATTGTCTATCTAATAGATGATACTCCCAGTTCTATTTCAGAAGCCTATGCATCTGAAGATGTTGACTACTGGAAGGAAGCGGTTCGTAGTGAGATGGATTCCATCTTGGTGAATGAAACTTGGGAGATTACTGATCGTCCCTATGGGTGCAAATGGGTATTCAAGAAGAAGCTTAGGCCTGATGGTACTATTGAAAAGTACAAGGCACGACGCGTGGCTAAGGGTTATACCCAAAAGGAAGGTGAAGACTTATTTGATACTTACTCACCTGTGGCGCGATTGACCACCATTCGAGTTCTACTTTCTCTAGCCGCCTCACATGGTCTTCTCGTTCATCAAATGAATGTTAAGACTTCTTTACTAAATGGAGAGTTGGATGAGGAAATTTATATGGAACAACCAGATGGGTTTGTAATAGATGGTCAGAAAGAAAAAGTGTGCAAGTTGCTGAAGTCTTTGTATGGACTCAAGCAAGCACCAAAGCAATGGCATGAGAAGTTTGAAAGAACTTTAACAGCTGCAGGCTTTGTTGTGAAGGAAGCTGACAAATGTGTGTAGTGTACTATCGCCATGGTGGGGGCGAGGGAAGTAATCCTTTGCTTGTATGTTGATGACATACTCATTTTCGGAACAAATTTGAACGTTATTAAGGAGGTCAAGGATTTCCTATCTCGTTGTTTTGAGATGAAGGATTTAGGAGTGGCTGATGTCATTCTGAACATCAAGTTGTTGAGAGACGATGATGGTGGGATTACTTTGCTTCAATCTCACTATGTGGAAAAGATCTTGAGTCGCTTTGGCTATAGTGACTGCAAGCCCTCTCCAACACCATATGATGCCAGCGTGCTAATTCGAAAGAATCGAAGAATTGCTAGAGATCAATTGAAATATTCTCAGATTATTGGCTCGCTTATGTACTTAGCAAGTGCTACAAGACCTGACATCTCTTTTGTTGTTAGCAAACTGAGTCGGTTTGTCTCAAAACCAGGAGATGTGCATTGGAAAGCTCTAGAGAGAGTTTTGCGTTATTTGAAAGGCACTACAAATTATGGAACTCACTACACCGAGCACCCAAAGGTGCTTGAAGGGTATAGTGACTCAAACTGGATCTCAGATGCTGATGAGATAAAGGCCACGAGCGGATATGTATTCACTCATGGAGGTGGCGCTGTTTCTTGGAAGTCTTGCAAGCAGACCATCTTAACGAGGTCAACAATGAAAGCAGAGCTCACAGCACTAGATACAGCTACGGTCGAAGCGGATTGGCTTCGTCGGCTCTTAAATGACTTGCCGGTAGTGGAGAAACATGTACCAAGTATCCTTATGAACTGCGACAATCAAACTGTGATCACAAAAGTGAGCAGCTCAAAGGATAACATGAAGTCATCAAGACACGTTCAGAGAAGGTTAAAGTCTGTCGGGAAAATGAAAAATTCCGGAGTAATTGCATTGTATTATATCCAAACGTCTAAAAATCTGGCAGATCCTTTTACTAAGGGTCTATCACGAAATGTGATAGATAATGCATCGAGGGAGATGGGTATGAGACCCACAATATGAGTTGTTCACAGTGGTAACCTAATCTATGTGATCGGAGATCCCGTGAATTAGATGTGGAAGACAAGTTGTTGGTCAACTGAGATGAGAGTATCCTGACTATCAATACCACTCCATGAAGATGCAACACTCTCCTAAATCTACATGGCATGTTGATGTATATCTTAATGTGTTCTAAGTGGCTCATGTAAGCAGAGATGTTGTCATGTAGAACATCTTTTGAAGAACACACCTATATGAGTCTGGTTTTCAAACGTCGTAATCTATGAGAGTAGGGTTCTCTCTAGTAAACTCATGAAAGGTCACAGAGTATGACGCATAAGCTCCACCAGCGGGGAAGACCCACGGTAGTCTAGTATCGGTCAAGGCTTTGTGTGAAGCTAGATTCGCAGAAAACTTGTAGTTCAAGGTCCAGTCCACTGTTCAAGTTGCTCACTAGTGTAACATAGAGTTCTAGGTGGAAGTTCAACTTAACAGTCTTCACTGCAGTACCGGTATATAAAACAGTGTTTTGGAACCAAAGGCAAATTTTGTGTGCCTCTGGGATCTGGTGGGGGATTGCTGGAATTTTTATCTATTTTGGGTCGGCCCAATAGCAGTTTCAGAAATTCCTAATAAATCCTAGAAGCTCACTTGGCCCATTCATGCAAGGCAAGGGGCACTACTAAAGTTTAGACCCACATTGCTAGTTTAGAGGGAGTTGGACCTCTTTATAAGGGAGTCTTTTTCTACACTTGTACGAGCATGAGAACAAGAGGGACATCCATGCACCCTCCTCCTCCGCCGCCCGCCTCGCCACGCCACGACGCGCCGCACCGCGGGTTGTGGGAATGAGCCGAGCCGATGTCTAATTTTTGCCACGCACGACGGGTATACAGTAGGCCTCCGAAACCACACCTTTTGAGTCCCTCTTCGACGACATGGCCGGTGAGGACACCGCACCCAAGACCGGTGCTTCGGCCACTGCTTCGTATGTCTCCATGATCTCTTTGTTTAAGATCATGCAACAGTTTCTTGCTCTAGTTTATCTTGTTCTATTCTCTGTCCCGTATGTGTTCTTGCTCTTTCTGTTAGAAGTCGTGTCACAGTTCCTTGTTCTAGTGTTTGCTCTCAATATGTTAGATTCTACTTCATATATGCAACTAGTTCTACTGTCTGTTCTAGATATATTTAGTTATAGTTCATCTATGAAGATGCTATTTACCTTTTCTCTGTCAAATCGCATGACTTGTTTTATCACTGCTATACTAGTCATGCTTTATTTAGTATTTCTACTAATAAAATTATTTGGTAAATTGCTAATATTTACAACAGTTTATTGGTCCCCATTGCAGTTCTTGCCAAATTTTAACGAGTGAAGTCTGACTTAAACCTTTAGTTTGTAGAGCTCGTCCGAGATGAACCCACACCTTCAAATCCCTCAAGTCTGTACCTTGTACTTTGTAATCCCGATCGTTTTTAACCTTAAGGTCGTATCCAAACAGGAAAAGGGCCGGGATTGGCAGATTAAGCAAAACATGTGTGTGTGGCCTACTTGTCAGCGGGTGTGCGGCGGCATACTCGACGGCGAGCAGGCAGGACGTCGGCCTCGGATGCGGTGTTGCGCCCGTATGCAGGACACTGGCCTTGAACGCAACGACCATGGAGGTGAGAGCGTGTTGGTCGTCGCTCTGGTGTTCCGTCCCCGCCCAGCCGCGCATGCCGTCCATGAACTCCCGTTCAACCAGAGAACCCATGTTCCGGTACCTAGGCACGATGACTCTCTCTGAGTTGGCCTTGCAGCCGACGCCGGTGGCGCCCCGCTACAGAGATCAACTCTTTTAGTTGTAGTAGTACAGCTCGCCCAACATCTATTAATCTCTATCTCTACTACTATTAAACAAGCAAACATATTCATCGCTAAATGCATCCAAAGCAGCTACACAAGACAACCACAATAAAATACCACCCTACGATTTGGCCCACCTAATTAGATCTAGCCGTCAATACAAGAATTAACCGTTCCCTGTGTACCTTTAGCAATTTGCAGAAGCAAACGAAAAATCTGCCATCGTCCCCGTCCCCACGTTCAGCTACGAAAATTGTCCCATGCCACGACCTCGCAGTCACCGGCGTGCTGCGCTACCATGTCCTCCTCGAGTACCTCTCCCCGTCCGACCACGCTCGCATCCCGGCGTGAGGGATGCTCCTGCCGCGGCGGCAGCGGTTCCGCTATCATGGTCCGCTCGCCTCTCCTCGCCCCCCCTCCTCTCCGCCCCAGCGTGCCCCAATCTGGCGACGAGAAGATGTGAAGGTGGAAGAGAGATCAAGGCCAACCTCCAACCCTTCAGGGTAAGATCCGCTGCCGCGACCTGATGTTTGGCGCTTCCCACTCCGTCACCACGGGAGCCGTCGTGTGAACGATCTCTGAGCGCCTCGACACTTGAGGATGAACAACGTGGATGGAGATCGGTGAGAGGTAGAGGAGGAGGTCGAAGGGTGGGTCAACCTGTTGTACTTGACTGGACGCGCCCGTCGGTCAGGCAGAGATCTTCCGTTGATTTGACGAAGGGAGGTGGGCAAGCGTCACATTGAATCCCGTACTGACATCCATCAGCACCGGCCAATACGACCGGCCTGCCGCATCACTGGTATGTTTGCCGCAACTTAGTAGGAGTAATTAGTAGGAATCAGTTTCGTCTGTGTTTTGTTGGTAATTAGAAATCAGTTCCGTCTGTGTTTTGTTGGTTCAAGTGCACTTTTTCAATGGAATTTATTTTGTGATGAATCGATCTGGTCATATCCTGACAGAACATAAAAAAATCGGATGTATCAATCTGGCCACATCCTTCTACTCTTATTGATTGATCTGAGTAATATATTGTTTGCAATTTGATGTACAAATCAATCTAGCTGATTTTTATAGTTCATCCCAGTAAGTGAAATATTATTCTCACAAGGTCTTCGACTAATTTCAGAGTTGATTTTAAGATCCCTAAGTGGTTTCAACAGCAAACAAATTTAGTTCCTGTATTGATTTGTCAATGGCGTACTACCGAAGTGCTTCCGGCGATAGCAACATGCACGTACAAGTGCTTTGAATCAGGCATATTGATGGATTTTCGGGAGGAAGAAGCTAGCAAGATAAACTTTCGGCCCTAGCTCACATATATATTCTGACAAATTTCTTCTCCGTTGAACAATTTATGTCCTTTTGCAGATGGCTAATCATCGGAACTATGAGCAAGTAGGCCATTGTTTACAAACTCAAGGATTCAGTGGTGTTGAAGCTAAAAGTTTGACTTCACTGCCCTCTGCTCCTCAATTCAGCCGCCGTTGCCCGCTGCTCCTCAATTCAGCCGCTGCGGCCGCCACGTTGAGGCCCTCACCACTAAGCCGGTGAACTTGGATCAGGTGCAAACTTTGATCAATTTTTTCTTTACCTTAACATCAAGTTGTCAGCTGGGTGTAGGAAGGTAGCTCACGGGCCGGAAATAAACATTGGTGGCTCACACTCAATTATTAAGAGCACCATAATTGGAAGAATATGCACTTGCTACAACAAAATTAATAATGGCAAAAACTATGAACATCAGTTAAAGTTCATGGGCAGATTCCTCATCACAGATTTGGGTCAAAAGTCAAAAATGCAAAGGAGTAACAAAAAAAGACGACTTCAATTGTGCTCCTGTTAGTTAATATACCTAATAAAAATAAATACAACATCCTATAATATAGAGCTTATGTGCTTTGCACGAAACTGAGTGCATGGCACTGAACATATCTCTAATCTGTTATATGTTATATAAGAAAGCACATAATTGGGAGGACTGACATCCAGCTTGGTTAAACGAATTAAATTGGCAACATAATTTGAGAGATGCCTATCTTTTGTAGCAATGAAGTGAGATAGTCGACAAGTTCTGGATCAACAAGACCCTGGGCACGTCTTGACCCATAAATGGATTACTCCAAGCCTTACTCAAATGATAATAATAGGAAAAGGTAGACTCGGCTCCTCCACTCATGCTTCTCTGAATACAATGTAAGTATCAGAACATGGTTCTCTGAATTTCTACGACCTAAATTTAGTACATGCTTCTCTGAATGTTGGCCAGCCAATTGGTATTGTATTGCAGACTTCAGAGAATTGTATGCATGCCCTTTATGCCAATGGATTACTGCATTTTTATGTTAGGTTTTACACTATTTGAATGTAAGGACTATATAGTATCTCTTTGGCAATCTACGGCGAATTATTTTTTGCACATAAAATTCAGTACATGCTTCTCTGAATATCTGGAATACAAGTAAGCAAAATTCGTTCTATCACTTTTGTACTAAATAAGCTGTACTTTATTGTTGTTGTTTAAGGCTAACTATTGTTGTTCTATCAGTTCCCCCTTCTATTGATAGTATGTGGTTATCCATATGATAGCTGGGATTGTATATGTAACATGCAACTACCTACCCAAGCTCATCAAGCAGAGATTGACTTTTGTCTTCATAATTCACTTTTCATCTTGATACATGATGATATGTTAATTTTTTTGTTTTACTTGGATAATTGTACCATGTCATTTTATTTAGAATAGTACCAGGTCATTTATTTAGAATACTACTAGGTCATTTAATTAATTTAATGCGTACATTCCAGTATTCCTTGGAATGCTAGCCAAACTTGTAGGTGAGTTAGAAACCTACTTCTAAGTTCTGGATGTCCGCCAAGCAACCAAACTTGTGTTGGGAGTGCCATCCTGGTTGTCCTTCCACTAGAAGATCGGCATGAACACCACAAGTCACAGTGGTTGTTCCTCTACTCCATAGAGATGCCCGCACCGCCGTTTGCACTTAACCAACGACGACGTCAGAATAGAAAGAAGATTATCAAAAGTTGGACTTGTAAGAGAATAGTCATATTACTAACAAGAGATGCAGATCTTAAAGATTAAATAGTATTTTGTAACAGGAATGAAATAGTTTTTTGTGATGGAAATAAAAAAACTTATACAACAATTCATTTTAAAAAATCACTACTATCAAATTATCCTTTTAAATACAAGTGAATAATTTTCACATATGATATGATTGTAATATTGTAATGCCCAGGATGGGACTATACCTCCTACGTGTCGAGGCACGACTTAAAGGTATAAGCCCATCCTAGAATGATCTCAAGTTTGGTATCTTTGCACGACTCATGTAAAAGAGGGATTAAAATGCAAAAGGAGATAGTTGGCTTACACTCGCCACTTCACACAATACATTACATAAGCAAGACATCATTCAAAACATCACAACCCGACTACGGGCGAAGATCCAAAAGAAAGATACCAAAACAACATAAAGCCACAGGTCAGGATCGAATCCTAGTAGAAACCACTACTGATCGTCGAAACGTCACAAGCATACGGCCACACTCTTCATCGAGCTCCCAGAGAAGAACTTGAACCAGCTCCTGCTTCATACTCGGTTGAACCTGCATCTGGTGTTGTAGTATCTGTGAGCCACGAGGACTCAGCAATCCCATAACCATGGGTAACAAGACTAGCAAAGCTTTGTGGGTAGGAAGAGGTAAAGTGGTGAGGTTGCAGCAGCGGCTAAGCATAATATGGTGGCTAGCTTACGAGTACCAGAATAAGATGAGCATCTACGCAAACGGTCGCAAAAGTAGTGATCGCTAAAGATCCTAACTACATACGATCAAACATAACCCCACAGTGTTCTCTTCTCAAGTGAAAAGAGACAGTCACGGTTACTCACACAGTTGTGTGTTTTACTTCGGATAATCTGTCAAGTTTTCTACAACCGGACATTAACAAATTCCAATCTGCCACATAACCGCGGGCACGGCTTTCGAAAGATCATAACCCTGCAGGGGTGTTCCAACTTAGCCCATCACAAGCTCTCACGATTAGCTGAAGTGATAAATATAATATCATCACCCCTTATCTTAGGGAAAATCCGATCAGGCTCGGCATCCCGGTAGCACAAGTCATTTCGACAATGGTAAAACAAGTCCAGCAAGACCTCCCGGCGTGCCGACACCCTGATAGTAGCCGCGCGTATCTCGTCTCAGGCCACGACCGGATGAGCACAGCGTACAGTGGCCGAAATACCCAAGTTTCCAAGGGGGGCCCCGCACACGACTCTATTTGGGACCAACACCATCAACACTGGCCCCCCTGCTATGTAGAATTAAGAATCCTCGGGTAGCGCTAACTCCCTATGCAAATTTAATTAATTAATTAAGTTATTATTATGAGCAAATTAAAACCAATGTTGGGCCTTGCTGGAGGAGTTTTATTCAAAGTCGAACTGTCAAGGGGTCCCCATTTCACCCATCGTGTAAGGAACGCAAAATCAAGGAACATAATGCCGGTTTATCGGCGCCTAAGGTGGCATGAGTGGAACAAAACACCGAGCAAAAGGCCAAGCCTTCCACCCATGCCCAGTATATAGGTGTGTTAATAATAATTATAGATATTGTGATATATCCAACAACAAGTTCCCTCCTGGAACGATCTTCATCTTCACCTACAACTAACAACGCTATAAGAGGGACTGAGCAAGCGAGGCTGAGCAAGCGGGTAACATATCCAAACAGTGGTTTTGCTAGGAAGGTGTCAAGGTTAGAGGTTTCATGGCAACAAGGAGAGGCTGACATAAAAGATGGGTATCGTGACATGTAACGATAGCATCGAGACAACTAAGCATGGCAATGGTAGTAAAGGTATCCAAGGGTATGATCATCTTGCCTGGGATTCCACAAGGGAGAAGAACGGATCCATGAAGTAGACGGAGCAACAAGTCGAGCGAAAACCTCACAACTCCGGAAGGAAACCGAAGCTAACAAGAGAAGCAACCGGAAAGAAGCAAACAATACGGTAAACACACATAGCATAAACATGGCATACGATGCACATCCAAGTATGATGCATGTCCGGTTTAAATAAGCATGGCATGGCAAAGTGCACAAACAACACTACAAGTTAAGTGGAGCTCAATATGCAACGAGTTGCATATTGACAAAACACCACATTTAATTATTTAGTTGACTCTCATTTATTTACAAGACAAGATTAAATGTGTGTTAACATGGCAAGAGGTGAAGCATAATAAAACTACACTAACTAGACAATTTAAAAGAGGCCGGAGAATAACAACAACATATCCGGAAAATCCTCATGAGCATGTTTAGTAATTATTAAGCAAACAACAATTCAACATTAAAGGTTGTTAACATGATGCGGATGACATGATCAATTTTATGCAATTATTAAAAGGTTGACTTAAAAGAGATAAGAAGTATTGTCACCGTGGTGGAAGAAAAAGGGTGCCACGGCAACAATTCCGAAAATGATGCCACGGCAACATATCGGTTCCGGTAACTCGTTGAGAGTCCGGGCAAAAGAAAGAATCGACGTGAGCAAGTCGAACAAGATGAAAGGTGGGGCGATCCCGTCACCAGGTTCCCACGAGTCGGTGACGAGGCAACCGAGGAACATGACAACGGACGAAACGGACACGATGCACACACGGGAAACATTTCATACAACACAAGCATCACACGGGTCACGTCTCGGGTTATACCTTCGAAACACTCGTTTCGGGACGGTTCGAGATCGTAGAGGAAGGAGTCGTTCTCGCGAGTCGGGGTACACGTTCGTAGAGGAAGTAGTTGTTCACGGGTCTTCGGCGACGGTAGTGGAACACGTTGGCGTTCGTCGTGTAGGTGTACTCGGTCGTAGATGTACTTGCCGGTCTCGGTCCCGGTCGTAGTTGTACTCGGTCGTCGTGGTACTTGGGGGTTCTCGATCTCGTGACGGTAGTGGTACTTGATCCGAGTAGTCGTTCGTTCGTAGTCGTTCATGTCATCGATGTCGGGGTACTTGGTCGTATCGTCGTGTAGCCGTACTCGTCACGGTTCGTAGACGTTCAGGTTTTCCGTAGAGGAACTTGATGCATCCCCGTTTTTCCGGTCTCCACTTGGCAAATGAACGGTTCCTGGACACTTGCAACAGCACACGGCAACATAACAAAACAAACAAAACAGCACGGGAGGCGACGCGGCCACTGGAGGCGGCAGCAACAGCAAGGAGGCGCACTGGAGGCGCTTGGGGCGGTGCCGGCGCTGCACGGACGAGGAGCTGCACGGGGCGACGACTCGGGGGTGCTGGAAAGAGACGACGGCAGAGGCGGCGTGCTGCGGAGGACGGCGCAGGGCCATGGCTGGAGAAGCTGCGGCGTCCGCACGGTTCCTGGCCGGCCCGCGGCGAGGAGGACCGAAGGCGCAGGGCGGCGTCCTGGCGGCGGAGGTCCTGAGGCGTGCTGGAAAACCGGAGGGAGGTGCGGCGAGAGGAGGGCCCCCGGCCGGCCGGCTCGGGCCAGGCGAAGAGGCGGGCCTGACCGGCGTCGGGGATGCCGGCTGCTCGCGCACTGGAGGCGCGCGGCACCTGGACGGCCGGAGGGAGCGGATGCGGGGCGAGGACGGAAGGGGCCGCCGGCTCCATGCGCTGGAGGGACGAGGTAGGGGCCAGGGAGGCGCAGCGCTCGCGGCCTGGACTTCGCGGCGCGGCTGGGTGCGGGGAAGTAGTGAGCGGGGCGGAGCGGGGTCGGGCGACGAGAGGGAGATCGAGGGAGAGGGTTCGGGCGACAGAGGGAGATGAGGGCACGAGGGGAGAGACTGGCGGCGGCACGAGGGAAGGAGAGGGAGTGCGAGGGGGGGTTGCATCAGGCTAGGGTTCGTGCGAGGGAAGAAGCTGGGCCGCGGGGAAGTAGTCGGCTGGGAGCAGGCCTTGGGCCAAGGGCGGCTGGAGAGGTTGGGCCTGGCCAGACGGCTGGCCGGCTCGCTCTCTCTCTGGTTTTCTTTTTCCATTTAAAGAAATAGACAAAAATAGAAATGCCAGAGAGTTTGGAGATGGTTTTGACTGAGATAAAAATATCCCTACAACCCTGGAATTGTGGGCTATTTTAATAAAATGCTTTGGCAATTTTTAGAGACTACAAATTTATGCGAGTTCGGAAATAACTCAAACTTGCATAAATCTTTAGGCCAACCAAGCACTTCCAAAAGACATGAAAAAAAAGGAGGAGGAGGTCTTGGCAAGGGATTGAGAAGAAAAAAGCATGGGGAAATATATGCACGTGTGTTGCCGGTAATTCCAAAGAATGGAATAATTATTTATAATAGCTCCATAATATTTGGAGGATATGTTATAAAGAGAAGTCACCTTCCCTCGATTTAAATGGACCAAAGGTCCACACGATTTATTTAAGTTGAGATGCAAAATAAAATGACATGATGGCATGATGACATGATGCAATGCAAAAATAAATAACACAAGCAAAAAGAAACACACGGGCAGCCCGGAACATCTGGAATCTTCTGGAATCTTCTGGAATCTTCTGGGACATCGGTCTCGGGCGTCACAACTCTCCCACACTAACAGAGGATCTCGACCCGAGATCCTAGAGATGGCACCGGGTAAAAAAACGAAAGAGGAAGAGGTAAAACAAAGTTGCTTCTTTGACAGACGAGTGAAACCAAAGAACCTTGAGAGGTTAAACAAGTTGAAAGAACAATAGAATGGAGATGAACAAAGATGAAGCACTCCGTTAAAAAGAGGAACAAGGAGCATTATGAAGCACTCCGTTAAAGATTAAATAGTATTTTGTAACATGAATGAAATAGTTTTTTGTGATGGAAATAAAAAAACCTTATACAACAATTCATTTTAAAAAATCACTACTATCAGATTATCCTTTTAAATACAAGTGAATAATTTTCACATATGATATGATTGTAATATTAGTCGAGACGTGCGTTGCATGCGCACGCTTACTAGTCCATACAAAATAAAAAAACATGCATGCATGCGGAGTATGCAATACAAGCTAAGTCAGCGATCCCAGCGTCTCTCTGCCACATCATCAAATCCCTTCCTAAAAATGTGTCAAGGTTAGAAATGGCCGGGATTACAAAGGACACGGTATAAACTTCAGGGATTTGGAGGCGAGGGTTCCGACGGGCTCTACAAATTCAAGGTTTAAATCAGACTTCACTCAATTTTGACCTTTGATTGAATTTGCAAAATGTTCATGCATATCATTAAAAACTATATTCAAATACGAATCCAATGATATAATTTTTGTTGACATGTGTTGACATTTTATTAGTTAAATCTTTGGTCGAAATTTGGCACAAACTACAAAAAGGACCTATAAATCAGGACGAAGGTAGTAGTATTCTAGCCCATCATAAGTCAAACCCTGTATTCGGTGTTTTGGTGTCTCATAAATGCGAGCAAATAGCATAAAACTATCGCAATTGGAGCTAGGGTTTCAAAAGCTATCGCTTTTTGAAAAGTTTCTAATACCTACCAGAACGTTCGTTTTCATTTCCAAAAACTATCATGTTGCGTTGATAACTATGTTGCTTAATTTTAATCACGATTATAACGGATCGGCTCCACTCGTCAGATCTGAAGTAGCATAAAAGTTACAGGTTTGCTATTTCACATCTAGATGTGAAATAGCTACCTCACATCTAATGTCTCAACCGTTGGATCTGTCCTCTGTAAGATTCGCGCAAAGGCAGGCTGGCGACTCGTTTGTCTCACGCTCGGCCCGTTCCACGTCGTTGTTTGTTGGGGCCGGGCTGTGTTTTTTTTCCTGGGCTTTTTGGGATGGGGTCTCTGTTTTGTCTGCCGTCGCCTCGCATTCCTCTGCAGAGTTTCCCCCTCGCATTCATTCGCCCGTTCCACATTCCTCTCGAGGCAGAGCTTCTAGCAGGCTATGGCGATTTTGGAGACGGGGAAATGAAGAGGGGTAGAGCGCTGGTGAAGTAAGACTTCTCTTCTTGATTCTTGTAGTTTCTGTCCTCTTATTCCTTTTTGTCCCCCGTTGTAGAGGGGAAATGCAGGCTATGGTTTCTGTTTGTTTCTTGAATCCAGGCAGATGTGAGGGAGAGGGGATTTATCAGTAGATTTGTTTGGAAGGGGGTGGTAGTTTTGTGTGTGTAGTTTTATTCAGTGGAATGATAGGGGGATAGTTTATGTGGTATTTGATTTTCTTGTCATTTTTTGCTAGATTCAGTAGATGTACGTGTAGGTTCTTTTGTGTGTTTCAGTAGCTGATTAGGTTTTGATTGTACGATTTGAGTGTTCTTTTTGTAAGTTTGTTTGTTGGTTGTACGAAATGAGGGGTAAGATTAGGTTTTGATTGCTATGTCTGCTAGTTTTCATTTTCAGGCCCTTTGATTTTTTATGAATAAAGGTTCTCTGTTTTTTTTATAGACATGCATGTTTGGTTAGTTTCATTTTTGATTCTGCTTCTATGTTAGTTTCATAGATGCATGCATTCCATTTTTTATTTGTAATGCACATATATGCATTCCATTTCTTGATTTTTAATCGTGCAAATCATGTCCCTTCTTAACAGTGGGGAGCAATGATAGAAACATGGGGATCCATCATAGGTGGCGGGGAGCACTTGTAAGGATGTGCTTTTTGTGTTCCAAATGAGTTTTCAGTACGGTACTAGTAGGGATTGTTATTGTATTCAGATTTGGTCAGTCACTGTGCTTTGTTCATAATTTTTTTAGCGTTGATTCTTTGAGGCACCAGTGTTAACTAAATATTTGTATCCAGTCCAGTTTATCAGATACTTTAGTATTCAGACAGTCATACTTGTCTGTTTTCAGTTTTTCTATCATTTTATATTAGTATTAGTTGTCATACTTGTATAGTAGTTTTTTGGTTCCCACTAGTTCAAGTTCAGTATTCGGCTCATATTGAAGGAGGTGAAGAGGCATGAGAGTATGGTTGAGTGATGGGGGAGGACGAGGCAGGGTTAGTTGCCCATGCAGGGCTTTGGCAACATTTATACATCTAGCATACACACTGTTTGGTCCGTTCTAATGCCCTGGAGAAGGCAGTTTTTCAGATTTTGGTAGTTAGTGTTCACTCTCTCTTTGATTTATTTTTTTCTTTTTTTTTTCAGCTCCGAAACCAGGATGTTGTGCCCAGTTTGCTTCGCCCATTGTGGGATGAACAACGGCAGGAGCTTTGGCATGTATTTTCAGGATGTGAATGAAAGCTTCATGGTAATGTCTGCTGCCACATATTTTTGCTTTTTCTTCACGCGCTGAGTATGTTTTTGTAATCCATTTTCATTAAGTTGTTTATTTACAGATGTTCTTTTTTTTCAGCTACTGCCATGCTCTGTGACAGAGCGGTTCCCCAAACACTTCACTGGTGGTTTTTTGAACTTCCGAGCACATGGCCGCCGATACGTTGTAAATGTGTACACAGAGTACAACAACACCAAATGTATCAGCGGCAAGGACATGAGGAAGTTCATGAAGGCCATGGGCAGCTTGTCGTGTTTGTCATGACTGAGCGTATTGCAAATGCGTGTTTCTGCTCCTTCGGCGCTGGTTTGTTTGTTGGAGGTGGAGCCGAAGCAGCACAGCATGAGGAAGAGCAAGGAGGCGCTGCTCAGGTTGTCCCAAAGCAAAGATGGTCCAAGGTTTTCATCATTCAATGCTAATTATTTAATTTTGTCCACCAAAAGATTCAGTCCTAGTTTCATGCTAGTTGAAATTAGACCATCAACTCGCAACTAGGGGTTTTCTATCAGCCCAGTTGCAAGTCCACCCTGTCTCGCAACTTGAAGGATGTAGTTTCTAATCGCGCCCAGTTGCAAGTCAACCTTGTGCTCGCAACTCGGAGATGTAGTTTGTTTGTTGCCCTGGTAGAAAGTCCACCCTCGACTCACAACTCGAGGAAATGTTGTTTGTATTCACCCCAGTTGCAAGTCCACCCTCGACTCGCAACTCGAGAGATGTAGTTTGTAATCGCCCCAGTTGCAACTCAACCATGTGATCGGAACTCAGGGATGTAGTTTGCTTGTTGCCCTAGTTGCAAGTCCACCCTTGACTCGCAACTCAGGGTGGGTGTTTTATGTTTTTTTGTTCTTGTTTCATGGTAGTTGCTATTAGACCCTCGACGTGCAACTAGGGGGTTATGTCGGCCCAGTTGCAAGTCCACCCTCGACTAGCAACTAGGGGGG
>LR738713.1:625660581-625683205 GCA_902687465.1 Secale cereale
TTGCAACTTGAGGGAATGTAGTTTGTATTCACCCCAGTTGCAAGTGCGCCGCCGACTTGCAACTCGAGGATGCACAATGAATTGAGAGCACAAGAGCCCTCACTAGCTAGTTGTTTTTCATTCTTCAGTGTACATGCATGCATTATGTTTTTTCAGTTTTTGTAATAGTTCCTAGTGTAAATGTTCAGGGTTCATAGAACATGCATCTATGTGATTTTTGACTCATCAGGCTCTATCAATCAGTGTGTACTCAGGTTTCAGGTGTCATGTAGTTAAATGCTGTCTGTTCTTTGTTCAGTTTTTAGTAATTCAGTTTCAATAATTCTTCAGATCATCGCCACATTTTTTCTGTATCATTGTTCAGAGAGATGTTCAGAGAGTTGACTCATCAGTGTGTCTTGATAAAAATGTGTCTTGATCTCTGTATCATTGTTCAGAGAATTGACTAATCAGTCAATTGTCAGACAATATGCACCATTGTACCGTTTGTTCATCTTTTAGGTTTGACTTCCCTTGTCAAAAAGAGTGGCGTCAGTTTTCAGGTTACAGTATGTGACTATCTTCAGTCTGCAGCAAGTGTCATTTTCACTCATGTGTGTGGATAGCAGCCGGTTTGAACCTGCACACAGCCATCCAGAGAGTAGATGCGGCTAGCTGTGATTTTTTATATCATTTCTTCTAGCGAGATGTACCAGACTCATTTAAGTTTATCAAGTTCTTAAGCTCTGCTACATGTCATTTTTATTCAGTCGACAATATCTTGCTGAGGATTAAGTAACAGTATCTTTTTTCAGTCGACATATGTTTGATTCTATGCTTTTTTCAAAAGTACCTTTCCCTTTTTTGTGTGGTTTGGCAACGATTGAGTGTACAGTAACTTTTTTTCTCTCCTATTGTTGTAAATTTTATATTGGAGCGCATAACCTGGCAGAGATACACTGATATTCTTATTGGCAGAGACACACTTAATATATTCCTTCATGTGGTATCAGTGTTGTTCATATACAGCATTTTGCGGCTATCTAATTTGTTCCCTTTTTCTACGTTTCTTTTTGTTACTTTGATGACTGAAAGATTTTCAACAAAATGCAGGAGCATAGCTCAAACACACTATTTTTTCGTTCTTACCATGTAGAGCACAGTTATATTCGGCTTTTTATAATTCTTTTGTCACTTATATGAATTTTTCATTTATTTTTTGTTTTCCTTGTTAACATGCAGCACACTATAGATTCAGTTATTAAGGTATTCTAAGAAATTGAAATGCAGTTAGTACCTCTACTTCTAACAAGGTAAAAATGTTTTTATTCATTTCATTCAGTTAGCACATGTATGGCTGGAACTTTTTTATGTGTTTCTGGCTTTCTTTCATTTTTCATTCTTCACCATCCAAAAATATACAAACAATTCTGAACCCATGGAAAAAGTCAGTCATACGCATATTTATTGCCTGATCAGTTTTTCAGAATTTTTCTGCTGATAGAATACACCGACATGTTTTTTTTTCATATGCACACTCACAAGAATGATATCTGCTTTTGTTCATCTACATATGCTCTACTTTAGTTTTGTTTTTTCCCTGGACAGATCAAAACAAAAGTGTTTTTGCTACACACTAACGGCAGCCAACTGCTGTGTCTTTTCTCTACAGACCAGATTAAGCTTGAGTTCTTGTTTTTTCAATCAACAAAATTGGAGCAGAAATCAAGATCTAGCATGACAAAGCATCCACAAGGTTGTAGTGAGGATTATTGACTGACAAAGGACAATCAAGGGAGGGGGAACAAACCATGAACTCACCCTGGTAAAAGCCCCCAATGCCCGTCAAGGCCCAGCAGGTGGGGGGTGGCCGGGCTTGGGTGGGGACAGACAAACAAGACCGCCCCACACAAACAACGGTCCATGTGGGAGATCGAGATCAAACAGGTTGTTTTTGTTTGTCAACGAGGTGGGAACAGATTATAGAGGATGATGTCACCTTAGATGTGATGTATTATCTCACATCTAGATGTGACATAGACAGACCCACATGTTAATTTTTTTTTATAGAACAACCCCTGCAAATATTTTTAGAAAGCAATCAGGTCCTTGCAAAATATTTTTAGAAAGTGTTCGCACACGAACACATCACGTGTACCCTCGACGCCGGGGGTGGTGCACCGCAGCTCACGTCGAAGGAGTCTCACCGGAAGCGCGATTCACAAGTCGACCAGCGAGAGCTTTTGAAGACCCGAAACCCTACACTCCCGGGAGGGACCCCGTCGGGGAGTGCGGCGGCTATGGGCTGCCCAAGATCGGTCAAGCCGCCCCTAGAGCCTCAGTATTCGCAGCTCTCCAACACGAAGAACGACGAAGAACGAGGGAGCAAGAACGAGGGAGGAACAAAACGTAGATGAAAAAGTTGTAGATGCGTTTGCGATTGTGTGTTGTTGTTCAATCGGCCGTCACCCCTTGAGTATATAAGAGGCGGCTGGACTTCCCGTGCAAGGAAAAGGCTTGGATTCACGTTCAAAACCCTAGCCAAATTCGGATTGGTTTTGTCCGAACTTTCCAAAACTGTTCGGTTTAAACTGGCTGTACCTTGCGGGTAATTTTTGAGGTGGTAAACGATCTCAGATGGAAAAGGACCCAAAAGCAATTTTGACCGTTTCGACGAGACGAACAACTTTCATGTTGAACGTGTTTCGATTTGAAGCCATCTTCTAGGCCAAAACGGTCACGCAATACAAGTTGTTATTCGCGCTATCCATCAGACACGTGGCTGGTGGGGCGCGCCACTTATGGCTCTATGACAGGGATGTGTTCGGATGGCTGTAACTTTTGCATACGAACTCGGATTGGGACGATTTTTATATCAAAATCAACCGTTTCGACGAGACGCACAACTTTCATGTTGAAACTTTTTCCATTTGAAGTCATCTTAATTGAGTTTCAAGCCATTCTTTAATCTTGTGTCACCATGAGCATCTCTGAACTTGTCATAACTTTTGCATCCGGACTCCGTTTTAGACCACTTTCATATCCATCTTGATCTTCTCAAAGAAAGCCATCTCATGGTGACTTCCAATCATAAGTTTGAAGTAATCTTGACATAGATTAAAGCAACTTTTACGATTGTGCCACTTTTGAGTGTCAACACATGCCCCCCTGTTTTTCGGCAAAGCAAGCGTGCCGAAAAATAATTTGTACCATGTTGGTTCTAAGGACGATGTCAACACCCCATCGGCCATTTATATGCTTAGGATGATAATTATATATCGGTCATGTTTATGCTAAGGGCGGTAGTTATATATCGGCCGTTTGCCTATCTAGGCTTCTTGCCACACACTTGGGTGATGCTTCTTTAAATATTTGCCATTGAGAGCTCGAGGTAATAATGTGCCTTGTACGGATTCCACCAAGTATGAGTTTCCGGGAACCACTCTTGTAATCTTAAAAGGACATTCCCAACTTGGAGACCACTTTCCGAACTTTCTATCTCTTGAACCAATTGGTAGAATCACCTTCCACACGAGATCGCCAACTTGAAAATTCTTCAACTTGACCTTCTTATTGTAAGCTCTTGCCACCCTCAACTTATCCCTCTCTATGGCCTTTAAAGCAACCAAACGTTTATCGGCAACTTCATCAATATTGTCCATCATCAAGTTATAGAAGTCCACAGCCGACAAATCATTTTGTTTGGCTATTCTCAAAGCATTCAAATTCACTTCCACTGGTAAAACGGCCTCCTGACCATATACGAGCTCATATGGAGTCACCTTTGTAGCACCATGCCTTGAGATCCTATGTGCCCACAAAGCTTCGGACAATAGCTCATGCCATCTCCTTGAATTATCCTCAATCTTCTTCTTGATGAGCTTGATTAATATTTTATTACTAGACTCAGCTTGTCCATTGGCTTGGGCATAATATGGAGAGGAATTGAGCAACTTTATCTTATATGATTCAGCAAATTCTCTGACTTGATGTGACATAAAGGATGAACCTTGGTCCGTAGTTAATGTTTGAGGAATGCCGAATCTATGAATAATATGCTCAGTTATGAATTGAATTACCTTTGTATGCGTCATATTTTTGAGTGGTATTGCTTCAGACCATTTAATGAAATAATCAGTCGCCACCAACACGAACCGATGCCCCTTTGAAGAAGAAGGATGAATCTCTCCAATAAAGTCTAATCCCCAACCTCTAAAAGGCCACGGCTTGATAATAGGATGTAACATAGCAGCGGGAGCCAACTGAATATCACCAAACTTTTGACAAGCTTCACATCCTTTATAATACCGGAAGCAATCATTAACCATCGTTGGCCAATAAAACCCAGCACGTCGTAATAGCCATTTCATCTTGGGAGCCGACTGATGAGTGCCACAAATACCTTCATGGACCTCTCCCATAGCAACTCTCGCTTGGTCCTCGTTCAAGCACTTTAAAAGAACATCATCAACCGTTCGGCGATAGAGACCATCATCTCTCATTGTGTATTTGAAAGCCATACGTCGAACAGTCATGTCCACCCTTTTACTAGGATCACACAAATATTCAATAATGGGTTTCCTCCAGTCTTGATTTTCTCCTTGCCTCGGCGTCCAATAACCGTCGGCTCAAATAAGTAATAGCATGCTCCTTTCATTCGGTCTCTTGAGTCAAAACAGCACCAATAACACCTTCCTCCGCTGCAACGTAAAGTCTAAATGGCTCCCTGTGCCTGGGCGCTTTCAAGGAGTGCACAAATATTTCTTAATCATATCAAATGCCTCTTGCTGTTTTGCCTCCCAAGTAAAATCAACATCATTCTTTAACCGAAGGATAGGAGTAAATGCATCAACCTTCCCTGATAGATTGGCTATGAACCTCCTCAAATAATTGACCTTGCCAAGGAATTTTTGCATATCTCTTTTGCATGTTGGAGCCCCTACTTTCTGTATAGCTTCTATCTTTTTGGGATCAATTTCCATGCCATCTTCATGAATAATGAAACCCAGAAACTTCCCAGCCGATACACCAAAGGCACACTTCAAAGGATTCATTTTCATCCCATATTTCTTCATTCTTTCAAAAGCCAAACGCAAATCGGCTAAGTGAGATTCAAAAGCATCCGATTTGACAATAATATCGTCAATATAAACCTCAAGTATAACACCAAGTAAATCATGAAAAATTAAATTCATAGCCCTTTGATACGTGGCACCGGCATTTTTTAATCCAAAGGTCATCACTGTCCACTCAAATAAACCAAGAAAACCGGGACATCGAAAAGCCGTTTTGGACATGTCCTCTTCGGCCATAAAAATCTAGTTATACCCCGCATTACCATCAAGAAAGCTAATGACCTTATGTCCAGAAGCATCATTAATAAGCATATCGGCTATTGGCATGGGATACTCATCTTTAGGTGTAGCTCTATTTAAATCTCTGAAATCAATGCACACCCTCAACTTGCCAGAGCCTTTCTTCTCTACTGGTACAATGTTAGAAATCCACTCGGCATACCTGCAAGGTCTAATAAAATTAGCTTTAAGCAAACGACCGATCTCTTCCTTGATCCGGTCATACGTTTTTGGATTAAACTTTCTGGCCGATTGCTTGTATGGTCTAAAACCGGCCTTTATAGGTAACCGATGCTCCACTAGCTCTCGGCTTAAACCCGACATCTCATGATATTCCCATGCAAAGCAACAAACATATTCTTTCAATAGCTCGATCAACTTAGCCTTATGATCAGCTCTTAAATTTTCGTTTACAAATGTCGGCCTAGGAATTGAACCATCTCCTATATCTATCTCTTCAAATGGATCGGTCGATGTAAAACCTTGTCCTAACTTATCCATATCATCTAACTCTTCTATGGACTCATACATATCGTTCTCATTGGATCGATATTCTACAAGACGCTTTTGTAACCACTCTGAGTTAGGATCCATTTAAATACATCATACCTTGGAGCCGATTATCGCCAACCGGCTTTAAAGAAACGGGCACGAAACCACTTTTTATGGCGCTAAGAAAATCATATTCTGATAAGTCGCGCCCCGTCAAGCAAGTAGCATTGGGATGTTGCCAATCCACCGATGCATCGGCCAAAGCAACACAAGCCGAATTATCCGCATGAATGACTTCTACTTCATCATCAATCCATTGAATCAAAAATTGGTGCATAGTAGATGGCACGCATTGGTTCGCATGAACCCAATCGCGGCCTAATATCACATTGTAGTTACCTTGCACCTCGGCGACAAAGAATGCGGTAGCCAAAGT
Source organism: Secale cereale (assembly GCA_902687465.1). Taxonomy (NCBI): domain Eukaryota; kingdom Viridiplantae; phylum Streptophyta; class Magnoliopsida; order Poales; family Poaceae; genus Secale; species Secale cereale. Next base: position 625,666,843 of record LR738713.1, read on the forward strand.
TTTGCTTCCCTCCGTAAGCTCCACATACATCACACCTTTGGCTTCAGTATTCTCTTTGCCTTCAAATCCATTAAGCACCATGTTGGTCTTTATTAACTCTTCATCACGCAGCCCCAATTTTTTGAAGACCGAATATGGCATAAGATTCACCACAGCACCACCATCGACAAGCATTCTAGCAACCGGCGATCCATTAATATGACCTTTAAGGAACAATGGCTTCAAGTGCGTCACCGGTTCTTTTGGCTTCTCGAATATAGCATTTTTAGGACCAAAATCTAGCTGAGCTACTTCCCCTTCTTAATCTATAGCACGAAATTCAGTGGGTAAGTAATACACCATACTAATATCCATACCTTCATGAACTGGTGTAGACTCATAATCAAGCATTTCATCTCCTTCCGCAAGCATGTCCACTGACTCCGAAATATCTTCAAGGGAAGGGGGAGTAGTAGGCAAAGTGGACGATGTAATAGTAGCCGCATCGTCCTCCGTTGGTGGTGTAGGTGTTGCTATGATCAATGCAGAAGCTGCAATGTTTTCCTTTTGCTTTGGCCTCCACACTTGTTTTGGGGGTACCATGGGACGACATTCATTGAATAATTTATCCCTTAGCTTTTCTGCTTCTTGTTCCTCCTTCTCATGACTCCTCATGCGCTGCAATCTCCTTTTTTGCGCCTTGGTCAGACCGGAAGGACACCACTTAGGCTGAGTATATTTTGGATCCCTCGACTTGGCCTTGCTTATGCTAGCTTCATGATCATTAGCCACGGGGCCTTGCTGGACCGCAGCCACATCTTTATTAGAATCAGCCGGATTATCAACAATAATCAGCTCTTTGATTATTAATTCTTTAGTGCCTATCGTAATAGTTTCACCACTAGCATTCTTCTCCTTTTGCTTGATAGGCTCTGAAATTTCAGCACTTGATGATTTGGCACGCCACACTTGCCGGTTGACCCTTTTTTCATTATCTTGCATTGGTCGATTGACACCATTGTTCAAACGGCCTCGTGTGGGATAAGAAAGCCTCTCATGAACGGGCCTCCTTGTTTCTGCCTAACCCGGATGAAAAGCATAAGGGGCCATTGGAGGCTGCCCCCATCCTCCATTGAAGCCTCCCATTTAGTATGGCGCATAGGGGGGCGGCGCCATCCATGGTCCTGGTGCCCATGACCCATATGGCCTTGCGTGATGATGAGATTCTTCCCTCGGAGGTGATCTTGAGCGCTTCAAATTTGATGACCGGTTAGAGCTAGAACCGGTCGCTTGATTGGCATACTTGGACAATAGCATATCAAAAGTTGGCTTGATTCTCTTGCGCTGCACTTTAGCTTCATTCGTCTTCCACTTGCCAACCTCTGGACTCTTGGGCTTAACAAATTTGACATGAGTGTTCTCTTGCACTTGTGATTGCCCCCCGAGTGTAGGATTCTTGATGGTGATCTTGATTACCTCCTTGCCATCGGGTTGCTTGTCAAGCACAACTTGTCTCCCCAAGACCTTGTTGCTCTCCTCATTTTTCCTGGGCTCACCAATGACAATATTATTTTTATTAGCTGATTCGGCTATGTTGGGCCGAATTAACATCTTCTTCCCCTCCAAATCCATGGTGTTCATTGGGAAAGGCTGCTTATCAACTTGCATTTCAGAAAAATTCAATCGTCCGTCATTAATGGCCGATTGTATCTGTCGTCGAAAAACATTACAATCATTAGTAGCATGAGAAAAAGAATTATGATACTTGCAATAAGCACGCCGTTTTATCTCTTCGAACGGCGGTAAAGTATGAGATATTCTAATAATCTTGGCTTGCAACAAAGCATCAAATATTCTATCACACTTAGTAATGTTGAAAGTAAATTTCATCTCTTCATCATGATTCTTATGAATCGGCTTTAAATCATTGCAAGTAAATGGTTTGGCCTTAGATGGCCAAACAAATTCAGCAGCATAAATATCACCCTCATCGTCCGAGTGGTCACTACCATACTCAACCATATTCATTTTAGAACGATCAGTTTTATATCTATGCACCTCTTTAAGATCTTTGCTTCGGCTTTCTTGAGCCAAAGCCCTTTGCAAGACTTGGTTGATATTTAAAAACTCGTATCCTTCTAGCCTTTCTCTAATGTGAGTTCTCAAACCACTAAGCACAAGATCAGCCAAATATCTATCGGTTATCACCAAACTATAGCACCGGTTTTTTGTATCCCTAAATCTTTTGACATAATCGGAGACCGATTCATCATACTTTTGCTTAACCGATGTAAGATGGGATAGCTTAAGCTCATTGTCACCACTGTAGAAGTGATCATGAAACTTTTGTTCCAAGTGAAACCATGTAGTAATAGAACCAGGTGGTAACGCGGAAAACCACAAGAAAGCAGTACCGGTTAAAGATAAAGGAAAATAACGTACTCTCCACTCATCTCATGAACTTGCCTCACCTAATTGTGCCAAGTACTGACTAACATGCTCCCAGGTGGTTTTTGTGCCCTCTCCATTAAACTTAACAAAATCTGGAATTTTATATCCCGGAGGGCATTGAATTGCATCAAAGTATTCTGGATATGACTTTTGATAAATACGGTTCCTTGGCAACTCAACTCCAAAATTCTCTCGGAGCATCTTAGCCATCTCCCCTCTAAGATTAGCTAGACCATCATCCACGGTGGACGATGAAGCTTGTGGCGGTAGCATAGGAGGAGTAGGGTTAGTAGTTGTAGGTGTGAATTGTGGCATGCATGCAGAATTGTAATTCGGCAGTGATCTAATAGGGTTTGCTCTTGTAGGTAGGGTTTGGTTCGGCGTCACCACCGAACTTGGCATACTCATGATAGGATTAATGCGTGCAGCAACAATTTGATTTGTGGGGCTAGGATAAAAATTCATCGGCACGGGGGGCGCCGATGAAATAGGTAAAGTTGGACTAGGGATTTCTGCGGTAACAGGCACACCAACATTACCACTAGATGATTGATGCACACTATTTTTAGCATTACTATTTTCCAAGAAAATTTGGTATAAAAGATTATTGCTATCTGTAATGCGACTATCAATTTCAGCCCATACCTCAGGAGAGAAGGTATTACTTACAGAGGGTTTAACCTGTTCATCATGAAGAGGAGGAAACTTGATTTCTCCAATCGGAGTGATATTGCCTTGACGATCCTTTTTGAACTTAGCAAGGAACTCCTGCATCTCCTTCTCTTCACGTGCCTTCTTGTACTCCTCATAAGCTTGGCGATGTTCCTTCGATAACTCCTCAAAATTGGGCTTGATTATGTTATCGGCGTCGATTTCCGAGGGTTTGGGGATCTTGTCGTTGCCAGACATGATGGATGATGATGATGATTGATCTTTGTCCCCAGCGGAGTCGCCAAAAAGTGTGTTCGCACACGAACACGTCACGTGTACCCTCGACGCCGGGGGTGGTGCACCGCAGCTCACGTCGAAGGAGTCTCACCGGAAGCGCGATTCGCAAGTCGACCGGCGAGAGCTTTTGAAGACCCGAAACCCTACACTCCTAGGAGGGACCCCGTCGGGGAGTGCGGCGGCTATGGGCTGCCCTAGGTCGGTCAAGCCGCCCCTAGAGCCTCGGTATTCGCAGCTCTCCAACACGAAGAACGACGAAGAACGAGGGAGCAAGAACGAGGGAGGAACAAAACGTAGATGAAAAAGTTGTAGATGCGTTTGCGATTGTGTGTTGTTGTTCAATCGGCCGTCGCCCCTTGAGTATATAAGAGGCGGCTGGACTTCCCGTGCAAGGAAAAGGCTTGAATTCACGTCCAAAACCCTAGCCAAATTCGGATTGGTTTTGTCCGAACTTTCCAAAACTGTTCGGTTTAAACTGGCTGTACCTTGCGGGTAATTTTTGAGGTGGTAAACGATCTCAGATGGAAAAGGACCCAAAAGCAATTTTGACCGTTTCGACGAGACAAACAACTTTCATGTTGAACGTGTTTCGATTTGAAGCCATCTTCTAGGCCAAAACGGTCACGCAATACAAGCTGTTATTCGCGCTACCCATCAGACACGTGGCTGGTGGGGCGCGCCACTTATGGCTCTATGACAGGGCTGTGTTCGGATGGCTGTAACTTTTGCATACGAACTCGGATTGGGACGATTTGTATATCAAAATCGACCGTTTCGACGAGACGCACAACTTTCATGTTGAAACTTTTTCCATTTGAAGTCATCTTAATTGAGTTTCAAGCCATTCTTTAATCTTGTGTCACCATGAGCATCTCTGAACTTGTCATAACTTTTGCATCCGGACTCCGTTTTAGACCACTTTCATATCCATCTTGATCTTCTCAAAGAAAGCCATCTCATGGTGACTTCCAATCATAAGTTTGAAGTAATCTTGACATAGATTAAAGCAACTTTTACGATTGTGCCACTTTTAAGTGTCAACAGAAAGTAAATGAATCCATTTGAAAAAGCAATTAGGTCCCTGCAAATATTTTTAGTAAGCAATCGGGTCACTGGTGGCTTCCTGCGGCGTCGAGCTTCCATCAGAGGATGAACAAGAGGGCAGTTGCCTTCTTCCTCCCGACGTGCATATGATGCCCAGAACGCAGTTGCTCCTCGCACTTGTGCTCCACCGCCGGCCACCACGTGCTCGTGCACTGCTGTCGCTGCTGCTCGTGGCCGTGCGTGGACGCCGTTGCCGCTGCTCATGCCTTGTGTGGCCAGTCATGGATGCAGCGACGCCGAGTGGCTGGAGAGAAGGCCAGGCAGCGGAGAAGGTCGGCGTGTATCACCAGAGACATCGTTGGTCGGTGGCGACCGATGGCAGGGCTGGCCCCCGCGGGCAGACACGGTGGCGCGGCACGCCTACCCGTGTGCAGTGGATGTCGAGGGGATGCGCGAGGGAAAGGTGACCCACGAAGACTAGCGAGAGTGGCAAAGGAGGTCACCGGAGTGGTGGCGCTTGCCGGCGCAAGAGGCAGTTGGTGCTGGTCGAGCAGCACACATCGTGAGCTATCTCCCTAGTAGCACGAGTGAACGAAAGGAGGATGAGGGGATCAGGAGAGCAAATGTGCTAGGGTAGTAGGGTTCTTCGCTGATTAGGCTGGTTGTGGGCCTTAACAACAGATAACAATGTTACTATTACAAGCAAAGGGGTCCGTGTGTTGCAACAGGTCAGTGATATTTTAGTACTTCAACGCTGATTGTGCACACCAAATTGAAATGTCTCTTTTTTCTATTGTTAATTGCTAGTGAAATAATCGAGAGGAGATAATATACCTGAATAGTGAGGTTGTGAGCATAGCTTATTTCTCCTTCTCATTGATTCATATGCATCATTTGTTTGGAGGGCAAGCTTGTAGCAGAGTTAAACCCAGGAATAAAAATTGAATACGAATCAAGGGACATAACAGCATTCCCATAAATTAGTAGTGGAGTAGAGAAGCCCTAAGAAAATAAAGTAAATGATACCTCCGATAAAGCAGGTTGAAGAAGTGAATAGTGCATTTGAAAACATGAACTATGCACAGCGACTAAGCGATGGCAGTACGAGAGAGTACAGAGTCTCCTATGGTCCGGTTCTACATGTACACTACAGCCTCGGGCTCATTGATTTTTGCGGCTGCCCGGAACACACAAGCACGCACGTACACACGCGAAAACTCCAATATGCCCGTTCTCTCATCACATATACAAACTGGAGTGGTTGAATATAAGAGTCTAGGTGGACTATTTCATAACTGTAGAATCCTTGCTCAAGACATGGAGTGTATTCTAGCCTGTAAAGTTGAGCACAGAGGTTGCAAGTTTGATCCTACTCGTTCGCGTATTAATTTTGTGCCTGTCACACATCAGGTGGGCCAGCTTTTTTTTTTGCAACTTCAGGTGGGCCAGCTGAGTTGGGCCACAACAGGGCCGGCTAAATTGGGCCACAATGACAGCGAAGAAAAATTTGGACGGCCTGTAACACGCGACGGACGAAAATTATTACTCCCACTGTTCCAAATTACTCGTCGTGGTTTTTTTAACTAAAACCACGACGAGTAATTTGGAACGGAGGAAGTATATGTTAACGACGGAGGGACGAAAATTATCATAATGACCGACAAAAATTAGGAAGGAAGAAGCGATCTGTGCTTTAGTATAGAAATAAAGATTATTACCACGTGGCTCTGACGAGCGAGACCCAACAACCATACAATGTTTCAACCTAATCAAATGTGTCATCAGTGCAGCATGGTACTTTTGTTAAATCAAAAACTAAAGTTGTGTGAGGCATTAAGATTCTTTTAAAAATGGTCGGTTTTTTTGAACCCTAGCTTGAAAATTGTGGTAGTTTTATGTTATTTACTCCATAAATGCGGAATATTTTTTTAGTGGGAGGCGACGTTTTCATCGATAGTGAAAGTGCTAGTTATTGACTACAATGGGGTGAATAAACGATTTTTATGAAAGTTTACTAAACGGGCAATGTCTTCGAAGACGCGGAAGCGAAACAGTAAATAAACAGAGTATGACGGGAGATAAGCTACACTAGATATGCTATCGGTCCTACACTATTGAAGTGAGAGGTGAATACAGCAAGCAAACTAGGTAGCAAGGAACAATAATAACAGCTAATATGAAGACAAAGATGAGCAAGCAAACTAGGTATCAAAGGGAATGTCTTCGGTCAATGTCTTTGCATAGAGATGAGCAAGCAATGGCTTCACAATACAAAACAGTAAGTAAAGAAGTGAAGGAATAGAACCAGTTGTTTGGAGAAGACAAGTGATTTGTTTGACCAGTTACAGCTGCTATGACAGATGTATATCTGGTTAGGGAAGTTGAGATTGGACTCGGAAGACTATGTCTTCACCTCATTCCCCTTGAGCTAGTGTCACTTAAACCTTGCCCAAACACCCAGGCAAGTCTTCAAGGTAGACTTACAAACCTTCACAAACTTGTTCACTCGCGATCCACAATGACTCTTGGATGCTCAGAACATGACGCCTAACCGTCTGAAAGATCACAGCCTTCAAGTGTAATAAGTTTTCGCTTCACTCATAACAGAATGTCTTGAGTGATGTTCAATCACTTCGGGCTGTGGGTGTTTGGGTTTTTCCTCCCAGGAATTCTCTCTCAAAGGCTTTGGAGGTGGGTTACTCTCAAACGACAAAAGCCATCCAATAATTCGGAGCAGCCACCAACTTATGGTGGAGGTGGGTGGCTATTTATAGCCAGGAGGAACCCGACATGATATGACTGATCTGACCCTGGGTTAGTGGCCAACCAACACGTGTCCCTACGGTTGGATTTCAAGCACACACGACACCTTTACTTGGGGTCCAAGCAAATCTGTCTCGACCAACTCTGGACGAGATTTTCTTTCATTGTCTTCACTGGAAGACATAGGCTTTTGGTTGAGCGATCACTTCAACAACTATCTTCGCATCACCTTGACCCCACTTAACAGTGTGATGGTTTCTATGACTCAATAAAGAGAAATGAAACCTACAAAGAAGCTAGGTCTTCGCTTTCCCTTGTCTCACTCATTATCTTCAAACAAAACCATTGACTTCAATGTCTCCGGACATTTTTAGGGGTTGTCTTCGACAGTTAAACCGAATCTCCAGGGATTTCTATTTGTGTTATCCTTTGAATCTCACAAACACATTAGTGTTTCAACCAGGTTTGTCATAAATACTCCAAAACCAGCAAAGTGGTAGCACTTGATGCACTTGCAGTCAGTGAGGTGCATGTGGTGACTTTGTCAACGTCAAGACCCGCCGGCTTAGTGTGTGTGTGTGTGCACACGTTCATAGTGGCGAGCGTATATACCTGTTGTGAGCGTCTGCGACTACATCTTAACTACTCAATTTGTCCCATAATATAAAATCATTTTTAAAAGCAATGTTAGCTTGAGAAACGAACTTATATTATGGGACGGGTGGGAGTACATTTTTAGGAAAGCCATCATGATAGATTTGTTCTACGCATCATGATCAATTATATTAATTGGACGTAATAGTTACATCATCAATAATAATAGGGCATCACATGTTTGTTAGTTCTCATTTAGTTGAGAATTAACAAAGTCATACGACACCATTTGGTTTTATAGAATTAACCAATGGTGTAGGAGTCATATATGAGTTGTTAACTCTCATTTAGATGGGAGCTAGCGACACCCTTTATCTAAGTTCAATGATGATGGGTACCATGTGTGGTAGGCTGGCCCTCTAGTCTCCCAGCGCCGCACCTTTCCAACCGGCGTTCGTGAACCGCTAGCCCGGAAATTTTGGATCGCAGCAGGAGGCGATCCAGGAGGCGACCGGGGGTCCTTTGCGCGTCGCCGGTGACGCCGCCGGTTCCCTCTCTCTCCGTCGGCCGCTCCGGCGGCGGGAGGGAGGGGGAACCTCGGGTCTATTCACTATGTGGGTGTGTGGTAGGGTTAGGGTTGAGGGAGACGCTGCCGAGGCCGTTGCGGTGGTGTCGCGTCGGAATAAGTTTCTCCGGGCTTCGTTCGCGGTCAGGCGAGGCTTTTGCTTTCGTCTAGGAGCCAGCGGTGTTGGGGATCCCCGGATCTCGTCGAGGTCGCGGGCTATGGTGGTTGGAGGTCCATCGGCACTGGCCGTTTGGATCCTCAGATGGGCGATGGAGGCACGGAGACGAAGACCTTTCTTCTTCCTTGTTGGTATGATTTGCTGCTGTTGTTCTTCTCCTTCCTCTGCGCTGATGTTGGTGAGAGTTCCTGCTTTGCCCGGGCGGATGGCCCGGCCGCGGTGCTGGACCGGTCGGATGACTCGAGTTCTCTTCCTTCCGGAAGGGACACTTTTCGCGGTACTCAAAGCCAAAGATGGCGACGGCTGTTGCAGGTGTGTTGGATTGATGTCCATGCCCTCTCAGCGTTGGTGTCAAGAAAAAAGGAAGCAGCGTGGCGGCAATTGTACCGTGGTCGAAGATGATGACCTGTTTGCGACTGGTTGCAGATCTTTCTGCTGCAGGGGTCTTCTCTCAAGATTCAGGGATGATGACACAGGGCTCCGGAGATCTTCTTGTGTTATGGTTGTATTAGGGTACTCTAGGTGTTCATGGTCCTTTGTGTTTGCGTTTCAGTGTGCTTGTAAGGGTCACCTACTTTGTACTGATTCGTGATTTGATTAAAGATTTTCTCAAAAAAAAAAGGCTGGCCCTCTAGTTTTTCTTCATGTTGTTATTAATCGTTAACAATAACAGGACGAAGAAAAGCCCTAGTCGCTGCTAACGATTGAAGGAAACGAGATCAATTATATCATGTTGATCTGAGCCCAAGCCATATTTATTCTGCCCGTTCGAGCCAACCCCAACACTATGATCTAGGATAACAATATCCAAGTATTATTATAATTATTATCACAATTCTTATGATATACATTAGCCCTTCAATTTTTAATTAAAAACAAGCGATTATTATGATACAAAATAAGAAGTGTTAATTTTGCCAAACCATAACTTCAAGGCAACTTACAACACTTCGCCACAACTTCGACACGGAAAAAAATTATATGAGACCAGGTCTCATATAATGCACGTGAGACCCACTCTGATGGATGACACGTGACATTCACAAATCACAAAGCATCTAATCTCTCCCCCCCCTGATTTCACGTGGGGTGGGGGAGGTGCTTTGTGATTTGTAAATGCCACATGTCATCCATCAAAGTGGGTCTCACCTGCTAATCTATGAGACCTGGTCTCATAAAAAAAATTTCCCTTCGACACTAAGGGCTCCTTTGAGTCAAAGGATTTTCACAGGATTTTTGAAGGATTAGAATCCTTAAAAAAAAATCCTAGGTTGGTTGTTTGATTCACAGGATTGCATCATACATAATTTTTTTCTAAGGATATCTTTGTACTACTTCTTATAGGATTTCTAGCATTCACCAAGTCTCTTTGATTCGTAGGATTCTGGAAATGCGGGAATATGAAAAACATATGAGGCAGCGGCCGGGTTCCTCTTCAACGAGCAGTGGCGACTCACGGCCACGTTCATGGCCGGCAGGTCGGAGGACATGATAGGCACTTGCAACGGACTGCTCTGCTTCCTAGACCGCGGCCAGGGCTCCATCACCCTTGTGGAGCCCTTCACCGGTGAGTCGCTCGCCCTGCCACCGCCACCGCCACCGCCACCGCCACCACCACCAGAGATGAAGCATAAGGACGAGTCCAGCATGTATTGCTTTGGCTTGGACCATAGTTCGAGGCGATACAAGATTGTTCAAGGCCTCATGAGGGATTCCACTTTCGTAGAGACGACAGCGGGAAGCAAGAGATGCACGTGTACATGGTCGGAAGAGGCGAGGACTGGAGGGGTGTGTGTGTTGCCGGCACAGCGGACCACGAACTGGTGCGCGGCCTCATGTACGCTGACGGAGTGGTGTACTGCTTCGTAGAAAGAGAGCACGGGGCCCTGAAGCTCGCGCGCTTGGACCTGGTGACAGAGGAGTGTGCGTAGGCAGAAACGTCTTACCCTTCGAGGGGGACGTGTACGTGTTTATATAGAGGATTGCGAGTCCTAGATACGCGTACAAGTTGTTGGAGATACATGACTTGAAGGAGAAGAAGAATAAGAGATAAGGAGATAAAGAGTTTAGTTACAATCTGAATATAACCTACAGATAAGGCCGAAGGCCTGCGGCTATCTATATCTCCTATACTAATCTCGTTTAACACCCTCCCTTAATCACAACTTCATCAAGTTGAGATTATGCTTGAAGTTTTCAAAACTCCTTGTGGGCAATGCTTTTGTAAACCCATCTGCCACTTGATCTTGTGAATGAATGAAACGAATGTCCAAGAGTTTATTAGCAACTCTTTCTCTGACAAAATGAAAATCTATTTCAATGTGTTTGGTTCTGGCATGAAATACTGGGTTTGCAGACAAATAGGTGGCACCAAGGTTATCACACCATAAGCATGGAGCTTGAGAACTTTTCACACCTAACTCCTTCAATATAGACTGTACCCATATAATTTCTGCTGTTGCATTAGCTAAGGCCTTGTACTCTGCTTCAGTGCTGGACCTGGATACTGTGGCTTGTTTCCTGGCACACCATGATATAAGATTAGGTCCAAAAAATACTGCAAATCCACCAGTTGACCGCCTGTCATCTAAACATCCTGCCCAATCTGAATCAGAAAATGCACTGACAAGAGTAGAGGGTGACTTGCTGAAATTTAAACCAACAGTCAAGGTATACTTAACATATCTGACAATGCGCTTGGCTGCAGTCAAGTGGACTGTAGTGGGTGCATGTAGGAACTGACATACTTTATTGACAGCAAAAGAGATGTCTGGCCTGGTCAATGTTAAGTATTGAAGTGCACCTACAAGACTTCTGTATTTTGTGCTATCCTCTGGACTCAAAAGTGTTCCCTCTGTAAGAGACAATTTTTCTGTACTAGAGAGAGGAGTGGGTGTGGATTTACAGCCTTGCAAACCTGCCTTCTTTACCAAATCTGTTGCATATTTTTCTTGAGAGAGATGTAGCCCATCCTTGTGTTGCTTCACCTCAATTCCTAGGAAGTAATGCAATTCTCCTAGATCCTTGAGAGCAAATTCAGCACCTAAATCCTTCAAGAGTCCTGATATTGCCTCATCAGATGAGCTAGTGACAATAATATCATCAACATATATAAGAACAAACATGGAGGTGTTGAACTTGTTGTAAATGAACAAGGAGGTGTCAGATTTGGAAGGAACAAAGCCAAGTGTCTGCATCTTTTTACTGAGACGGGAATACCATGCCCTTGGAGCTTGTTTCAGTCCATATAGTGCTTTATCTAATTTGCACACATAGGAAGGTGTATGTTTGTTTTCAAACCCAGGAGGTTGTCTCATGTACACTTCCTCTTCCAGAACACCATGAAGAAACGCGTTCTGTACATCTAGTTGTCGAAGGCTCCATCCCCTGGACACAGCAATAGACAATACAAGACGAATGGTAGCAGCTTTTACAACTGGACTGAAAGTATCCTCGTAGTCTATGCCATACCGTTGTTTGAAGCCTTTTGCAACTAGTCTAGCCTTATAACGATCAATGGTTCCATCAGACTTTCTCTTAATTCTGAATACCCATTTGCAGTCAATGAGGTTTTTACCTTGCTTTGGAGGAACCAAGTGCCACGTTTTATTTCTTTCAAGTGCCTTGTATTCTTCTAGCATTGCCTTTTTCCACTTTTCATTACCGAGAGCCTCTTCAATTGTGTAGGGCTCACCTGGTTCACCTGTGGAACAAATCAAACCATACTTCATTAGGTTTTTGTAATTTTTAGGTTGAATCACACCTTGTTGTAGTCTTGTGCGACGTTTTGGTGCAACAGCCGGATCTGCAGCCACAGAAGATCCCGCAGGGACCAGATCAGCAGCGAGATCCAAGGAGGATTCGGCCTCCACTGTTTGTTCCAAGTGCTCGGGATTTTCTGCGGCACCAGCTCGAAGGAAAGGTGAAGGAGATGCCGCAGTTGCCGCAGAGGATCCGGGGCCGCCGAGCTGCTCATCATGAGCTCGTGATTGCGCGGGCCCGTCTGCGCCATCTGCTGGCCCCGCGTCCGCCTGACGCGTGAGGGCGCGCCGCTTGTAGCAAACCGGCTGGTCTGCGAAGCGCGTGCGGTCCGGGCCGCTGTCGAACTGCCGCGTGGCAGCCGGAGACTGGTGCGGGCTGGAGGGCGCGTACCGCCCTGTTGGAGAGGGCCACGTGTCGGCCTCGTGACCGACCGCGCTTGTCGCGTCTGGCGTGAAGCGGCTGGCTGTTGGCGCAGGCGCGGATCCCAGCGGCGATTGTCTGGGTGTGAACGCGGATCCCGGAGGCGATCTTCTGGGCGTCTGCAGCTCCGATCCCGAGGGGGATCTGCTCCCCTCGGCACGACACATATGATGATACCCATCTGAGTTGATTTCTTCACCATTTAAATTGATTTCTGCGCCATTTTCTTCTCTGTTTCCATAGTTTGGTACTCCTGCAACATCATCAGATGACTCATACGCAGGAGGGTTAGCCAACATATGATCACAACAATTATCAATGCCCCCTTGATCATGACCGGAGAGAGTTGGAGGGAGCAATAGGATTTCTTTTTGAAGTAAAGCACCGGCGTTCGGATGAAGATCAGAGAAAGGGAATTTGGTCTCATCGAAGACCACATCACGGGATATGTAGACTCGACCCGTAGATATATCAAGGCATTTTACTCCTTTGTGTTGGGCACTATACCCAAGAAAAGCACATTGGATTGACCGAAACATAAGCTTACGCTTGTTGAACGGGCGTAGGTTAGGCCAGCATGCACAACCAAACACACGAAGCATAGAATAATCAGGTTTGACATTAAGGAGGCGTTCGACTGGAGTTTCATTATTTATGACACGACTAGGGAGCATGTTGATAATGTGAACAGCAGTGAGGAATGCTTCGTCCCAAAATTTTAATGGCATGGACGCACGAGCTAAGAGAGCAAGGCCAACCTCAACAATGTGACGGTGTTTGCGTTCAGCGGAGCCGTTTTGTTGGTGAGCGTGGGGGCATGACACATGGTGTGAGATGCCTAGGGTTTGGAAGAAGGAGTTCAACTTCTCGTATTCCCCTCCCCAGTCAGATTGTACAGCGATGATTTTGGAATCAAATTTACGCTCAACAAGTGCTTGAAAATTTTTAAACACTTGAAAAACGTCGGATCTTTTCTTAAGAAGATAGATCCATGAGAACTTGCTATAGTCATCAATGAAGCTTACATAGTAAGTATGCCGACCAACAGAGGTTGGGGCCGGTCCCCAAACATCAGAAAAAATTAATTCAAGTGGTTTGGTAGACACACTAGTAGAAATTGGATAGGGAAGCTGATGACTTTTAGCTCGCTGACAAGAATCACAAATAGTTTCAACATTACGCTCACCAACATACGGGAGCTTATTTTTCGTAAGAAGTTTTTCAACTAAAGCAAAAGAAGCATGTCCTAAACGATCGTGCCATCGTGTTGACGATAGTTTGACAACACCAAAAGCTTGTTTATTGAATCTTGTGCGCTCCGGAATCAACGGGTAAAGCCCTCGAACACATCTACCGCGATAGAGGATTCTCTTCGTGGCCTGATCCTTGATCAAGAAGAAATATGGATGAAATTCGAGAAAAGCATGATTATCAAGAGCTATTTTATGAACAGAAAGAAGACTCTTATTGGCACTAGGAACATGCAAGATTTTGTTGAGATGAATTTTTCTACGGGGGGTATGAAAAATTGAGTGACCAATGTGGTTTATCCTCATACCTTCACCACTAGCTGTGTGGATTTGATCTTTCCCGCGATATTTTTCCTTCATAGTAACCTTCTCAAGTTCGTTGGTGATGTGATTCGTGGCACCACTGTCGACGTACCAGTTGGTGTCGATCCCATAGGAGCCATCCGCAGCAGCAGCAATCTTGTCTTCATCTTGGGAGGAGTTGTCGTCCTCCTCATAGCGGTACCAGCAGTCTTTGGCCGTATGCCCTAGCTTACCACAAATTTGGCAGCGAGGTGCATCCGGTCGTGACCTGTTGAAGCCTCCGCGACGGCCCCCCCTGTTGTTGCCAGAAGAGGTCCGTCCGCCGCCGCGAGTGCTGGAGTTGCTGTTGCCGTGTCCCCCGCCCGAGGTCTTGCCCCTGTTGCGAGGTGATCCGCGCTGATGAGAGGAGCCGCCGCCGCGGCCACGGAAAGCGGCGTTAGCCGATGACTTGAAGCCACCTGAAGACTGGAAGAGCGCCACGCGCTGGTCGAAGTTGCTCATCATAGAGAAGAGCTCATCGAGGGAGACGGGCGTGGTGCGTGCGTCGAGGGCAGACACCAGGGGCTGGTAGTCCATATCCAGCCCATGGAGGATGTAGGACACGAGCTCGTCGTCTTGCAGAGGCTTGCCGGCCGCGGCGAGTTCATCGGCGAGGCCGCGCATGTGGGCGAAGTAGGTGGCGACGGACTGGTTCCCCTTCTGCGCGTTGATGAGGGCCGTGCGGATGTTGTTCACCCGGCTGAGGGACTGTGACGAGAACATGCCCGCCAGAGCAGCCCAGAGCGCGGGCGACGTGGTGATCGCGGTCACCTGCACAAGGACCTCTTTGGACAGATTGTTAAGCAGATAGCCTAGTACCTGCTGGTCCTCCTGCACCCAGATAGGGTGGAGAGGGTTGGGCGTCGAGGACTCCTTCCCGTCTTTGTCCTTGGTGACGAGGAGTCGGGCCGGCTCTGGTGTGGTGCCGTCGGCATAGCCGAAGACACCGGCGCCCCGCAGCTGCGGCACGATCTGAGCGCGCCACAGAACATAGTTCGTGCGGGTAAGCTTCTCCGTGACCTGTTGGTTGAGGTTTGGGTGGGAGGAGCCGGAGGAAGACATGGCTAGGGCACTAATGGCGAGCTAGGCTAGATGAGATTGGAAGAGGAGGCTCTGTATACCATGTGCGTAGGCAGAAACGTCTTACCCTTCGAGGGGGACGTGTACGTGTTTATATAGAGGATTGCGAGTCCTAGATACGCGTACAAGTTGTTGGAGATACATGACTTGAAGGAGAAGAAGAATAAGAGATAAGGAGATAAAGAGTTTAGTTACAATCTGAATATAACCTACAGATAAGGCCGAAGGCCTGCGGCTATCTATATCTCCTATACTAATCTCGTTTAACAAGGAGGTCAGGTGGGACTCGGTCCAGAACCGGTGGCTGCCGGACCTGACGCCGGAGTTGAAGTTGAACATGACGACGGGGTCGGACAAGCGGGTGTCGGGGTGTGCGTGATGACGCGTCTGACGGCACATATATTGGACGGCCTTGTTCGTCAGGCAGGGCGGCCGTTGGGTTCCGCACAACGTTTGGACCTGGCGACAGAGGGGTTGGCGGGCCTCGCTACGGCAACCCTTGAAACGGGGGCACCTCCTACTGGAGGGCTATGAAGACGGTGGCCTCTACGTTCGCCTGATCTCGCCACCGAGGAATGGACTGGGCTCGGGGAAGCTGCTGCTGGAGAGAGGCTGGGAGGAGAAGCTGCCCAAAAGTTTGTCGTTCTTTCAGATAATCCCTCCGTAAACTAATATAAGAGCGTTTAGATCACTAACTTTACAGAGTACCGTTTAACCAGAGGCCGGCAAACAGCAAGCAAGCTGAGAAGACCCCCGGATGTAAGGGCATCTCCAGCCGTTGGAGCCCCCCAGGACAATCATCAGACCAAAAATAGCACGTCCTGAGAGGCAAAACGCTTCCGCCGGCACCCCAAGAGCCCGTTTTCCCAGTCGTTGGTGTCCTTAGAAGAATCGCCGGGCAAAAAGTGATTGGGTGGACCAGGAAAAAGAACACGTGGGGAATAAGATCGGCGGTTGCTTCCACCGGCGCCTAAAAAAAAAAACCCG
>LR738713.1:625683267-625878625 GCA_902687465.1 Secale cereale
GGGGTGTTGCTGGGCCCTTTTTACAGTGCCGGTGCAAAGAAAGTGGTCGTGGGGGGCGGCTGGATGTAGATTCTCTAATACCCGAGGCCGAGGGTTGTTCATCCCAGTCCCGTTCAACCAGGCGCTGGCGGACATAGTAGGACGAGTCTCACACAAACAGGGCGTTGCAAGAACGTTTTGCTATGCCCCGACGGTGTCTGCTCCATTGGCACACTACTTTGGCAAGCTCTCAAGACTGACAAATTATAGACATCTGCTTCAGATGCGTGACCTTCAAAGTGGTTTCATATCTATTTCTCACTGATTTATATCATTATCCCTTGATCCATCTTGACTCATGATTTTGATTCTGAATACCACTTCAATCATCCAAGCAAGATAATGCAGTTCTTACAATTACCATCACTCCAGAAATTCTGCTATAGTAGCCCTAAGCAACACAGTAACACCAACCACAGGCACGCGCTCAACAGGTTCAGCATGATTTTGCTGGCCAAACAAATTGGATATTAAGCTGCACATCAATTGAACAAAGGAACTGCTAAGAGACTATAACACACCAATCATGAGAGCGTCCATCACAAATTTCCAGGGTGCAGGCAATCAGTAGCTCCAGCCGATGCTAGTTCCCTTAATCTACGTAGCTCACTACATGCTTCAAGGAGAAACGGGACACTTCTGCTTCAGATGCGTGACCTTCTCCGGCCGCTTCATATCACATCTACTCACTCAGGTTGCATCCGCGGATGTAAGGGTGGTCATACTTTATATACCTTGTCCAGTATGGTCGGTACTTGGTCATTGCCAGCTCCAGCCATGGCTTCATGTTCCCATTGTAATGAGCGACAGCAGCATTGTCTATCTCTGAGCGGTCGATGCTTGGGTTGTATCCTAGTCCAAGGACATGCCACGATTTATCAAGGGGGTGCGTCAGCTTGTAGAACGTCATGAGCCCAGGTGGAAGTGTCCCGAGCTTCCAAAGAACCCTGTCTTCATTCTAACATAAGAAAACAGTAGGATAATGTGAGATATGATGCATTTCGACAATGATATGAAATCCTACGGTGTTGTTAGTAACCTCACCATGGTTTGCCACTTGTGGTAGATCCCGGTAATATCTTTGTTCTTCCACTGCTTGAGATCAAAGATGTTCATCCCATAAGCCCAACCACAAGCATTAGGATCAAAGTTCCGAGCAATGTGTGGATTTGAGAAGTTAAGATACTTGTCAAAACGGTGGAAACTCTCTCCACAGGTAAACACTGCACCGTTAACCATTCCGTTTAGATCAACATCCCACAATCCTGTCAAATCTTTCTGCACAACTATGTCGTCATCGAGGAAAAGTATCTTATCCAACTTTGGATAGATCTCTGGGAGATAAAATCTCAAGTGGTTCAGCATGGAAAGGTACTTGGGGTTACGGTATTTTAGGTTTGAAGAACCTGCTGAAAGAGTGGTGGGACGATCAGCCTTGAAATAGAACTCTTTCATGGCAGCAGACTCCAGTTGACGTAAAACAGGACAGTACGATGAGTTCAACCACTTAAATTCATCCACATTCTCAACATGGATAGTGGCCTTGCCGGGTGGGTTGAGCAAAAACCACATGTTCATGGCTCCAAAGTTCAACTTATCAGTCACAAGATGGAAAACATGTTTCTCGGGCTCCTGCAGAAGTTATATCGACCATTATCGTTGGAAACAGCTATCAGACAAGAGTGCATTGATAGGAGAATCTTGAAAATTACCTTGGCATTCATGATGGTTGAGTTTACAACAACAGAGGCAGCCAAGACATTGTCCGAGAAAAGTGCATAGTGGTAGAGCTCTGGATTTTCCAAGTTTTCACTCCTCGGGAACTTGCGTTTCTCCACAGGAAGGAGATAGTAATCTATTGTTAAGCGCATAGACAAGCAGTGAATGCCGTTTGGAATCGTCTTTGCAGCCAATTGGCTGAGAAATGTGCTCTGCTTCTTCAAGCTCCTGACCTGTTCATCTGCTGACTGAAGCATTGCCCTTAGTCTCTGACTTATCACCTTGCAATCATACAATTCTTCTCTGGCCTTAGTTAAAACTTGACCCATCACTCTCATTCTATCAGGTGCACTGTAAAGTAGCATATTTGTGAAAAGAGAGGAACAAGGTAACTGAGTAAGAAATAAGCGATAGTAGATGCGACGCAGCAAACCTGCGATGAAGGTCAGCATCTGCAGTAGCCTCTCCTACAGCCCGCTGGCTTTCCTTGATTCGGCTCTGCAGTTCTTGATAAAGACCATGCTTGTTCTTTGATTTTGCAAGCACGGAGTAAACACGAGCCATAATAATTTGGTCCCTCATCAACCTGACTGTTGAATCTGAGTTCTCATTCTCATTCTCTTTTCTCCATATGCTGTATTTCCCAAGGACAGCAGAATCTACAGCCTTTGATCGCTCAATAGCCGCATTCTCCAGCTTAACAAGCGCTTCATCATCTTTCTGTACCAAATCCATTGCCCTCTTTTCCCGCCTTATCTCCCGTAGTTTCTGTATCAACCAAATAGTACCAAAATGTCATATGAAAGATTTATATCAAGTTATCAACAGAGACAAGAATGTATTAACATATATACCAGTTACTTACCCTTCGAGCTATTTTTGCTGCTGTATCAACTTGATGTCCATCTGCAAGGACAATAACTTTATTATTTACTGCCTAGTCAAATTATGCAAATGAATAACTTGAAGAAGAAAATACAATTATGTCTATACCTGAACCATCCTTGGGTGCTTTATATATTAGAGGTATAACATGTTCTGCAGAACTGTTTTGAGCTTTTGCCTTGTCGTCAACAACCAAATTAGTATTCATCTTGTGATCAGCTAGATCATCAGTTTTCCAAGAAGGAGAGGGATGATCCCTAAAGAAGTCAAGATTCAGAGTGCCTGTTTCTTGTTGACTAGCAGCTATAGCATCGATTACCTGAAGACCAATAATTGGATGACTATAAGTACAGCGGAATTGAAGAAACTTAAGGTTTCATATGTTGAACAGCATAACAGTTCATCGTTACTGAATAATCATAATGTCCAAATCATTAGTTCATTACATGCAGGCCGAATAAACTACCAAGGGGGTGGGAACAAGATAGTCTGAACTAAGTACAGTCTCATACAACAGAAATATAGAATTGAAAGATGGGCATGTACACTACTAGCTGCAAGATGTTCTGACCTCCTTAGACAAAACAGATTTCAGATTGCTTGTTGCCAGTTGCTCTTTCCAATCTGTTTCCTGCAAGACAGGTTTCAATGTGAGATGAATGCTAAAACGTAAGGCTGGTAAAATAAATTTGACTCCCTTTTAGAATGGATAAATACCTGGTTACCATCAGCACCCCTGGGATCTGCAAACAACAAAAGATGCCATCACTTATTTATCTTGAGTTAATAAAATGTTGCTATCAAACATTACAGCAAAACATTGTTCCCAAATACTAACAGCTAACAACAAAAAAGGCAAGTAAGGTTTTAGCCGATGGTAAAGCAAAAGACAACTCGTCATGCTAAGACATTCTTATCCTTTTCGTCCCATCATGGTTCAGTTTGCACAGATAAGTGTAGGTTTGATTTGTTATCACTACTAGTCTACTAGTATGCCATGGGTATGCATTACGGCTTCTCCTAACAGCAGCCATAAATCCAACCTACGGTTGACATAAAACCTGGCACCAAGAGAGCAAAACATGGAGAAGGATATCCAGATCTCTTGAATCAGAACGTCCACTGCCTCTCACAGGTTCGTGATCATTCGCAGTTCAGTCTATTACCTTTTTAGTTTTACAAACGAGCAACACGTTGCAGCCACGATTCCCATCCAACCCTAGGCAGTGCCCACAGGCTGAGGCCAAACCACATCAATTGCTGAATAACAATCGTGAACCACTCAAATCAAATCTACACGGACTCCACTCTCGAGGCACCCTCGCCAAATCAAACCCGCAAAGCGCAGCAAACTCGCCGCCCAGGCGAATCCGAACGCGGATGGACCAACCTAGACGCAACGCGGCCCGAAATTAAGAATCGACGGCGCCTCGTACGAAATCCATGGCATAAGGAGTGGTATCTCTAACAAAAGTGGGCTGGGGAGTGAGGCGGGGCGAACCGGACGCGACGTGAACGTGGCCGCCGCTGTGCAAGACGAAGAAGATCGACGGCGCGACGACGAAGAGGAAGACGAGGACCACCACCGGCGGCAGCGAGCGGGAGCCGCGCCTCGCTCCGCCGCCGCCGCCGCCAGCGCCCGCGGTGGAGTACGGGAGCCGCTTCGGGGACGCCATCTCCGGCGACGCGTCGTGGGCGGAGGGGGAGGGCCCTGGTCCGATCCGGTCGGAATGCGGCGGCTGCGGCGAGGGCCTCGCCGTGCGCGCGCCCCCTTTTCCCCCCTTCTCTCGCCCTCGCCTGCGGGGGAGTGTGGGGAGTGGCGTGGGGTAGCCACGAATGGCAAGGGAGGAACTCAGGAAAGATCGCGTATCGCTTTGGCTTGGTATTGGGTACTGCTGCGGTATCTGGGCCCACACGATCGAAGCCCACGACGGACGTGTGGGCCGGTTGGTTGGTGCCTTATCGATGGGCCTACGCAACCAAAGCCCATGACAGACGTGTGGGACGATTGGTGCCTTATTAATGGGTCTACGACGGATCTGTGGGCCTGTTGGCTCCTTAGATTCTTTAGATTTTTAGCCTAATTGGTTTGATGCCAACATTTGGCAAAATCAAAGTTACCAAAAGTTGGCAACTTTTTGTGAGATTGGCAAAAATAGTTGGTTGCCAACCAATAACGAGCCAATTATGTTGTTTATTCATCAGCGTGGGTGCAAATGAAGTCAACCAGGTGTTGGATATTTATTGTCAAGCGACGGGGCAACGAATCAACTATGACAAATCTTCCGTCTTCTTTGGCTGAAATCAAAGGTTTGCTCTAAGTACCCAACAAAACACTAAATGATAAATATTTGGGAATGCCAACGAACCTGGGATCGTCAGAAAATGGTGCTTTCAAGATTTTGAAAGATTGTTTATGGAGAAAAATTTGAGGCTGGATCGAAAAAACATTATCCACTTTTGGGAAAGAAGTCTTGGTTAAATTTGTGGCGCAAGCGGTGTCAGTCTTTTCCATGTCCTGCTTCAACCTTCCTAGGGGTCTATGTGAGCACTTAAACGTGTTGATAAGGAAATCCTGGTAGGGCCCATGCGCGGGGCTCTGATGAGGGAGCCGGCTATATCAATGATGGACGGTCTTCTCCCATGCCTCTTAGCTTCTTCGGCGATCAGCTTCGTATTTATCGTCCTCTTGATCATGTTTCTAGTGGCTGGTGATGATGTCATTGGTCGCCTTCCTTGCCTACAGCCTCACTGTTTACGTGTGATACCTGCAACTGCATGTTCAATGTCATGGAGACATGGATAACTCAACTCTGATCCGGCACCCGGAGATCGAAGCGTGGAGTGAAGTGACTGCTAATCCCGAACAGTAAACTTGTTGTTGTTGGATAGAATACCTAACCAATCCCCTATATTTAGAGTAGAATTTTTTCGTCTCTCAATTCTTTTTGTCGAGCTGCATGCATTTCAAAAAATGCACACTATATCATCAATCATTCAAACATTTTAGACTAAACATGCACAACATATAAACCACAAACACGTATAAATTGCATGGATTGAGCAATTCAAACTAAAATATGCAAATAGTGCATCCAAAGGGCATCACATTGATCAAGTTTGATCCAAAATCACAACAACATAGCATGTTTTATGCTAGGGGTCAAGCCCAACCAACGGCATGCAACATGGACTCAAACACCATCCTCACCAAAGAAATGAAGACCACATTCATCATTGCCACCATCTCCACGGCAATCCCCATCCACACGGCCACCACCACCATCCACATGGTCGCCACCAACACCATTCCAAAGAGAGACCTCCGCTTGAGTCAAGATCTCTACACGAGTGAGCTCCCAAAAACTATTTTGGTGTGCCATTCATTGTAATTGGGTTCATAAACATGATAGCACGTTCTTCGGCATTCCTTTCATTCCAAATTCTCTCTTCCTCGAGTGCAAGCCTACATTCCTCCGCCTTCAACTTTTTGTCTGCGGACGCAAACTTTGACCTTTATTTTTTATCCTCCAACAACTTGAGCTCCTTCCATCTTGATGTATTCTTTTCTTTGCGTTCAAATCATCAAGGCTTTCTTGGTCTCAATCATGGCCATGAGCTCTTCTTTGTATGTGTCACCGAATGCTCCTCTCCTCTTCCTCTCTTTTACAATGTGGTCCTTCGATGGATCCTTTCCAACTGACGCGTCAAGGGAGATGTTCATCCAAGTGTAACACAAAGCTACATCTTCATCTTAGGAATAGTTGTGAGTCCTTGCTCTTGATGGTGGCTTCATAGTTGATTGTGTCTCCATGGGATCGTCAACCTCTTCGACGCCTTCCTCTTCGGCCTCGGCCTCCTCGTTGCCCACTTGATGATAGAACACTGAGTCATATTTGAGATCTTGAAGCCCAAGCATAAGTGACTCCTCGAAAGACAACAAGAATTCCACCGTGTTCATCTCCACACTACAACAATAACGACAACAATCTCATCACCCCACACTCTCAAGAAATCACCAAACAACGCACCGGTCAAAATGAAAAGACATTTGTTTACCTTTATTGCATTTCATCGACCATTTGGCGGCCACAATCCTTGTTGCTAGCAGTAGCGGCCTAACGCAATGGGGGAGTGGTCATAGGGGTGGCCGAATGTGGTCCATGGTGCCGGACGAGGATGGGGCCCGGAACCACCTTCTTGTTCTTCTTCTTCGTCACCTCCTCGGCGAGCGCTCATGCGACCGACGTGGCTTCCTTGCCCGCTTGTCAATGGCTAGAGCAATGGGAAGGCGACCTGTCATCGCCGGAGACGCGGAGGCCTTGCCACCGCCCTTGCTGCTGGTGATGGTTACGAGTGAGGTGCCTCATAGGAGGTTTTTGGTGCCCAGCCTATTTTTTGTGGGGGCGGTGGTGCGAGGGTCGTTTTCGACGGCGACGTGCCAACAACGATGGTCCGAGGGGTGGTAGAAGGGTCTTGCCTCTCCATCCCGGCCGAAATGGGGGGCATCGATGGTGGTTGCGACGAGCAGGGGAAGCGGTAGCAGGAAGGTGGAAAGAAAATTTTACTCGGCGAGGCCTCGGCCGAGTATATTTGAGAGACTTGGCTGAAGTTTTCCGACCGAGGAGGATAATTTATCCTCCACTAACGGTTTGCGAGTTCGGCTAGGTCCGGTTAGCATCCTATTATTCTCCACTAAAGGATTCTAGGGGATCGGTTAGGATACTCTAAAGGACCCAAAAAAATATTGAATCTATGGAAATATAATTAAATATTCTAGGGTGTATACAAACAAATTCTAAATTTACTTGAATTTGTGTATACCACTGTAGTATCTGAAATATTTTGATTGGGACGCCATTATTTCGGCGTCTATTGAAATCACTAAAAAATTAACGAGATTCTATTAGATAGTATCAAAACATATTCAGGTTTCACTTGGTTTAGTCTTGTAGGGCAGGGACTGTGTGTCGCCTAGAGCGGGGCAAAGTGTTCGCTCGCCTTAGGCGCCCTCCTAAATGGGTCGACCCATCGCAGGAACAGCGCTTGGTCTGTAGCGCATGGTTCTTTTATTACTTACTAGTATATTTCTATGCCTCAAAAAAAACTTACTGTATTTCTAAAGCGGCAGAGCATATTACTTAATTTGTTAAAAAAACATTGCACGTTCAGAAAAACTGGTTAACACAGTGTTAGAAAAATATTCACCCAACTTTGCAAAATGTTGATAACATTAAAAAAATCTTCATGACATTTTTTAAAAAGTTTCCGTATTTCAAAAAAAGAAACATGACACAATGTAAAAACAATGTTCGTATAATTCAAAAACATGTCCGTACCACTAAAAAACATGTACGTATGTGACATTTGTTTTAATATTCACAGTTTCAAAAAATATGTTCGTGACATTTTTTGACAGTGAAACAAAATGTTCGCAAAGTTGAAACTAGTGTTATTTATCATTCCGAAAAAAATCAACGTGTATATGAAATAAAAAATTGAAACAATTTCAAAAGTAAGTTAAAAACATATATTTGGAAAAACAATATTAATCATGTATTTTTAAAATGTTAAACATGATAAAAAAATGTTCCTGCTATACATGAAAAATGCATTATATGTATGAAAAAACTAGACTTCAAAATCTACATTTGAAAAAATAATAAGTATGTATTTAAAAATATTAATAAGCACAAAACAATGGTTCTGGTGTATAAAAATATGTACAATATGTGTTGAAAAAACTGGAAATGCTTGAAAAAATAAAAATATGTTATAAGATTAAAAAATAAAAAAGGGTAAAGAAACAAAGAAAATTGAAATCAAATGAAAATTGTTGAAAAAAAAGAAACAAGAAAAAGAAACAACAGAAGAATACTACAAAAAATGTAGCTAATGACAATTCACTATTAGACTCTGATTTATTGTGCATTTAGTTTTCTTTGTTCATTGCCATATTTGTATCCAAAACGAACTTGATTTCCAGGTTTATAAGCACATTTGGTTGACACACAAACATGCACATTATGTACGTCAATTTGTTTACATCCCTAGGCAGGGTTTTCATTCAAAAGAGATGGGTGAAATCCCTCACTTGAGAACCCTTGGACAGTTCGTGAGCTTCACAAGGTCTAAATCTTCGGCAGCGGCTACGAGTCAGCCCTACCCGAGCCAATGAGTGTCATGAGGTGGAACTGCCGAGGGCTTGGGAACCCTTGGACAGTTCGTGAGCTTCGCAAGGTTGTGAAGCAAGAAGGACCTGTTTTGCTATTTATCATGGAAACAAAGATAGATAGTAAGAGAGTTGAGAATTTGAAGTTTACTTTAGATTTCTCAGGTTGTTTTGTCGTCGATAGTGACGGGCTTAGCGGTGGTATTGGATTGTTTTGGTCCAAATATATTGATGTTACACTTGAAAACTATAGTTCCTCTCATATCAATGTAACAGTCAAGCAAGATAATCAAAGTTGGAGGTTTATGGGTTTGTATGGGGAGCCACGGGTGGAGAATCGACACCACACATGGCTATTTATGCGTACTTTGTTTGCCATTCAACATGAAGCATGGATGTGTATGGGTGATTTTAATGAAATTTTGCACGCCGATGAGCAGTTTTGAGCCAACACCAGACCGGAGAGTCAAAGGAGACCGTTCCAGGAGGCGATGGAAGATTGTGCTCTCCAAGATTTGGGATGGAGAGGGGTCCCTTTTACATGGGATAATATACAAGATGGAAGGGCAAATGTTAAGGCACGTCTTGACAAGGCCATGGTTAATAGTGTGCTTCTGGACATGTTCGAGTTCGCCATGGTAAAGCACATAAGCATTGTCGAGTCTGACCAATGTTTTGTGTTGGCTGAACTTAGATCAGTTGCAGCAAACAAATGGTCTCGAGTGGCGCGCTCTTTCTGATATGAGAATGTATGGCAGACACATGCGTAGTATGATGCATTAGTCCGAGATATGTGGCATGTTGGTGCTAGCCAGGAGGGACTATAAGGGATTATCAATGCCCTTGGTGAAGTACACCATAAGTTGGGATCTAGGGGTGACAGGGAGTTTGGGAATCTCACTAAGAAAGTTAAAATGCTCAAGAAACACCTTGATCTCTTACGAGCAACCTCGGTTGGCCGAGGACCATCAAAGGAGGAGAAGGCATGCAGTAGCGTCACAACTGCGGGAGGCCCTACGCCAAGAGGAAATATGGCTGAAACAGAGGTCTAGAGTACTCTGGCTACGGGCAGGTGATCGCAATACAGGTTACTTCCAGGTGCAGGCAGCTCAAAGAAAAAAGAACAAACATAATTACTACCCTTGAGAGGGCCGACGGGCAAATCTGCATCGAACCTGAGGAAGTAAAGGAGGAAATCAACAGTTTCTATCAAGCTTTATATCAAACACAAGGTTTTAAGCCCATGAATGAGCTGCTTGATTGCGTTTCTCCTCGAGTTATGGAGGGAATGAATGAACTACTTCAGAAGGAATATGTAGCTGAGGAGGTAAAGAAGGCTTTATTTGACATGGCGTCGTCGAAGGCTCGGGTGTTGACGGTTTTACCGTAGGTTTCTACCAACGACATTGGGAGGTTCTTGGGGCGGATGTCACTAAGGCCGTACTAGATTTCTTGAATGGTGGGGAATTATCGCCGGGACTTAACGACACAGTGATAACTTTGATCCCAAAGGTACGCAACCCACAATAGATTTCCCAATACCGACCGATTGCATTGTGTCATGTGCTATATAAAATCACTGTCAAAGCAATTGTCAATCGTGTGCGAATGATCTTGGATGAAGTGATAGGGGAAGAACAGAGGGCTTTCATTCCTGGATGTCTGCTTACAAATAATGTTCTTGTTGCGTATGAGAGTGTACATGCTATCAAGAGGTCGAAGAAAGGAAAAAATTCTTGTTGTGCTGTCAAACTAGACATGCTAAAAGCCTATGATAGGGTGGAATGACACTACCTTGAGGCCATTCTGGTGAAGCTGGGATTTAACAACCAATTCGTTAGATTAATTATGAAGTGTGTGACATCGGTAAGTTTTACGATCAAAGTCAATGGTGATTTGTTACCATATTTCACACCTACCAAGGGTCTTCGCCAAGGTGACCCGATATCACCATATATCTTCCTTATATGTGCCCAAGGTCTGACATGTTTGTTAAATACTATGGAGGTGCACTTGTTAACAGAGGCATTCGGGCCAGCTCACACGCACCTTGGATTAATCATTTGCTTTTTGCCGATGATTGTCTAGTTTTCCTCAGTGCTAAAACCAAAAGTGCATAAAGGTTGAATGACATTCTTCGGATATATGTTGACTGTTCCGGGCAGGCAGTAAACCGGCAGAAGAGCTCTATTTATTATAGTGGCAATACTAGTCCACCTCTTAGGAGTCCTTGAAGCAAACATTAGGAATCTCAGTGGAGTCTTTTTCTGAACGCTATCTTGGTCTACCGATAGCAATGGACAGAATTACTAGTGGCACTTTTATGCACATTGCAGAGAGAAGCAGGAGTAAAATGTGGGGATGGTCGGAGAGGGACATGGCATGTGCAGCCAGGGAGGTTCTTCTCAAATCCATAGTGCAGGCAATTCCAACTTTTAGCATGAGCTGCTTTCTTCTTACAAAAAAGGTATGCAAGGAGCTGAGATCTTGTATGGCCAAGTACTGGTGGGGGAGTTCGATCGACAATAGATCACTTCATTGGATTTCCTGGGAGACTCTCTGTACACCGAAGAGCAAGGGCGACATGGGCTTTCGGGACTTACATCTCTTCAATTTGGCAATGCTTGGGAAGCAAGGTTGGCGGCTGATTACCCACCCGAACTCCCTCTGGTCGCGTGTTCTTAAGGGAAAATATTTCCCTCATACCAAATTTCTTCATGCATCAGTTGCTACTCATGCTTCAACTACTTGGCGAGCGATTGTTGCCGGCGGGAAAGCACTAGAAGTTGGTTTAATCCATAGAGTGGGTGGCGGGACCTCAATTGCAACTTGGACTGATAGTTGGATCCCCAACACACTCTTGCTTAAACCGACGGGGCGTCTTGGTAATGCTCTGTTGGATACAATTTCACAGCTCATCGATGCATACACAGATAACTGGAATGTTTAGATTGTTCGTGAATTTTTTCTTCATCCGGATGCAAAAACAATACTCAATATCTCGCTAAATCCCGCTGGTGGCGATGACTCAATTGCATGGGCTTTGAAAAAAATGTTATCTACACTGTAAAATGGGTGTATCGCTCTCTAGTGACTCGAAATGAGCTTCGTACTCTAGAGGAAGGGACAATCACAAAAACTTCGATAGCGAATAAACAGTTGTGGAATACCTTTGGAAGCTCCATGCGGTACCTAAAGTGTGAGTTTTCTGGTGGAGAGTGCTCCGTGGCATTCTACCGGACTCGGTAACGCTCAAGTTAAGACACATCAAGCCAATTGGCCGCTGTGACGTGTGCCAAGCCATGGATGATAACTTGATGCATGCGCTTATATATTGCTCTCATGCGAAGCGTTTTCGGGCTGCTGCAAGGAATAGTTTGATCTGCACCTCCCTAGCTTGCACCCGGACACTTGGGCCAAGGATATCTTGATTGATCAACGGTCTAACAATGATGAAAGATGCAAGATTATCACAAGTATGCACTCGATTTGGTTTCTCAGAATTGCTGGACGCACGATGAAAAGGGATTTGATCTAGTCCTAGCTATCAAATGTGTGCATGAAACATTGTCCATTCTGGACATGCTTGCAAACCGATCCAAACTCGCACCAAATTAAAAATGGAGGCCACCTGACCCTGGTTGGGTGACTATTAACACAGATGGGTTGATTAATGTTGATGCATGGAAGGGGGGAGCTGGTGGTTTAGCCGGCTCTCACCTAGCTTTCCTTGGAGCCTGGAGCAAACCATTACATGGAGTCTTTGATCCTTTCATTGTTGAACTTTTGGCTCTACGTGAAGGGGTGATCTTTGCTTAGCTTTGAGGGTTTTCACATGTGATGATGGAGATTGACTGTCTCGAGTTGGTCAATCTACGAAATTCGCGCAGTACCTCTCTCTCAGTGGCTGCACCTATCTTGAGGGAGTTAGATGAGTTTGTTCCTAGTTTTTCTTCCTTTTCGGTTACCCATGTTGGACGTGCAATGAATGTTCCCGCACATCAATGTGCAAATCTTGCTAGCACTTTGGTGGGGATGGAAAGTTGGCTTGACAAAAGCCTTGAGTTTCTTATTAGCTGCCTACGGGCGGATTGTAACCGGATTTTGATTAATTAATGAAGCTCTATGATTTAGTGCAAAAAATCCTCACTTGTGAGCAACAGACGGGGTACTTGGCGTCGAAAGCAAAGAATCGGGAAATGCACTGGTTGTGGTAAGGATGTCTACATCCCGAGAGTTTCATCAGGTGTGCCCCGTCAGTGCGTCGATGCAGTCCTTAGCTGGCCTTGGAGGCACCTGATACGTCTCCAACCATATCTATAATTTTTTATTGTTCCATGCTATTATATTATTCATCTTGGATGTTTTAAATGCATTTATATGCTATTTTATATGATTTTAGGGAGTAACCTATTAACCTAGAGCCCAGTGCCAGTTTCTGTTTTTTCCTTGTTTTTGAGTTTTACAGAAAAGGAATACCAAATGGAGTCCAATTGACGTGCCAATTTTTGATGATTTTTTATGGACCAAAAGAAGCCACTGGAGTAAAAGAGTTGGGCCAGGAGAGTCCCGTGCTGCCCACGAGGGTGGGGGGAGCGCCCACCCCCTAGGTGCGCCCCCCTATCTCGTGGACAGCCCGGAGATCCCCCTGACTTGTGCCCTATGCCAAAAAATCCTATAAATACCCAAACCTCCAGAAAATAACCTATATTGGGAGTTCCGCCGCCGAAAGTCTCCGTTGCCACCGAAAACCAATCTAGACACATTCCGTCACCCTGCCGGAGGGGGGAATCCCTCTCCGGTGGCCATCTTCATCATCCCGACGCTCTCCATGACGAGGAGGGAGTAGTCCACCCTCAGGGCTGAGGGTATGTACAAGTAGCTATGTGTTTGATCTCTCTCTCTCTCTCTCTCTCTCTCTCTCTCTCTCGTGTTCTTGAGATGGCACGATCCTGATGCATCGCGAGCTTTGCTATTATAGTTGGATCTTATGATGTTTCTCCCCCTCTACTCTTTTGTAATGGATTGAGTTTTCCCTTTGAAGTTATCTTATCGGATTGAGTCTTTAAGGATTTGAGAACACTTGATGTATGTCTTGCATGTGCTTATCTGTGGTGACAATGGGATATCACGCGATCCACTTGATGTATGTTTTGGTGATCAACTTGCGGGTTCCTTGACCTTGGGAATCTATGCATAGGGGTTGGCACACGTTTTCGTCTTGACTTCCCGGTAAAAACTTTGGGGCACTCTTTGAAGTACTTTGTGTTGGTTTGAATAGATGAATTTGAGATTGTGTGATGCATATCGTATAATCATGCCCACGGATACTTGAGGTGACAATGGATTATCTAGGTGACATTAGGGTTTTGGTTGATGTGTGTCTTAAGGTGTTATTCTAGTACGAACTCTAGGATAGATCGAACGAAAAGAATGTCGTGTTATTTTACTACGAACTCTTGAATAGATCGATCAGAAAGAATAACTTTGAGGTGGTTTCGTACCCTACCATAATCTGTTTGTTTGTTCTCCGCTATTAGTGACTTTGGAGTGACTCTTTGTTGCATGTTGAGGGATAGTTATATGATCCAGTTATGTTATTATTGTTGAGAGAACTTGCACTAGTGAAAGTATGAACCCTAGGCCTTGTTTCCTAGCATTGCAACACCGTTTATGCTCACTTTTACCACTTGCTACCTTGCTGTTTTTATATTTTCATATTATAAAAACCTATATCTACCATCCATATTGCACTTGTATCACCATCTCTTCGCCGAACTAGTGCACCTATACAATTTACCATTGTATTGGGTGTGTTGGGGACACAAGAGACTCTTTGTTATTTGGTTGCGGGGTTGCTTGAGAGAGACCATCTTCATCCTACACTTCCCACGGATTGATAAACCTTAGGTCATCCACTTGAGGGAAATTTGCTACTGTCCTACAAACCTCTGCACTTGGAGGCCCAACAACGTCTACAAGAAGAAGGTTGTGTAGTAGACATCAAGCTCTTTTCTGGCGCCGTTGCCAGGGAGGTGAGTGCTTGAAGGTATATCTTTAGATCTTGCAATCGAATCTTTTAGTTTCTTGTTTTATCACTAGTTTAGTTTATAAAAGAAAACTACAAAAGAAAATGGAATTAAGGTTACCTCATATGCTTCATCTTTTTAATATCTTTTGTGAAAATGATGGGAAGGAAAATTGTGCTCAAGTACTAGAAGAAGAATTACATAGAATGCTTGGCACTAAAAACTTGAATGATGAGCATGATTGTTAGTGTGAATTCTTAGAATATCCATAGTACTAATGATGGTTGCACTAGTCATGATGAAAATATCTCATATAAGCATGTCAATTTTTGTGGAGTGCATAGAGTTTCCAAGTACATACCAAATAGGGGAGATAGATTTTGCAAGAGGCATAAGTATTTAGAAACTAAATGGTTGCCAGAGAGGCTAGATGTTTGTGCCGAAAATTTAAATTTCTTTGCCATCCTTGTGAACTTTGCAATGAACGTGATCATTTAAATTCCCAATGCAAATTGTTTCATGATCGAATCGTGTCCAAAAATTGTGATGACTTGATTTCCCTTGCACATCATAATGAACTTATTTTGCTTGTGGGTTATGAAGAAATGGAACGTTTAACTAAGGATCTTCCAGAATTTGTCCTTGATAAAGTTCTCTAATTTGATCTAGAGGAAATTTATATGTATTGTGCGGTGAATTGCATTGAAAATCCTTATATTGCCAATTACCTAAAGACAAGAAAACAAAAGATGAAGAGAATACTAATGAAAGGGAAGAGATTTCCCAATATCCTCCTATTCTTTCTTATGATGAATTAGGTAACGAGGAGGAGCCTTCTATTCAACCAATCTCATTAATAAAGAGCTCCGGAAAGAAGATTAAACCCACACACAATGTGAAGAAGAAAAAGAAAAGACGAAGAAGCAAAGGTAAAGAGGTATCCCTTCCAAATGATGTTGCTCCTATTACTCATTGTGATGATGATGATTGCTATACTATCGGTGATGTCCATACTATTAATGATGAGAATGACATGTTTGAGAATTTATTTGCTGCAATTAATGTTTGTCCCAAGCTTGGGAATGCTATGTTTGATGAGGATGATATTTTTAGTTCCCCAAGTTTTGGTGAGCAAATTTATTATGATGAAAGCATGCCTCCTATTTATGATGATTATTGTGATGACACTTATTCTATAAAAAGTAGTGATGATTATATTTATCAAACTTGTCATGATTATGATTACCCTTTTTCTGAACATTACCCTTTTAATGTGGAAACAATCTATAGTATTCAAGTCTCTTATGATACTTCCACTATTCCGAATGAGAAGAATTTTGCTTGTGTGGAGAGTAATAAAATTTATATGCTTGGGGATCATGACAAGAATGCTTTACGTGATAGTTATATTGTTGAATTCATTCATGATGCTACTGAAAATTATTATGAGAGAGGATCATATGCTTGTAGGAATTGCAATAATATCAAGTTTTCTCTCTATGTGCTTAAAATCTTGAAGTTATGCTTGTTTTGCTTTCCTATGCTAGATGATCCTTGTTCACATAAGTCGTTTGCTCACAAAATCCCTATGCATAGGAAGTGGGTTAGGCTTAAATGTGCTAGTCATATTCTTCATGATGCTCTCTTTATGTTTCAATTCTTATCTTTTATGTGAGCATCATTGAAATCATCATGCCTAGCTAGGGGCGTTAAACGATAGCGCTTGTTGGGAGGCAACCCAATTTTATTTTATTTGGTTTTGCTTCTGTTTAGGAATAAACATTGCATCTAGCTTTTGTTTAGATGTGATTTTGTGTTTTAATTAGTGTTTGTGCCAAGTAGAACCTTTGGGAAGACTTGTGTGAAGTTTATGCGATCATGCTGTAAAAAACAAAACTTTAGCGCTCACGAGATTATCTACCATTTTTTACTGGAGAGTGCTTTTTAGTTGATTCTTTTTGCAGATGATTAATAGACAAATTTCTCAGGTCTACCAATTTATTTCAGAATTTTTAGAGTTACATAAGTATTCGAAAGTTACAGATTGCTACAGACTGTTCTGTTTTTGACAAGTTCTGTTTTCTATGTGTTGTTTGCTTATTTTGATGAATCTATGAGTAGTATCGGAGGGTATGAACCATAGAGAAGTTGGAATACAGTAGATATTACACCAATATGAACTTAGAATGAGTTCACAACAGTACATAAGTGGTGGATTTATTTTCTTATACTAACGGAGCTTACGAGTTTTCTGTTGAGTTTTGTGTTGTGAAGTTTTCAAGTTTTGGGTAAAGATTCGATGGGCTATGGAATAAGGAGTGGCAAGAGCCTAAGCTTGGGGATTCCCAAGGCACCCCAAGGTAATATTCAAGGACAACCAAAAGCCTAAGCTTGGGGATGCCCCGGGAAGGCATCCCCTCTTTCGTCTTCGTTCATCGGTAAATTTACTTGAGGCTATATTTTTATTCACCACATGATATGTGTTTTGCTTGGAGCGTCAATTTATTTTATTTTTCTTTGCTTGCTGTTTGAGTAATATCCCAAGATCTGAAATTGTTAAATGTTAGAGACTCTTCACATAGTTACATAATTATTCAACTACTCATTGATCTTCACTTATATCTTTCGGAGTAGTTTGTCGTTTGCTCTAGTGCTTCACTTATATCTTTTTAGAGCACGACGGTGGTTTTATTTTGAAGAAACAGATGAACTCGCATGCTTCACTTATATTATTTTGAGAGTCTTTTAGAACAACATGGTAATTGGCATAGGTTATGAATTTAGTCCTAATATGATAGGCATCCAAGATGAGTATAATAAAAACTTTCATATAGGGTGCATTGAATGCTATGAGAAGTTTGATGCTTGATGATTGTTTTGAGATATGAGGATGGTGATATTAGAGTCATGATAGTAGAGTAGTATAGTAGTTGTGAATTTGAGAAATACTTGTGTTGAGGTTTGCAAGTCCCGTAGCATGCATGTATGGTAACCGTTGTGTGACAAATTTGAAGCATGAGGTATTTCATTGAGTGTCATCCTTTGTGTGGAGGTCGGGATCGCGTGATGGTTAACTCCTACCAACCCTCCCCCTAGGTGCATGCGTGTAGTACTTTGTTTTGATGACTTGTAGATTTTTGCAATAAGTATGTGAGTTCTTTATGACTAATGTTGAGTCCATGGATTATACGGACTCTCACCCTTCCACCATTGCTAGCCTCCCTTGTACCGCGCAACTCTCGCCGGTACCATACACCCACCATATACCTTCCTCAAAACAGCCACCATACCTACCTATCATGACATTTCCAAAGCCATTCCGAGATATATTGCCATGCAACTTTCCATCGTTCCGTTCATATGACATGCTTCATCATTGTCATATTGCCATGCATGATCATGTAGTTGACATCGTATTCGTGGCTAGGACACCATGCATAATTTTTCATACATGTCACTCTTGATTCATTACACATCCCGGTACACTGCCGGAGGCATTCATATAGAGTCATACTTTGTTCTAGTATCGAGTTGTAATATCGAGTTGTAAATCAATAGAAGTGTGATGATCATCATTATTAGAGCATTGTCCCAAACAAAAAAAGGAAAAAAGGAAAAAGAAAAAAGAAAAAAAGGAAAGGCCAAAGAAAAAAAAGGCCCAAAAAAAAAGAAAAGAAAATGGACAATGCTACTATCTTTTTCCACACTTGTGCTTCAAAGTAGCACCATGATCTTTATGATAGAGAGTCTCTTGTTTTGTCACTTTCATATACTAGTGGGAATTTTCATTATAGAACTTGGCTTGTCTATTCCAACGATGGGCTTCCTCAAATGCCCTAGGTCTTCGTGAGTAAGCAAGTTGGATGCACACCCACTTAGTTTCTTTTGTTGAGCTTTCATACATTTATAGCTCTAGTGCATCCGTTGCATGGCAAT
Source organism: Secale cereale (assembly GCA_902687465.1). Lineage (NCBI taxonomy): Eukaryota > Viridiplantae > Streptophyta > Magnoliopsida > Poales > Poaceae > Secale > Secale cereale. Next base: position 625,702,048 of record LR738713.1, read on the forward strand.
CCCTACTCGCTCACATTGATATCTATTGATGGGCATCTCCATAGCCCATTGATTTGCCTAGTCGATGTGAGACCATCTTCCTCTTTTTTTCTCCACAACCACCATTCTATTCCACCTATAGTGCGATATCCATGGCTCACGCTCATGTATTGCGTGAAAGTTGAAAAAGTTTGAAAAAAATTTAAAGATGAAACAATTGCTTGGCTGAAACCGGGGTTGTGCATGATTTGAGTATTTTGTGTGACGAAGATGGAGCATAGCCAAACTATATGATTTTGTAGGGATGAACTTTCTTTGGCCATGTTATTTTGAGAAGACATAATTGCTTTGTTAGTATGCTTGAAGTATTATTACTCTTATGTAAATATTAAACTTTTGTCTTGGATCCTTCCGATCTGAACATTCATGCCACAATAAAGAAAATTACATTGATAATTATGTTAGGTAGCATTGCACATAAAAAATATTGTTTTTATCATTTACCTACTCGAGGACGAGCAGGAATTAAGCTTGGGGATGTTGATACGTCTCCAACGTATCTATAATTTTTGATTGTTCCATGCTATTATATTATTCATCTTGGATGTTTTAAATGCATTTATATGCTATTTTATATGGTTTTTGGGACTAACCTATTAACCTAGAGCCTAGTGCCAGTTTCTATTTTTTTTCCTTGTTTTTGAGTTTTACAGAAAAGGAATACCAAACGGAGTCCAATTGACGTGCCAATTTTTGATGATTTCTTATGGACCAAAAGAAGCCCCGGAGTAAAAGAGTTGGGCCAGGAGAGTCCCGGGCTGCCCACGAGGGTGGGGGGACCGCCCACCCCCTAGGTGCGCCCCCCTATCTCGTGGACAGCCCGGAGATCCCCCCTGACTTGTGCCCTACGCCAAAAAATCCTACAAATACCCAAACCTCCCGAAAATAACCTAGATCGGGAGTTCCGCCGCCGAAAGCCTCTGTTGCCACCAAAAACAAATCTAGACCCGTTCCGGCACCCTGCCGGAGGGGGGAATCCCTCTCCGGTGGCCATATTCATCATCCCGACGCTCTCCATGACGAGGAGGGAGTAGTCCACCCTCAGGGCTGAGGGTATGTACAAGTAGCTATGTGTTTGATCTCTCTCTCTCTCTCTCTCTCTCTCTCTCTCTCTCTCGTGTTCTTGAGATGGCACGATCCTGATGTATCGCGAGATTTTCTATTATAGTTGGATCTTATGATGTTTCTTCCCCTCTACTCTCTTGTAATGGATTGAGTTTTCCCTTTGAAGTTATCTTATCGGATTGAGTCTTTACGGATTTGAGAACACTTGATGTATGTCTTGCATGTGCTTATCTGTGGTGACAATGGGAACCACGTGATCCACTTGATGTATGTTTTGGTTATCAACTTGCGGGTTCCGTGACCTTGGGAATCTATGCATAGGGGTTGGCACACGTTTTCGTCTTGACTTTCTGGTAGAAACTTTGGGGCACTCTTTGAACTACTTTGTGTTGGTTTGAATAGATGAATCTGAGATTGTGTGATGCATATTGTATAATCGTCCCCACGGATACTTGAGGTGACAATGGAGTATCTAGGTCACATTAGGGTTTTGGTTGATGTGTTTTAGGAAATATGCCCTAGAGGCAATAATAAAGATGTTATTTGTATTTCCTTATATCATGATAAATGTATTTTATTCATGCTAGAACTGTATTAACCGGAAACTTAGTACATGTGTGAATACATAGACAATACAGAATGTCCCTAGTATGCCTCTACTAGACTAGCTCATTAATCAAAGATTGTTATGTTTCCTAGCGATAGACATGAGTTGTCATTTGATCAACGGGATCACATCATTAGGAGAATGATGTGTTGGACTAGACCCATCTGTTAGCTTAGCACTATGATCGTTTAGTTTTACTGATATTGCTTTCTTGATGACTTATACATGTTCCAATGACTATGAGGTTATGCAACTCCCGAATACCGGAGGAACACCTTGTGTGCTATCAAACGTCACAACATAACTGGGTGATTACAAAAATACTCTACAGGTGTCTCCGGAAGTGTTCGTGGTGTTAGCATAGATCAAGAATAGGATTTGTCACTCCGAGTGTCGGAAAGGTATCTCTGGGCCCTCTCGGTAATGCACATCACAATAAGCCTTGCAAGCAAATGACCAATGAGTTAGTCACGAGATGATGTATTACGGAACGAGTAAAGAGACTTGCCGGTAACGAGATTGAACTAGGTATTGAGATACCGACGATCGAATCTCGGGCAAGTAACATACCGATGACAAAAGGAACAACGTATGTTGTTATGCGGTTTGACCGATAAAGATCTTCGTAGAATATGTAGGAGCGAATATGAGAATCCAGGTTCCGCTATTGGTTATTGACCGAAGATGAGTCTCGGTCATGTCTACATAGTTCTCGAACCTGTAGGGTCCGCATGCTTAACGTTTGATGATGATCGGTATTACGAGTGTATGAGTTTTGATGTACCGAAGGTAGTTCGGAGTACCAGATGAGATCACGGACATGACGAGGAGTCTCGGAATGTCCGAGAAATAAATATTGATATATTGGACGGTCGCATTCGGACACCGGAAGTGTTCCGGGTGATTTCGGAAATAACCGAAGTGCCAGAGGGGTTACCGAACCCCCCCCCCCCCGGGGAAGTATTGGGCCATAGTGGGCCTTAGGGAAGAGAGAGGGTAGCAGCCCAGGAGGTGGCGCGCCCCCTCCCAAGGGGAGTCCGAATTGGACTAGGGGAGGGGGCTGCGACCCCTCTTTCCCTCTCCTTCTCCCTCTCTTTCCTTCCCCCTTTCCCCTTCCTAGTAGGACTAGGAAAGGGGAGTCTTAGTCCTACTAGGAAGAGGGCTCCTCTCCTTGGGGCGCCTAGGGCCGGCCGGCCTCCTCCCCTTGCTCCTTTATATACGGGGCCAGGGGCACTTCTAGACACACAAGTTGACCAGTTCATCTCTCCCAACCGTGTGCGGTGCCTCCCTCCACAGAAACACACCTCGGTCATACCATTGCAGCGTTTAGGCGAAACCCTGTGACGGTAACTTCATCATCTTCGTCACCACGCCGTCGAGCGGACGAAACTCTCCCGTGAAGCACTACTGGATCAAGAGCTCGTGGGACGTCATCAAGCTGAACGTGTGCTGAAAGCGAAGGTGTCGTACGTTCGGTGCTTGATCGGTTGGATCGCGAAGAAGTTCGACTACATCAACCGCGTCACTAGACGCTTCCGCTTTCGGTCTACAAGGGTAAGTAGACACACTCCCCCCTCTCGTTGCTGTGCATCTGGTAGATAGATCTTGCGTGATCGTACATTTTTTTTTGAAATACTGCGTTCCCCAACAGTGGCATCATGAGCCAGGTGTATGCGTAGATGATATGCACGAGTAGAACACAATGAGTTGTGGGCGATAATACTCATACTGCTTACCTGCATGTCATATTTTGATTCGGCGGCATTGTGAGATGAAGCGGCCCGGACCGACATTATGCGTACGCTTACGCGAGACTGGTTTCACCGTTATGAGCACTCGTTGCTTAAAGGTGACTGGCGGGTGTCTGTCTCTCTCACTTTAGTTGAATCGAGTGTGGCTACGCCCGGTCCTTGTGAAGGTTAAAACAACACATACTTGATGAAAAATCGTTGTGGTTTTGTATGCGTAGGTAAGAACGGTTCTTGCTAAGCCCGAAGCAGCCACATAAAACTTGCAACAACAAAGTAGAGGACGTCTAACTTGTTTTTGCAGGGCATGCTGTGATGTGATATGGTCAAGACATGATGAGTTATACGTTGTTGTATGAGACGATCGTGTTTTGTAAAGTTATCGGCAACTGGCAGGAGCCATATGGTTGTCGCTTTATTGTATGAAATACAGTCGCCATGTAATTGCTTTACTTTATCACTAAGCGATAGCGATAGTCATGGAAGCAATAGTTGGTGAGACGACAACGATGCTACGATGGAGATCAAGGTGTCACGCCGGTGTCGATGGTGATCATGACAGTGCCTTGGATATGGAGATCAAAAGCACAAGATGATGATGGCCATATCATGTCATATATTTTGATTGCATGTGATGTTTATCTTATTATGCTTCTTATTTTGCTTAGAACAGCGGTAGCATTATAAGATGATCCCTTATAAAATTTCAAGGTACAAGTGTTCTCCCTGAGTATGCACCATTGCGGAAGTTCATCGTGCCGAGACACCACGTGATGATCGGGTGTGATAAGCTCTACGGTCACATACAACGGGTGCAAGCCAGTTTTGCACACGCAGAATACTCGGATTAAACATGACGAGCCTAGCATGTACAGACATGGCCTCGGAACACTGGAGACCGAAAGGTCGAGCGTGAATCATATAGTAGATATGATCAACATAAGATGTTCACCATTGAAAACGACTCCATCTCACGTGATGATCAGACATGGTTTAGTTGATTTGGATCACGTTATGATTTAGATGACTAGAGGGATGTTTATCTAAGTGGGAGTTCTTTAGTAATATGATTAATTGAACTTTAATTTATTATGAACTTAGTCATGATAGTTTTTGCATATCTATGTTATTGTAGATCAATGGCCCGTGCTACCGTTCCTTTGAATTTTAATGCATTCCTAGAGAAAGCTAAGTTGAAATATGATGGTAGCAATTACACGGACTGGGTCCATAACTTGAGGATTATCCTCATTGCTGCACAGAAGAATTATGTCCTTGAAGCACCGCTAGGTGACTAGCCCCCTCCCGCTAATGTAGACGCTTTGAACGTCTGGCAGATGCGGTCTGATGACTACACGATGGTTCAGTGTGCCGTGCTTTATGGCTTAGAACCGGGACTTCAACGACGTTTTGAACGTCATGGAGCATATGAGATGTTGCAGGAGTTGAAGTTGATATTTCAAGCAAATGCCCAGATTGAGAAATATCATATTTCCAATAAGTTCTACAGCTATAAGATGGAGGAGAACAATTCTATCAGTGAACACTTGCTCAGAATGTGTGGGTACTACAATCATATGACTCAACTTGGTTGCAAAGCTGATGAAGATAGTGTTATTGATAGAGTTTTTCAATCACTGCCACTAAGCTATAAAGGCTTCGTGATGAACTATAACATGCAAGGGATGTAGAAGACAATTCCCGAGCTCTTCGCTATGCTCAAGGCTGCGGAGGTAGAAATCAAAAAGGAGCATCAAGTGTTGATGGTTAACTAGACCACTAGTTTCAAGAAAAAGGGCAAGGGAAAGAAGGGGAACTTCAAGAAGAATAACAAAACAGTTGCTACTCCCACGAAGAAACCCAAGTCTGGAGCCAAGCCTGAAACTGAGTTCTTCTATTGCAAAGGGACTGGACACTGGAAGCGGAACTGCCCCAAGTATTTGGCGGATAATAAGGATGGCAAGGTGAACAAAGGTATATGTGATATACATGTTATTGATGTGTACCTTACTAATGCCCGTAGTAGCACCTAAGTATTTGATACCGGTTCGGTTGCTAATATTTGTAACTCGAAACAGGGACTACGGATTAAATGAAGATTGGCTAAGGACGAGGTGACGATGCGCGTGGGAAATGGTTCCAAAGTCGATGTGATCGCCGTCGGCATGCTACCTCTACATCTACCTTCGGGGTTAGTTTTAGACCTAAATAATTGTTATTTGGTGCCATCGTTAAGCATGAACATTATATCTGGATCTTGTTTATTGCGAGACGGTTATTCATTTAAATCTGAGAATAATGGTTGTTCTATTTATATGAGTAATATCTTTTATGGTCATGCACCCTTGAAGAGTGGTCTATTCTTGTTGGATCTCGATCGTAGTGATACACATATTCATAATATTGAAACCAGAAGATGCAAGGTTAATAATGATAGTGCAACTTATTTGTGGCACTGCCATTTAGGTCATATTGGTGTAAAGCGCATGAAGAAACTCCATAGTGGACTTTTGGAATCACTTGATTATGAATCACTTGGTGCTTGCGAACCATGCCTCATGGGCAAGATGACTAAAACTCCGTTCTCCGAAACAATGGAGCGAGCAACAGATTTGTTGGAAATCATACATACTGATGTATGTGGACCGATGAGTGTTGAAGCTCGCGGCGGGTGTCATTATTTTCTGACCTTCACTGATGATTTGAACAGATATGGGTATATCTACTTGATGAAGCACAAGTCTGAAACATTTGAAAAGTTCAAAGAATTTCAGAGTGAAGTAGAGAATCATCGTAACAAGAAAATAAACTTTCTACGATCTGATCGCGGAGGTGAATATTTGAGTTACGAGTTTGGTCTTCATTTGAAATAATGTGGAATAGTTTCACAACTCACGCCACCCGGAACACCACAGCGTAATGGTGTGTCCGAACGTCGTAACCGTACTTTATTAGATATGGTGCGGTCTATTATGTCTCTTACCGATTTACGAGTAACATTTTGGGGTTATGCTTTAGAGACAGCTGCATTCACGTTAAATAGGGCACCATCTAAATTCGTTGAGACGACGCCTTATGAACTATGGTTTGGCAAGAAACCAAAGTTGTCGTTTCTTAAAGTTTGGGGCTGCGATGCTTATGTGAAAAAACTTCAACCTGGTAAGCTCAAACCCAAGTCGGAGAAATGTGTCTTCATAGGATACCCAAAGGATACTGTTGGGTACACCTTCTATCACAGATCCGAAGGTAAGATATTCATTGCTAAAATGGATCCTTTCTAGAGAAGGAGTTTCTCTCGAAAGAAGTGAGTGGGAGGAAAGTGGAACTTGATGAGGTAATTGTACCTTCTCCCGAATTGGAAAGTAGTACATCACAGAAACTGGTTCCAGTGATTCCTACACCAATTAGTGAGGAAGCTAATGATGATGATCATGAAACTTCGGATCAAGTTACTGCTAAACTTCGTAGATCAACCAGAGTACGTTCCGCACGAGAGTGGTACGGCAACCCAGTTCTTGAAATCATGTTACCAGACCATGATGAACCTACGAACTATGAGGAAGCGATGATGAGCCAAGATTCCACAAAATGGCTTGAAGCCATGAAATCTGAGATGGGATTCATGTATGAGAACAAAGTGTGGACTTTGGTTGACTTGCCCGATGATCGGCAAGCCATCGAAAATAAATGGATCTTCAAGAGGAAGACCGACGCTGACGGTAATGTTACTATTTACAAAGCTCGACTTGTTGCGAAAGGTTTTTGACAAGTTCAAGGAATTGACTATGATGTGACTTTCTTACACGTAGCGATACTTAAGTCTGTCCGAATCATGTTAGCAATTGCCGCATTTTATGATTATGAAATCTAGCAAATGGATGTCAAAACTGCATTCCTGAATGGATATCTCAAAGAAGAGTTGTATATGATGCAACCAGAAGGTTTTGTCGATCCTAAAGGTGCTAACAAAGTGTGTAAGCTCCAGCGATCCATCTATGGACTGGTGCAAGCATCTCGGAGTTGGAATGTACGCTTTGATGAGGTGATCAAAGCATATGGTTTTATACAGGCCTTTGGAGAATCCTGTATTTACAAGAAAGTGAGTGGGAGCTATGTAGCATTTCTAATATTATATGTGGATGACATATTGTTGATTGGAAATGATATAGAATTTCTGGATGGCATAAAAGGATACTTGAATAAGAATTTTTTAATAAAAGACCTCGGTGAAACTGCTTAAATATTAGGCATCAAGATCCATAGAGATAGATCAAGATGCTTAATTGGACTTTCACAAAGCATATACCTTGATAAAGTTTTGAAGAAGTTCAAAATGGATCAGTCAAAGAAAGGGTTCTTGCCTGTGTTACAAGGTGTGAATTTGAGTAAGACTCAATGCCCGACCACTGCAGAAGATAGAGAGAAAATGAAAGTCATTCCCTATGCCTCAGCCGTAGGATCTATCATGTATGCACTGCTGTGTACCAGACCTGATGTGTGCCTTGCCATAAGTTTAGCAGGGAGGTACCAAAGTAATCCAGGGGTGGATCACTAGACAGCGGTCAAGAACATCCTGAAGTACCTGAAAAGGACAAATGATATGTTTCTCGTGTATGGAGGTGACAAAGAGCTCGTCGTAAACAGTTACGTCGATTCAAGCTTTGACACTGATCCAGATGACTCTAAGTCACAAACCGGATATGTATTTTTATTAAACGGTGGAGCTGTCAGTTGGTGCTGTTCCAAGCAGAGCGTCGTGGCGGGATCTGCGTGTGAAGAGGAATACATAGCTGCTTTGGAAGCAGCAAATGAAGGAGTCTGTATGAAGGAGTTCATATCCGATCTAGGTGTGATACCTAGTGCATCAGGTCCAATAAAAATCTTTCGTGACAACACTGGAGCAATAGCCTTGGCGAAGGAATCCAGGTTTCACAAGAGAACAAAGCACACCAAAAGGCGCTTCAATTCCATCCGCGATCAAGTCAAGGAGGGAGACATAGAAATTTGCAAGATACATACGGATCTGAATATCGCAAACCCATTGACTAAGCCTCTTCCACGGGCAAAACATGATTAGTACCAAGACTCCATGGGTGTTAGAATCATTACTTTGTAATCTAGATTATTGACTCTAGTTCAAGTGGGAGACTGAAGGAAATATGCCCTAGAGGCAATAATAAGATGTTATTTTTATTTCCTTATTTCATGATAAATGTCTTTTATTCATGCTAGAATTGTATTAACCAGAAACTTAGTACATGTGTGAATACATAGACAATACAGAATGTCCCTAGTATGCCTCTACTAGACTATCTCATTAATCAAATATGGTTATGTTTCCTAGCCATAGACATGAGTTGTCATTTGATCAACGGGATCACATCATTAGGAGAATGATGTGATGGACTAGACCCATCCGTTAGCTTAGCACTATGATCGTTTAGTTTTACTGCTATCGCTTTCTTCATGACTTATACATGTTCCTATGACTATGAAATTATGCAATTACCGAATACCAGAGGAACACCTTGTCTGCTATCAAACGTCACAACGTAACTTGGTGATTATAAAGATGCTCTATAGGTGTCTCCGAAAGTGTTCGTGGTGTTGTCATAGATAAAGAATATGATTTGTCACTACGAGTGTCAGAGAGGTATCTCTGGGCCCTCTCGGTAATGCACATCACAATAAGCCTTGCAATCAAATGACTAATGAGTTAGTCACGAGATGATGTATTACGGAATGAGTAAAGATACTTGCCGGTAACGAGATTGAACTAGGTATTGAGATACCGACGATCGAATCTCGGGCAAGTAACATACCGATGACAAAAGGAACAACGTATGTTGTTATGCGGTTTGACCGATAAAGATTTTCGTAGAATATGTAGGAGCCAATATGAGCATCCAGGTTCCACTATTGGTTATTGACCGGAGATGAGTCTCGTTCATGTCTACATAGTTCTCGAACCCTTAGGGTCTGCACGCTTAACGTTTGATGACGATCGGTATTATGAGTTTATGAGTTTTGATGTACCGAAGGTAGTTCGGAGTCCCGGATGAGATCACGGACATGACGAGGAGTCTCAGAATGTCCGAGACATAAATATTGATATATTGGACGGTCACATTCAAACACCGGAAGTGTTCCGGGTGATTTCAGAAATAACCGGAGTGCCGGAGGGGTTATCGGAACCCCCCGGTGAAGTATTGGGCCATAGCGGCCCTTAGGGAAGAGAGAGGGCAGCAGCCCAGGAGGTGGCGCACCCCCTCCCAAGGGGAGTCCGAATTGGACTAGGGGGGGGGGGGCGACCCCTCTTTCCCTCTCCCTCTCCCTCTCTTTCCTTCCCCCTTTCCCCTTCCTAGTAGGACTAGGAAAGGGGAGTCCTAGTCCTACTAGGAAGAGGACTCCTCCTCTCCTTGGCGCGCCTAGTGCCGGCCGACCTCCTCTCCTTGCTCCTTTATATACGGGGGCAGGGGGCACTTCTAGACACACAAGTTGATCAGTTGATCTCTCAGAACCGTGTGCGGTGCCCCCCTCCACAGAAACACACCTCGATCATACTGTGACGCCCCCGATTTGACCGTACACTAATCATGCACGCAAATGTGTACGACCAAAATCAGGGACTCACTGGAAGATATCACAACACAACTCTAGACACAAATTAAAATAATACAAGCTTTATATTACAAGCCAGGGGCCTCGAGGGCTCGAATACATAGCTCGAAAACACAAGAGTCAGCGGAAGCAATAATATCTGAGTACAGACATAAGTTAAACAAGTTTTCCTTAAGAAGGCTAGCACAAAAGTAACAACGATCGAAAAGGCAAGGCCTCCTGCCTGGGACCTCCTAACTACTCCCCGAAGCCGAACTCCACGTAGAAAAATCCTCGGGATCCTCTGGGTCCTGGACTCCACCATCTGGTTGCATCAACAGAGAAGAAAGGAGAAAGGGGGAAAAGGGGGAACAAAGCAACCGTGAGTACTCATCCAAAGTACTCGCAAGCAAGGATCTACACTACATATGCAATGATATATGTGTAAAGGGGGTAATATCTGTGGGCTAAACTGCAGAATGTCAGAATAAGAGGGGGATAGCTAATCCAATCAAAGACTACGCTTCTCGTAACCTCCATCATGCAGCAGAAGATGAGGGTAGCTTGAAAGTAACAAGTATCCTCGCTTCTCGCAGTCTCCGTCTTGCAGCAGTAGAAGGGAGTAGATGGTAAGTTCACCAAGTAACATCGTATAGCATAATCCTACTCGGCGATCCTCCCGCACATCACCCTGTGAGAGAGCAACCACCGAGTTATATCTGGAACTCATCTGGGTGTATTTTATCAAGTATCTGGTTCTAGTTGTCATGAGGTCGGAATACAACTCCGGGTCATACTTTTACCGAGGGACACGGCTATTCGAATAGATTAACTTCCCTGCAGGGGTGCACCACATAACCCAGCACGCTCGATCCCATTTGGCGGACACACTTTCCTAGGTCATGCCCGGCCTCGGAAGATCAACACGTTGCAGCCCTACCTAAGCACAATAGAGAGGTCAGCACGCCGGTCTAAGTTCTAAGCGCACAGGGGTCTGGGCCCATCGCCCAATGCACACCTGCACGTTGCGAGGGCGGCCGGTGAGCAGACCTAGCAACCTCCATTACTAAGGAAGTTACGTTACGCGGTCCAACCCAGCGCGCGCCGCTCAATCGCTGACGTCAAGAAGGCCTTGGCTGATACCACGACGTCGAGAGCCCATAACTATTCCCACGCAGCTGGTTAGTGCGTATAGGCCAACGGCCAGACTCAGATCAAATATCCAAACTCATTAAGCGTGTTATTATGAAATCACCACGGACAACGACCAGGGCCAGGCCACCTCTCGACTGGGTTTCTCAACCTGCCCTGTCGCTCCGCCACAAAGATCCACTCGGGGGCCGTCGGGAACTCAGGCCCACCACTACCTGGATGGAGCCGCCTGTCCTTTCAGCCCCCATATCGAAAACACTTGCGGGTACTCAATGAGCCGACCCGACTTTAGTCACATCATGTGTCATGTAATGTATGTATAAAGTATATACCCGTGATCACCACCCTAAGTGATCACGGCCCGATAGTATAGCATGGCAGACGGACAAGGATGTGGGGCCACTGATGGAATACTAGCATCCTATACTAAGCATTTGGGATAGCAGGTAAATGTATCAACAGTAGTAGCAACAATGACAGGCTATGCAACAGAATATGAGTTATCGAATCATCAACAATAGCAATTCTAATGCAAGAGTAAGAGAGAAGAGAATGGGCGATATCTGGTGATCAATGGGGGTTGGCTTGCCTGGTTGCTCTGGCAAGAGGGAGGGGTCTTCGTTGAAGCAATCGATCACCGTGGCACTATCAGCGGTCTCAGTCCCGATGTATATCGGAGAGAAGAGGGGGAAGAAACAATAAATATAAAGCAAGTATCACACCACAAAGCATAACATGGAAATACGCGGTGCTACGTGTGACCTAACGTGGTACTAAGTGATACTGGCGAGGAGAAATAACATCCGGGAAAGTAATCCCGGTGTTAGGCATTTTCAGACAAATGGACCGGAGGGGGCCGGTTGTAGGTTTGCTAAGCTAGGGACGTGCGGTGGACGAACGGACCGCGTATTTGGATGCGTCTCGAAATTCTGAGCAACTTTCATATATAAAGTATTTTCATCCGAGTTACGGTTTATTTTATATTAAATTTAAAAAGATTTAATCATTTTTCGAATTTATTTAATCATTTTAAATCAACATTATCCAGAATAGTGTATGCTGACGTCAGCATGACGTCAGCAGTCAACAGGGGTGTTGACTGGTCAAACTGACGCGTGGGTCCCGCGTGTCATACACTCTTTGTTTAATTAGGATTTAGCTAATATAATTACTGTTTTAGTTTAAACTAACTAGTTAACTAGATTAATTAAACATGATTAATTAACTTAATTAATTCACTAATTAATTAAATATTAATTTTGTTAACTCGTTTTTTGTTAGAGAATTGTGTGACCTTTATCCTTTTACTTGTGAACTTTGCTGTATAGAAGGTCACTTTAATTTTCAATGCATGAACTTTCAAAACATAACTGTTAACCAGTTGTGTGATAACATGATCACCTCTGATCTTTATGATGAGCTTATGTTATTTTTGATGTGTGAGGAGTTATCAGAAAAGACTTCTTGGCTAGATGTTAATGCCATAGGAATAAAAAACACTTTGCAAAATTGCCATCTCTATTGTGTTGTTAATTGCCATGAAAATGATTACATAAGTAAGATTAGAAAGGAGGGAACTTTACCAAAGTATAAAAATGTCTCTTATATTTCTGCTAATAAAAAGGAGAGTTTCTCCCAAGTTTCCCCTATTGTTTCTAATGATAAACCAGGATATGTGGAGAAGCTTCATCTCCAACCACCCCCTCCTAAGGTGAAGAAGAAGAAAAAGAAAAGGAGGAGGAAGAGGAGCAAAAAGGAAGAAGAATGGGTATCAACCTGGCCTGAGCATATTCCTCCCATCAACTTTTATCCTAACGGTTGTAAGTTTAAAGAAGAAGGTGAAGTCCATTGCCTTAATTATCATCTTGATGATACGTCCGTAGGTACTATTGAAGATGATTTTGATTATGATATGCATGTTACTTATTGTGATTGGGAAAATGATGATAATGCTGCTTATGACCTTGAAAATCTTTTTGGTACCAACTCTGAAAGTGATGATATGGAAAGCTCTAAGCTTGGGGATGATAGGATTGCAAATCCTTTACCCACTAGTGATGTGATAATTGATAACTCTTTTGCTAGTAAGAATAAAGACAACATGTTTACAAGTATAGTTGCTAGCAATGATAATGCTCTTCTCTACTATGATGATGTTATAACTCCAATCTATAGTGATTATAAAGGTACCTATGACATAAGGAGAAATTATCCTTATGAAACTTGTCATAATCATGGAGGGAATTACTCCCTTGTTGAACACCATCTTCCTAATACACAATTAATCTATAGTGTTCAAGTTGTTTATGATAGTCCTATTCCCACTATTACCGATGAGAAAGATTATGCTTATGTGGAGAGTAAGAGTACCCTTTTGCATGTGGATCATGGTAACAATGCTTTATGTGATGCTTATATTGTTGAGTTTATCCGTGATCCTACTGAAAATTATTATGAGAAGGGAACATATGCTTATAGATATTTCAATAATATCAAGTTCCCTCTCTTTATGTTGAAGGTTTTGAAGCTGCACTTGTTTTGTCTTCCTATGCTTATTGCTTTGTGCTTCAATGAATTATTCTATTGCAATATTCCTATGCATAGGAAGCATGTTAGGCTTAAATGTGTTTGGTATTTGCTTCTTGATGCTCTCTTTTGTTCTTCAACTCTTATTCCTACGAGAGCATCATTAAAGTCTTATGCCTAGCTTAAAGGCATAAAAGAAAGCCCTTTTGGGAGGCAGCCCACAATGAATAAAATTTTATTTTGCTTTTATTGTGTCTTGATGTTGTTACTACAGTAGCATCATCATTGTATCTTTACTTTTCAGCTTTGTGCCAAGTGTAGCCTCTGATTGCAAAAAAGTTCAAAAGTTATGACGTGCTGTCCAGGAAACAGATTCTGTCCTTGGACAAAAAAAATCGTATAAAATCACCAGATCATCATTTTGGTCTGAATATTTTCGACAGCGTGCTCTATACAATTGGCTTTCGGGCGTCTATTCTGAGTTTTTCGATTTGAGTTGCAGAAGTGCCCCGAAAAAATCATTTACTACCTGCTGGTCTGTTTTTCACAGATTCTGCCCTGTTTTGCCTTTTATTCGTTTTGCAAACCTTGAGCTTGATTTTTCTTTGCAAAAACCTTTTGGCAATCTTGAGAAACAGTAGACCTTCAAGAATATCCTTATTTCCAGCAAGGAACAATTATTTTATTATGGGTACTAACCTCGCTAATCAGATTATGATGAGTTATGTATGAAGGGAGTTTTCAAGTGTGCGAGGGAAGATGATAAAAAGATTCAGGAGTGTCAAACGCTCAAGCTTGGGGATGCCCCCGTGCACCCCCGAGAAATATTCAAGAAGACTCAAGCGTCTAAGCTTGGGGATGCCCCAGTGCATCCCCTTCTCCATCAACAATTATCAGTTCGTCTTTCGTTCCACTATATTTTTATCACTTCATGTGTTATGTGCTATGCTTGGAGCGTCTTGCTTTTAGTTTCCTTTTTAGTTTTCTTTAGCTTTGCTTGCTGTTCATAACGAGTTGGAACTCAGCTTTCTTTATGTGGGAGAGAAACACGCTCCACTTCAACCTAGAACATAACATAGAATTTTCATGCCTATCCTTGCTGTGTGTGTTCTTTGTCTTTCAATAGCTACTGTCATGTTCAGCTCTTAGTTTTCATGCTTTACTTTTTAAAGAGCTTTTTTTTAGTTGGTTGCTGGAACTCTCTTTAGTTATCATGCTTATCTTGTTAAGAGAGTTGGCTTCTGTTGCACTGGTTGATATGTCTATGATAAAAATGCTATGTGCATAATGGTGCTTAGTAGTTCATGTATTCTTATGGTTAGTCTCAAATAGCTGGGGGGTTCTTAATGTGTTATTGAAGTACCAACATGATTTGTTTGCCTATGATATGGTATGGTTTAGTGGTATCTTCCTCCAGGAATTTATTTGATTGACTTGCATATTTAAGACTGTAAAGAAAGTCTATCAAGCCTTGATGATCTTTAATTTCTGAGTAGCGATATAACTTCCATGCCCAATTCAATTTTGCTTTGTCGCTCTGCATGATTATGACCGTCATTGCTCTTTTAGTTGGTCGCTCCCAGTCTTTTGCTAACCTTCGCCTATACTAAGCGGACTGACTGCTTGTGCATCCAAAATCCTTTAAACCAGTTATGCCATATGTGTCCACCATACCTTCCTATACATGGTATTTACCTGCCATCCCTAACGAAGACTTTCATGTACCATCTCGAAATTATTCAAAAAAAAGCATTTCTCTTTTGTGCCTCTGTTTTAGCTCATGAGGAAGTAGTAGTTAATTCATGATCTTTAGTTGGACAAGCTTCACCTCGGGATTGCATGTCTAATGTGCAAACCCATAATACGAGAAGGAACTGGCATAGAGTGCGCCCGGCTCATTAAAAAATTATACAACAAACAAACCCTCCTTCATGCTTTGTTCATGAGAAATCAGAACTTTGATAGTGATAAACAAAGGAGATTAAGAGGATGTGATCGTCCTCATGCGGGAGCCGTTCCTCGAAACTTGTCCAGCTCAAGAAGTGATTGAGTTATCTGCTAGCATTCGTTGACGAAATATGCATATTCCAAAAAAATAATTATTACCTCTGTTTTTAAAACCAAGAGCTCTGGTACATGTTTAGTTTTTGTGTCCGACCACGGGTTTTCAACCTTGCCAACAAAAGCCACTGTTCGAGAGTCTCCACCTTCTTTAAAGCACCAACTATTGAGAGCATGATTGTCATTCTGTGTGTAATGTGCATTGTCCCAAAGTACCATTGTCTTTTGCATGAGTATGATATCGTTTATTCTGAAATCATTGTATCTAGTCGTCACTTAAACCTTGGAGGTGCCCCTGGATTTATGTTTTGCTTCACTAAAGGGGGCAAGCGAGGTACTACTTTATCATATTTGCACACCATGCTCACTACAAATCTATTTGATGTTTCAGTATCATATTGTAAAACTTTCAGTTCTTTGTGATTTTCTCATGAGGCAACTTAACTACTACAGATTCATTGTCTCAGTAAGCACTTGTCATGTGACTGTAAAAAGTCCTTATATGGTTAATAGCATGTCACCACAGAAATTATGCTTGTTATCATTTACCTACTCGAGGACGAGCAGGAATTAAGCTTGGGGATGTTGATACGTCCAAAACGTATCTATAATTTCTTCTTGCTCCATGCCTCTTTTGTGTGATATTGCTATGATATTTATACACTTCCATACACTTCTGATCATATTTGGACTAACCTATTAACTCAGTGCACCCCAGTGCCAGTTTCTGTTTTCTGCTGTTTTTGTATTTCAGGTTTTCCCATTACGTAAACTGCCAGAAAAATTCCGGAAATATATATAAAAAATCAGCGTTCCGGAAGCTTCCATGCGGCCAAAGTAGGGCCGGAGGGGGGCCACAGGGGCTCCAGGTGCCCTGCCCAGGCGGCCCCACCCCTGGCCGCCTGGCCAGGCCGCCTGGGCCCCCCTTAGCTCCCCTGGCGACCCCCTTTGGCATATATTTAACACCCGTCGAGGAAACCCTGATTCCAGACCCCTTTTCTCCAGACGCAATTCCGATCTCCACCGCCATCGCCATCAAGCTTCGGGGGACCAGAATTCATGTGCCGGCACCCTGCCGGGACGGGGAAGTGCCCCTGATTCATCTCCATCGACGTTGCTTCCTCCCTCCATGATGCGGGAGTAGTTCCTCCTCGGGGCTGAGGTTTCTACCAGTAGCTATGTGGTCAATTCTCTCTCCCATGATGTGATCTTCGTTGTGATCATAGGCTATGTTAATCTAGGGTGATCCCATGATAGTTCCCCTTCCTCTATGTATTGTATTGATGTACTCACTTGTCTTTATCTAGTATAATCCCCGAGACCAAGGTGACAGCGGTCTATTGGACATGGATTAGAAAAATATTTTCATGAGTGATTTCCTCTCTTGTGTGTTGATTGAAGATTGAGAGTCTATTGGTGCTTGTCTTTGACTATCCTTTAGATATGTTGTGGTGATTGTGGGACTCTCTTTGGATGGCCGCGGTGACATTGGGAAATCCTTAGATTGAGAACTACGAACTTTGAGGTGTGCTTTTGTAGCCCTACATAATTCTCGTCCTCTCTTGACCACGGAGGAATGACCTCCGGGTGCGTCTCCATTGCATGTTTTATGGGAAATATCATGTGATTCGATTATGTTAATGTTGTTGGGAGTTGCCACTAGTGAAAGTATGAAGCCTAGGCCTTGTTTCCACCATTGCAATACCATTTGTGCTCACGTTACCACTTGTTTGCTTGCTTCACTTTTTATTACAGATTTATATTACTTTGTTTTGCCATCCATATCACTTGCCATTTAACATCTCTTCGCCGAACTAGTACACCTATACATCTAACAAGTGTATTAGGTGTGTTGGGGACACAAGAGACTTCTTGTATCTTAGTTGCAGGGTTGCTTGAGAGAGACCATCTTCAACCTCTACTTCCCTGAGTTCGATAAACCTTAGGTCATCCACTTGAGGGAAATTGCTGCTGTCCTACAAACCTCTGCGCTTGGAGGCCCAACATAGTCTACAAGAATAGAAGCGTGTGTAGACATCAAGCTATTTCTGGCGCCGTTGCCGGGAAGGTGAGTGCTTGAAGGTATATCTTTAGATCTTGCAATTAAATCTTTTCGTTTCTTGTTTTTAGTTTCACTAGTTATGTTTATGGAAAACCGTGCTATTGGATCGTTGCTTGCGGGAAGACGCCCCACACCTGTGGTGGTTGCTCCTCCCCCTACTGAAATTGTGCCCTATAAAATATCAGCTGGTATTATCGATTATGTTTTGGCTAATCGTTATGCAGGAGACAAACATCCCGGTGAACACTTGCTATATCTGTCACAACTATGTTCATTATTTAAGCTTGCAGGTGTATCAAGGGAGTTTGTCATGAGGAAATTGTTCGCCGTATCACTTATAGATAAAGCTTCAGATTGGTATAAGCTTCTCAATAACTCGCACTTGCTTGATTGGGAAGAGATCCAGTCTCTCTTTTACTCCAAGTTTTATCCTCTTCATGAAGTCCATGAGAATAGGAATTATGTTTATAATTTCTATCCTCATGACGGAGAGAGCATAGCTCAAGCTTGGGGGAGACTGAAAATGTTAATGCTAAAATGTCCTAACCATGGGCTCCCCAAAGATATGATTATTACTAATTTCTATGCGAGGCTCTCTCGATAGGATAAAGATTTGCTCGATGCTTCCTCTATGGGTTCTTTCACAAACGAAAAGATTGATGCTAAATGGGAACTCCTTGAAAGAATTCAACGCAATACTGAAGATTGGGAGATCGACAAAGGTAAAGAGTTAGGTATAGTTTATGAGTATGATTGCATTAAGTCCTTTGTTGAAACTACAAGTTTTAATAAGTTTAGTGCTACATTTGGGCTTGATTCTCAACTCCTTGTTGATTTCCTCAAATCTTTTGCTTCACATCTTAATATGCCTAAGGAGGATTGGAATAAGCATCATGAACCTTTTAAAGAGATTGGCAAAGAAAATGAAATTGTTCATGATGATTGCAACATGCATGATCCAATTCCTAAAAATGAAGTTTTATATAAGCATGTTAATTTTTGTGGAGTGGATAGACTTTGTGAAAGGCCTATGATTGAAGAAGAGAAGTATTGTAAGCAACATAAGCATGAAAGAACAATCACTTGGGTCAGAGATTTAAATGAAATTGCTAGAGAATTGTGTGACCTTTATCCTTTTACTTGTGAACTTTGCTGTATAGAAGGTCACTTTAATTTTCAATGCATGAACTTTCAAAACATAACTGTTAACCAGTTGTGTGATAACATGATCACCTCTGATCTTTATGATGAGCTTATGTTATTTTTGATGTGTGAGGAGTTATCAGAAAAGACTTCTTGGCTAGATGTTAATGCCATAGGAATAAAAAACACTTTGCAAAATTGCCATCTCTATTGTGTTGTTAATTGCCATGAAAATGATTACATAAGTAAGATTAGAAAGGAGGGAACTTTACCAAAGTATAAAAATGTCTCTTATATTTATGCTAATAAAAAGGAGAGTTTCTCCCAAGTTTCCCCTATTGTTTCTAATGATAAACCAGGATATGTGGAGAAGCTTCATCTCCAACCACCCCCTCCTAAGGTGAAGAAGAAGAAAAAGAAGAGGAGGAGGAAGAGGAGCAAAAAGGAAGAAGAATGGGTATCAACCTGGCCTGAGCATATTCCTCCCATCAACTTTTATCCTAACGGTTGTAAGTTTAAAGAAGAAGGTGAAGTCCATTTCCTTAATTATCATCTTGATGATACGTCCGTAGGTACTATTGAAGATGATTTTGATTATGGTATGCATGTTACTTATTGTGATTGGGAAAATGATGATAATGCTGCTTATGACCTTGAAAATCTTTTTGGTACCAACTCTGAAAGTGATGATATGGAAAGCTCTAAGCTTGGGGATGATAGGATTGCAAATCCTTTACCCACTAGTGATGTGATAATTGATAACTCTTTTGCTAGTAAGAATAAAGACAACATGTTTACAAGTATAGTTGCTAGCAATGATAATGCTCTTCTCTACTATGATGATGTTATAACTCCAATCTATAGTGATTATAAAGGTACCTATGACATAAGGAGAAATTATCCTTATGAAACTTGTCATAATCATGGAGGGAATTACTCCCTTGTTGAGCACCATCTTCCTAATACACAATTAATCTATAGTGTTCAAGTTGTTTATGATAGTCCTACTCCCACTATTACCGATGAGAAAGATTATGCTTATGTGGAGAGTAAGAGTACCCTTTTGCATGTGGATCATGGTAACAATGCTTTATGTGATGCTTATATTGTTGAGTTTATCCGTGATCCTACTGAAAATTATTATGAGAAGGGAACATATGCTTATAGATATTTCAATAATATCAAGTTCCCTCTCTTTATGTTGAAGGTTTTGAAGCTGCACTTGTTTTGTCTTCCTATGCTTATTGCTTTGTGCTTCAATGAATTATTCTATTGCAATATTCCTATGCATAGGAAGCATGTTAGGCTTAAATGTGTTTGGTATTTGCTTCTTGATGCTCTCTTTTGTTCTTCAACTCTTATTCCTACGAGAGCATCATTAAAGTCTTATGCCTAGCTTAAAGGCATAAAAGAAAGCGCTTTTGCGAGGCAGCCCACAATGAATAAAATTTTATTTTGCTTTTGTTGTGTCTTGATGTTGTTACTACAGTAACATCATCATTGTATCTTTACTTTTCAGCTTTGTGCCAAGTGTAGCCTGTGATTGCAAAAAAGTTCAAAAGTTGTGACGTGCTGTCCAGGAAATAGATTCTGTCCTTGGACAAACAAATTCGTATAAAATCACCAGATCATCATTTTGGTCTGAATTTTTTCGACAGCGTGCTCTATACAATTGGCTTTCGGGCGTCTGTTCTGAGTTTTTCGATTTGAGTTGCAGAAGTGCCCCGAAAAAATCATTTACTACCTGCTGGTCTGTTTTTCACAGATTCTGCCCTGTTTTGCCTTTTATTCGTTTTGCAAACCTTGAGCTTGCCTTTTCTTTGCAAAAACCTTTTGGCAATCTTGAGAAACAGTAGACCTTCAAGAATATCCTTATTTCCAGCAAGGAACAATTATTTTATTATGGGTACTAACCTCGCTAATCAGATTATGATGAGTTATGTATGAAGGGAGTTTTCAAGTGTGCGAGGGAAGATGATAAAAAGATTCAGGAGTGTCAAACGCTCAAGCTTGGGGATGCCCCCGTGCACCCCCGAGAAATATTCAAGAAGACTCAAGCGTCTAAGCTTGGGGATGCCCCAGTGCATCCCCTTCTCCATCAACAATTATCAGTTCGTCTTTCGTTCCACTATATTTTTATCACTTCATGTGTTATGTGCTATGCTTGGAGCGTCTTGCTTTTAGTTTCCTTTTTAGTTTTCTTTAGCTTTGCTTGCTGTTCATAACGAGTTGGAACTCAGCTTTCTTTATGTGGGAGAGAAACACGCTCCACTTCAACCTAGAACATAACATAGAATTTTCATGCCTATCCTTGCTGTGTGTGTTCTTTGTCTTTCAATAGCTACTGTCATGTTCAGCTCTTAGTTTTCATGCTTTACTTTTTAAGCTTTTGTTTAGTTGGTTGCTGGAACTCTCTTTAGTTATCATGCTTATCTTGTTAAGAGAGTTGGCTTCTGTTGCACTGGTTGATATGTCTATGATAAAAATGCTATGTGCATAATGGTGCTTAGTAGTTCATGTTTTCTTATGGTTAGTCTCAAATAGCTGGGGGGTTCTTAATGTGTTATTGAAGTACCAACATGATTTGTTTGCCTATGATGTGGTATGGTTTAGTGGTATCTTCCTCCAGGAATTTATTTGATTGACTTGCATATTTAAGACTGTAAAGAAAGTCTATCAAGCCTTGATGATCTTTAATTTCTGAGTAGCGATATAACTTCCATGCCCGATTCAATGTTGCTTTGTCGCTCTGCATGATTATGACCGTCATTGCTCTTTTAGTTGGTCGCTCCCAGTCTTTTGCTAACCTTCGCCTGTACTAAGCGGACTGACTGCTTGTGCATCCAAAATCCTTTAAACCAGTTATGCCATATGTGTCCACCATACCTTCCTATACATGGTATTTACCTGCCATTCCTAACGAAGACTTTCATGTACCATCTCGAAATTATTCAAAAAAAAGCATTTCTCTATTGTGCCTCTGTTTTAGCTCATGAGGAAGTAGTAGTTAATTCATGATCTTTAGTTGGACAAGCTTCACCTCGGGATTGCATGTCTAATGTGCAAACCCATAATACGAGAAGGAACTGGCATAGAGTGCGCCCGGCTCATTAAAAAATTATACAACAAACAAACCCTCCTTCATGCTTTGTTCATGAGAAATCAGAAAACTATGACAGTGATAAACAAAGGAGATTAAGAGGATGTGATCGTCCTCATGCGAGAGCCATTCCTCGAAACTTGTCCAGCTCAAGAAGTGGTTGAGTTATCTGCTAGCATTCGTTGACGAAATATGCATATTCCAAAAAAATAATTATTACCTCTGTTTTTAAAAACCAAGAGCTCTGGTACATGTTTAGTTTTTGTTTCCGACCACGGGTTTTCAACCTTGCCAACAAAAGCCACGGTTCGAGAGTCTCCACCTTCTTTACAGCACCAACTATTGAGAGCATGATTGTCATTCTGAGTGTAATGTGCATTGTCCCAAAGTACCATTGTCTTTTGCATGATTATGATATCGTTTATTCTGAAATCATTGTATCTAGTCGTCACTTAAACCTTGGAGGTGCCCCTGCATTTATGTTTTGCTTCACTAAAGTGGGCAAGCGAGGTACTACTTTATCATATTTGCACACCATGCTCACTACAAATCTATTTGATGTTTCAGTATCATATTGTAAAACTTTCAGTTCTTTGTGATTTTCTCATGAGGCAACTTAACTACTACAGATTCATTGTCTCAGTAAGCACTTGTCATGTGACTGTAAAAAGTCCTTATATGGTTAATAGCATGTCACCACAGAAATTATGCTTGTTATCATTTACCTACTCGAGGACGAGCAGGAATTAAGCTTGGGGATGTTGATACGTCCAAAACGTATCTATAATTTCTGCTTGCTCCATGCCTCTTTTGTGTGATATTGCTATGATATTTATACACTTCCATACACTTTTGATCATATTTGGACTAACCTATTAACTCAGTGCACCCCAGTGCCAGTTTCTGTTTTCTGCTGTTTTTGTATTTCAGGTTTTCCCATTACGTAAACTGCCAGAAAAATCTCGGAAAAAATATATAAAAAATCAGCGTTCCGGAAGCTTCCATGCGGCCAAAGTCGGGCCGGAGGGGGGCCACAGGGGCTCCAGGCGCCCTGCCCAGGCGGCCCCACCCCTGGCCGCCTGGCCAGGCCGCCTGGGCCCCCCTTAGATCCCCTGGCGACCCCCTTTGGCATATATTTAACACCCGTCGAGGAAACCTTGATTCCAGACCCCTTTTCTCTAGACGCAATTCCGATCTCCGCCGCCATCGCCATCAAGCTTCGGGGGACCAGAATTCATGTGCCGGCACCCTGCCGGGACGGGGAAGTGCCCCCGATTCATCTCCATCGACGTTGCTTCCTCCCTCCATGATGCGGGAGTAGTTCCTCCTCGGGGCTGAGGTTTCTACCAGTAGCTATGTGGTCAATTCTCTCTCCCATGATGTGATCTTCGTTGTGATCATAGGCTATGTTAATCTAGGGTGATCCCATGATAGTTCCCCTTCCTCTATGTATTGTATTGATGTACTCACTTGTCTTTATCTAGTATAATCCTCGAGACCAAGGTGACAGCGGTCTATTGGACATGGATTAGAAAAATATTTTCATGAGTGATTTCCTCTCTTGTGTGTTGATTGAAGATTGAGAGTCTATTGGTGCTTGTCTTTGACTATCCTTTAGATATGTTGTGGTGATTGTGGGACTCTCTTTGGATGGCCGCGGTGACATTGGGAAATCCTTAGATTGAGAACTACGAACTTTGAGGTGTGCTTTTGTAGCCCTACATAATTCTCGTCCTCTCTTGACCACGGAGGAATGACCTCCGGGTGCGTCTCCATTGCATGTTTTATGGGAAATATCATGTGATTCGATTATGTTAATGTTGTTGGGAGTTGCCACTAGTGAAAGTATGAAGCCTAGGCCTTGTTTCCACCATTGCAATACCATTTGTGCTCACGTTACCACTTGTTTGCTTGCTGCACTTTTTATTACAGATTTATATTACTTTGTTTTGCCATCCATATCACTTGCCATTTAACATCTCTTCGCCGAACTAGTGCACCTATACATCTAACAAGTGTATTAGGTGTGTTGGGGACACAAG
Source organism: Secale cereale (assembly GCA_902687465.1). Taxonomy (NCBI): domain Eukaryota; kingdom Viridiplantae; phylum Streptophyta; class Magnoliopsida; order Poales; family Poaceae; genus Secale; species Secale cereale. Next base: position 625,726,193 of record LR738713.1, read on the forward strand.
AGACTTCTTGTATCTTAGTTGCAGGGTTGCTTGAGAGAGACCATCTTCAACCTCTACTTCCCTGAGTTCGATAAACCTTAGGTCATCCACTTGAGGGAAATTGCTGCGGTCCTACAAACCTCTGCGCTTGGAGGCCCAACATAGTCTACAAGAGTAGAAGCGTGTGTAGACATCAAGCAGCAGCGTCGGCGAGGCCACACACATGCGGGCGCGCGCAATCGGCAACGGGCATGGCCGGGGCAAGCTAGCAGGCAGAGGGTTGAGGGACCGGACGAGGGTTGCTCATAGCGGAGTTGCAGGGGGCGGGCAGTGGGCTCGGGAAGGTACGTCGGTCGTGGTCGATGGCGAACGGCGTCGGGGTCCGGAGGTTGCAGACGACCGATGATCCGGTGATGCAGAACCTCCCAGCCCCGTCCAGCGGCACTGGAAGGAGTAGCGGACCTTCACGAGGCTTCAGGTCACGGCGACGAGGCGAGGAATGGCTAGTGGCCGTGGTGGCGCGTCGGCGCGGCATCGACAGCGCGTCGGGCGCGCTAGATCTGGAGGAGGGGCGAGGCCAGAGGGGCCGAGGGGGAGAGTGGAGTGCGAGAGGGGATAGGGTTATCGCCTGGGGGGCCTTATCGCTAGCGGGGTGCTCGGATGGCCGGCGCGTGGTCGGGCGCGGCCTCGGCCATGGGATGCTCGCCACGCCCCCTGGTGAACAAAGGACGAAGAAGACAGAGGGGAGGAGTTGGGCTGGATGTGGTGGACCGAGGCTGATTGGGCCGCTTAGCCATCTTGGGCCAAGGCCTAGTGGGGTGGGGGTGTCGCCTTTTGTTATTTTTGTTTTATTTTTATCTTTTAGTTATTCTTTTCTGTTTTCATTTATAGTTTCTTTTATTTTAGTTTTATGAAATAACAAGTTAGCACCTAAATTAGTATCATCAATATAGGCCACTGCCAAACCTATTTGTAGCCAATATATATTAGTTTAATATTTTCATAATTTCTAAAGCAATTAAATTATTATTTTAGCCACTGCTTTTAATTATTATAGTGCATTTAAACTCTTTATAAAAGTGTGGTTTCTCCACCAATATTACATATGATTTATTTGTCACCTTTAGAACATTTTAGTTTTGGCGTTTGAAAACTTTTATTGTTTGCTTGATTTTGAATTTGATTTTGAATCAGTTTCGAACTAATGCGAGATTAGCAATAGTAATTAAAGTGACGTGGCACCATTAGCAGAGGTTTACTGTAGCTTGATTACCCGGGCGTCACAATTCTCCTCCACTACAAGAAATCTCGTCCCGAGATTTAAGAGGTGGAGTAAGGGGGGGTGTTGGTAGCGAAATTCTAACAAGTCTTCTCGGTCTTGACTGCCCTTTCGAAGAGGTTGATCCCTTTCGTTGATGTCTTCATTTCTCTGCTTCAAGTCATCGTGATCGTCATCCTTTCTTCGGGATGTCCATCGTCCCACGAACGCGACCAGGGGGAAAAACTCCCGAAGAACACATCTCAACAAAGCTGGGCACCTGACGGTGAACTCAATGGGAAATACACGAGGTACCCCACGAGTTGTATTTTAGTGAATTCATTGAGTGCAGTATACGTCGGTACCAAAGTTTCAATTGGGTAGGCAATCATTCGATGCCTAGACAGAAGCTGAAATCAGGGCTTGAACAATGGGAATAACAAGGTGTTTGATTCTAGGATGAATAATGGTAAGAATTTAGCTCGTGAATCACATACGAAGCCAGGTGCAAATGATACCTTAGAATTCGGGTAGTACAGGAGAGTCAGGTTTCGATCCCGTGGACCTGTGGGTTATGGGCCCACCATGTGGGTTAAGAGTAGGAAGGGCGATGACATCTTGCACAGAAAGCAAGGCATGTCAGAGGATAGTCTGTCAGCTAAGTTGGCAACAATGTCGGTACCAAGGACGGGGGACGAAGAGAACCATTTTCTTGCTCGTTGAAACGAGGCGGACCGGTAGGCAATGTTTTCTTCCATCGGTGGTTACCAGAATGCTACCAACCATGGTAACAGGGTCTTACCGACAGAGTTGTACAACAAGGTGTTTACATAAGCAGAGAATTATTACCGCTTAGATTATATGTAGATCAAGGAAAGGTTAAACAAACAAATGGAAAGGAAAATTGTGATTACACACAATTATTAGGAGTATATCCATCCCATGGACAAGAAGAATCATGGCAGACAGGGTAGGAGAGCAAGCACCCAACCATTCAGATAAAGAGGCAAGGATTAATCAAGATGTTACCCATACAACGGTGTGTGGATAACTGACCAAGAAACATTTAGCATCGTGCCTCCAATGTTCTTGTTGATGAGCAGGGTATCATAGTCATGCTTCGAGGTAGCAATGATATGGTGTTTCAATCAACGGTCAGACTTTGGATACACAAATGATCCATCAGAAGCAACTTATAGTATAAGTCTTACAATTTCCTCCCGGGAGAATGGCTATCCTTGCAAAAGAAAATTATAATGATTGGTCCTCCAGCCAGGGGTGCTAGGCATGACATCATATTACCGAGTCATCAAAGGACCAACATTATAACTACTGGGAAGTTGTCCCAACCATCATATCTGACCGAGATTCAGATCCGATTGGTGTCATGATACCTCAGACTCGGGATGTTCGAGAAGAAAAGGTGCAACACAAATCGACAAAATGACATTGCAAGATTCTCGGGAAATGAACTATGGGAGCGGGTTCCCGAAACAATAGTTCATCATTAAACCAAGGAGAGGATGAGAATGTGGCTGATGGGCTCAGCGACAATCCATCGAGAATTCCAAACGGATGGATTTCCACAATAATGTGAACATGAAGATGACACTTGTCAATTCAAATGATATAATGTTGTATGCTCGAGGAAAAACATACACCATTAATAATTAGGTGAAAGGTGTTCCCGAAATATGACCTTAGGCAGCAAGATCAATGTTAGAGTGTCGATTCAATAATCAACAGTCTAAGAACGAATTGTCGATCGTTAACTTCAAAACAATAGGGTTGCTAGAAGTACATAACTCAAGCAGCATTGTTAGCATATTGGTATCCCGGTTAAAAACAACACGGGGACCAAGGAAGAATGGTGACGGTGAGAAGTATCATCATACCGAGAATTTCTAAGAGGTGGAGCAATCCCCACAACATTCTCGACATAAAAGACAGTAATACTTCAAGGCGGAACACAACATTAGCTGGAGAGCAAGTTGTGTTCATAATGTAGACAAGTTCGCGATGAAAGGAAGTCAAGGGTGTTGTCAATGATAATAAAAATCATCGAGGGCAAGGAGGGTATTTCTCATCATGTACACAGTTCACATCTCGAAAAAAGTCAAAGTGTTAAAGGTGATCCGACACATTTGCCGGGAGGTTTCAAGAGGATGCAATCAAACAACAATGGCAATAGGCAAGGGAATGACGAAGTGGCAAGTTATAGGATCAATATATAGTATGCAAGCTCGGAACCAAGGTTGCCTTTCAAGACAAGCAACATGATGGTGAAAGCTCGACGTAAGTCGTGCTCACACACTGAAGAATTCGTGCACCAGAGAAGGACAAGGTAGCACAATCAAAGATAGCAAGACCAGGATGTAGCTGATAGTCTAGGAATGACCAGATTGAGTTCAGGAATTCCCAGTAAATTACTAGGGGTATTTGATTGGTAGTGCGGAATAATTCCACTAGTCGGTGTCCTCGGTTGGCAACAACCCAGAACCCGTAGAGTTATTACGACAAGGAAAGACATTACTTTAACAAAGTTAGTAAGGTGTGGTGCAATGGCAAGACATCTTCGAGATACCAGGGGGTAATACTCGAAGGTAGAACATGATCGGAGTAGAACCGGGTCATTGACCTATGACGTCAGATACTTCAACCTTGCCAAAAATAGACGAGGCACTGGAATGAATTCCCATCAGATATATTAGATCAGGACAACATGGTCGGAACCATAACTGTAAGGAATCATTTCAAGAATACCGAAAGAATCTTACAGCTGGATAATCATTTTGCAAGAAGCTTTTGAGACGGTCTACATCATTTTCATGGGCATGAACACAACGTTCAAGGTCGACTCCCACTTCTTTAATGCACATCATGTCATTCACCTCTCGCTTTGCTAAAATTGTAGTGTTGGAATTTTATCTGGTAGGACACCGGAAGAGTAGGACTTGTGAAAACTTTTGGGTTCTCACGGATTAGGGAAAGGCATAGGTTCAACCCGTCGGGCATCTTAGTAACATATACCTCAAGTTTCAAAAATAGACAAGCTTGATAGTATAGCATGGTTGCAAAAGCAGAGGATACAATTTACCAAAGGCATTATGTATCAGGGGAAGAACTCACAAGGTGATTGAATATGAAGGACACTATCGGATAACAATCCAACAATGGATTGGACGATCCACAGCAGAGCTGATGTGAGTATCGGTACTCACTCAGAGGAAGAAAAATGCACATGCATCAGATTCGAGAATCACTTGATTAGTCAGATGCTTAAATAGAAAGAAATTAGGGTTTCCAAAACAAAGAATCAGAAGCAGACGCTCTGACCAAGGATGGATAAGTTGAAAACACTTATTTGGATGATCAACAAAGGTTTGAATTGCCGAGAACCAACTCATGTCCGGAATGACGTTTAAGCTGGAAAGATAAATTTTTTAAGGACAACCTGATGACTGCGTGCATGCACACACATTGAATCAATAGGCTCTAAATGGCTAAGACAAGGGATGTCAACGAAGACTACTAGTCATATGAAATTAACCATAATGCAAGCATGCAAGAATTTAAAGAGTAACAGGCTGCAGAGGATTTTCGAAAGATCGAAAAGTATTCCGAAGAATTTCATGAGACACATGAACAATTGAGAAGAACGGATCCTCGTTAAATGTGAGGAAATAACCGTAAGGGTTTTCATGCGAAATAAAACTGCAAGACAGTAAACTCAAAGGATTCTCGGGGCAACGGAGAATATTTCGAGGCATCTTGTAACAACAAGAGCAACGAGGAATGATCATGAGAATGACAAGTGCATGCAGATATCCATAGGGATATATCGGTGGCAGCGAATTGCAAAGGCGATGACCACAAGGGTCTCGGAAAAATATCGAGGGATATCCTCAGAATCTTCTGACGAAGCACGTGATCTTCCGGAATGAGGGCTCTCCAGGAGAAATAGTTATGAGAACCTAGAGTCAGAGTTAGAAAATATTTTAACCCGAATAGAAGAGAGATCAGAGTCCTAGAGCATAGAAAAGGAATAAAAGATCCTAACACCACCCATTGGTGTTGTGGGCCCGTAAGCCACACAACAAGTTAGTAATTTGTTTTTCAAAGACTAGACTCAACTTCATCCAAGGAGTTGGAAAGGGGGATTCCTACAGGCAGTCGGCTTTGATACCAACTTGTGACGCCCCCGATTTGACCGTACACTAATCATGCACGCAAATGTGTACGACCAAAATCAGGGAGTCACTGGAAGATATCACAACACAACTCTAGACACAAATTAAAATAATACAAGCTTTATATTTCAAGCCAGGGGCCTCGAGGGCTCGAATACATAGCTCGAAAACACAAGAGTCAGCGGAAGCAATAATATCTGAGTACAGACATAAGTTAAACAAGTTTGCCTTACGAAGGCTAGCACATAAGTAACAACGATCGAAAAGGCAAGGCCTCCTGCCTGGGACCTCCTAACTACTCCTCGAAGCCGAACTCCACGTAGAAAAATCCTCGGGATCCTCTGGTTCCTGGACTCCACCATCTGGTTGCATCAACCGAGAAGAAAGGAGAAAGGGGGAAATGGGGGAACAAAGCAACCGTGAGTACTCACCCAAAGTACTCGCAAGCAAGGATCTACACTACATATGCAATGATATATGTGTAAAGGGGGTAATATCTGTGGGCTAAACTACAGAATGTCAAAATAAGAGGGGGATAGCTAATCCAATCAAAGACTACGCTTCTCGTAACCTCCATCATGCAGCAGAAGATGAGGGTAGCTGGAAAGTAACAAGTATCCTCGCTTCTCGCAGCCTCCGTCTTGCAGCAGTAGAAGGGAGTAGATGGTAAGTTCACCAAGTAACATCGTATAGCATAATCCTACTCGGCGATCCTCCCGCACATCACCCTGTGAGAGAGCAACCACCGAGTTATATCTGGAACTCATCTGGGTGTATTTTATCAAGTATCTGGTTCTAGTTGTCATGAGGTCGGAATACAACTCCGGGTCATCCTTTTACCGAGGGACACGGCTATTCGAATAGATTAACTTCCCTGCAGGGGTGCACCACATAACCCAGCACGCTTGATCCCATTTGGCCGGACACACTTTCCTGGGTCATGCCCGGCCTTGGAACATCAACACGTCGCAGCCCTACCTAAGCACAACAGAGAGGTCAGCACGCCGGTCTAAGTCCTAAGCGCACAGGGGTCTGGGCCCATCGCCCAATGCACACCTGCACGTTGCGAGGGCGGCCGGTGACCAGACCTAGCAACCTCCATTACTAAGGAAGTTACGTTACGCGGTCCAACCCGGCGCGCGCCGCTCAGTCGCTGACGTCAAGAAGGCTTCGGCTGATACCACGACGTCGAGAGCCCATAACTATTCCCACGTAGCTGGTTAGTGCGTATAGGCCAACGGCCAAACTCAGATCAAATATCCAAACTCATTAAGCGTGTTATTATGAAATCACCATGGACAACGACCAGGGCCAGACCACCTCTCGACTGGGTGTCTCAACCTGCCCTGTCGCTCCGCCACAAAGATCCACTCGGGGGCCGTCGGGAACTCAGGCCCACCACTACCTGGATGGAGCCACCTGTCCTTTCAGCCCCCATATCGGAATCACTTGCGGGTACTCAATGAGCTGACCCGACTTTAGTCACGTCATGTGTCATGTAATGTATGTATAAAGTATATACCCGTGATCACCACCCTAAGTGATCACGGCCCGATAGTATAACATGGCAGACGGTCAAGGATGTGGGGCCACTGATGGAATACTAGCATCCTATACTAAGCATTTGGGATAGCAGGTAAATGTATCAACAGTAGTAGCAACAATGACAGGCTATGCAACAGAATAGGAGTTATCCAATCATCAACAGTAGCAATTCTAATGCAAGAGTAAGAGAGAAGAGAATGGGCGATATCTGGTGATCAATGGGGGTTGGCTTGCCTGATTGCTCTGGCAAGAGGGAGGGGTCTTCGTCGACGCAGTCGATCACCGTGGCAGTGTCAGCGGTCTCAGTCCCGATGTCTATCGGAGAGAAGAGGGGGAAGAAACAATAAATATAAAGCAAGCATCGCACCACGAAGCATAACATGGAAATACGCGGTGCTACGTGTGACCTAACGTGGAACTAAGTGATACTTCCGAGGAGAAATAACATCCGGGAAAGTAATCCCAGTGTTAGGCTTTTTCAAACAGATGGACCGGAGGGGGACGGTTGTAGGTTCGCTATGCTAGGGACGTGCGCTGGACGAACGGGCCGCGCTGTCGGTGTACTAAGGTAGGGGTGCCTCAGTACCCCAACTTGTGCACGGGCAGTTGCAGCTTCCCGCGGCAAGGTTTACCGCGTGCTCGCCGGAGGCCTTCCTGCTCCTTATTTAACCATTCAAAAACAAAGTATACAAGACATAAGATCGAGACCCCGGCAAGAGGAGCTTGCCGGGAAGGCCGTACCAGGCTCAAGATTACCTCACTAGCACAAGGCCCTGGCAAGAGGAGCTTGCCAGGAAGAATAGAAGACACGCCTCGGCGCTATATGCGCCCCGGCAAGGACCCGGGGAGCGGCAAGCTTCCGGGCCCGGCAAGATCAAGGCCCCGGCAAGGTGCTTGCGGGAAGGCTGCGCTGTGTGCCCGCGCTCCAGCTCATCGGCCCACGCGTCGCCCTGGGGCCTATCCAGGGACGCGTGGCGGATGGCTGTGCAGCTTAGGGGGACACGGTGGCACTCCACGGTGGTGGATCCATCGCCGTGGCGGACGGGGACGCAAGGGCGGGAGCTTTTGGGGTCGACGGTGACGGGCATTGAATGCCCTTGTCCCCCGCTGTTAAAGTAGGTATAGACCACTGTTCTGTACTGTAGCTCCACTGTTCCTGCACTGTTGCAACTACCACCTCTTTTACGTTTTTACCCCTTTCTCCTACGTTGACACCTGTCGGTGACCCCTTGTACTATAAAAGGAGGCCCATGCACAACGTGGAGGGGGTTCGGAACCTAGATCACTCTCACGCTCGGTGTAGCTGCTTCTTCAAGCTCCCGAGCACTCAAACTCAATACACAACCAAGCAGGAGTAGGGTTTTACGCGTCTACCGCGGCCCGAACCTGGGTAAAACTGCCCGCGTGCTCGCTACGATCTGCTCTTTGTGCTCCCTCCGCCCTCATACCGCACAGACAAGGGGCTCCGGTCCCATAGGTGTTCGTGGCGGACAGTTTCCCCCGACATCTTTGGCGCGCCAGGTAGGGGGCGTCGAGGTTGTGCGAACCTGATCCGGCGTTCGCGCGGGCGCATTCTACATCAACCTCTCCGAATTCGCCATCACCAGCAACAACTCCATGGCCCCGAAGAAGAAGGCTTCGGAGGTCGGAGGCCCGTCTGCGTCTCACCCGCCGCCACCAGAGCCAACGGTGGGCGGGGGAGATGCCGTCGGAAGGGTGGCCGCCGGTGAGGACACTCACGGCGCCACCAGATCCAAGAACAGGACGGACGACCGAACCTCGGTCTCCGTGGACGCGCCACGTCCATCCCAGCACACTACGACCCAGCAACGCCATGCCACGGGAGGTGGTATCCGCTTGCTGGGGCAAGGCCAAACCGGAGGCTCGCGGGACGCCCCGGACCCCCGTCCGGGCACAAGCAAAGCGAAGGCGCCGGCGCGGGACCCCGCTCCTTCTAACGTCGTTAGAAGTCCGAGCGTATCCCGCTCCTCGCACCGCTCGCCCGCGTTCCCCTCCACTCCGGCAGAAGCGCTCGCAAGAGCGCAACTGCTCCTCGACTTTCCTCCAGCGGCCGACAAGGCCGAAGAATGGAGGGCCACCATCCGGAGCCTGATAGACTTCGCCAACAACGATTCTCCACAGCAGCCGTAGACCTCGCGGCCGCGGCAAGCTGAGAAGGCGAAGGCTGACGGCGACAAGACCGCCGGGGGTGCGACAAGCGTGCACTCCCCGCCGCGGAAGCAGAAGACGCCGCCCCGCCGGAACAACGCCGATGACGGCTCCACAGCCTCGTCGGACCCGCGGGCCCGTCGGGACCAGCGCCAGGTCCTCGACGACCGGCGAGAAGAAGACGCTCGGACCACAATCGAGCGCCGCCGAGAAGCTCGGCGACAATCAGACAAGAGGGCTGGAAACACTGTCGACGCGCACGCGCCCGGTGAGCCAGGCGACTTGCCGTACGCGGCAGGCTGCCCTGCGTTCACCCGCGAGCTGCGGCGCGTCCAGTGGCCCAGCATGAAGAATTTTAAGCCCGACGTACCAGAGAAGTACGACGGCAAGACGCACCCCTCGAAATTCCTCAGCGTCTATACCATCGCAGTGCAAGCTGCCGGGGGGCGTGACGAGAAGATCTTGGCTAATTACTTCCCGCTCGTGCTAAAGCCGAACGTCCGTTCGTGGCTCATGCACTTGCCGGAAGGTTCCATCTCTTCTTGGGCCGACCTTTGCCACCAGTTTGTTGGCGCCTTCACCGGCGGCCACAAACCCCACGGCCAGGAGAGCGATCTCCACATCTTGGCCCAGAAGGAAGGCGAGACCCTGCGCAAGTATATCCAACGCTTCAGCCGGGTGCAGCACAACATCCCTGACGTTCACCCTGCCGCGGTTATCAGCGTGTTCCATCAGAACGTGCGTAACCGCCGCATGCGTGAGGAGATGGCGATGACGAAGATTCGGGACGTCAGCGGGCTCTACGCTCTTGCTGACAAGTGCGCACGCGCAGAAGAGGGGAGGAGACTCCCCGGGGAGGATGCTGGCGCAGGAGGAAGCGACAGCGACGACGCCGCCCCGGCAAAGAAGAGCCGGCGGCGGAACAACAGAAGGAAGGGCAAGAAGGAGGTGCTTGCCGTCGAGAAGACCGGCAAGGAGGCCCCCGCCAAGCAAGCGCAGGCTGGCGGCTCCGGCAAGGAGCCTGCCCCTGCAGCGGCGGCCGACAAACCGGGCAACTCCGACAAGCAATACTGTAAGATCCACCGCACCAAGGGTCACGATCTCTCCAACTGCAAGCGTGTCGAATATCTCGTCGAGCAGCAGAAAGCTGAGTACGAGAGGCGCGACAAGGAGAAGGCCCAAGGTGGCGGGGAGGAGACGAGCAAGAAGCGGCCGTTCAACGGCCGGGGAGGGCGCCGCGGCAAGGCTAAGCAGCGGCAAGGAGATCGACCTCCCCGGGGCCGCGACAAGGACGAAGAAGATGACGACGAAGACATGGAGGACGAAGATAACAGCGAGCAGGAGTTCCAGAAGGCCACGGAGGTCCTGTGCGTCGACGGTGGCGCCTCTCTGCACACCTCCCACCGCCAACTCAAGCAGTGGGTGCGTGAGGTGAATGCGGCGGAGCCGCCCGTGGAGTCGCGCAGGCTCCTCAAATGGTCCAGCACGCCCATCATTTTTGATCTTGAAGATCACCCTGACCGCACCACTGCGGTCGGGTGCTTGCCGATGCTGGTCTCACCCACCATCCGCAACCTCAAGGTCACCAAAATGTTGGTTGACGGCGGGGCCGGGCTGAACTTGATCTCCTCTGCTGTGATCAAGAAACTCCAGATTCAAGATGGCGAGCTCGAAGAAACCGGTTCATTCCAAGGAATCAACCCGGGAAGGAGCAAGCCCAAGGGAAAGATCACTCTGCCGGTGACCTTTGGCGGGGAGCTCAACTTCAGGACTGAGCACATCACTTTTGACGTCGCCGATATTCCATTGCCCTACAATGGAATACTTGGCCGTCCTGCCCTCGCCAAGTTCATGGCAGCTTCCCATTATGCTTACAACGTGCTCAAGATGCCGGGGCCGATAAGCGTCATCACTGTCCACGGCGACAAGAAGGACGCGCTTATCTGCGCCGACAAGATCTACCGGGATGCGGCAGCTGCGGCCGAGAAGGATACTCTTGCCGCTGAAGCTCCCGGGGGGAAGAAGACGAAGACCAAGTCCGACAAGTGCTCTGGGACCCACTCCGGCAACCGCACCTCTTCGGAGTGCTGCGCTGCCGTCGATGACGTTCCATCGAGCTCCACCGGCAAGAGTAAGAAAGGAATGGCTGCTCCTTCGGCAACCAAGAAAGTGTCCGCCAAGGAGGACGGCACTGGTGGTACCTTCACCATCAGTGCCACGCTTGACATCAAATAGGAAAGCGCGCTCGTTGCCTTCCTGCGGGCGAATGTCGATGTATTTGCCTGGCAACCATCTGACATCCCCGGTGTTCCCAGGAAGGTAATTGAGCACAAGCTTGCTGTCTGTCCTCATGCGCGGCCCATCAAGCAGAAAGTGAGGAAGCAAGCCGTGGAGCGCCAAGAGTTCATCAACGAAGAAATCAAGAAGCTAGAGGCAGCAGGCCTAGTTAGAGGTGTGATCCATCCGATGTGGTTGGAAAATCCAGTCGTCGTGCGCAAGGCCAATGGGAAATGGAGACTGTGTATAGACTTCACCGATGTGAATAAAGCATGTCCCAAGGATCCATTCCCTTTGCCGCGCATTGACCAGATCGTTGACTCCACTGCCGGATGTGAGCTACTCTGTTTTCTTGATGCATACTCAGGCTATCATCAGATTTTCATGGCCAAGGAAGATGAAGAGAAGACTGCATTTATCACTCCATGTGGCACTTATTGCTTCATTCGCATGCCATTTGGATTGAAGAATGCAGGCTCAACCTTTGCAAGGGTAGTATACACTGCTTTTGAGCCACAGATCCACAGAAATGTAGAAGCCTACATGGATGACATCGTGGTAAAGAGCAAGAGCAAGGAAACCCTGATCCAAGATTTGGAAGAGACGTTTCAGAACCTGCGCAGAATACAGCTCAAGTTGAACCCCGAGAAGTGCGTCTTTGGAGTCCCTTCCGGCAAGCTTCTCGGGTTCTTTGTGTCACAGAGGGGGATTGAAGCCAACCCCGACAAGATTAAAGCCATTGAGCAAATAGAGGCCCCGAAGCGCGTCAAGGATGTCAGGAGGCTTGCAGGTTGTGTGGCTGCCCTCAGTAGGTTCATTTCAAAGTCTGCAGAACGCGCCCTACCTTTCTTCAAAATCTTGAAGAAGGCAGGTCCCATGAAGTGGACTCCGGAAGCGGAGGCGGCGCTGCAGGATTTGAAACGGTACCTGTCCTCCACTCCTATACTTGTCGCACCTAGACCACAGGAAAAGTTGCTGCTATACTTAGCGGCAACCAACCAAGTGGTTAGTGCTGCGTTAGTAGCGGAGAGGGAGTCCGACGAGGAGTCAGCACCACCGGCAAGCGAATCCAGCGACAAGCAGGGGGCTGCCCCGGCAAGCTCTGGCCCCGACAAGGACAACTCTGCGCAGGAACAAGATGAGGTGCGGAAGAAGATGGTGCAGCGCCCAGTGTATTTTGTAAGTTCCCTTCTCCAGGGGGCTAGATCAAGGTACTCTGGTGTGCAAAAGTTGCTTTTCGGCCTCCTCATGGCCTCGAGAAAGCTGCGCCATTACTTCCAAGCCCATGAGATAACAGTGGTCACTCGCTTTCCGCTGAAGAGGATATTGCATAACCCCGAAGCGACAGGCAGGATTGTTGAGTGGGCACTGGAGCTGTCAAGCTTTGGACTCAAGTTTGAAAGTACTTCAACCATACAGAGCCGAGCTTTGGCAGAATTCATAGCTGAATGGACCCCAACGCCCGATGAAGAAGTTCAAGAAACAAGTGCACCCGTACAAGAAGCAACCAGTGAATGGGTAATGTATTTTGATGGTGCCTTCTCGCTGCAAGGCGCCGGTGCTGGCGTGGTACTCATCGCGCCAACCGGAGAGCACCTCAAATATGTTATCCAGATGCACTTTCCCAGGGAGCAAGCTACAAACAACACTGCTGAATATGAAGGCTTGCTTGCCGGCCTCAGGATTGTGGCCGAACTTGGGATCAGGAAGCTGATTGTGCGAGGAGATTCTCAGTTGGTGGTCCGGCAAGTCAACAAGAGCTATCAGAGCCCTTTGATGGAGGCTTATGTCGATGAAGTGAGAAAGCTTGAAGAGCACTTTGAAGGTCTGCAGATGGAGCACGTCCAGAGAGCTCAAAATGAAATTGCAGATGGCCTTTCAAAGTGTGCTGCGATGAAGCTACCTGTGGAACCAGGGACCTTCTTGCTCAAGCTGACTCAACCATCCGTTACACCATCAATTGGGCAGTCCAAGAAGAGAAAGTTGGTCTCCGGCGACTACTTGCCGGCGGATCTTCCTGAAACCGCCGCCAAGGTCCCCAAGATCAACAATCAGAATGCTGAGGAACAGATTGCTCCTGCAGATTCTCCGATCTGTACAGTTGAAGCAAGCGTTCCCGACGAGCCTCGCCCCGGCGAGCTTGCCGGGGGACCATCAGCTCTGGCAGAACCAGAGGTCCTTGCCGTAGAAGCTGAGGTTCCCGCAGCGGCCCTCGAGCCTTTAGTCCTTGCCGTCGAGCCTCGAGCTCCGGCATGGGCGCAGCAGATAGTCCGTTTTCTGCAAACTGGAGAACTTCCCGACGACCCTCAAGAGATAGAGAAGATAACCAGGCAGTCAAGTATGTACCAGTTCGTGGATAACGAGCTGTACAGAAGAAGACTCAATGGTATCAGGTTGAAGTGTATCTCCAGGGAAGATGGACAGAAGCTGTTGGCGGAAATACACGGAGGCATATGCGGCCACCACATTGGCGCAAGGGCGCTTGCCGGGAAAGCTTTCCGGCAAGGGTTCTTTTGGCAAGAAGCCCTCCAAGATGCAACTGCACTAGTAACCAAGTGTGAAGCGTGCCAGTTCCATGCAAAGCAGATTCATCAACCAGCTCAAGCTCTCCAAACAATCCCTTTGTCCTGGCCCTTCTCGGTCTGGGGGCTCGATATCCTCGGCCCCTTCCCCCGAGCCGTCGGGGGCTTTGAGTACTTGTACGTCGCAATCGACAAGTTCACAAAGTGGCCAGAAGTAGAGCCGGTGAGGAAGGTGACAGCACAGTCAGCAGTCAGGTTCTTCAGGTCGATTGTTTGCCGTTTCGGGATCCCTAACCGGATCATCACCGACAACGGTACACAATTCACTAGTCGCACCTTCATGCAGTACGTCCAAGACCTTGGCGCCAAGGTCTGTTTCGCTTCTGTTGCTCACCCGAGGAGCAACGGGCAAGCGGAGAGGGCAAATGCTGAAGTGCTGCGCGGACTCAAGACAAGGACCTTTGACAGGCTGCGCAAGTGCGGAAGAAATTGGATAGAGGAGCTACCGGCGGCTCTTTGGTCAATCAGAACGACACCAAGTCGAGCCACCGGACAGACACCCTTTGCTCTAGTCTATGGAGCAGAGGCAGTTCTCCCCACGGAACTCGTATACGGATCTCCTCGAGTGCTCGCTTATGATGAGCTCGAGCAAGAGCAACTGCGGCAAGATGACGCGTTGCTCCTCGAGGAGGGACGTCTCCAGGCTGCTGTACGAGCTGCTCGATACTAGCAAGCCTTGCGTCGCTACCATTGCCGCAAGGTCAAGGCCAGGAGTCTCGAGGAAGGCGACCTTGTTCTTCGGCGTGTTCAGTCCGCCAAGAATTCCAACAAGTTGACGCCGAAGTGGGAAGGCCCTTATCGGGTGAGACAAGTTACGAGGCCCGGCGCTGTCCGCCTCGAGACCGAAGAAGGCTTACCGGTGAGCAACTCCTGGAACATAGAGCATCTTCGTAAGTTTCACCCCTAAGGCGCGGTTGCCGTGACCCGCTCCGGCAACCACCTTTTGTACAAGCTTTGCCGCTGTTGCATGTAACCCTTTGTACAAAGCCGGGCGCAGACCCCGTGCATCAGTAAAGTTTTTGTGTTTTTCGCACCGATTGCCTTTTGCATGCTTCTCTTTGCTATTTGCATGTTTTGTTTGGCATTTGGTGCAACACTCAAATATACGGTAAGCATTAGCACGCCGAAAGGACATATGCTTGTTTCCCTCTCCCTTTTCTTTCCTCTTAAACAGAAGGAACGTTCCTCGCGCACAAGTTTGCCGGGGGGGAAGGAGGTGGAGGAGGAACCAAGTGCTGTTCAAGAAAGAGAAGCCTTACCGGAAAGCAAGCAATATAAGCAAGCAACATATGAAAGATAAGTTGTTAAAATTTGACCAGTTCAAATTTTAAATTTTAGTTGTCTTCCTTGAACAATCACACTTTGTATGGAAAACCTGTGCGCGGAGGAACCTACCCGTAGCTTGCCGCACCCTTATCTTGTTTTCGAGTTCACTCAACGATTTAAGTGAGCTGCGACAAGTGTCGCGCCCTTGTTTCGTTTCCGAGTACGCTCAGCAAGCTAAGTGCGTTGCGGCTAGCCGCGGCGAGGTTGCTTGCCGGTAAGACCTTGGCCAGCAGGCTGCTTAGAGTCCAGCACTCAGCGCTCGCGGCAAAGGTCCCTTGCCGGCAAGCTCCCCGGGAGCGTAGGGTGAAAAACATACAAAGTCAAGGATTAAGACAAGGAAGATAACATCGCACTACTTGATCAAAATGAGATAAATATCTTACAAAGGATAACTTGTCGCAATGGACTAATGAGTTCATAACATAATGTGCAGCAGTAAAAAGATAAAGATAATGGAGGCCTAATCTACGCGGTCGCCCTCCTTCCTGCCGAGCTTAGCCACCTTGGCGATGATGTGGGCGACTTGCTCCTTCAGGGCCTCCGTGTTCGCATCAACCGGCAAGCTGCGAAGAACGTTGGTGAGATTGATCCCCGGGTTGCGGTACACGATCTTCGTCAGCACCCGCTCCAGAGTTCCCGCGCAGAGCAGGCGCGACTCCTCGGCCAGCTGCGCGGGGATTCGGTTCCGGAGACCTGCAAGGGCCAGCGCGATCCCTCTGAAGAAGAGGCTGAGCTTGGCGCTGTGCGGGAGATCCGGATCCGGCGAGTAGATGAGATGTTCGACCTTCAGCGCCAGCAGCTCCTGGTCGATGTTGGACGCAGAAGAAACCAAGTCTTCGGTCCATACCTCAATGGTCTGGCGGAAGAGCTCGGATGCCTTGTTGACGCTGTCCACCAAGGTCCGCTCCTTGCGGAGCTCCTCCTTCAGCTTGGTCTCCTGAGCCCGGGCAGCGTCGAGCGAATCCTTCAGAGTAGTGACCTTCAGCTCCAAGTCCTCGATGGAGTCCTTGGCGGCCTTCAACTCGTCGCCCCTCTTGGAAAGGCTCACCTGAAGCTCTGAATTCGTGTGGGCGTCCTTCTCGCGCTCCGTGATAAGCGCGGCGACCTTCTCCGCGCTCACCTTCAGCGCCTTCTCCAGCTGCTCAACCTTGGCGGAGAGCTCCTTCTTGGCGTCTTCCGCGGCAACCGCGGCGGCTTTCGCCTCCTTCAATTCCCCGCCAAGGGCGGCCTCGCGAGCGGCAAGGTCCTCCTCATGGGAGTCGAGCTCGACCTTCCGCTGCGCGAGCTCTCCCTCTCGCCGGGACAGCTCCACCCCGGCGAGCCGCTGCTGTTCCTCAGCTTCGGCCTTCTCGAGCACCCATTCCTGATACTCGCCGGCGAGACGCTCGCGCTCCTCCGCCACCTCGCGGAGGGCCGCCTGGTTGGCCGCGCTGAGCTCCGCCGCGCGCTTCTACATTTCCGCGGCGGCCTTGGCGGCAAGGGCTTCCCGGGAGGCGAGCTTCGCCTGCCTGGCCCGGTAAATGGCCAGGAGCTGGTGGAGCAGCTTCTCCTCCTCGGGCCCCTCACTCCCGCCGGGCGCCTCGACGATCTTCAGGCCCGCGGAGGCGAGGACTTCTCCGTCAAACGCCTCGCCCTCCGCGGGAGCTCGCGATGAAGACCCCCAAGGCATCTGGATGAAGACGCCGTTGGGGGCCTCAAGGTAGTACCCTTGCTCCTTGCTGGCGGAGGGGTCGGCGGCCGGTGCAGCATCCGATGCTCCCGCCGCCTCCGGGTCGGCGGTGCGGTCGCCGTCCCCCTCCCCGGCCGCTGCGTCCGCAGCCGGAGCATTCTCCTGCGCGGCCGGCTCGGCGGCCTCAGCCATCTCCTCGGTGGCAGGGACGTCACCGCCGCCGCCCTGCGCGCCCTCCTCCTCGAGGTTGATAACCTCCGTCTCCATGGGCTCAGGAGGAGGAAGATCTAAAAAAGAGAAAGAAGAAAAAGAAGTTCAAGATTCGAGCAAATATCCAAAAAGAGGCAAGGCCAAGAAGACAAACTACAGAACATACCTTGGCGGACGTCCTCAGCGGCGGGCTCCCTCGCCGGGGAGCTCGGCCTTGGCGGAGTGGCCGCCCTCGCCGGGCTGCTCGCCCTTGGCGGGGTACTCTGCCTTGGCGGAGTACCCACCCTTGGCGGAGCACTCTCCCTTGCCGGAGAGTTCTGCCTTGGCGGGGACGGCGGGGCCTGCGGCTCCTCGACGGCGGTCTCCGGGCGCTCTTCCCGCTGTGGCTCCACCTCTGCACAAATCAAGATAAGAAACGTCAAGATGATGAAAGAAGATGAAACCCTCAGGCGTACCCCGACAAGCGAAAGAATAAACCCCAGACTTACGCTGGGGGCTGCGCTGCGGGCTGCGCTGGGGGCTGCTCCTCGGAGCAGCGCTCTGGTCCGGCAAGATCGGCTCCGGCACACCTCCTGTTGCCGCGGCGGCTGAGTCTTCCGCGGCCTCGACTACAGGCGCCTTGGCCTTCTTTGCCGCGCGCTGAGTCAAGGTCCTGAAATCAAAGCAACAAACAAAGTCAGCATCAACAAAAATCAAGACAAAACTCGAGAAGGTGTAAGATCTTGGGCTCTTACTCCTGGTCCTCCTCGTCGTCCTCGCTCAAGGCGGAGAAGTCGTACTCCACCGTCGGCGCGTCGGCGCGAGGAGCGGAAGAAGACGAAGATTCCCTCGGGCGCTTGGCGATCCCGGGGACTGGGGGCTGCGAAGCCCCAGCTCCTGTGGTCGCCGAGGCCCGCGGGGCGGGCGGAGCCGCTGCTCCGCTCCGAGAAGACCCCTGCCGGCTCGGCGCCGGCCTGCGAGGCGCCTCCGTCGTGGTCCGCGCGCGGGCCTCCTCTGCTGTGGCTGGTGCGCCGGTCGGCCTTGGCGCGGCTTGGCTCCCCCGGGGAGCTGCCCGGCGAGCTGGCTGTTGCCGGGGCGCCTGCGCCCTCTCCCCCGTCGCCGTCTTGCGGAGACGCTTCGGTGGGGATTGCCTTGGGCTTGCCGGGGGCGGGGAACTCTCCGACGAGGAGAGGTCGTCGGCGTAGAGCTCCATGGATCCGCCGGAGTCCTCGGCCTCCTCCTCCTCCTCCTCTTCCCCGGCCGGCTCACTGGGCCCAGCGTCCTGCGCTGCGGCCCCCTTTCCCTTGGCGCCTCCGCCCCTCGCGGCGCCTCTGCTCCCTCCGGCGGCACCCTCCATTGCCGCGGCCTCGGCCACGATTCCGTGGATCCCGGAGTGCCTCAGAGAGGGGACTCCGGCGAGCGCGTCGGGAGGGAGCTGCAGCAATTTGCGGATCTCCGCCTCCTCAGCCTGGCTGGTCGCATCCGCAACCTCTGCCTCTTCAGGCGTGTATCCAAAAATTCCTGCCGCCGCGGCTGCGGCGGCCTCTTCAGCCCGAGAAGCCATATAGGCAATCTCCTGGTCGGTGGTGTCCCGCGTATGCTCCTTGAGGTCGTTCTTGTTCTTCGCCACCTCCGCGAGGTTGTCGTAGAAGTTGAGGACGTCGATGGGCTTGGGCGCGATCCACGTACGGTCCACGCCGTGCGAGTCACACATGGGCATCATGGCGAGGATACGGTCCCGGACGATGTTGTTGCAGAGCGGCACCACTTCCCGGGGAGGTCTGAACCACTCAGGGTGTGCCGGGTCGTACTTGAAGAGTTCCCGGACCATCCCCTTCAGCTCCAGCGTGGTGAAGTTGAAGTTGAGCCCGGGGCGCAGCCTCATTATGTCTGCCGGGCCGCCGTACTCCCAGGCCGGCCTCTTCCGGTCTTGGAGAGGGGCGATGCGCCGGCGGAGGAAGTCTGCGCCCACCTCTGCAACTGACAGCTTGGCCATCCGAAGACGAAGAATCCGGACGAGGGCGATGTCGAGCTTGATGTCGTCCGAATCTAGCTCACTCCAGTCCCTGCCGCGCACGATGGGCGTTGTGCGCGGCGCGGTGAAAGCTTGCGGCTGGTCTTCGACGATCCAGCACCACTCCGCTCGCCATTCCTCCCACTTGCCGCGGAGCTCCCCCGGCAAGTACGCTCCCTTTTTATTCAGACGGAAAACCCAAGAAATTCCTCCGGAGAGGGGGGCATCGGCCTCGGCTCTAGGAGTGAAGAAGTGCCTAAAAAGCGCTACGTTTGGGTGTACTCCTATGAAGTTTTCGCACATGTGTGCGAAAACCGCCATGGTGAGGATGGCGTTGGGGGTGAAGTCAAGCAGATGGAGGCCGTATGTGTTCATAATGTCGCAAAAGAAATTTGAGAAAGGAGGGCAAAGACCACAGTGGAAAAAGGCTGCGAAGAAGTAATACCCGCCGGGATAGCTGTCCTTGGCGGCGGCCGGATATGCTAGGGTGCGGGGGTGCGCCTTGGTTTCCTTGGCCCAGAACAAGTAGTACTTGTTCCAGAGCTCCCGCACGCCGAGCTTCGGCGGAAAGACGAGGTGCTTCTTCCGGTACGCGGCGAGCTTCGCCGCTTGCTCCGACTTCTCCCTCTTGGCCTTCTCCGCCTTCGCCTTGTCGGTCTTCGAGGCCATGGCGGACGCGGCGGAAGGAGAGGGGCGAGGAGCTCGGCGGCGGCGGAGGTGTGGAGGCAGAGCGCAAGAGAGATCTCTGGAGGAGGAAGACGATGCAATGAAAGCGCAAGGAGGGGAACCGCGCCCGCTTCCTCTGCTTTTATGGGGGAGTGGGGGGCGTTTCGCCCTTTCTATTAAGAGATCGTGGGCACGTCCCATCCCACGACGCCGCGATCGACGCGTGCCGTTACGGTGGCGTGCGGCGGATACGGAAGTGGATTCGGCGCGCCGCGGGCCGCGGGTGCCCGTGCACTGTTTTGGGCCTGGCCCAACAGCGCTCGGCATCGTGTGTGGCCCAGACCCGGGGGCTCCTGTCGGTGTACTAAGGTAGGGGTGCCTCAGTACCCCAACTTGTGCACGGGCAGTTGCAGCTTCCCGCGGCAAGGTTTACCGCGTGCTCGCCGGAGGCCTTCCTGCTCCTTATTTAACCATTCAAAAACAAAGTATACAAGACATAAGATCGAGACCCCGGCAAGAGGAGCTTGCCGGGAAGGCCGTACCAGGCTCAAGATTACCTCACTAGCACAAGGCCCTGGCAAGAGGAGCTTGCCAGGAAGAATAGAAGACACGCCTCGGCGCTATATGCGCCCCGGCAAGGACCCGGGGAGCGGCAAGCTTCCGGGCCCGGCAAGATCAAGGCCCCGGCAAGGTGCTTGCCGGGAAGGCTGCGCTGTGTGCCCGCGCTCCAGCTCATCGGCCCACGCGTCGCCCTGGGGCCTATCCAGGGACGCGTGGCGGATGGCTGTGCAGCTTAGGGGGACACGGTGGCACTCCACGGTGGTGGATCCATCGCCGTGGCGGACGGGGACGCAAGGGCGGGAGCTTTTGGGGTGGACGGTGACGGGCATTGAATGCCCTTGTCCCCCGCTGTTAAAGTAGGTATAGACCACTGTTCTGTACTGTAGCTCCACTGTTCCTGCACTGTTGCAACTACCACCTCTTTTACGTTTTTACCCCTTTCTCCTACGTTGACACCTGTCGGTGACCCCTTGTACTATAAAAGGAGGCCCATGCACAACGTGGAGGGGGTTCGGAACCTAGATCACTCTCACGCTCGGTGTAGCTGCTTCTTCAAGCTCCCGAGCACTCAAACTCAATACACAACCAAGCAGGAGTAGGGTTTTACGCGTCTACCGCGGCCCGAACCTGGGTAAAACTGCCCGCGTGCTCGCTACGATCTGCTCTTTGTGCTCCCTCCGCCCTCATACCGCACAGACAAGGGGCTCCGGTCCCATAGGTGTTCGTGGCGGACAGTTTCCCCCGACACGCGTATTTGGATGCGTCTCAAAATTCTGAGCAACTTTCATATATAAAGTATTTTCATCCGAGTTACGATTTATTTTATATTAAATTTAAAAAGATTTAATCATTTTTAGAATTTATTTAATCATTTTAAATCAACATTATCCAGAATAGTGTATGCTGATGTCAGCATGACGTCAGCAGTCAACAGGGGTGTTGACTGGTCAAACTGACGCGTGGGTCCCGCGTATCACACGCTCTTTGTTTAATTAGGATTTAGCTAATATAATTACTGTTTTAGTTTAAACTAACTAGTTAACTAGATTAATTAAACATGATTAATTAACTTAATTAATTAAATATTAATTTTGTTAACTCGTTTTTTTGTTCTTTCCTTTTTTTAACGTTCTGGGGGCGGGCCCCCCTTTGTCATTGGGGCATGGGCTTAGCGGGCATGCGGGCGTGGAGATACGGGCGCTGGGCGAAACGGGGCGGACCGGGCGTGCTTTTGGCGCCTGCGCCCGAGGCCACGGGCGGGGAATGCGCCAGCGCCCGCCGGCGCGATGCTAGCGCCGGAGGTGGCTGCGAGGAACGGCGGCGTGGGGGGAAACGGAAGGGGGCCGACGCGCACAGGTAGGAGGGCACCGGCGCGGACAGGGCGCAGCCCCGGCGCGACCTCCGGCGGACGCGAGCGCGAGGTAACGGGGTAGCGGCAACGCGGGTGTGCGCCGGCGTTAAGCCGCGGCGACGGCGGCAAAGCAGCAGAAGGCAGCGGCAAGAGGAGGGAACACGCGCGAGATGGAGCGAGGCCAGGGACGCGCGGTGGGGAGGCTAGCGGGGCGCGACGGCTGCGTGAGCCCAGACGAGGGAAGCAGCAGCGCCGGCGAGGCCACACACATGCGGGCGCGCGCAGTCGGCAACGGGCGTGGCCGGGGCAAGCTAGCAGGCAGAGGGTAGAGGGACCGGATGGGGGTTGCTCACATCGGAGTTGTAGGGGGTGGGCAGTGGGCTCGGGGAGGTACGTCGGTCTTGGTCGACGGCGAATGGCGTCGGGGTCTGGAGGTTGGAGACGACCGATGATCTGGCGATGCAGAACCTCCCAGCCCCATCCAGCGGCACTGGAAGGAGTAGCGGACCTTCACGAGGCTTCAGGTCACGGCGACGAGGCAAGGAATGGCCGATGGCCGCGGTGGTGCATCGGCGCGGCGTCGACAGCGCATCGGGCGTGCTAGATCTGGAGGAGGGGCGAGGCCAGAGGGGGCGAGGGGGACAGTGGAGTGCGAGAGGGGATATGGTTATCGCCTGGGGAGCCTTATCGCCAGCGGGGTGCTCGGATGGCCGGCGCGTGGCCGGGCGCGGCCTCGGCCATGGGATGCTTGCCACGCCCCCTGGTGAATAGAGGACGAAGAAGACAGAGGGGAGGAGTTGGGCTGGATGTGGTGGACCGAGGCTGATTGGGCCGCTTGGCCATCTTGGGCCAAGGCCTAGTGGGGTGGGGGTGTTGCCTTTTGTTATTTTTGTTTTATTTTGATCTTTTAGTTATTCTTTTATGTTTTCATTTATAGTTTCTTTTATTTTAGTTTTATGAAATAACAAGTTAGCACCTAAATTAGTATCATCAATATAGGCCACTGCCAAACCTATTTGTAGCCAATATATATTAGTTTAATATTTTCATAATTTCTAAAGCAATTAAATTATTATTTTAGCCACTGCTTTTAATTATTATAGTGCATTTAAACTCTTTATAAAAGTGTGGTTTCTCCACCAATATTACATATGATTTATTTGTCACCTTTAGAACATTTTAGTTTTGACGTTTGGAAACTTTTATTATTTGCTGGATTTTGAATTTGAATTTGAATCGGTTTCGAACTAACGCGAGATTAGCAACAGTAATCAAAGTGACGTGGCACCATTAGCAGAGGTTTACTGTAGCTTGATTACCCGGGCGTCACACATACCGTTGCAGCGTTTAGGTGAAACCCTGCGACGGTAACTTCATCATCTCCGTCACCACCCCGTCGTGCTGACGAAACTCTCCTGTGAAGCTCTACTAGATCAAGAGCTCATGGGACGTCATCAAGATGAATGTGTGCTGAACGCGGAGGTGCCGTAAGTTTGGTGCTTGATCGGTTGGATCGCAAAGAAGTTCGACTACATCAACCGCGTCACTAGACGCTTCCGCTTTCGGTCTACAAGGGTACGTAGACACACTCTCCCCTCTCGTTGTTGTGCATCTCGTTGATAGATCTTGCCTGATCGTAGATTTTTTTTGAAATACTACGTTCCCCAGCATGTGTGTCTTAAGGTGTAATTCTAGTATGAACTCTAGGATAGATCGAACGGAAAGAATAGCTTCATGTTATTTTACTACGAACTCTTGAATAGATCGAACAGAAAGAATAACTTTGAGGTGGTTTCGTACCCTACCATAATCTCTTTGTTTGTTCTCCGCTATTAGTGACTTTGGAGTGACTTTTTGTTGCATGTTGAGGGATAGTTATATGATCCAGTTATGTTATTATTGTTGAGAGAACTTGCACTAGTGAAAGTATGAACCCTAAGCCTTGTTTCCTAGCATTGCAACACCATTTATGCTCACTTTTACCACTTGCTACCTTGCTGTTTTTATATTTTCTTATTACAAAAACCTATATCTGCCATCCATATTGCACTTGTATCACCATCTCTTCGCCGAACTAGTGCACCTATACAATTTACCATTGTATTGAGTGTGTTGGGTACACAAGAGATTATTTGTTATTTGGTTGCAGGGTTGCTTGAGAGAGACCATCTTCATCCTACACATCCCACAGATTGATACCTTAGGTCATCCACTTAAGGGAAAATTGCTACTATCCTACAAACATGTGCATTTGGAGGCCCAACAACGTCTACAAGAAGAAGGTTGTGTAGTAGACATCAACACCTCTCGTAAGCGTCAAACAACGTTGGCATGTCGATGTTGAGCCGGTGGTCCACATTGAGTGCAAGGTTGAAGTAGCATCTGATACGTCTCCAACGTATCTATAATTTTTGATTGTTCCCTGCTGTTATATTATCTGTTTTGGATGTTTAATGGGCCTTGTTATACACTTTTTTATTATTTTTGGGACTAACCTACTAACCCAAGACCCAGTGCAAATTGTTGTTTTTTTGCCTATTTCAGTGTTTCGCACAAAAGGAATATCAAACGGAGTCCAAACGGAATGAAACCTTCGCGAGGATCGATTTTGGAACAAACACAACCCAAAAGACTTGGAGTACACGTTTGGGAAGCCACGAGGCAGGAGGGCGCGCCCAGGGGGTATGCATGCCCCACCCTCGTGGGGCGCTCGTAGCTCCACCGACGTACCTCTTCCTCCTATATATAGTCATACACCCTGAAAACATCCGAGAGCACCACGAAACCTTGTTTCCACCGCCTCAACCTTCTGTACCCATGAGATCCCATCTTGGGGCCTTTTCCGGAGCTCCGCCATAGGGGGGTCGAGCATGGAGGGCTTCTACATCAACACCATAGCCTCTCCGGTGAGTTGTGAGTAGTTTACCACAGACCTTCGGGTCCATAGTTATTAGCTCGATGACTTCTTCTCTCTCTTTGGATCTCAATACAAAGTTCTCCTCGATCTTCTTGGAGATCTATTTGATGTAATTCTTTTTGCGGTGTGTTTGTCAAGATTCGATGAATTGTGGGTTTATGATCAAGATTATATATGAACAATATTTGGTTCTTCTCTGAATTCTTATATGTATGATTTAATATCTTTGCAAGTCTCTTCGAATTATCAGTTTGGTTTGGCCTACTGATACGTCTCCAACATATCTATAATTTTTGATTGTTCCATGCTATTATATTATCTGTTTTGGATGTTTAATGGGCTTTATTATACACTTTTATATTATTTCTAGGACTAACCTACTAACCCAAGGCCCAGTGCAAATTGTTGTCTTTTGCCTATTTCAGTGTTTCACAGAAAAGGAATATCAAACGGAGTCCAAATGGAATGAAACCTTCAGGAGAGTCATTTTTGGAACAATATCAACACAGAAGACTTGGAGTACATGCCAGGAAGCGAATGAGGCGGCCACGAGGGTAGGGGCGCGCCCCCACCCTCGTGGGCCCCTCGTGGCTCCCCTGATGTGCCTCTTCCTCCTATATATACATGCGTACCCTGAAACCATCCAGGAGCACCACGTAACCCTAATTCCACCGCCGCAACCTTCTGTACCCATGAGATCCCATCTTGGGGCCTGTTCCGGAGCTCCACCGAAGGGGCATCGATCACGGAGGGCTTCTACATCAACACCATAGCCTCTCCGATGAGTTGTGAGTAGTTTACCACAGACCTTTGGGTCCATAGTTATTAGCTAGATGGCTTATTCTCTCTCTTTCAATCTCAATACAAAGTTCTCCTTAATCTTCTTGGAGATCTATTCGATGTAATTCTTTTTGCGGTGTGTTTGTCGAGATCCGATGAATTGTGGGTTTATGATCAAGATTATCTATGATCAATATTGGATTCTTTTCTGGAATCTTTTATGCATGATTTAAATATCCTTGCAAGTCTCTTTGAATTATCGGTTTGCTTTGGCCTACTAGATTGGTACTTCTTGCAATGGGAGAAGTGCTTGGCTTTGGGTTCAATCTTGCGGTGTCCTTTCCCAGTGACAGCTGGGGCAACAAGGCACGTATTGTATTGTTGCCATCAAGGATAAAAGATGGGGTTTATATCATATTGCATGAGTTTATCCCTCTACATCATGTCATCTTGCTTAAGGCGTTACTCAGTTCTTATGAACTTAATACTCTAGATGCATGCTGGATAGCGGTCGATGTGTGGAGTAATAGTAGTAGATGCAGAATCATTTCGGTCTAGTTGTCACGGACGTGATACCTATATACAATGATCATGCCTAGATATTCTCATAACTATGCGCTTTTCTATCAAATTGCTCGACAGTAATTTGTTCACCCACCGTAGAAATCTGCTATCATGAGAGAAGCCACTAGTGAAACCTATGGCCCCCAGGTCTATCTTTTATCATATTAGTTACCTGTCAACTTGCCTATTTCTGTTGCCGTTGTTTTACTTTGCACTCTTTACCTTTAATCTATATCAAAAATACCAAAAATATTATCATATCATCTCTATTAGATCTCACTTTTATAAGTGACAGAGAAAGGGTTGACAACCCCTTTATCGCATTGGCCGCGAGGTTCTTATTTGTTTGTGCAGGTACGAGGGACTCGCGCATGGTCTCCTACTGGATTGATACCTTGGTTCTCAAAAACTGAGGGAAATACTTCCGCTACTGTGCTGCATCACCCTTTCCTCTTCGAGGGAAAACAACGCAAGCTCGAGAAGTAGCAAGAAGAATTTCTGGCACCGTTGCCGTGGAGATCTACGCAAAAGTCATATACCAAGTACCTATCAAAAACCCTTATCCCTCTTATTACATTATTTGCCTCTCGTTTTCCTCTCGCCCACTTCACCATTGCCATTTTAGTCGCCCTTCTTTTCCCGTTCGCCTCTTTTTGCCTTCTTTTTGTTTGCTTGTGTGTTGGATTGCTTGTTCGTTACTATGGCTCAAGACAATACCACATTGTGTGATTTTTCCAATACCAACAATAATGATTTTATTAGCACTCCGATTGCTCCTATTACCGATGCTGAATCTTGTGAAATCAATGCTGCTCTGTTGAATCTTGTCATGAAAGATCAATTTTCTAGCCTTCCTAGTGAAGACGCCGCTACCCATCTAAACAACTTTGTTGGTTTGTGTGATATGCAAAAGAAGAGAGATACAGATAATGATATTGTCAAATTAAAGCTATTTCCGTTTTCGCTTAGAGATCGTGCTAAAACTGGTTTATCTTCTTTGCCTAGAAAAAGTATTGATTCATGGAATAAGCGCAAAGATGCCTTTATCTGTAAGTATTTTCCTCCCGCTAAGATTATCTCTCTTAGAAACGATATCATGAATTTTAAGCAACTAGATCATGAGCATGTTGCACAAGCTTGGGAGAGAATGGAATTAATGATACGTAATTGGCCTACACATGGTTTGAACTTATGGATGATTATACAAACTTTTATGCTGGCTTGAATTTTGCTTCTAGAAATCTTTTAGATTCGGCCATGGGGGTAACTTTCATGGAAATCACTTTAGGAGAAGCTACTAAACTCCTAGATAATATTATGGTTAATTACCCTCAATGGCACACCAAAGGATCTACTATTAAAAAAGTACATGATATTGAAGAGATTAGTGTTTTGAGTGGAAAGATGGATGAACTTATGAAATTATTTGCTACTAAGAGTGCTTCTTCTGATCCTAATGATATGCCTTTGTCCAAGTTGATTGAGAATAATAATGAATCTTTGGATGTGAATTTTTTTGGCAGGAACAATTTTGGTAACAACACTTATAGAGGAAACTTTAATTCTAGGCCTTTTCCTAGTAATTCCTCTAATAATTATGGTAATTCCTACAACAACTCTTATGGAAATTTTAATAATATGCCCTCTGATTTTGAGACTAGTGTTAAGGAATTTATGAATTCGCAAAAGAATTTCAATGCTTTGCTTGAAGAAAAATTGCTTAAGATTGATGAGTTGGCTAGAAACGTGGATAGAATTTCTCTTGATGTTGATTCTTTAAAACTTAGATCTATTCCACCTAAGCATGATATCAATGAGTCTCTCAAGGCCATGAGAATTTCCATTGATGAATGCAAAGAAAGAACCGCTAGGATGCGTACTAAAAGAGATTGCTTTATGAAAGCGTGTTCTTCTAGTTTTCTAGAAACTAAAGATGAAGATCTAAAAGTGATTGATGTGTCTCCTATTAAATCCTTGTTTTCTAGTATGAATCTTGATAAATATGGGACTGGAGATGAGTCTACTTTGGTTAAAAGGCGTCCCAATGATTTGGAGTATTTAGATCTTGATGCTAAAAGTGTTAAAAGTGGGATTGAAGAGGTCAAAACTTTACATAGCAATGAACCCACTATTTTGGATTTCAAGGGATTTAATTATGATAATTGCTCTTTAATAGATTGTATTTCCTTGTTGCAATCCGTGCTAAATTCTCCTCGTGCTTATAGTCAAAATAAAGCTTTTACCAAACACATAGTTGATGCTTTAATGCAATCTTATGAAGAAAAACTTGAATTAGAAGTTTCTATCCCTAGAAAGCTTTATGATGAGTGGGAACCTACTATTAAAATTAAGATTAAATATCATGAATGCTTTGCTTTGTGTGATTTGGGTGCAAGTGTTTCCACAATTCCAAAAACTATGTGCGATATGTTAGGTTTCCATGAACTTGATGATTATTCTTTAAATTTGCATCTTGCAGATTCTACCATTAAGAAACCTATGGGAAGGATTAATGATGTTCTTATTGTTGCAAATAGGAATCATGTGCTCATAGATTTGATTGTTCTTGATATAGATTGCAATCCTACATGTCCTATTATTCTTGATAGACATTTCCTTAGAACGATTGGTGCAATTATTGATATGAAGGAAGGAAATATCATATTCCAATTTCCATTAAGGAAAGGCATGGAACACTTTTCTAGAAAGAAATTCAAATTACCTTATGAATCTATTATGAGAGCCACTTATGGATTGCCTACCAAAGATGGCAATACCTAGATCTATTCTTGTATCGTGCCTAGCTAGGGGCGTTAAACGATAGCGCTTGTTGGGAGGCAACCCAATTTTATTTGCTTTGATTTTTTCTTCTGTTTAGTAATAAATATTGCATCTAGCTTCTGTTTATATGTGGTTTTGTGTTTTGATTAGTGTTTGTGCCAAGTAGAACCTTTGGAAAGACTTGGGTGAAGTTTATGCGATCATGCTGTAAAAACAGAAACTTTTGCGCTCATGAGATTAGCTACCATTTTTACTGGAGAGTACTTTTAAGTTGATTCTTTTTGAAGATGATTAATATACAAATTCCCCACGTACACCAATTTATTTCAAAAAAAATAGACTTACAGAAGTATTCGAAAGTTACAAATTGCTACAGACTATTCTGTTTTTGACAGATTCTGTTTTTCGTGTGTTGTTTGCTTATTTTGATGAATCTATGAGTAGTATGGGGGGGGGGTATAAATCACAGAGAAGTTGGAATACAGTAGGTTTAACACCAATATAAACAAATAATGAGTTCATTACAGTACCTTTGAGTGGTGGTTTGTTTTCTTATACTAACGGAGCTCATGAAATTTTTGCTAAGTTTTGTGTTGTGAAGTTTTCAAGTTTTGGGTAAGCATTTGATGGACTATGGAGCAAAGAGAGGCAAGAGCCTAAGCTTGGGAATTCCCAAGGCACCCCAAGGTAAAATTCAAGGACAACCAAAAGCCTAAGCTTGGGGATGCCCCGGGAAGGCATCCCCTCTTTCGTCTTCGTCTATCGATAACTTTACTTGAGACTATATTTTTATTCACCACATGATATGTATTTTTCTTGGAGCGCCATGTATGATTTGAGTCTTTGCTTTTTAGTTTACCACAATCATCCTTGCTGGACACACCTTCTGAGAGAGACACACATGAATCGGAATTTATTAGAATACTCTATGTGCTTCACTCATATCTTTTGAGCTAGATAATTTTGCTCTAGTGCTTCACTTATATCTTTTTAGAGCACGGTGGTGGTTTTATTTTATAGAAATTATTGATCGCATGCTTAAATTGTATTATTTTGAGAGTATTTTATAATATCATGGTAATGTGCTTTGGTTATAAATTTAGTCCTAATATGATAGACATCCAAGATGGGTATAATAAAAACTTTCATTAATAGTGCATTGAATATTATGAGAAGTTTGATGCTTGATGATTGTTTTGAGATATGAGGATGGTGATATTAGAGTCATGCTAGTGGAGTAATTGTGAATTTAAGAAACACTTGTGTTAAAGTTTGTGATTCCCGTAGCATGCATGTATAGTGAACCGTTATGTGATGAAGTTGGAGCATGATTAATTTATTGATTCTCATCCTTTGTGTGGAGGTCGGGATCGCGCAATGGTTAACTCCTACCAACCCTTCCCCTAGGAGCATGCGTTGAATACTTTGTTTTGATAACTCGTAGATTTTTGCAATAAGTATGTGAGTTCTTTATGACTAATGTTGATTCCATGGATTATATGGACTCTCACCTCCCACCATATACCTTCCTCAAATCAGCCACCATACCTACCTATCATGGCATTTCCATAGCCATTCCGAGATATATTGCCATGCAACTTTCCATCGTTCCGTTTGCTATGACGCGCTTCATCATTTTCATATTGCCATGCATGATCATGTAGTTGACATCATATTCGTGGCAAGATCACCATGCATAATTCTTTCATACATGTCACTCTTGATTCATTGCACATCCCGGTACACCGCCGGAGGCATTCACAAGGAGTCATATTTTGTTCTAGCTTTGAGTTGTAAGTAAATAAAAGTGTGATGATCTTCATTACTCGAGCATTTTCCCGGTGAGGAAAGGATGATGGAGACTATGATTCCCCCACAAGTCGGGATGAGACTCCGGACGAAAAAAAAGAGGCCATAAAAAAAGAGAGAAGGCCCAAAAGAAAAAAAGAGGAAAAGAAAAAGAAAAAAGAGATGAGAGAAAAAGAGAGAAGGGGCAATGCTACTATCCTTTTTCCACACTTGTGCTTCAAAGTAGCACCATGATCCTCATGATAGAGAGTTTCTTGTTTTGTCACTTTCATATACTAGTGGGAATTTTCATTTTAGAACTTGGCTTGTATATTCCAATGATGGTCTTCCTCAAAATGCCTTAGGTCTTCGTGAGCAAGCAAGGGATGCACACCCACTTAGTTTCCTTTGTTGAGCTTTCATACACTTATAGCTCTAGTGCTTCCGTTGCATGGCAATCCCTACTCACTCACATTGATATCTATTGATGGGCATCTCCATAGCCCATTAATACGCCTAGTTGATGTGAGACTATCTTCCTTCCTTTGTCTTCTCCACAACCACCACTCCATTCCACCTATAGTGCTATATCCACGGCTCACGCTCATGTATTGCGTGAAAGTTGAAAAGCTTGAAAAAAATTGAAGTGTGAAACAATTGCTTGGCTGAAACCGGGGTTGTGCATGATTTAAATATTTTGTGTGATGGAGATAGAGCATAGCCAGACTATATGATTTTGTAAGGATAACTTTCTTTGGCCATGTTATTCTGAGAAGACATAATTGCTTTGTTAGTATGCTTAAAGTATTATTATTCTTATGTCAATATTAAACTTTTGTCTTGAATATTTCGGATCTGAACATTCATGCCACAATAAAGAAAATTACATTGAGAATTATGTTGGGTAGCATTCCACATCAAAAATTCTGTTTTTATCATTTACCTACTCGAGGACGATCAGGAATTAAGCTTGGGGATGCTTGATACGTCTCCAATATATCTATAATTTTTTATTGTTCCATGCTATTATATTATCTGTTTTGGATGTTTAATGGGCTTTATTATACACTTTTATATTAATTTTGGGACTAGCCTACTAACTAATACGTCTCAGTCGTATCTATAATTTTTGATTGTTCCATGCTAATATTATACAACTTTCATATACTTTTGGCAACTTTTTATACTATTTTCGGGACTAACATATTGATCCAGTGCCTAGTGCCAGTTCCTATTTTTTTGCATGTTTTTTGTTTTGCAGAATATCCATATCAAATGGAGTCCAAAAACTGGGCCCTCGTGGCCACTCCGTAAGGCAGTTGATGCCCTTCTTTCGCTGCAAAAAAGCTAATATCCGGATAAAAAACGTGTCCAAAATTCAGCCCAATCGGAGTTACGGATCTCCGGGAATTTAAGAAACGGTGAAGGGCCAGAATCTGGGAACGGAGAAACAGAGAGAGACAGAGAGACAGATACAATCTCGGAGGGGCTCTCGCCCCTCCCACGCCATGGAGACCATGGACCAGAGGGGAAACCATTCTCCCATCTAGGGAGAAGGTCAAGGAAGAAGAAGAAGGAGGGGGGCTCTCTCCCCCTCCCTTCCGCTGGCACCAGAGTGTCGCCGGGGCCATCATCGTCACCGCAATCTACACCAACATCTTCACCGCCGTCATCGCCAACTCTTCCCCCTCTATGCAGCGGCGTAACCCCTCTTCTACCCGCTGTAATCTCTACTTAAACATGGTGCTCAACGCTATATATTATTTCCCAATGATGTATGGCTATCCTATGATGTTTGAGTAGATCTGTTTTGTCCTATGGGTTAATTAATGATCGTGATTGGTTTGAGTTGCATGTTTTATTATTGGTGCTGTCCTATGGTGCTCTCTGTGTCCCGCAAGCGTGAGGAATCCCCTCTGTAGGGTTTGCAATATGTTCATGATTTGCTTATGGTGGGTGGCGTGAGTGACAGAAGCACAGACCCGAGTAAGTAGGTTGTTTGCGTATGGGAATAAAGAGGACTTGATACTTTAATGCTATGGTTGGGTTTTTACCTTAATGATCTTTAGTAGTTGCGGATGGTTGCTATAGTTCCAATCATAAGTGCATATGATCCAAGTAGAGATAGTATGTTAGCTTATGCCTCTCCCTCAAATAAGATTGCAATAGTGATTACCGGTCTAGTTATCGATTGCCTAGGGACAAATAACTTTATCGTGATAAAAAGCTCTCTACTAAAACTAATTTTAGTTGTGTCTTTATCTTAACAGCCTCTAGTTTTATTTGTGTGCTCTTTATATTCTTGCAAAGCTATCCTACAAAAACTACAAAGTACTTCTAGTTTCGTACTTGTTCTAGGTAAAGTAAACGTCAAGCGTGCGTAGAGTTGTATCGGTGGTCGATTGAACTTGAGGGAATATTTTTTCTACCTTTAGCTCCTCGTTGGGTTCGACACTCTTACTTATCGAAAGAGGCTACTACTGATCCCCTACACTTGTGGGTTATCAAGACCTTTTTCTGGCGCAGTTGACGGGGAGCAATAGCGTGGGGTGAATATTCTCATGTGTGCTTGTTTGCTTTATCACTAAGTAGATTTTATTTGCTGTTCTAAGTTGTTATATATCTTTAGTTATGGATATGGAACACGAAATACCAAAAACATTAGGTGTATTTGCTACTCATGGAAATGGGGAACCTCCTAAAACCCTCGATGCTCAGTATGTGAAAGATATTATTGTTGGAGATATGCCCTAGAGGCAATAATAAAAGCATTATTATTATATCTCCTTGTTCATGATAATCGTCTGTTGTTCATGCTTGAATTGTATTGTACGGAAACAGCGATACATGTGTGAATACACAAACCACAATGAGTCCCTGGTAGGCCTCTAGTAACCAGCTCGTTGATCAACAGATGGTCACGGTTTCCTGACCATGGACATGAGATGTCAGTGATAACGGGATCACATCATTAGGAGAATGATGTGATGGACAAGACCCAAACTTCAGCATAACACGAGATCGTATAGTTCGTAATGCATAAGCTTTTCGGTGTCAAGTATTTATTCCTTAGACCATGAGGTTGTACAACTCCCGGATACCGTAGGAGTACTTTGGGTGTGCCAACCGTCACAACGTAACTGGGTGGCTATAAAGGTACGCATCGGGTATCTCCGAAAGTGTCTGTTGAGTTGGTACGAACCGAGACTGGGATATTGTCACTCCGTATGACGGAGAGGTACCTCTGGGCCCACTCGGTAAGTCATCATCATAATGAGCTCAATGTGACTAAGTAGTTAGTCACGGGATGATGAATTACGGATCGAGTAAAGAGACTTGCTATAACGAGATTGAACAAGGTATCGGGGATACCGACGATCGAATCTCGGGCAAGTACCGTACCGATGGACAAAGGGAATAACATACGGGATTGAGTGAATCCTTGACACGGTGGTTCATCCGATGAAGATCATCGAGGAACACGTGGGAACCAACATGGGTATCCAGATCCCGCTGTTGGTTATTGACCAGAGAGTGGTCTCGGTCATGTCTACGTGTCTCCCGAACCCGTAGTGTCTACACACTTAAGGTTCGGTAACGCTAGGGTCGTAGAGATTAATGCACGTGGAAACCCGAAAGTTGTTCGGAGTCCCGGATGAGATCCCAGACGTCACGAGGAGTTCCGGAATGGTCCGGAGGTAAAGATTGATATATGGGAAGTCCAGTTTCGGCCAACGGGTGATCTCCGGGGGTCACCGGGAGTGTCCCGGGACCACCGGAGGGGCCCCGGGGGTCCACCGGGTGGGGCCACCCATCCCGGTGGGGCCCCTAGGCCGCAAGGGGATGTGTGCAGCCCTCTGGGCTGGTGCACCACAAGGGGCCCCCACCTCCCCATGCGCATAGGGATAAAACCCTAAGGGGAGGGGGGGCCACCACTTGCCTTGGGGGAGGGGGACTCCTCCCTGGCCGCCGCCCCCCTTGCAGATTGGATCTGCAAGGGGCTGGCGCCCCCCTGGCCCCCTATATATATGTGGGGAGGGAGAGGGCAGCCGCACCTCAGCCCTGGCGCCTCTCCCCCTCCCGTCACACCTCCCAACTCCCACGCAGGGCGCCCGGCGAAGCCCTGCTGCAATCTCCACTGCATCCGTCATCACGCCGTCGTGCTGCCAGATCTCTGACGACTTCTCCTCCCCCTTGCTGGATCAAGAAGGAGGTGACGTTGCTGCACCGTACGTGTGTTGAACGCGGAGGTGCCGTCCGTTCGGCGCTAGATCATCGGTGACAAAGAACGTGAAGAGTACGACTACTTCATCCTTGCTTCGTTGAAAGCTTCCGCACGCAATCTTCATAACGGTATGTAGATGCACTCTTAGTTGCTCGTTGCTAGATGTCTCCATAGTTGGATCTTGGTGAAGACGTAGAAATTTTTTGATTTATGCTACGTTCCCCAAAAGTGGTATCAGAGCCAGGTTTTATGCGTAGCATCTTGGCACGAGTAGAACACAAAGCAGTTGTGAGCGTATGATCTTGTTCAACTTTCTTACCGTTACTAGTCAATCTTGATTCGGCGGTATTGTGGGATGAAGCGGCCCGGACCGACCTTACACGTACGCTTACGTGAGACTGGTTCCACCGACAGACATGCACTAGATGCATAAGGTGGCTGGCGGGTGTCTGTCTCTCCTATTTTAGTCGGATCGGATTCGATGAAAAGGGTCCTTATGAAGGGTAAATAGAAGTTGACAAATCACGTTGTGGTTTTGGCGTAGGTAAGAAACGTTCTTGCTAGAAACCCTATAGAAGCCACGTAAAACTTGCAACAACAATTAGAGGACGTCTAACTTGTTTTTGCAGCATGTGTTTTGTGACGTGGTATGGCCAAGAACGAAGATGTGATGAATGATATATGTGATGTATGAGATTGATCATGTTTTTGTAATAGGAAATCACGACTTGCATGTCGATGAACTTGACAACCGCCAGGAGCCATAGGAGTTGTCTTTATTATTGTATGACCTGCGTGTCACTGAATAACGCCATGTAATTACTTTACTTCGTTGCTAAACGTTAGCTATAGTAGTAGAAGTAATAGTTGGCGTGACGACTTCTTCAAGACACGATGATGGAGATCATGATGATGAAGATCATGGTGTCGAGCCGGTGACAAGATGATCATGGTGCCCCGAAGATGGAGATCCAAGGAGCAAGATGATATTGGTCATATCATGTCACTTTAATTGATTGCATGTGATGTTTATCATGTTTTTGCATCTTGTTTACTTAGAACGACGGTAGTAAATAAGATGATCTCTCACTAAAATTTCAAGTAATGTGTTTCCCCTAACTGTGCACCGTTGCTAAAGCTCGTTGCTCCGAAGCACCACGTGATGATCGGGTGTGATAGGTTCTAACGTTCACATACAACGGGTGTAAGACAGATTTACACACGCGATACACTTAGGGTTCACTTGACGAGCCTAGCATGTACAAACATGGCCTCGGAACACGGAAGACCGAAAGGTCGAACACGAGTCGTATAGAAGATACGATCAACATGAAGATGTTCACCGTTTTTGACTAGTCCGTCTCACGTGATGATCGGACATGGACTACTCGATTCGGATCGTGTATCACTTAGATGACTAGAGAGATGTCATTCTGAGTGGGAGTTCATTAAAATTTGATTAAGATGAACTTAATTATCATGAACTGAGTCTAAATTCTTTACAATATCTCTTGTAGATCAAATGGCCCACGCTCAGGTTTCCCTCAACTTCAACGCGTTCCTAGAGAAAACCAAGCTGAAAGACGTTGGTAGCAACTATACGAATTGGGTCCGTAACCTGAGGATCATCCTCATAGCTGCCAAGAGATCATATGTCCTAGAAGCACCACTAGGTGATGCACCTGCTCCCGATGCTGACCAAGACGTTTTGAACGTCTGGCAGTCGCGTAGTGATGATTACTCCCTGGTTCAGTGCGGCATGCTTTACAGTTTAGAATCGGGGCTCCAAAAGCGTTTTGAGCACCATGGAGCATATGAGATGTTCGAAGAGCTGAAAATGGTTTTCCAAGCTCATGCCCGAGTCGAGAGATATGATGTCTCCGACGCATTCTACAGCTGTAAGATGGAGGAGAATAGTTCTGTCAGTGAGCACATCCTCAAGATTTCAGGATTGCACAACCGCTTGTCTCAGCTGGGAATGAATCTCCCAGATGAAGCGGTCGTTGACAGAATCCTCCAGTCGCTCCCACCAAGCTTCAAGAGCTTCGTGCTGAACTTCAATATGCAGGGGATGGAGAAGTCCATTCCCGAGGTATATTCAATGCTGAAATCAGCGGAGGTTGACATCAAGAAAGAACATCAAGTGTTGATGGTCAATAAAACCACTAAGTTCAAGAAAGGCAAGGGTAAGAAGAACTTCAAGAAGGACAGCAAGCAAGTTGCCGCGCCTGGCAAGCCTGTTGCCGGGAAGAAGCCAAAGTATGGACCCAAGCCAGGGACTGAGTGCTTTTATTGCAAGGGAACGGGTCACTGGAAGCGGAACTGCCCCAAATATTTAGCAGACAAGAAGGCCGGCAACGTCAAAGGTATATATGATATACATGTTATTGATGTGTACCTTACCAGCACTCGTAGTAGCTCCTGGGTATTCGATACCGGTGCAGTTGCTCACATTTGTAACTCAAAACAGGAGCTGCGGAATAAACGGAGACTGGCGAAGGATGAGGTGACGATGCGCGTCGGGAATGGTTCCAAGGTCGATGTGATCGCCGTCGGCACGCTGCCTCTACATCTACCCTCGGGATTAGTTTTAAACCTGAATAATTGTTATTTAGTACCAGCTTTGAGCATGAACATTGTTTCTGGATCTCGTCTTATGCGAGATGGATATTCTTTCAAATCGGAGAATAATGGTTGTTCTATTTATTTGAGAGATATGTTTTATGGTCATGCCCCGCTGGTCAATGGTTTATTTTTTGATGAATCTCGAACGTAGTGATACACATATTCATAGTGTAGATGCCAAAAGATGTAAAGTTGATAATGATAGTCCCACATACTTGTGGCATTGTCGCCTTGGTCATATTGGTGTCAAACGTATGAAGAAGCTCCATTCGGATGGACTTCTAGAGTCTCTTGATTATGAATCATTTGACATGTGCGAACCATGCCTCTTGGGCAAGATGACCAAGACTCCGTTCTCCGGAACAATGGAGCGAGCAACCAACTTGTTGGAAATCGTACATACCGATGTGTGCGGTCCAATGAGTGTTGAGGCTCGCGGAGGCTACCGTTATGTTCTCACCCTCACGGATGACTTGAGTAGATACGGGTATATCTATTTGATGAAACACAAGTCTGAGACCTTTGAAAAGTTCAAGGAATTTCAGAATGAGGTTGAGAATCAACGTGACAGAAAAATAAAGTTCTTGCGATCGGATCGTGGGGGTGAATATTTAAGTCATGAATTTGGCACACACCTTAGAAGCTGTGGAATTGTTTCACAATTGACACCGCCCGGAACACCTCAACGTAACGGTGTGTCCGAACGTCGAAATCGTACTCTGTTGGACATGGTGCGATCTATGATGTCCCTTACCGATTTACCGCTATCTTTTTGGGGTTATGCTTTAGAGACTACCGCATTCACTTTAAATAGGGCTCCGTCAAAATCCATTGAGACGACTCCATATGAACTTTGGTTTGGCAAGAAACCGAAGCTGTCGTTTCTGAAAGTTTGGGGTTGCGATGCTTATGTCAAGAAACTTCAACCTGAGAAGCTCGAACCCAAATCGGAAAAATGCGTCTTCATAGGATACCCAAAGGAAACTGTTGGGTACACCTTCTACCACAGATCCGAAGGCAAAGTCTTTGTTGCCAAGAATGGATGCTTTCTGGAGAAAGAGTTTCTCTCGAAAGAAGTGAGTGGGAGGAAAGTAGAACTTGATGAGGTGACAGTCACCACTCCTGTACCGGAAAGTAGCGCAGCGCAGGAAACTGTTCGTGAGGTGCCTGCACCGACAAGGGAGGAAGTTGATGATAATGATCATGAAGAAACAGATCAAGTTACTACTGAACTTCGAAGGTCCACAAGGGCACGTTCCGCACCAGAGTGGTACGGCAACCCTGTCCTAGAAATCATGTTGTTAGACAACGGTGAACCTTCGAACTATGAAGAAGAGATGGCGGGCCCAGATTCCAATAAATGACTTGGAGCCATGAAATCCGAGATAGAATCCATGTATGAAAACAAAGTATGGACTTTGGTGGACTTGCCTGATGATAGGCACGCCATAGAAAACAAATGGATATTTATGAAGAAGACAGACGCGGATGGTAATGTGACCATCTATAAAGCTCGGCTTGTCGCTAAGGGTTATCGACAAGTTCAAGGGATTGACTACGATGAGACTTTCTCTCCCGTAGCGATGCTGAAGTCAGTCAGAATCATGTTAGCTATTGCCGCATTCTATGATTATGAGATATGGCAAATGGACGTCAAAACAACATTCCTTAATGGCTTCCTCAAGGAAGAGTTGTATATGATGCAACCGGAAGGTTTTGTCGATCCAGAGAACGCTAACAAGGTATGCAAGCTCCAGCGCTCGATTTACGGGCTGGTGCAAGCATCTCGGAGTTGGAATATTTGCTTTGATGAGGTGATCAAAGCGTTTGGCTTTATACAGACTTATGGTGAAGCCTGTATTTACAAGAAAGTGAGTGGGAGCTCTGTAGCATTTCTCATATTATATGTGGATGACATATTGCTGATGGGAAATGATATATAATTCTTGGAAAATGTAAAGGCCTACTTGAATAAAAGTTTTTCAACGAAGGACCTTGGAGAAGCTGCTTACATATTAGGCATCAAAATCTATAGAGATAGATCGAGACGCCTCATTGGACTTTCACAAAGTACATACCTTGACAAAATATTGAAGAAGTTCAATATGGATCAGTCTAAGAAAGGATTCTTGCCTGTTTTGCAAGGTATGAGATTGAGTAAGACTCAGTCGCCGACCACGGCAGAAGATAGAGAAAAGATGAGTGTCATTCCATATGCCTCGGCAATAGGTTCTATCATGTATGCCATGCTGTGTACCAGACCTGATGTGAACCTTGCCATAAGTTTGGTAGGGAGGTACCAAAGTGATCCCGGTACGGAACACTGGACAGCGGTCAAGAACATCCTGAAGTACCTGAAAAGGACTAAGGATATGTTTCTCGTTTATGGAGGTGACGAAGAGCTCGTCGTAAATGGTTACGTCGATGCTAGCTTCGACACAGATCTGGATGACTCTAAGTCGCAAACCGGATACGTGTATATTTTGAATGGAGGGGCAGTCAGCTGGTGCAGTTGCAAGCAAAGCGTGGTGGCAGCATCTACATGTGAAGCGGAGTACATAGCTGCTTCTGAAGCAGCGCAGGAAGGAGTCTGGATGAAGGAGTTCATCACCGACCTAGGAGTCATTCCAAGCGCGTCAAGCCCGATGACTCTCTTCTGTGACAACACTGGTGCTATTGCTATTACCAAGGAGCCCAGGTTTCACAAGAAGACCAAGCACATCAAGCGCCGTTTCAACTCCATCCGGAATTATGTTCAGGATGGAGATATAGATATTTGTAAAGTGCATACGGATCTGAATGTAGCAGACCCGTTGACTAAACCTCTTTCACGGGCAAAACATGATCAACACCAGAACTCTATGGGTGTTCGATTCATCACAATGTAACTAGATTATTGACTCTAGTGCAAGTGGGAGACTG
This sequence comes from Secale cereale, assembly GCA_902687465.1. NCBI lineage: Eukaryota > Viridiplantae > Streptophyta > Magnoliopsida > Poales > Poaceae > Secale > Secale cereale. The sequence goes on from LR738713.1 coordinate 625,766,571, forward strand.
TTGGAGATATGCCCTAGAGGCAATAATAAAAGCATTATTATTATATCTCCTTGTTCATGATAATCGTCTGTTGTTCATGCTTGAATTGTATTGTACGGAAACAGCGATACATGTGTGAATACACAGACCACAATGAGTCCCTGGTAGGCCTCTAGTAACCAGCTCGTTGATCAACAGATGGTCAAGGTTTCCTGACCATGGACATGAGATGTCAGTGATAACGGGATCACATCATTAGGAGAATGATGTGATGGACAAGACACAAACTTCAGCATAACACGAGATCGTATAGTTCGTAATGCATAAGCTTTTCGGTGTCAAGTATTTATTCCTTAGACCATGAGGTTGTACAACTCCTGGATACCGTAGGAGTACTTTGGGTGTGCCAACCGTCACAACGTAACTGGGTGGCTATAAAGGTACGCATCGGGTTTCTCCGAAAGTGTCTGTTGAGTTGGTACGAACCGAGACTGGGATATTGTCACTCCGTATGACGGAGAGGTACCTCTGGGCCCACTCGGTAAGTCATCATCATAATGAGCTCAATGTGACTAAGTAGTTAGTCACGGGATGATGAATTACGGATCGACTAAAGAGACTTGCCATAACGAGATTGAACAAGGTATCGGGGATACCGACGATCGAATCTCGGGCAAGTACCGTACCGATGGACAAAGGGAATAACATACGGGATTGAGTGAATCCTTGACACGGTGGTTCATCCGATGAAGATCATAGAGGAACACGTGGGAACCAACATGGGTATCCAGATCCCGCTGTTGGTTATTGACCGGAGAGTGGTCTCGGTCATGTCTACGTGTCTCCCGAACCCGTAGGGTCTACACACTTAAGGTTCGGTAACGCTAGGGTCGTAGAGATTAATGCACGTGGAAACCCGAAAGTTGTTCGGAGTCCCGGATGAGATCCCGGACGTCACGAGGAGTTCCGGAATGGTCCGGAGGTAAAGATTGATATATGGGAAGTCCAGTTTCGGCCAACGGGTGATCTCCGGGGGTCACCGGGAGTGTCCCGGGACCACCGGAGGGGCCCCGGGGGTCCACCGGGTGGGGCCACCCATCCCGGTGGGGCCCCTAGGCCGCAAGGGGATGTGTGCAGCCCTCTGGGCTGGCGCACCACAAGGGGGCCCCACCTCCCCATGCGCATAGGGATAAAACCCTAAGGGGAGGGGGGGCCACCACTTGCCTTGGGGGAGGGGGACTCCTCCCTGGCCGCCGCCCCCCCCTTGCAGATTGGATCTGCAAGGGGCTGGCGCCCCCCTGGCCCCCTATATATATGTGGGGAGGGAGAGGGCAGCCGCACCTCAGCCCTGGCGCCTCTCCCCCTCCCGTCACACCTCCCAACTCCCACGCAGGGCGCCCGGCGAAGCCCTGCTGCGATCTCCACTGCATCCGTCATCACGCCGTCGTGCTACCGGATCTCTGACGACTTCTCCTCCCCCCTTGCTGGATCAAGAAGGAGGTGACGTTGCTGCACCGTACGTGTGTTGAACGCGGAGGTGCCGTCCGTTCAGCGCTAGATCATCGGTGACGAAGAACGTGAAGAGTACGACTACTTCATCCTTGCTTCGTTGAAAGCTTCCGCACGCAATCTTCATAACGGTATGTAGATGCACTCTTAGTTGCTCGTTGCTAGATGTCTCCATAGTTGGATCTTGGTGAAGACGTAGAAATTTTTTGATTTATGCTACGTTCCCCAAAAATTATGTACTACTTTGATAATCCTGAGAAAACCCCATTCAACTATATAATGGGAGTAACGTTGGATCAACGTGAATACTTTAGGGATTATTGCTTGACACAAAAAGGGAAACTATTATGGGATCAAATTCATATGTTGCATTGGTATGCTCGGCAACTATGCTTGAAATATGATTATACTTGTTGCTCTAGGATGAAGGCTCCACACCTTCCCTTTTCATGCAAATTTAATGATAATGAAACCTTAGCTTCTTATGCTAATGGTATATATGATTATTACGATGTGGAACAAATAGAAGAATTCGTTGCTTTTAAGGGTGCTTATGAAACCGAATCTCTGTTTAAAAAGTATGATGCTTTTGATGATGACGTTTATAGGCCTGGAAATCTTGCTATATTGAAATATTGCTATTTCAATTATGAATATAACTCTAATATTGATGCGTTTATTGAGAAAGTCTCCGCTGTCCAAGAAGAGACTAATATTTTGGAGGAAACTATGGAAGAAGAAAATGATGATATTGTGAGCTCATTAGATGAAAAAGATGATGAGGAGAGCGAAGAACAAAAGGAGGAAGAGCAGATTAGCTACCCGTGCCCACCTTCTAATGAGAGTAACTCTTCAACTCATACATTGTTTAATTTCCCTTCGTTCTTACCGAAGGATGATTGCTATGATGATTGCCATGATCCCTTTGATTCGTTTGAAATATCCCATTTTGATGATGTTTGCTATGCTTGTGGCCAAGATGCCAATATGAATTATGCCTATGGAGATGAACTTGCTATAGTTCCTTATGTTAAACATGAGATAGTTGCTATTGCACCCGCACATGATAGTCCTATTATCTTTTTGAATTCTCCAAACTACACTATATTGGAGAAGTTTGCACTTATTAAGGATTATATTGATGGGTTGCCTATTTCCATTACAAATGATGATTTTGATGAATATGATATGCATGTGCTTGCTGCTCCTACTTGCAATTATTATGAGAGAGGAACTACATCTCCGCCTCTCTATGTTTCCAACACGATAAAATTGCAAGAAACTGCTTATACTATGCATTGGCCTTTACTTGATGTGCATGAATTGTTTTTGTATGACATGCCTATGCATAGGAAGAGAGATAGACTTCGTTGTTGCATGACACATATCACTTTGTGCTCACTACTAAATGCCAAATCATTGCTAATTAAAATTGGCTTTGATATACCTTGGGATCCGGGTGGATCCATTACTTGAGCACTATATGCCTAGCTTAATGGCTTTAAAGAAAGCGCTGCCATGGAGACAAACCGAAAGTTTTAGAGAGTCATTTATTTCTGTTGAGTGCTTTTATAAAGTTTAAAAACAAAAAAAATAAAGAAGGGAACCTAAAACTCTTTCAAAAAGAAAAGCGAAAGTGAGAAAGACGAACATTGTTAAAGTGGGAGCTAGCCTTGAACTTTGTTCATGCCCATGGAAAGTTTGTGAACCTTGATTACAGAAAATTTTCAATAAAAACAATTATCCCCTTGTACAATTCCATTGTATTATAAAAATAATGTGCCAAGAGTTTCCTTTAGGATGATTAAACTGCTTGTTGGTTTGTGCGGTGCAAAAACATAAACTTTGGCTGTAGTGCGCGATTTTAAATTTTTTACTGGAACGTCGAAAGGATCTGAAACTTTTTGCAAAGTATTTCTATACAAATTGTTGATTTTTCCTAAGTTTTCCAGAATTAATAGAGTTACAGAAGTATGGTTAATGTTCAGATTACTACAGAGTGTCCTGTTTTCACAAATTGCTGTTATAGCTTCATTATTTGCATATGTTTGAATTCTTGTTGATGCCTCCTTGACTTGGGGCCATAGAATTGTGATAGCATACAGTGGGTAATGTTTTCTCATAATTATACAATAATTTTAGAGCATTACATGATGGGATTTTATTGATCGTATGCACTAACCCCACCACTAAAAGTTCGGTTATGTTTTGTGTGGATGAAGTGTTCGAAGATCGAGGAGGTCTCGATATGAGGAGAAGGAGGAGAGGCAAGAGCTCAAGCTTGGGGATGCCGAGGCACCCCAAGTAAATATTCAAGGAGACTCAAGCGTCTAAGCTTGGGGATGCCCCGGAAGGCATCCCATCTTTCTTCAACAAGTATCGATATGTTTTCGAATTCATTTTATTCACATGATATGCGTAAACTCTTGGAGCGTCGTGTGCTTTTTAGTTTTTTTAATAAAGGCACCATGCTGGTATGAGATAGTCGTTGGTTGATTTATAGAATGCTCTTTGCACTTCATTTATATCTTTTGAGTATGGCTTTATAGAATGCTTCATGTGCTTCACTTTTATCATTTGAAGTTTGGATTGCCTATTTCTCTTCACATAGAAAACCACCATTTGTAGATTGCTTTTTTGCTTCACTTATATTTGTTAGAGCGTGGGCATATCTTTTGTATAAAGAATTTAAACTCTCTTGTTTCACTTATATCTATTTAGAGAGTTGATAGGAATTGGTCATTCACATGGTTAGTGATAAAATCCTACATAAACTCGTAGATCGCTGAATATGATATGTTTGATTCCTTGCAATAGTTTTGCGATATAAAGATGGTGATATTAGAGTCATGCTAGTGGGTAGTTGTGGATTGTAGAAATACTTGTGTTGAGGTTTGTGATTCCCGAAGCATGCACGTAAGGTGAACCGTTATGTGACGAAGTCGGAGCATGATTTATTTCTTGATTGTCATCCTTTGTGTGGAGGTCGGGATCGCGCGATGGTTAACTCCTACCAACCCTTCCCTAGGAGCATGCGTGTAGTACTTTGTTTCGATGGCTAATAAATTTTTGCAATAAGTATGTGGGTTCTTTATGACTAATTTGAGTCCATGGATTATACGCACTCTCACCCTTCCACCTTGCTAGCCACTCTTGTACCGCGCAACTTTCGTCGGTACCATACAACCACCATATACCTTCCTCAAAACAGCCACCATACCTACCTATCATGGCATTTCCATAGCCATTCCAAGATATATTGCCATGTAAATCCACCATTCCGTTTATTATGACACGCACCATCATTTTCATATTGCCTTGCATGATCGTAAGATAGCTAGCATGATGTTTCCATGGCTTGTTCGTTTTTTGATGTCATTGCTACGCTAGATCATTGCACATCCCGGTACACCGGCGGTGGCATTCACATAGAATCATATCTTGTTCTAGCTTCGAGTTGTAATCTTTGAGTTGTAAGTAAATAAAAGTGTGATGATCTTCATTATTAGAGCATTGTCCTGTGTGAGGAAACAAAAAAACAAAAAATGAGAGAAATGCCAAAAAAAAAGAGATGGCCCAAAAAAAGAGGGGGGCTAAAAAAAAGGAGAAAATCCCCTCCAAAAAAATGAGAGAAAAAGAGAGAAGGAACAATGTTACTATCCTTTTAGCACACTTGTGCTTCATCGTAGCACCATGTTGTTCATGATAGAGAGTCTCCTATGTTGTCACTTTCATATACTAGTGGGTATTTTTCATTATAGAACTTGGCTTGTATATTCCAACGACGGGCTTCGTCAAATGTCCTAGGTCTTCATGAGCAAGCAAGTTGATGCGCACCCACTAGTTTTATTTTTGAGCTTTCATACACTTATAGCTCTAGTGCATCCGTTACATGGCAATCCCTACTCACTCACATTGATATTGATTGATGGACATCTCCATAGTCCATTGATTTGCCTAGTTGATGTGAGACTTTCTCCCTCCTTTTGTCTATCACCACCTTCTATTCCACCCATAGTGCTATGTCCATGGCTCACACTCATGTATTGCATGAAAGTTGAAAAAGTTTGAGAATACTAAAGTATGAAACAATTGCTTGGCTAAAATTGGGGTTGTGCATGATTTAAATACATTGTGTGGTGAAGATGGAGCATAGCCAGACCATATGATTTTGTAGGGATAACTTTCTTTGGCCATGTTATTTTGAAAAGACATGATTGCTTTATTAGTATGCTTGAGTATTATTGTCTTAATGTCAAATGATAGACTATTGCTTTGAATCACTCGTGTCTTAATATTCATGCCGTGATTAGATTACATGATCAAGATTATGCTAGGTAGCATTCCACATCAAAAATTATCTTTTTTATCATTTACCTACTCGAGGACGAGCATGAATTAAGCTTGGGGATGCTGATACGTCTCCGTCGTATCTATAATTTTTTATTGTTCCATGCCAATATTATACAACTTTCATATACTTTTGGCAACTTTTTATTCTATTTTTGGGACTAACATATTGATCCAGTGCCCAGTGCCAGTTCTTGTTTGTTGCATGTTTTTTGCTTCACAGAATATCCATATCAAACGGAGTCCAAACGGGATAAAAACGGACGGAGTTTTTTTGGAATATATGTGAATTTTGGGAAACAGAACCAACATGAGACGATGCCCGAGTGGCCCACGAGGGTGAGGGGCGCGCCCAGGGGGGTAGGTGCGCCCTGGGCCCTCGTGGCCACTCCGTAGGGCGATTCATGCCCTTCTTTCTCCGCAAGAAAGCTAATATCCGGATACAAATCGTGTCCAAAAATCAGCCCAATCGGAGTTACGAATCTCCGGGAATTTAAGAAACGGTGAAGTGCCAGAATCTAGGAACACAGAAACAGAGTGAGACAGAGAGACATATCCAATCTCGGAGGGGCTCTCGCCCCTCCGTAACACTTCAAATTTTTTGGATTTGTTTTCTTCCAAACTTTTGGTCTTTTGGAAGAGGGATATTTGATCTTCTCTTGAAAACCCTTCTAAAACCTTTTCTGACCAAAGTTTGAGTGTTCTTCTCCAACTTGATTTTTGGTCTTGAAGGTTTTCTTCTTGTGTTAGCTCAAACACAAGTTGATTTTCAAAGGGGTTCGTTTGATTCTTTTCCCTTCTTGATTAACCATCATAGGAATAACATTGGACTTGTCTTCCTCTCCAACTTTTCTCTTGACATGGCACCCAATAAAAATATTTCTCTCCAAGACCTCCCCTTCACCTTGAATCAAGTCTCTCATCAATTCGAGTGAGTTTCAAACTTATTGGAATTTTTCTTCTAATTATTTTGCTCCAAAAACAATTTCTATCCATTGAAATGAACCATGGTGATTAACAAAGGAACCACCATGTTCATTTTGATATTTGATTCCAAACCAACTCCCCTGGATAGTCCTTAGTACCCACAACCTGGATCCATCTTGTTTCACTGGTCCACAGTTCAAAATTTTCAAATTTCACTTGCTGAAAGTTTGGACCAGATTTGCAAATTTTGGTGAAATTCATATTTTCCTTCTTCCAAAAATTCTGTGAAAATTCAGGCAGCCTCTAGATGCATCAAGAGACCACTCCACCAAATATCAGCTCCAGAAAGATTTTCCTCATGCCAAAATAATTTTGTCAAACACCTGGCGTGCACTGTTTCTGTCAGTTTCAGAAAAGTTAACTGAAGAAATGCAGGCGACAGTGCAGCTTCGTTAGTTCGTCAAAGAACGATCGTCAATCTCACCAGTGCCACTTTGGCTCGATGCTGCACTGCACCTCTCTCTTATCTAGAGCGCCGCACGCGTGCTTGGCTGGTTCTTGGCGTCGGTGGCGCCCTGGCCCACCCACGCCGGCGTCTTCCGCGGCGGAAGAACCTCCCATGGCGGCCGACAGGAGGCACCCTGCGGCACAACGATGTTCTGCACTGCCCAAGTCGCCTGGGGGCTCAGCGTGGCCTTCTCCATCGCCATCGCACGCCTGCAGCACCGTCGCCGTGGCCTGGGACGCACAGGGCACGCTCTCTGCCGCCGAGATGCTGCACGGCCGTTCCATCGAGGACAGACCGTAACCACCCGTCCCTTGCTGAGTTAGGCACTGAAATGGAAGCAGTACACCTCCTATTCGATGCTCAAGCTCCTAAACCAACCGTCCAGCCACAGCGCCGCCGTAATCGATCGCCGGACTTATCCCGTTCACGGCAACCGCCTCGGGCTGGCTATATATAGCGCCTCCGAGCTCACTCTCGAGCCCGCATCTCTCCACCATCTCACTAGACCCCGCCCAACCACTGGAAGAGCCTCGAGGGGCCCTTCTTCCTCAACTCCGGCCACCTACGTCCGCCTCGGGTTCCAGCAGCGTCCGCTCTGGTGAGAGCTCCTCCACCGCCCTGGACTCGTCCGTAGCCTCCTGACACCTACATGAGTATAACCCCCACTCCAATTTGACCCCAGAAGCTCTCTCCGACGAGGCCCACGACCACCCGAGCTGCCGTCCACCGGAGATAAGGTCGCCGTCGACGTGGGGCTCGCTGACGCTCAACTCCACCACCCACTGACGCGGAAGAACACCAGGAAGCTGTAGGTACCACTCCCTTCCCCTACCTCGCCGTGGATCGGCGCCGGCGACCACCGCCGCCTTCTGGCGCCGGCGCGACTCTGTTCTGTCTTTTTAAACCTGATGAGTGGGACCCCCTCGTTAGCCTCTCTTTTCCCTCCGAAGCGTTTTTCTGGAAAGCACCTTCGGGCAAAGTACGTCTTCCTATTCGGCTGGCGTACTACGTACCGATTCGTTTGTTCTATTCTAGCCCCTGAAAACTTTCCGTTTCATTACAGACAAGTCCCTGGACAGAAACTCTAATATCTTTTAAGCAAAAGATGATTTTGAGTTTATTCTTTTTCTGTCCTCTTTAGTTTTATGTCTAGTTTTTTGTCATATTTATTTAAAAAATATTTGGGACAATTTTTTTGGACACGCGGTATTTATGTTAGTATTCATTTTGTTTGAATACGTAGATACCGAAGGACGTGACGGAGCCGCAAACCTCACCGAGTTAGACTCCGACTACTCCGAACCAGGCAAGCATGTTTGAACCTTTGATATGATGAGTGTGTTGCATGTTTGCTCGAGTAGTTCTTTTTCATAGCATGGTCATATAAGCATTTGTGGATGATTATATTTCATGCAAGCATGCTTCGGGTGAACCCGAATGTTGTTTGAAACACCCCGGTCATGTGGTGACATGATGGGTCGTGTACTGGTATTGTTGGAGCATGCCAGTAGATGGTTAACTATAATATCAACGTGGATCAAGTCGTGATCCCGTTCGTCTCCTTTTTGGTACTATCACATGTCGTCTGCTAAGATTACGGTTTAGTCAGTTGCAAACCTCTTTCCGTGTACACACCAAGTAGAGGGGTCGGGATGAGGGTTCCATGGCCCTGGATTAAAGCCCGTCATCCGGTCAGGGGGCATGGGTGTTTTCGGTTGGGACCGAGAGGGGGGCACCCCTTAGAGCGCGCATATATAAATTTGATCCCATGCTATTCGGGGTTGTAGCCTCCCCGTCTTAAAGTTTTTCATGAATGTTGTCACGGGTTATTCCGGACAGCAGGATGTGAAATGGGTGTGTACTGGTCAGTTGTGTTTCTACTAAAACACCGTAGACGGAACTAGTCCTTGTGGCTAGTGAAATCCGTTGGCTGTGATTTAAGAGTACATGCTCTGCAGAGTCAAATCTTCCGAGTAGCCATGGTTATGGCCTATAATCCATCTTCGTGTCAACCCCGGTGACCGTCTCTAGTAATTTTATGATAGTAACAAGAGTGGTGATTTTTGTCAAGTTCATTTTAGGTAGATGAACTAACTAGTTATCTTTGTACCGATTTACCTCCTGAAGTATTTTTTCCGTTATACCATTGTTCATTATAAGCCCTTTATGTGATGTCGCTCAGACGTCCGACTGTGGCATTCTTGTTATTTATTTTCATTATAAGCCCTTTATGTGATGTCGCTCAGACGTCCGACTGTGGCATTCTTATTATTTATTTTCATTATAAGCCCTTTATGTGATGTCGCTCAGACGCCCGACTGTGGCATTCTTGTTATTTCTTTTCATTATAAGCCCTTTATGTGATGTCATTCAGACGTCCGACTATGGCATTCTTGCTATTTATTTTCATTATAAGCCCTTTATGTGATGTCGCTCAGACGTCCGACTGTGGCATTCTTGTTATTTACCTTCATTATAAGCCCTTTATGTGACATCGCCTAGACGTCCGATTGTGGCATGTTCTTATTCATTTTCCTCACGAGGCGTCACTCAGACCCTCGTTTGGTTTTCTTTTATTTTATTTTATGGATTTCGGGAGGATTACCGCCTGACTTCTATTTTTACTTGCAGCACAGAAATTATATTATTCGGATACATAATTGCTAGAATACTCACATGCATCATGTTTGCATTTCTTATATCTTATGTCCGAACTGTCTTGCGAGTACATTCAAAGTACTCACATGCTTGTTGATTTGGCCAGATGTTGACGAAGGCGATCTCATGGATGAAGAGTTCGATAGCGAGTCTGACGTCTAGTGGAGTCCCAACCAGTCTCTTGCAATCTTGGAGTTGATCACTGTTATATAACCGCTTCCGCCACCCACCAAATAAATTCATCGGGTCTCACTCCGACACTCGATGAACTGTAAGATAATGGAGTCACGCCACCCACCACACTGTGATATATCCACGACCTTTTTATTACGAGTTAGTAGTATGCCACCCTACCATTGTGTCATATCCGCCCTTATGTACTGTATCGGCGTACTTGTAATAAATTGTTGAGCAGCCTCAGCTCAACCTTGTATAATATTCAGTACTCTGGAATTCTGTATCAAGGAATTGTCTACCAGCAAGAAGTATTCTTCTGTGTTGGTTCGATAAAAAGGTCGGTCTCTCGGTAATTATTTTACTAAAAAACCGGTCCTGACAACCTTGGTACCAGAGCCAGGCTGACTGTAGGAAGCCACTAGGTGCGAGCGCTAATCGGATTACCGTAATAAGTGCTATTCAACATTTTTGCATTTGTAGCAATTTTCTGTTAGTCATCATAAATTTATGACTTGACTATTCGGAATTTTTGTCTACTTTTGTAGATGGCCTGCGGCGACTGCGATTCACAAGTGTTCGCCAACATTCCTGAGGGGTTTATCAAGCTCCTCGTCGCCATCACCAAGGTAGCGATCGGGCCATCGACCCGTCCAGAGTTTACACTCTACCGTCACAAGATCAGCGACAGCGTGTCGATGCACCAGGCCGCGGTGCAATTCAAGGGAGGGCGTTCTGAAGCACACCGCTTCCGATTTGTGGGCAGGGCCATGCCTACGGAGAGGCATTCCATGCAAATGGCTGCCCGTGAGGCGATAGCTCGTCTCCGGGATGTTCTTCCTTCAATGAAGACTCGTCGCTACCGTTACCTCCCATGCCACGTGCCCTACACGTGCCACTATGCGTTTGCTTGCACAAATGGGGAACGTGGTGAAGCAATCGAATCAATGGTTGAGTACCTCAAGGCTCTTGAGGCAGCCTTTGATAACCTTGTGGACGACTTGGTGGCTGCTCATATGGACTTGGTCCAGAGTGGTTCCGCCAACAGGACGGAGCTACTCCATACTTCACCACCACTGACTTTTGTCTCGTCCTCAGCATCTTATGCACCTTCCATCTTAGCCACCGCTCGCCGTCTGTCTACCACTGAGGAGTTTGACCAGGTCATTGCTCCTACCCCAGTCAGAGTTGCAGCACCTGTCGCACCCGCATCAACACCTCGTACCAGTACTCCACGCCTGGAGCCTATTAGTGAGGAGGAAGTTGAGTCTCCATCAGCACTGGGCCTTACCCTCGGCAGGCCAAGGGAAGTCTTCAACATCTCCGACTAGTGCGCCTGTCCGCGACGCGTTATGCTCGCTTGTATGATATGTGTGATATGTAAAATAGGTTGATGGGGAGTAGTCTGTTTGCGCATCATGTAGGAACTTGGAGAAGTGCACTAGCATAAATAACATGTCAGGAATGTGTACGCGCATCCTGAGTGACGTATGTATAATTATGACTTGCGTGTAAGATGTGTACTAAGCGGTCCTTCTCCGTGCGCAGTAAAGTTTTTATTTTGAAATTTTTTGGAGCCTGTGTTTATGCTGCTTTTGCAAATCTTGGTTTATTTTTGCCGCTCAGTTCTTCTCATGATTTTTGCATTAATACCCCAGAGTGAGAAATGACTCATCCCTGGACACGTTCCATGCCAAGTCCGCCAGAGGAAAGTTATGGCACACAGACAGGTAACAATTTCACACAGGGGCAGTCAAGTCAGCAGGGCAGCGAAACAACATTTTCTCAAGTATGTCGTCTTTACGAGCAAAGTCAGCAACAGCATCAGGAAATGATGAACCATGTCATTAATATGGGGAATCACCGTGAGCCACACCAGCAGCATTCAAAATTGTCTGAATTACAGAAGACGCGTCCGCCAACATTTTCCCACACTGACATACCTCTTGAGGCCGATGATTGGCTTCGAGACATTGAAAGAAAATTAATTGTGGCACAATGCTCAGACCGTGAAAAGGTACTTTACGCACCACATTATCTTACTGGAGCAGCAACGTCATGGTGGGAAAATTTTCTGCATATGCACCCCAATGAAAATGATATCACCTGGGAAGATTTTAAAGAAGGCTTTCGTGGGGCGCACATCCCTAGGAGCATTATGAAGATCAAGAAAAGAGAGTTTGATGACCTCAAGCAAAGGGGCATGACAATAACTGAGTACAACAGCCAGTTTACTCAATTATCTCGTTATGCCAAGGAAGAGCGTATGACTGAAAATAATAAGAAGAAAAAAAAAATCCTGGACGGTCTGGCACCAGCACTTAAATGCCAGTTAGTCGTACACACTTTTCCAGATTTCAAGACACTGGTGGACAAGGCTATTACTTTGGAAAATGAGTGTCGCAGTCTGGAAGACATACGCAAGCGAAAAAGGGATCAGACCAACCACACTCGCAACAACAGGAATAAAGTAAATTTTTAGAAAAATGGGGCGAACAAATCCATGACAAATGACACACGTCCAAGCAAAAAAAATCATGCAAGGGACAAGGATTTCACATATCGCCCAGGTGTTACTTGCTACGCTTGTGGAGAAGAGGGACACTATGCTAAACAGTGCCCAAAGCCAAGGAACTCAGCACCAAAGCCAAACAACAACGGGAACAATTCCGCGCCCAAGCGTAACAACTTCAACCCCAATAACAACCACAAGAAAGGCCACCTGAACCATGTGACCAAGGAGCAAGCACATGATGCCTCGGATATCATACTCGGTACGTTCCCTGTCAACACAATACCTGCCACGGTTTTGTTTGATTCTGGAGCTTCTCATTCGTTCATTTCGAAGAGTTTTGCTTTGCAACATGGTTTTTCGATGCTTCCCTTGGGAAAATCAATGACCATCAAGTCCCCCGGAAGTAAGAAGATCACTCAAAATTACTGCCAAGGTATAACCATTGAAATTGAAGGGTTAAAGTTTCACGCAAACCTCATCGTGTTGGAAAACAAGGGACTGGGTGTTATCCTGGGTATGGACTGGCTGACCACCAACAAAGGATTTATCGACTGCTTCAACCGAACTATGATTCTTACTCATCATCACGGAAAGACAATAAGAGTCGCAACTCAAGAAAGACTAGTATCGCGGCAACCAAAATTAAACAAGGTAGACACTACGGAATTAAGCAAGGTTCCAGTAGTACGTGAATTTTCGGACGTATTTCCCGAAGAACTACCAGGCATGCCACCAGACAGAGAAATATAATTCATCATTGACCTAGCACCTGGAACCACCCCCATATACAAGAAACCATACAGAATGGCACTGTCTTAGTTGGTTGAACAAAAGAAGCAAATAAAGGAATTACTGGACAAAGGATTTATACGGGCCAGCTCCTCACCTTGGGGTTCGCCGGTATTATTTGCCAAGAAGAAGGATGGGACCATGAGATTGTGTATAGACTACCGAGCGCTCAACACGATCACTATCAAGAACAAATATCCAATGCCATGGATAAATGATTTATTTGATCAGCTCGCACAAGCCAAGGTTTTCTCAAAAATTGATTTAAGGCCAGGTTATCATCAATTAAAAGTAAGGACAGAAGATATCCCGAAAACAACATTCACCTCCAGATACATACTATATGAATTTGCAGTAATGCCGTTTGGACTGACCAACGCCCCCGCATATTTTGTCCACCTCATGAACAAAGTGTTTATGAAATTTATGGACAAATTTGTGGTGGTATTTATTGATGATATCTTGGTATATTCAAAGACACCAGAAGAACATGCGGAACACCTCCGTATAGTACTGGGAGAATTAAGGAAACATCAACTCTATGCCAAATTCAGCAAATGTGAATTTTGGTTAAGACAAGTTGGTTTTCTAGGCCACGTATTGACACAAGAAGGAGTTGCTGTGGACCCGGAAAAGTCAAGGCTGTCGTGGAATTAGCACGGCAGATGTCCGGTTTAGAGGACTTAGGTGTGAGGCCATCGCGCGGGTTATCTTGAAAGGGTTAAAAGCACACAAAGGACACAGAAGGTTTATACTAGTTCGGCCCCTTCGATGAAGGTAAAAGCCTACGTCTAGTTTGGTGTGGTATTGCTTGTGCGTCGATGAACAGGGAGCGAATCGCTTGCCTGTGTCTCGAGTTGTTGTTGCTTGTCCTTGAACCGTCGCCGGGTCGTTCCTTTATATAGGAGGCAACGCCCGACCCGGTTTACAGAGTCCCGAGGCCGGCTCATAAACATGTCTGCCTCGGTCTCTACTCTTCCTATCTTACATCCCAAGTTACATGATATGACGGTTTACAAACCGTGGGCTTTACTCATGGGCCCTAACTTCTATGGGCTGTAATCTTTGTACATATTCTACCGGGATCGTGATAATACAAGTATGTCAGTGTAATCCGGATCTTCCTGGCTAGTTTATACCTGCTAGTAATATCCCTGACATTAGACCCCATATTGATTTGAACTTGTTCATGTCAGTCTTCTAAGTCTTGTATAAATTTCTTCCCTGCAATTTATCTGCTTTGTAAACCAGCCATGACGTACTTTCCTGGAATCACCTTAATCCATCGTGACATCATCTCTACACTTGAATGCTCGCCTCTGTCTGTTACCTTTATTAAATGATGCACCGAAAATCCAGGCGACAACACAATCTTTATCCAATCTTTGGCCTCCTCGATTCCCACACTTACCGTTTTCACCCTTTCGACTTACAAATACCGCTGGGGCATGCCTTCTTTTCCCCCTTCTGCCTTCGTCTTCCTTCGTCGCTCGAAGCTCCGCCGCCGCTCTTCGAGCCCGTCGCCGTCCTTGAGCCAGGCCGCTGGATCACCCTGAATCGCGTCTAGAACACCTCACCGCCGTCCTCTTCTTCATCAGGTATACCTTCTTCCTCACTGTAGATCTCAATCTAGGGTTCCTTCCATAGCTTCCGCCATGAAACCTTGAAGCCTTGCTGTTCATCCCTGTGGGTTAACCTTGCGGTAGATTCGAACCTTATTTAGATTCGTCCTGAATGTGCTCCTGCTCCGCGCTCACGTCTTTAGTTCTTTTAATTTACCAGCTTAGATTTGTTCTGTAGAAAACCTCCGCGGTTCTTCCTGTATATGACCTGCATTTATTCCATCTTTTTCTTATGCCTCAGATCCATTTTTACTTCAGCCTTCTGTGGAAACTGTTTCTTCGCACTATAGATCTGTAATTTGTCTTCACCGGTTTAATCAATCCTATACTTTCTTTAACAAATTAAACATAAGCCCATATCCGTAATTGACGGTTTAGCTTCCTCTTTTCCTGCTACCATAAACCGGTAGCTGTTCACCTCGCATCTGCTCCCGGGTTGTCAATGCCATTAGTCCCTTGTCTAAACCGTCGATTAGGTCCATAATTTTATACCATGCTTCGGTTTTATGCTTCAGCAATTGGTAAACCGGATTTTTACTGTACTTTTCAGCATTTCCTTATTCCGAACGATGGCCAAGCAGTTCGTCACTTGCAACTGGGCTCCTTCCCGCATTACTGAGGATGACCTAACGGACGCCGCTTCAATCAGTATTCTGGGTCCTAAAGAGGTTCTGCACTGGCGGGTCCCAGGAGATGAATGCCTTCCTACTCCTAAAGAAGGAGAGATCATTGTTTTCTTTGATCACTTGGCCCGGGGTTTTAGCCCTCCCGGCTCAAAATTCTTCCGGGATGTATTAGACGCTTTTCAGCTCCATCCTCAAGACGTAGGTCCGAACTCTATATCAAATATCTGCAATTTTCAAGTCTTCTCACAAGCATATCTTCATGAACCTTCAGTGGATCTGTTCAGAGACTTTTTCCATTTAAACCAGCGGACAGAGTTTTCTGATGGGCCGCATCAAGAATTGGGCGGCGTCAGCATTCAAAAGAGAAAGGATGTGAGCTTCCCTCATGCTGCCCTTCACACGCACCCCAAGGAATGGAACCAAACGTGGTTCTATTGTATAGATACTTCGCCTGAAGGAGAAAACCAACTGCCGGGTTACCGCGCATACCGTCTACCTGAGGATCATCCCCTGCCGCAGTGCCTCAGCGCCCCGGACCATGCCCGGTTTGCCCCTCAACTCTCCAAGCTTAGGGCCTTTGTAGCCAACGGCTTAACCGGAGTAGACTTTGTTCGTTGTTGGCTTGCCTGGAGCATTCTTCCACTGAGCCGACGCTCAGGCCTGATGTGCGAGTATACTGGTAACCCGGATGATCCTCAACGCCACATTGACATAATACTTCCTGAGAAGGAAGTCGCTAAATCCGCAAAGAAAAATGCTCAACATCTCTCTGGAAGAGTGCAGCCAGACCGGTTTAGCTCCATTCTGCGAACACAATAAACCACCAGCAGTAAGTTCTTTCTGATCTTTTCTGTTTGTTCTGATCCGGCCATATCAATTGTCTTCCATTTATTTCCTATTTTTTGCACAGGCCAACGACCCCTTCTGGAAGAGGAAACCTCAAGATAAATCGGCCAAACAACCACGCCGGAAGACATATGCTATCAAGAAGAAGAAGGTGGTTGCTGCTTCTGGTTCACATCCTGAGGAAGATGATCCGGATTCCGAGGTACGAGTTAAACCTGATATGTTTTAATCTCCCTTTATCCAAATTTATGTTAACAGTGCCTTTCCGCAGGATCTGGCTGAAGGAAGTAAAGCGGCGGAAGTTGAGGTAATTTCTCTCTCTTCAGACTCAGAACCGCTGCCCCCCAAAATCCGCCGGGTGTCCCGGAAATACCCTTTTTCTCATCCTTACGCTCAATTGGACCCCAAATTTCTTTTGAAGAAGCAGCAGCATGAAGCACGCCGGACCACGCGCCATAGTGGCCACGTGCTGGAATCATCCAGAATACCTCTTACTCCGGCTCGCAGGCGCCACTCCGAGGTTTTACTTTCTCCAACTCTTCTTCATCCAAAAGCCGGGCTCATACGTAAACCGCTTAAACCGTCTGATCCTAACTATCAGGAGGCTCCTTTGTCCTCTTCCGGCGAGTCGACTGCTACACAGGTCCTTGTGCTGAAGACCGTGCCTGGGTAAGTCCTCTTCAACATCCGGTTTATCTTCACATTTTTACCTTTATGATTCTCATCGTTCCTTTTGATTTTTTCCAGCAAGCCGAAGCCTAGCAAGAGGGCGAAAGCAACCAAAGCGGCTGCCGAAACTGCTACTGTTGAACCGGCCGCTGATCCGAAAGAAGTTATCCCTCCAGAAGATAATCCTGCAGCTCAGTTTGATGACCCTATTCCCATGGATCGTGACGACATTGCTGCTCCGGAGGATGTTAATACAGAGAATGTAGTTGAACCGGCGAGCCCTGTCTGGGTTAGCCCTCCTCAGGCTAGTCCGGCTCCTGTTAGCCCGGCGCCTACTGCTGCCCCTCTTCAACTAACTGCCGCTTCCTCCCCGGACGTTGAGATAACCGGGTTAGGTTTTACCGCTCCTGTTGAGCCTATCATCTTGGCCAAGCACACTACCAAAGAGGAAAAACTTCAACAAGAAAAAGGCAAGTGGAGCACGGACTTATCCAGCTATGCCCAGTTGAGTGCCCAGGAACTTCATTCCGGGTATTTGAACCGGCTCTTTACCAGCCGCGATTATGAATCCGGGTTGGTTAACATGATGAAAGATAAATACGAGGTAATGTCCTTTCCTTTTACTTGTCTCTGTTTTGTGTTCTTGCAATCCTGTCTTTGGGCCATAGTAGCCCCCAAGTGCCGGTTTAGCTTCGTTGTAGATGAACCGGGACTTCCAGATTATCTGACAATGAACTTACATTTGCCCCCAAGTGCCAGGGGTATAACTTGTTTTATGCGCTTGGGACTTGTCTGAAATTTTCTTTCGGTACTTCAACTGCACATTAGCCCCAAAGTGTCAAGTGGATAACTTGTTTATATGCTTGAGACTTGATTGACTTGTCTTTCTAATCCATTTGATTTCCTTGTAGGCTGACTTGACCCGGAGGGCTGCAGAGGTAATTGAACTCCGGAATAGATTGGCTGTTACTGAAACTGCTTCTGCCAAAGCCAAGGAGGAGCTTGTGCTGAACCTAACCAACATGGAAAAATTGAAAAAGGACTTTGAAGCGGAGCGATCCGCCTGGGAGGTGCAGAGGAATGCTCTTGAGAAAAGAGCAAAGGATGTTGAAGCTGTCCTTAATCCGGTTACGCAGGAGTTTACCGGTTTAAGACAACAAATAGAACTTATGACTTCTGCTATCTTTGGTGAGCGCTCAACTGTATATGCTTTTCATCTTTGCAACCCTTGTTCCGCTCCGGTTTAACTTTAACAAACATATTTAGGGCGACGCATAACTCATCTTGGAGATGATGTCCGGAAGAAGCTCAAAGCCTCTTATACCCTGGTGGAGCAGCTGTATTCCGGCGCTCAAAGGGTTATAAGTGCAATGTCCCATCAGAAACCGGCCCCAACTACTATCCAAGGTACTTTGGAGAAGCTATCTGTCGTGCCTATGCGCCTGGTGGAAGTGAAGAAATCTGCTGCACGGGCTGGCTCTCTTATAGCACTGACCCGGGCCAAGGCATGGGTTCCGGACTTTGATCCGGAGGAGGCTATGAACGGATATCCCAGTAATAAAGAGGATGGATCCACCTTTTCTGCCGAAGACCTCCGTGCCTTAACCAAAGAGATGCGCCCACTCGCCAATAAACTTGCCGATGAAGCGGATCTGACCAGGTATCATCCGGCCTATGACTTAGAAAATGAACGGGTGGAGCGGCCGGTTTATGACACCGAGAATCTGATCCCACCAGTACGTGGCCATACTTTCGCTCCAGATGTCGATCCGTCCAATCTGATTAATGAGGAAATGTACTTTCCCGCACTCTCCAAGATTGATTGGCGCGTTCCTGATTTCCAGCTACTACCTGAAGATGAAGAAGACCCGGAACACGTCGATCCTCGGCCTTCTCAGCGTGAAGACGAGTCGTAAACCGTCCGGTTTAATTCATAGCTGTTGAACACTTTTGCAAAAAACTTTAATCCGTTCGGGCCTGCGAGTGCCTTGTAAGAGGATAGTTTCGAAACATTGTCTTTGTCCCAATGTGGATGTCACAGCTTGACTTGGCGTCTGCCAATTTAATCCCTTATTTGCTATGGTTGATCCGTCTATGTTATCTGCATCTGCATAAACAATGCTAAAAAGATGTCCTGGCGGTTTACCACCGGACCTATTATATTGCTCCCATAGACATATATTGAACTAGTATCTTTTTTATACCCAAAAATACCTCATACCTCTGATTAAGTGTGCCTGACGTCCTTAACCCGGTGGGCATAATTGAAAGTGTAGATGCTGATGAGGCTCTTGGCTCTCTTGATGTTTGCCTGATGACTGTTCTGGGTTATGATAAACGCCGGTTTAAATCATGCTGGTGTTTATGACCCAGACTTTTAACTTATGCTGGTATTCATGACCCAGACTTTTAACTTATGCTGGTATTCATGACCCAGTCTTTTAACTTTGCAGATATGTGGTCAACTTTGAAGTTGCCCAATTCCGGATCAAAAAACTTGGTTAACCAAAAAAACTTGTAAAATCGCTAAAACAAAGCATTTTTGGCAAATAAGACCATGTAGTTGAGGCTTTTTGCGAGCTGCCAGGCTCCAGGCTTTTTGTGAGCGGCCTTTAAGCTCTAGGCATTTTTTTAAGAGCGGCCTTTAAGCTCTTGGCTTTTCACGAGCTGCCAGGCTCCATATTTGAGGCTTCTGATTCGAATACGATCAGTAAACCAGACCAAAGGGGTTAAGCTAGGATTCGAATACGATCATGTAGCCCCCAATGGCCTTGAGATTTTGCCGATCAGTGGATTCGAATACGATCCAAGGCGGACCCAAACTGGGTTTAAGCTATGATTCGAATACGATCATATACACTGGACCAAAGGGGTTAAGCTAGGATTCGAATACGATCACGTAGCCCCCAGTGGCTTTGATATTGCGCCGATCAGTGGATTCGAATATGATCCAAGGCGGACCCAAAATGGGTTAAGCTATGATTCGAATACGATCAAGAAGCCCCCTAGTGAGTTTGGTTATGTTCTCTTTGGTTCGAATACGACCTATGTTTGAACAGGAAGCCCCCTAGTGACCGTAGAGGCAGGGTATGTCGGGGAAACTGATCGCCCACGAACACCTATGGGACCGGAGCCCCTTCTCGGTACGGCAGGGGGCGGAGGTAGCACAAAGAGCGGATCGAGGCGAGCACACGAGCAGTTTACCCAGGTTCGGGCCGCACGGATGTGTAAAACCCTACTCCTGCTTTATGGATTTGTATTGTGTTCTTGGCTCGGGAGCACTGAGAGCTACAGTACCCTCTAGCAGCTAACGAGACCGAGCTTGAGAGCGTTCGAATGTCTAACCCCCCTCTACGTTGCGCATGGGCCTCCTTTTATATGCTCAAGGGGTCACCGACAGGTGGCAACGCAGTTGAGGGTAAAAATGTAAAAAGGGTGGTAGTTGGTACAGTGCATCGCACCTAACCCTGACGGCAAGGGACAAGGGCATTAAATGCCCATCGCCGTCGCCCAAACAGTGCAAAAAGTGACCGTCAGGGGCGCCACCATCCGCCACGACGGTAGCCTTGTCATCGCCGCTTGCCACCGTGTACCCCTGGCTGCACAGCCTCCCGCCACGTGCGCCTGGAATGGTCCCAGAGCAACACGTGGGTGGATGCGCCGGAGCGCGGGCACTGAGTGGAAACTTGCCGCGGCAAGCGCCTTGCCGCGGTCGCTATCTTGTCGCTTCCGGGAGCTTGTCGCTCACCGGGCCTTGCCGGGACGCGTGGCGCGTCGCGGCAAGTTCCTTGAGATGCCTTGGTTGGCCTCCCCGGCAAGCTCCTCTTGCCAGGGTCTTGTGCCTTGAGTGGTCTTGCGCCTTGAGTGGCCTTCCCGGCAAGCTCCTCTTGCCGGGGCCTTGTATCCTTGACTTGGATACTTTGTTCTTGAATGGCTCCAAAGGAACCACGAGAGATCTTGGCGATCACCCGGCAAGCCTTGCCGCGGGACGCTGCGACTGCCCGTGCACAAATTCGGGATACTGAGGGTACCCCTACTTTAGTACACCGACAGGAGCCCCCGGGCCTGGGCCATACACGGTGCCGAGCGCTGTTGGGCCAGGCCCAAAACAGTGCACGGGCACGCGCGGCCTGGTTCTCGCCGTATCTTTCTCCGTATCTGCCGCGCCCTCCCCTAACGGCACGCGTCAATCGCGGCGTCGTGGGAGAGATCGTGGGCTGTTTCTTTATTCGGAAATGCGGAACGTCCGCCCCCTCCCCCCTTATAAGCAAGGGAAACAGGGGCAGTTCGTCCATCCGCCCGTTGCTGCTTCAATCCTTGAAAACCTCCGCTGCTCCCCTTCTTCCCAAAGCTTGAAAAAGAGCAGCGCTCCGCTCCCCGTCGCCACCAGCACCACCAGCGCCGTCGACCTCCCTCACCACTTCCGCCATGGCTCCGAAGGGCGAGAAGGGGAAAACCGTGAAGTCGGCCGAGGCGCTGCGGCTCGCGGCGATGCGAAAGAAGAGGGCGGTCTTCGCCCCCAAGCTTGCCGCGAAGGAGCTGAGGGAGGCCTTCTACCTTTTCTGGTCGGGGGAGACGCGGGCGCATCCGCGCACCAAGGTACTCCCGGCCATTGCTTGCGAAATGTTTCCGACCGGATACGCATTCTTCGCCTTGTTTTTCTACTACAGGCTCTGCCCGCCCTTCTCCGAATTCTTCTGCGATATCATGAACACCTACAGGTTCCACCTCCTTGACTTCACCCCCAACGCCGTCCTGACCATGGCAGTTTTTGCACATCTATGCGAAATTTTTGTCGGAGTCTTCCCAAATGTAGCTCTTTTCCGCCACTACTTTACGCCCCGAGTTCAGAGAGGAGAGCCTCTGTCTTGCGGAATCTCCTGGATCTCGAGGACCCATAAGAAGGAAGCTTACCTAGTGGGAGAGCTCCGCGGCAAGTGGGATGAGTGGAGAGCCAATTGGTGTTGGATTGTGGAGGAGAACCCGCAACCATTCACCGCCCGGCGCCAAGCCCCAGTAGTACACGACAACGACTGGAGCGACTTGGCCCCAGAAGATAGCAGATTGAAGATTGCCACTGCCCGGATCCTTCGCCTCAGGCTTGCCAGGCTGACTGTAGGCGCAGTTGGCGCAGTCTTTCTCCGCCATCGCATCGCCCCCCTGCAGGAGAGGAAGAGGCCCGCCTGGGAGTTCGAGAACGCGGCAGATATCATGAGGCTACGCCCGGGCCTCAATTACAACTTCACTGTCCTGGAGCTCAACGCGATGCTTCAAGAGCTGTTTAAGTATGACCCCGATCATCTCGAGGTATTCGTGTTGCCGAGGGGTGTCGTCCTGTTGTGCAACAACTCGGCGCTCAGCCACATCCGCGCAATGATGCCACTGTGCGATTCTCACGGGATTGACCCCACTTGGCAAGAGCCTACCGAGGAAGCCGTGCAGGCGTTCTTCGACAACTTGGAAGAGACGCCAATCCACGCCGACGAGAAGAAGGGCCTCACCCGCGACACCACCGACAAGGAGATGGCGTACATCGCCACCAGGCTGGAAGAGGCAGCGGCAGCCAGGGCCGCGGGTGAGTTTGGATACACCATGGAGGAGGCGGAGGCAGCAGAGGCGGCAAGCCTTGCCGAGCGGGAAGCGTTTCTCAACGCGGGGAAGCCTGCCGGGCAAGACGCCGAGCCAAGCGAGTCCGCTGAGCAGGGCGTCGAGTCGAGCAGGCCCGCCGAGCAGGGCGTCGAGTCGAGCGGGCCCGCCGAGGACACGAGCGGCTCGCTGGAGATCGGCTCCTCCTCCTCATCGTCCTCAGGCAGCTCGCCACCACCAGCAGAGCCTCCGGCTCCACCAAGGAGGCGTCTCTGAAAGGCCGGGGACGTGACGGAGAGGCAGACGGGCCAACAGCCGCCGCGCCGCATGACACGCGCCACCGTGGCAAGCACGGTTGCCGCGGGAGCGCCTCGCGCTTCTGCAACAACTGGAGCGGGGTCTTCTTGGACCGCCGCTTCTGCTCCTGCCGCTCCCCACGCCTCGGCGGCAGCCGGAGCGGGGTCGTCTCAGACCACTTCCCCTGCTCCCGCCAAGCGGCCAAGGGAGCCTACTCCTCCACCTCCTCGCGCCGGGACGCGTGAGCCAGATTTCGACTTCTCTGTGCTCAGCTCCGACGAGGAAGAAGAAGAGTAAGACTTCGTTGTTCTTGTATTCCTTCAATTTTCTGTCATTTTATCTTGCATCTCTTTTGCCTTACTCTGAACCTGTTCCTTTTCAGAACTTTGGCCCAGAGGGCGGCAAAGAGCCAAGGTCCCGGTGATCGTCATCGAGGACGAGCCCGCCGCGACAGCAGGGGGTGCGCCTGAGACAAGCTTGCCGGACCCGACAACTGACCTTCAGAGCAGCCCCCAGCGCAGCCCCCAGCGTAAGCGTGGTTCATCTTCTGCTGTTAGGTGCGCGTGGGCGCTTCTTCTTTACTGATGTCTTGTTCGCTGATTCGTGTAGGAGCAGAGCAGCAGCACCAGGAGCGCCAGGAGATCGCCCCCGACGTACCGCATGCTTCGACCACACCGCCAAGGGGAAGCTCTCCGGCAAGGGCGAATACTCCGCCAAGGGCGAGCTCTCCGGCGAGGGATAGCACCAGCGGCCCTCCGCCGGCGGGATCTACAACCACGCCGTCGAGGGAGAGCTCCCCGGCAAGGAACCTCACCGAGGAGCCGGCCCGCGCAGGTAACCCCCTTGCCTCACTCTTCCCTTGGACTTTTCTTCTTTTGATCTTCTTTTTTTTGGATATTTGCTTGACTGTTTGTCTTTTCTTTTCTTTCGTCAGACCCATCCGCAGCTGAGCCCATGGAGACAGAGGTCGTTGCTGACGACGCCGCCGTTGCCGAAGAAACGGTCGGCGCAGACGATCTCGCCGGCATAGAGGCCGCCAAGGCTGCCGCCGCAGCAGCCGGCGAAGGGACTGGCGATCGCACTGACGACCCTGAGGCCGCAGGAGCGCCAGGCGCTACTCCAACCGCCGAGCCCTCCGCCGCCGCCGCAGCCCCCAGCTCCTACGAGCCCGAGCCAGGCGCCTACTTAAAGGCCGGCGATGACGTCTTCATCAAGCTCCCCTGGGTGTCCATGTCCAGGGCGCCGGTCGAGGGAGAGGTCTTCGACGCAGAGGTGCTGGCTTCCGCCGGGCTAAAGCTCGTCGACGCGCCGAGCAGCAACAACGAGCCTGAGGAGGAGCGGCTGCTGCGCAAGCTGCTGTCGCTTTACCGCGCCCGGCAGGCCAAGCTATAGTCCCGAGAGGCTCTGGCCGCCAAGGCGGGAGTTGATATGGAGAAGCGTGCAGAGGAGCTCCGAGCCATCAAGCAAGCAGCTCTCCGGTCCTTGGCAGAGGAGCGGGAGCAACTTGCCGAGGAGCAGCAGGCCTTCATCCTCGAAAAGGCTGAAGTGGAGGAACAGCAGCGGCTTGCCGCTGAGAAGCTGTCTACGCTGGAGGGTGAGCTGGCGCATCGGAAGGTCAACCTCGACAGTCACGAGGAGGAACTTGCCGCGCGCGAGCAATCACTTGGCGGAGCTCTCCAGGAAGCAAAGGATGCTGCCGCGGCTGTTGAGACCGCCAAGGAGTTGGTGACGAGAGTGGCGCAGCTGGAGGCCAACCTCCAGGCGAGCGGCGAGGAGGTTGCCGCGCTCAAGCTTGAGCGCGAGAAGGACGCCCACAGCCACTCGGAGCTGCAGGTTCGCCTGGCCGAGAAGGGCAAGGAGCTCACCGCCGCCAAGGACTCCAACGCCGACCTCGAGCTGAAGCTGGCCACCTTGACCAAGACGCTGGATGGTGCCAAGAAGCGGGAGGCGGCCCTGAAGGAGGAGGTCAGGGCCGAGAAGGCGCTGCTGGAGAGTGCTGCCATTACCCAGAACAACTTCAGGGCGACCGTCGAGCACTGGACGGAGGGTCTTGTGAACGCCGTCGTGGATATCGACAAGGAGCTGGCGCAGCTAGGGGTGGAGTATCTCAGGTACTCCACCGACGAGAACCTCCACCCCAGCGCCAAGCTCACTCTGTTCTTCAGAGGCGTGGCGACGGCCCTCCAGCAACTCCGGGAGAAGATCCCAAGGCAGCTGGCGGACGAGTCACGCAAGCTCTGCGCGGGCGCCCTGCAAAAGGTGCTGATGAAGGTGGCCTTCCGCAACCCTGGCCTCAACCTCACCAACGTCCTCAGGAGCTTGCCGTCAGACGCTGATCTGGACGTGCTCAAGGCCCTTGTCGCACCCATCCTGGACAAGGTGAGTGGCATCAAGAGGGTCGAGGGCGATCGCGCGGACTAGGCTGCCCATTTTCTTCTTTCCTTGTTGATGTTAGCCATGTTATGAAAAACAGTTCATTAGAGCTGCGACAAGTCATTTTGTAATATAACTCTATTTCGGGTAGTAATTGCAATGTTATTCCCTTTACTCGACTCCTTTGCTTTGTATGTTTTTGCCCTACGCTTTTAGGGAACTTGCCGGTGCGAGCACCTTTGCCGCGAGCGCTGAGTGCGGAACGTCAGCAGCCTGCTGGCGATGCTGTTACCGACAAGAAACATTGTCGCAACTAGTTCCATTACACTTAAGTTGTTGAGCGTGCTCGAAAACAAGGTAAGGGTGCGACACTAATCGCAGCACACTTAAGTTGTTGAGCGGACTCGAAACAAAGTAAGGGCGCAACTAGCTACGAGTTGGTTCCTCCGTGCACAGGTTTTCCATACAAAGCCCGGTCGTTCAAGGAAAATAACTTAAAAATTTAAAAATCTGATTGCTCAAACTTTGGCAACTTAGCTTTCGTGTTGTTCGCTTCCCGGCAAGGCGGCACTTTCTTGAACGGCGCTTGGTCCATACCACTACCTTCTCCTCCCCCCCCCCCCCCCCCCCCCCCCCGCGGCAAACTTGTGTGCGAAGGGACCTTCCTTTCCTTGAGAAAAAGAAAGTAGAGAAAATAACAATATGGAGCCTTAAGGCTCGTTATTGCTTACCGAGGGTAGGTGCTGCACAAAGTGTCAGATAATACATGCATGAAATAAAAATGCACGAAATTGACAAGATGTGCGGAGCACATGAGCTTTACTGATGCACGGGGTCTGCGCCCGGCTTTGTACAAAGGATTACATGCAACAGCGGCAAGACTTGTACGAAAGGTGGTTGCCGGAGCGGGTCACGGCAACCGCGCCTTACGGGTAAAACTTACGAAGATGCTCGATGTTCCAGGAGTTGCTCACCGGAAAGCTATCTTCGGTCTCAAGGCGGACAGCGCCGGGCCTAGTGACTCGTTTCACCCGATAAGGGCCTTCCCACTTCGGCGTCAACTTGTTGGAATTCTTGGCGGACTGAACACGCCGAAGAACAAGATCGCCTTCCTCGAGACTTCTGGCGTTAACTTTGCGGCTATGGTAGCGGCGCAAAGCTTGCTGGTAGCGAGCAGCTCGTACAGCAGCCTGAAGACGGTCTTCCTCGAGGAGCAGCGCGTCATCTTGTCGCAGCTGCTCTTGCTCGAGCTCATCATAAGCGAGCACTCGAGGTGACCCGTATACGAGTTCCGTGGGGAGAACTGCCTCTGCTCCATAGACTAGATCGAAAGGTGTCTGTCCAGTGGCTCGATTCGACGTCGTCCTGATCGACCAAAGAACCATTGGCATCTCCTCGATCCAGTTTCTTCCGCATTTGTGCAGCCTATCAAATGTTCTGGTCTTGAGGCCACGCAACACTTCAGCATTTGCCCTCTCCGCTTGACCGTTGCTTCTCGGGTGAGCAACAGAAGCGAAGTAGACCTTGGCGCCAAGATCTTGGACGTACTGCATGAAGGTGTGGCTCGTGAATTGTGTGCCGTTGTCGGTGATGATCCTGTTAGGGATCCCGAAACGGCAAACAACCGACCTGAAGAACTTGACTGCTGACTGTGCGGTTACCTTTCTCACTGGTTCCACTTCCGGCCACTTTGTGAACTTGTCGATTGCAACGTACAAGTACTCAAAGCCCCCAGCTGCGCGGGGAAAAGGGCCAAGGATGTCGAGCCCCCAGACCGAAAATAGCCAGGATAAAGGGATCGTCTGGAGAGCTTGAGCTGGCTGGTGTATCTGTTTGGAATGGAACTGGCACGCTTCACACTTGGTTACTTGTGTAGTTGCATCTTGGAGGGCTTCTGGCCAAAAGAAACCTTGCCAGAATGCCTTGCCGGCAAGTGCTCTTGCGCCAATGTGGTGACCACATATGCCTCCATGTATCTCTGCCAACAGCTTTTGTCCATCTTCCCGGGGAATACACTTCAATTTCACACCGTTGAGTCTTCTTCTGTACAGTGTGTTGTCAACAAACTGGTACATACTTGACTGTCGGGCTACTCTTTCCGCTTCTTCTTGTTCTTCGGGAAGTTCTCCTGTCTGAAGGAAACGGACAATCTGTTGTGCCCATGCTGGAGCTTGTGGCTCGACGACAAGGACTAAAGGCACGTCTGCTGCTGCGGGAACGTCCGCTTCCACGGCAAGAACATGCGGCTCAGCCAGAGCTTGACATTCCCCGGCAAGCTTGCCGGAGCAAAACTTGTCGGGAGCGTCTGCTTCAACTGTACAAACCCTAGGGCTTGCAGGAGCAGACTGCTCCTCAGCATTCTTGGTGTTGATCTTGGGGACCTTCCTGGCGGCGGCTTCGGGAAGTTCTGTCGAAAAATAGTCACCAGAAACCAACTTCCTCTTCTTGCTCTGTCCAGTTGATGGTGTTACGGATGGTTGAGTCAGCTTGAGCACAAAAATCCCTGGTTCCACAGGTACACTTTGACAGGCCGTCGGCGATGTCGTTCTGAGCTCTTGGGATATGCTCCATCTGTAGGCCATCAAAGTGCTCTTCTAGCTTCCTCACCTCATCAACATAGGCCTCCATCAACGGACTCTGATAATTCTTGTTTACTTGGCGGACGACAAGCTGCGAGTCACCCCTGACAATAAGCTTCTTGATCCCAAGGTCTACCGCGATCCTGAGACCGGCAAGCAAACCCTCATACTCTGTAGTATTGTTTGTTGCCTGCTCCTTGGGAAAGTGCATCTGGACTACGTACTTGAGGTGCTCTCCGGTGGGTGCGACAAGCAGCACACCAGCCCCGGCGCCTTGCAGCGAAAAGGCACCATCAAAGTACATCAGCCACTCTTTGCTTGCGTCTTTGACGGGGATGCTCGTCTCGGGAATCTCTTCGTCTGGTGTTGGCGTCCACTCTGCTATGAATTCTGCCAATGCTCTGCTTTGGATAGTTGAAGTGCTTTCAAACTTGAGGCCAAAGCTTGACAGTTCTAGTGCCCACTCAACAATCCTGCCTGTTGCTTCTGGATTCTGCAGTATTCTCTTCAGCGGAAAGTGAGTGACAACTGTGATCTCATGTGCTTGGAAGTAATGGTGTAGCTTTCTCGAGGCCATGAGAAGGCCGAAAAGCAATTTCTGCACACGAGAGTACCTTGACCTAGCCCCCTGCAGGAGGGAGCTGACAAAGTAAATTGGGCGCTGCACCATTTTCTTCCGTACCTCCTCTTGCGCCTG
This sequence comes from Secale cereale, assembly GCA_902687465.1. Taxonomy (NCBI): domain Eukaryota; kingdom Viridiplantae; phylum Streptophyta; class Magnoliopsida; order Poales; family Poaceae; genus Secale; species Secale cereale. Next base: position 625,795,275 of record LR738713.1, read on the forward strand.
CGCAGATCCATCTTTGTCGGGACCAGAGTGTGGGGACCCCGACTTAGAAGTCGAGATCACCGAATGCACGTGTACAGTGATCCCAGAGATCAATGCTCACTGAACACACAGAAGCTGAAATAACAAGAGTCTTACATCCATTCAAATAGTCTTACACGAATTAAGGCCGTTATGGCCAAGTCTTACATAGATAGAGCCTCACGGGCTGGATAGCAAATACTCAAATAGCGGAAGTCTTCGATAAAACGGGCAGAACCCATGCCATCTGCCTTAACCCTACAGGCATTCTGACTGGGATAGCGTCCTAGTTCGCATGGTCGTCTCCAAAGAACTCTTCCTCATAATCCTGCTCTTCCATGCCTGGCCAATTAAATAACCAGTGGCAAGCCAATGAGTACTTTGAATGTACTCGCAAGCAACCCATGATGTGGTTCAAGTAACAATGCAATTGAATAATAATGAACAATCTAGCAGGAGGCTAGAACAAAATGTTGTCATCAAGCTTATGCATCAATAACCTCGCGTAACCTCGAAGACAGGTTACCGACATCAACATGAATATAATTCATCTCACGGAGTCAAGTCACCATCTTGACTCTTCCCACACAATGTATCACCAAAGAAGTAAAATTCTGGACATAGTTTAAGTAGCACCACCCGACTGTCCATGACCGTGGACACGGCTATTCGAATAGTTTTACACTCTACAGAGGTTGTACACTTTACCCACAAGATCCGGGAACTTCCGTGTCATCCACGACCCGCGGTACCTCAAGTACCCGGGGTAAGCACCCGGTCATTACCTTTCCTTAGACGACACTAACATAGAGTCCACTCGTTGGCACACGGCCTTGGGGTACAGACAATAGATCACGGGACATGCCCTAATTCAATGTTTACGCGTGCCCGAAGGGACCAACGGTGTGTCCGGTGCCCTGTAAAAACAGTCATGGCCGTCTATCCAAGCACGACCCCGTCCCGGGAAAGACCTCAAGTCTTCCTGTCACTAGTAATGCGGGCACCATGCTAGTATCGACCTAAGTAATCAATAAAGCCCCGTCCCATAAGGGGTAGTGTGGTTGCACATGTTTGGTTGGGACGGTAGTCACACATAAATCTAATCCATCATTCCACCATGCACATGATATTACCGGCACATCACTTCTTTCTCAAGTGATGACCTAACACTTCATCACCCTCGGGCATTAGGGGCACCCGATGGGTTCATGCAAAGTTTCCACTACGGGGGTTCATATCACACATGCATCATATGAGCATCAAGACCAACTATTACATGTCATCTAGCATGTAGCAAGATCAACAATAAAGCATGCATCATGTGGTGGTTCATCTAGGTTACCATCGTAACCCTATTCATCATGTATCGGAAACCAACGGGTTCCGAGGAACAAGTGTATCATGGTCAAAGGGCTGCTTGCCTGGATTGGCTTGGTCTTCAAAGTCTTCAAGTCCTTCTCCTTCTTCTTCCACAGCAACTTCGTCAAATACGGGATCTATACGTCGCATAATAATAACGGAAAAATAAGAATACAAATAAAACAGAAAAACCAAAGTGCTCAGAGAAATGTCAACTTATTTTTGTAAAATACTAGGGGGTTTTCTAAGATGGGGAAAAATCTTAGTTGGAGTTTTGGAGTTACAGAATGGGATATATTGATTTTTGAGCAGGAGTTATACTGCTCAAATTTGAATTTAAATTTGAACAGTACAGAAAAGTTTCATGGATTTGAATGAAAGTAGTACCATTAAATAGGTTGGAATATTACAAGATTTTAGGAGTTGGAATTATTTAATTTGGATCAATATTCTTTTCTGCATAAATGTTTGAAACATTAACAGAAAAGAAAAAGAAAAAGGGGTCCTGTGCACTGGGCCAGAAGTGGCCACAGTGCACGGCCCAAACGGCTCGGCCTGGCCGCACGGAGCCAGCGCGCGCGCACGTCAGGTTTCAAACCTGACGGGCGGGGCCCGTGGGTCAGTGGCTCAAAGGAGGGGAGAGAGGTGGGAGGATGACAGGCGGGGCCCGCCTGTCATCTCTAACCCCGCGGTCTCGGCGGCGGCGAGCTCACCGGCGTCGACTCCGGCCACGGCGATGGCAACAGAGGCCGGGGACGGGTTCAGCGTCGTGTTGCGGTTGCAACGGTGGTGGTGCGGCACGGCGGGGAGCCCTGGTTCGCCGGCGACGAGGTGCGACGGCGGAGGCTCGTCGGAGGTCGGTTGCAGCGGCCGTTTCCGACTGCGGACAGAGGGGGAAAGAGAGGGGAAAGAGTCAGTGGCGTGCTGCGGTTCCAAAACGGGCGGAAGGAGCGGCCGGGGAGGCCTGTACCTCGAGATCGCCGGCGGCCCAACGCGGCGGAGCTCCGGTCGATCCCGAGCACTGGGGTGCTCCGGGGTTGATCTGAGGGTGCAGGAGGGACTAGAGGAGAGCTGTGGGGCTGGTGGTGGTGTTGGAAGGGCTCGGGGAGGCCTATTTATAGGGCCCCGACGAGGACCCGTGGTCCAGTGCGCCGGCGAGCTCCGGCTCATCGCTACAGCGCACGGGAGGCTGCGGGAGTGAGTCAGGGGAGTTGCTGGACGAGTCCCACGCCCAGCTGAGGCAAGAGGAGGAGCGGGGGAGCAGCAGGGAGGCGCGCGCGTGTGGAGCAGAAGACTGGCCGAAGCGGGCGGCCGGTGCGCGTGCGGCGACGCTCACTGGAGGGCGCAGGAGGAGGGGGGACAGCGCCGGTGACGTTGCGGATGACGAGGCGCCTCGACTGGCGCGAGGGGGAGGCTCGAGGTGGTCGGGGACCAACGATTGGCCCGAGCCAGCGTGTGAGCCGCACTGTTCACGCGCTCTGGAGCGCGCGTATGGCTGGCATCAGCACGCTCTCGCCGGCTTGGTCCATTCCGGCGTGCCCAACAGTGTCTGGTGAGTAGAGGGAGTAGTAAAGAATTGCCCTAAGGCCTTGGATGCTCTGTGGTGTAGAGAGAGAGGGAGGGTGCTGGTAAAAATGGTGAAAGATGGGTGCACAGCAGGGTAAAGCTGGGGTTTCACCCCCCAATCATGGAGATGAGGTGCTGGGGGAGTTACTGGGGTTTGCTAGTAACCCCATGAGTTTGTGGTAAAGAGCTGAGGCCATGGAGAAAAGTGAAAGTGGTAAAAGTAGAGGTTTTAAGATTTCTGCAGAAGGTGTTTGATCATGGTTTGATCAAGTAAATGAGATCCAATTGACATGGCACTTTACAGGGTTGAAAGACATGAGAAAATAGGGTGCTTCACCAAATTTGGCCTCATTTGGAGAAACTAGCCAATGTAACTTTGGTGAACCCTAGAAATCAACAGAAACAGTTTCAACTTGATTGAGTCAAGCTAATCATCTCCCCTTGATGCACCACTTGGTGTAGCATCATCATTTGGGGTATTGATCATGCTCACAAAGTTTGAGGCTTCAGATAAAAAGTTGGTAATGTAAAGTTGTTCAAATTTGCATTTGAACAGAAAGGGTTTTGAGGTGACCTGATCAAGTTGCTCTATTCCAAATCTTGTGCCATTTGGTCTAGGTGCCTTATTAGGCTATCCTAGCATGTGCACCAAGTTTGAGAGCATTTGGACAAGTTTGGCAATGTAAAGTTGCTCAAACTTCAAATATGGACAGAATGGTTATGAAGGGGTTTGAGGAGATTTCCTTGATCTCCAATGCATGAGGCTTTGCAAGATCATCAAATATGTCATATATGACATGATAGAATTTCCCTGGAATTTTTGGAGAAAAATTCCTTTGTAAATATTTCAAAAGCTTGAAATATCCAGAAAGGGTTTTAGAGGGCTTAGCCCATTATTTTGAACATGACCAAGTGTTGAAACTCTTATATATGGACAATATATGTCCTCTGAGTCTCTCTGAATTTTGGCAAATATTTTTGAAACAGTTAAATAATTTTTCCCTATTAAAGACCATTTCTGGCCTTAAGAAAAAGCTTTTAAATAAAATAGGAAAATATCTTTTAAAATTATACCTTTGTGGTTTATGGGAGTCCTATGACTACTAGGTCTCAAATAAACCTTTTGAAAAAGTTTTCACACCCTTAATCAAGTACTTGCAGTGCAAATCTCAATTCAGGGGTTTTTGGAAAACTAAATTTATAAAATGCTTTTTGGCCAAATTAATTTTGTAGGAAAATACTATACTGCTATATAACACTTGGCATGATCATTGGGCAGAAGTTTTGGATAAGGAGATGAAATCTATAAGAGATCATAGTTGACTTTAATGAGCACATGAAAAAGCAAATGAAGGAAACTCAATTTCAAATAAAAGCCAAATGATGCTAAAAATTTTTGCTGGTCCAAATTTTCATACTTCAAAGTTACAAATAACATGTTACAAAATGCAGGGTGTGACAGACCTACCCCCCTTACAAGAATCTCGTCCCCGAGATTCCTAAACTAGGGCTTAAAAGAGGTCTGGAAACTCGGATCTAAGATAGTCTTCTCGTTCCTAGGTTGCTTCTGCTTCGGTGTGGTTGCTCCACTGGACCTTGAAGTACTTGATGGTACGGCTTCGCGTACGTCGCTCTGCTTCGTCCAGAATGCGAATGGGCTTCTCGCGGTAAGTCAAATCAGGCTGCAGATCAATGGCTTGGTGATCCACATCCTTGTAGAGACTGGGCTTGTCTGGAACCTGGAGACATTTCCGGAGTTGTGACACATGGAACACATTGTGCACATCGGATAGCTCAGGTGGTAGTTCCAACTGATAAGCCACTTCCCCTCGTCGTGCAGTGATCTCAAAGGGTCCAATGAACCTTGGTGCGAGCTTCCCCTTGACATGGAAACGCTTGGTTCCCTTCAGAGGAGTCACCCGCAGGTACACATGGTCCCCAACATGGAAACTCATGTCTCGGCGTCGAGTGTCAGCATAACTCTTCTGCCTTGACTTGGCCGCCTTTAGTCGCTCTCTGACTAGTTGGACTTGCTCTTCTGCTGCGCGGAGAATATCCGGTCCAAAGAATAGCCCTTCTCCAGTCTCTGACCAGTTGAGGGGTGTGCGACACTTGCGTCCGTACAACACCTCAAATGGTGCCATCTGAAGGCTTGACTGGTAACTGTTGTTGTAAGAGAACTCGGCAAAAGGGAGACAGTCTTCCCACTTGGCTCCATATGCCAGGACACAGGCTCGGAGCATGTCCTCGAGAATCTGATTGACTCGCTCAGTTTGACCTCCGGTCTGTGGGTGGAAAGCTGTGCTGAAAGACAACTTGGTTCCCAAGGCTTCTTGGAACTTCTTCCAGAACCTTGAGGTGAACTAGGTTCCTCGATCTGACACAATCTCCTTGGGAACACCGTGAAGACTTACGATTCAGTCGATGTAGAGAGCTGCCAGCCGGTTGCCATCATAAGTGGTCTTGACAGGAATGAAATGAGCTACCTTGGTCAAATGATCGACTATGACCCAGATAGAGTCATGTCCTCTATTTGACCTTGGTAATCCGGTGATGAAGTCCATTCCGACTTTGTCCCACTTCCACTCAGGAACCTTGAGTGGTTGAAGCAATCCAGCGGGTCGCTGATATTCAGCCTTGACCTTCTGGCACACATCACACTTTGCAACGTAGGTTGCAATCTCTCTTTTCATACCGTGCCACCAGAATCGTGCCTTCAAGTCTTGGTACATCTTGGTTCCTCCGGCGTGGATGGAATACGGGGTGTCGTGGGCTTCTTGCAGAATCGGCGTCTTCAACTCGGTGCTGTTTGGTACGCAGAGACGACCTTTGTACCAAACAATCCCGTGCTCGTCTTCGGAGAATCCTGGGGCCTTGCCCATCTTCATCTTCCTCTTGATACCTTCAATGCTTGCGTGTCCATCTTGAGCCTTCTTGACGTCGTCCATCAGGGTTGGTCTGACTTCCAAATGATCCAGAAATCCAGGGGTGACCAACTCCAAACTGAATTGTTCGATCTCCTTAAACAAGGCTGGCTGCCTTTCTTGAATAATGACATTCAAAGAGCAAGCCTTCCTGCTTAAGGCATCGGCCACCACGTTGGCCTTCCCAGGGTGATACTGAACACTGAGGTCATAATCCTTGATAAGTTCCAAACATCTCCGCTGCCTCATGTTCAACTCTTTTTGGGTGAAAATATACTTCAGACTTTTGTGGTCTGTGTAAATCTCACACCGTTTCCCTAGGAGGTAATGCCACCATGTCTTCAAGGCATGAACTACTGCCGCTAGCTCAAGGTCGTGAGTAGCGTAGTTCTCCTCATGAGGTCGTAGCTGCCTGGAGAGGTATGCTATGACGCGGCCTTCTTGCATCAGAACGCTTCCCAATCCGGTTCGAGAGGCATCACAATATATCACGAATTCCTTGTGAATATCAGGTGTTGCCAGAACTGGGGCGGTGGTCAATCTCTTCTTGAGCTCTTGGAAGCTCTCTTCGCATTTTGGCGTCCACTCGAACTTCTTGTCCTTCTTGAGGAGCTGAGTCATTGGTCGTGCAATGCTAGAGAATCCTTCCACGAACTTGCGGTAATAGCCCGCCAATCCGAGGAAGCTTCTGACTTCCTTGACGGTCGTTGGTGATTGCCATTGGGTCACAGCTTCGATTTTTGCAGGATCAACTGATAATCCTTCTTCGGTCAAGACATGACCTAAGAATCCAACTTTGTGCAGCCAAAACTCACACTTGCTGAATTTGGCATACAGTTGGTGCTCACGAAGCTTGTCTAGGACCATCCTCAGATGTTGCTCATGTTCTTCCTCCGACTTCGAGAACACAAGGATGTCATCAATGAAGACAACAACGAACTTGTCCAAATATTCCATGAAGACTTTATTCATGAGGTACATGAAGTAAGCTGGGGCATTGGTTAACCCAAAAGACATGACCGTGCACTCGTACAGGCCATATCTGGTTACGAATGCCATCTTCGGAATATCTTGGGGTCTGATCTTCAGCTGGTAATACCCAGATCTGAGGTCGATCTTGGAGAATACCTTGGCTCCGCTGAGTTGATCAAACAGATCTTCGATCTTGGGAAGTGGGTACTTGTTCTTGATTGTAACTTCATTGAGGGAACGATAGTCAATGCATAAGCGGATGGTACCGTCCCTCTTTGCCACAAACAGAACAGGAGATCCCCAAGTGGAGGCACTCGGGCGGATAAATCCTTTCCTTAGCTGCTCTTCTAGCTGCTTCTTCAACTCGGCTAGTTCTTTCGTCCCCATTCTATAAGGCTTCTTATAGATGGGTCCGGCTCCGGGCATGAGCTCGATGATGAACTCAATGTCACGGTCAGGGGGCATTCCCGGTAGTTCGTCCGGAAAGACATCAGGATAATCACATACCACCGGTACTTGGTCTAGCCCAACTTCAGACAGACAGTTGATTTTAGCGGCTTGAGCGGAAGAGGAGTTGGGGGCAAACTTGACTTCTACACCTTGGTCATTGGTCACAGTGACTGTCCGATTGGCACAGTCTAACAAGCCTTGGTGCTTGCTGAGCCAATTCATACCTAGGATCACATCCAAGCCTTGCGATCTCAGGACGATAAGGTCTGCTAGGAAGTCTACACCGTTAATGGTAATACTGACTCCTTTACAGCCTATCTTGGCTCTCATCTCGGCTCCGGGGGTTTGTACCACCATAGGGTTATTCAGGGGTGTAGGGGTCATGCCACTTTTTAATGCAAATCTCTGAGTGACAAATGAATGCGTTGCTCCAGAATCAAACAAGACAGTTGCAGGTGCTGAGTTGACAAGGAACGTACCCAGCACGACGTCCGGGTCTTCCTGGGCTTCTTCAGCAGTGACGTGATTCACACGCCCCTTCCCATAGTTTGGTGGATTGCGAGGAGCTGGGTTCCTTGGTGGCATTCCACGGCCTTGTCCCTGGTTCTGCGCATTGGGGCGCGGGGCATCAGGCTTCTTGTTGGGGCACACCCTGGAGATGTGTCCGGGCTGACCACACCCAAAACAAGTGACATGATTTGGAGTGTTGATCTTGTTGCCACCATTGGTATTGGGGTTGAAAGCTGGCCTGGGGTTGGCATACTGCTGGGGCTGAGGATTGGCACGAGGTGCAGGAGCTCTTGGCTGCTGATAGGTTGGCTTGGCCGGGGCTGACTGCCACGGACGAGGCTTCTGGTTGCTGGAACTTCCCTTACTGATCAACTTGCGCTTGCGAGTGTCTTCCAAAGCGCGCCGCTTGTCTTCAAGCATGAGTGCCTTGTTTACCAGGTCAGGGAAAGACGGGCAGTCGCACACGACAAGCGAATATTGCAGAGTCTGATTAAGGCCTTCCATGAAGCGCTCCCTTTTGGCAGCATCAGTGCTGACATCCTCAGGGGCATACCTTGACAGAATACTGAACTTCTGCATGTACTCCTTGACAGTGCCACTCGCTTGCTTCAGGGCTCGGAACTCGCGCTTTTTGATAGCCATGACTCCAGAAGGAATGTGGGCCTTGCGGAATTCTGCCTTGAAGTTAACCCAAGTGATGTCTTGTTCAACATGCATGACCTTGAATCCATCCCACCAAGCTCTTGCGGTTCCCTCGAGGTAGTGGGCTGCATAGGCCACCCTCTCGCGATCTTCGGTGCATCCGACTAGTTCCAGAATCTCCTCAATGGAATGGACCCAGTCATCAGCATCCAGGGGTTCAGCGGTCTCGATGAAGGTTGGCGGTGCATGCTTCTTGAACTCTGCCAACGTGGAACGTCCATTGCCATTCCCCGCCGGCTGGCGGTTGTTGGCGACAGCTTGAGCAATCAGCTGAAGAGCTGCAGTGTTGGCTTGGCGTTCCTCTCGGAAAGCTTGGAGAAGCTGAGCCATATCCATGCTTGGAGGAGGTGGTGGTGGAGCTTGGTCGTTGGTTTGGTCGTGGTCTGCCTCTGGCTGAGAGGATGCTCCGGCTTCGGGCTGCTGGGTAGAGGTACCAGTACGAGTTACAACAGGCATCCTGTTGGAGCGGTAAAAGGTCTCATGACTCGGAAGAGGAAAAGCAGATAGATAGGTGCCTAGTAAGGGGGTGGGTGTGACACTAAATCAAATCATGCAAGGGCCGAGAGGCCAAAACACATTCATTAAAATTCAAATGGGTGATGTAGTCGTTTACACATTCCCGAAGGAAGATTACGACTTACATCCAGACACGGCAAAAGCTAGCACTAGATGGTTTCATATGAACCATACAAGGACTCGACTGCGCATAGGGGTTACACGACCTATCCTACCATAGGGGTTACAACGGGCATATCCGAGTAGCGAATAATGCCTAAGCGGCGGAATGCTCGGTCGCGTATTCCGGCTCTTCTGGGTCTTCCTCCTTGTCTTCATCTGACTGGGCCCCCTTGTCACTTGAGGGAGTGGGGGAGTGGAGGAGTTGGATACGACGGTGCTTCGACGGTGGTGCAGGGAAAAGCTTGCGGTATTCCCTTGCCGTCATCCGGCGTCGTCGAGGTGGTTCTTCACCCTTGGAAGACACATCCTCGGAGGGTCTTCCGCCTCGATATGCGATAGCGGATTGCCCAGAAGGTGCTCCTTCCTTCTTAATCCTGTTTGCCTTCTCTTGAGCTCGACGAAGAAGTGCCTTGGTCTTGTAAAGTTCTTCTCGAAGCTTCATTGATTCCGAGGCCAAGTCTTGTGCAAAGCTGTCGGCACATAGACTGAAGTAGGTCTGGAACCGAAGCGAGAGTCCATCCTTCAGTGGAGGGGCTAGTGCGCTGCTTTCTTCGTCACCTTCCTTCCGGTAAGGTAAGAATCGAGTTGCCATCTTGGCTGCCATCTCCGGAAGAAGCTCGCGGAGACGGGTTAGTGCCTTGAGTGCAGCAGCCTCGGCAGCAAGTGGTAGTGTTGTCATCTGGGGTCCCTCGAAGAACCAACTTGTGGGAGGATCGTTTGCCTTCACAATCACTTCCACATGGCACTCCACCTCAGTATCGCTCACCCAATGCTCGTGGTAGGTGAGGATGGGTGCTCGGTGGAACTGACACTCCTGGAGGCTATCCTCGAGAAGTAGGGGAAACCCAGTGGTCAGGTGCTCTTCAGGAACAGCGGCCATCTACAAAGGTGGAATAGGAGGGGTTAATAAGCTGAGGAAATCTCAGGTTTAGAAAAGAAGAGAGGTTCAGAAGGTTTTGAAAAAGGGGTCTCAACTATCTAACGCCCATGTTAAACTAAGGCTTCCTACAGTCAGGATGGCTCTGCTACCAGCTCTGTGGGGACCCCGACTTAGAAGTCGAGATCACCGAATGCACGTGTACAGTGATCCCAGAGATCAATGCTCACTGAACACACAGAAGCTGAAATAACAAGAGTCTTACATCCATTCAAATAGTCTTACACGAATTAAGGCCGTTATGGCCAAGTCTTACATAGATAGAGCCTCACGGGCTGAATAGCAAATACTCAAATAGCGGAAGTCTTCGATAAAACGGGCAGAACCCATGCCATCTGCCTTAACCCTACAGGCATTCTGACTGGGATAGCGTCCTAGTTCGCATGGTCGTCTCCAAAGAACTCTTCCTCATAATCCTGCTCTTCCATGCCTGGCCAATTAAATAACCAGTGGCAAGCCAATGAGTACTTTGAATGTACTCGCAAGCAACCCATGATGTGGTTCAAGTAACAATGCAATTGAATAATAATGAACAATCTAGCAGGAGGCTAGAACAAAATGTTGTCATCAAGCTTATGCATCAATAACCTCGCGTAACCTCGAAGACAGGTTACCGACATCAACATGAATATAATTCATCTCACGGAGTCAAGTCACCATCTTGACTCTTCCCACACAATGTATCACCAAAGAAGTAAAATTCTGGACATAGTTTAAGTAGCACCACCCAACTGTCCATGACCGTGGACACGGCTATTCGAATAGTTTTACACTCTGTAGAGGTTGTACACTTTACCCACAAGATCCGGGGAACTTCTGTGTCATCCACGACCCGCGGTACCTCAAGTACCCGGGGTAAGCACCCGGTCATTACCTTTCCTTAGACGACACTAACATAGAGTCCACTCGTTGGCACACGGCCTTGGGGTACAGACAATAGATCACGGGACATGCCCTAATTCAATGTTTATGCGTACCCGAAGGGACCAACGGTGTGTCCGGTGCCCTGTAAAAACAGTCATGGCCGTCTATCCAAGCACGACCCCGTCCCGGGAAAGACCTCAAGTCTTCCCGTCACTAGTAATGCGGGCACCATGCTAGTATCGACCTAAGTAATCAATAAAGCCCCGTCCCATAAGGGGTAGTGTGGTTGCACATGTTTGGTTGGGACGGTAGTCACACATAAATCTAATCCATCATTCCACCATGCACATGATATTACCGGCACATCACTTCTTTCTCAAGTGATGACCTAACACTTCATCACCCTCGGGCATTAGGGGCACCCGATGGGTTCATGCAAAGTTTCCACTACGGGGGTTCATATCACACATGCATCATATGAGCATCAAGACCAACTATTGCATGTCATCTAGCATGTAGCAAGATCAACAATAAAGCATGCATCATGTGGTGGTTCATCTAGGTTACCATCGTAACCCTATTCATCATGTATCGGAAACCAACGGGTTCCGAGGAACAAGTGTATCATGGTCAAAGGGCTGCTTGCCTGGATTGGCTTGGTCTTCAAAGTCTTCAAGTCCTCCTCCTTCTTCTTCCACAGCAACTTCGTCAAATACGGGATCTATACGTCGCATAATAATAACGGAAAAATAAGAATACAAATAAAACAGAAAAACCAAAGTGCTCAGAGAAATGTCAACTTATTTTGGTAAAATACTAGGGGGTTTTCTAAGATGGGGAAAAAATCTTAGTTGGAGTTTTGGAGTTACAGAATGGGATATATTGATTTTTGAACAGGAGTTATACTGCTCAAATTTGAATTTAAATTTGAACAGTACAGAAAAGTTTCATGGATTTGAATGAAAGTAGTACCATTAAATAGGTTGGAATATTACAAGATTTTAGGAGTTGGAATTATTTAATTTGGATCAATATTCTTTTCTGCATAAATGTTTGAAACATTAACAGAAAAGAAAAAGAAAAAGGGGTCCTGTGCACTGGGCCAGAAGTGGCCACAGTGCACGGCCCAAACGGCTCGGCCTGGCCGCACGGAGCCAGCGCGCGCGCACGTCAGGTTTCAAACCTGACGGGCGGGGCCCGTGGGTCAGTGGCTCAGAGGAGGGGAGAGAGGTGGGAGGATGACAGGCGGGGCCCGCCTGTCATCTCTAACCCCGCGGTCTCGGCGGCGGCGAGCTCACCGGCGTCGACTCCGGCCACGGCGATGGCAACAGAGGCCAGGGACGGGTTCAGCGTCGTGTTGTGGTTGCAACGGTGGTGGTGCGGCACGGCGGGGAGCCCTGGTTCGCCGGCGACGAGGTGCGACGGCGGAGGCTCGTCGGAGGTCGGTTGCAGCGGCCGTTTCCGACTGCGGACAGAGGGGGAAAGAGAGGGGAAAGAGTCAGTGGCGTGCTGCGGTTCCAAAACGGGCGGAAGGAGCGGCCGGGGAGGCCTGTACCTCGAGATCGCCGGCGGCCCAACGCGGCGGAGCTCCGGTCGATCCCGAGCACTGGGGTGCTCCGGGGTTGATCTGAGGGTGTAGGAGGGACTAGAGGAGAGCTGTGGGGCTGGTGGTGGTGTTGGAAGGGCTCGGGGAGGCCTATTTATAGGGCCCCGACGAGGACCCGTGGTCCAGTGCGCCGGCGAGCTCCGGCTCGTCGCTACAGCGCACGGGAGGCTGCGGGAGTGAGTCAGGGGAGTTGCTGGACGAGTCCCACGCCCAGCTGAGGCAAGAGGAGGAGCGGGGGAGCAGCAGGGAGGCGCGCGCGTGTGGAGCAGAAGACTGGCCGAAGCGGGCGGTCGGTGCGCGTGCGGCGACGCTCACTGGAGGGCGCAGGAGGAGGGGGGACAGCGCCGGTGACGTTGCGGACGTCGAGGCGCCTCGACTGGCGCGAGGGGGAGGCTCGAGGTGGTCGGGGACCAACGATTGGCCCGAGCCAGCGTGTGAGCCGCACTGTTCACGCGCTCTGGAGCGCGCGTATGGCTGGCATCAGCACGCTCTCGCCGGCTTGGTCCATTCCAGCGTGCCCAACAGTGTCTGGTGAGTAGAGGGAGTAGTAAAGAATTGCCCTAAGGCCTTGGATGCTCTGTGGTGTAGAGAGAGAGGGAGGGTGCTGGTAAAAATGGTGAAAGATGGGTGCACAGCAGGGTAAAGCTAGGGTTTCACCCCCCAATCATGGAGATGAGGTGCTGGGGGAGTTACTGGGGTTTGCTAGTAACCCCATGAGTCTGTGGTAAAGAGCTGAGGCCATGGAGAAAAGTGAAAGTGGTAAAAGTAGAGGTTTTAAGATTTCTGCAGAAGGTGTTTGATCATGGTTTGATCGAGTAAATGAGATCCAATTGACATGGCACTTTACAGGGTTGAAAGACATGAGAAAATTGGGTGCTTCACCAAATTTGGCCTCATTTGGAGAAACTAGCCAATGTAACTTTGGTGAACCCTAGAAATCAACAGAAACAGTTTCAACTTGATTGAGTCAAGCTAATCATCTCCCCTTGATGCACCACTTGGTGTAGCATCATCATTTGGGGTATTGATCATGCTCACAAAGTTTGAGGCTTCAGATAAAAAGTTGGTAATGTAAAGTTGTTCAAATTTGCATTTGAACAGAAAGGGTTTTGAGGTGACCTGATCAAGTTGCTCTATTCCAAATCTTGTGCCATTTGGTCTAGGTGCCTTATTAGGCTATCCTAGCATGTGCACCAAGTTTGAGAGCATTTGGACAAGTTTGGCAATGTAAAGTTGCTCAAACTTCAAATATGGACAGAATGGTTATGAAGGGGTTTGAGGAGGTTTCCTTGATCTCCAATGCATGAGGCTTTGCAAGATCATCAAATATGTCATATATGACATGATAAAATTTCCCTGGAATTTTTGGAGAAAAATTCCTTTGTAAATATTTCAAAAGCTTGAAATATCCAGAAAGGGTTTTAGAGGGCTTAGCCCATTATTTTGAACATGACCAAGTGTTGAAACTCTTATATATGGACAATATATGTCCTCTGAGTCTCTCTGAATTTTGGCAAATATTTTTGAAACAGTTAAATAATTTTTCCCTATTAAAGACCATTTCTGGCCTTAAGAAAAAGCTTTTAAATAAAATAGGAAAATATCTTTTAAAATTATACCTTTGTGGTTTATGGGAGTCCTATGACTACTAGGTCTCAAATAAACCTTTTGAAAAAGTTTTCACACCCTTAATCAAGTACTTGCAGTGCAAATCTCAATTCAGGGGTTTTTGGAAAACTAAATTTATAAAATGCTTTTTGGCCAAATTAATTTTGTAGGAAAATACTATACTGCTATATAACACTTGGCATGATCATTGGGCAGAAGTTTTGGATAAGGAGATGAAATCTATAAGAGATCATAGTTGACTTTAATGAGCACATGAAAAAGCAAATGAAGGAAACTCAATTTCAAATAAAAGCCAAATGATGCTAAAAAAATTTGCTGGTCCAAATTTTCATACTTCAAAGTTACAAATAACATGTTACAAAATGCAGGGTGTGACACAGATCTTGTCGGGGAAGCCCCCTGCTTGTCGCTGGACGTGCTTACCGCGGTTGCTGGCTCATCGTCTGCCTCCCTCTCCGCTACTAACGCAGCACTAACCACTTGATTGGTTGCCGCTAGGTACAGCAGCAACTTCTCTTGTGGTTTAGGTGCGACAAGTATTGGAGTGGAGGACAGGTACCTCTTCAAGTCTTGCAGCGCAGCCTCCGCTTCCGGAGTCCATTTCATTGGACCTGCCATTTTCAAAATTTTGAAAAACGGCAGGGCGCGCTCAGCTGAGTTAGAGATAAACCTGCTGAGAGCAGCCACGCAACCGGCAAGTCTTCGCACATCCTTGACACGCTTGGGTGCTTCAATCTGCTCGATGGCCTTGATCTTGTCGGGATTGGCTTCAATCCCCCTCTGAGACACGAAGAACCCGAGAAGTTGCCGGAGGGGACTCCAAACACGCACTTCTCGGGGTTGAGCTTGAGCTGAATCTTGCGCAGATTTGCAAAGGTCTCTTCTAAATCTTGAACCAGGGTCGCTCTGTCCTTGCTCTTGACCACTATGTCATCCATGTATTCTTCTACATTTCTATGTATCTGTGGCTCAAAAGCTGTATGGACTACTCTTGGAAATGTTGAACCAGCATTCTTTAATCCGAAAGGCATGCGTATGAAGCAGTAAGTGCCACATGGAGTAATGAATGCGGTCTTCTCCTCATCTTCTTCTGCCATGAAGATCTGATGGTATCCTGAGTATGCGTCAAGAAATGAAAGCAGGTCACATCCGGCCGTAGAGTCAACAATCTGGTCAATGCGCGGCAAGGGAAATGGGTTTTTAGGACAAGCTTTATTCACATCAGTGAAATCGATACAAAGCCTCCATTTCCCGTTTGCCTTACGCACGACCACAGGATTGGCCAACCACGTAGGATGGAGCACTCCTCTGACAAGGCCTGCTGCTTCCAACTTCTTGATTTCTTCTGCAATGAATTCTTGGCGCTCCACTGCTTGTTTTCTGACCTTCTGCTTGACTGGCCGCGCGTGAGGACAAACGACAAGCTTGTGCTCAATTACTTTCCTGGGAACACCGGGGATGTCAGACGGTTGCCATGCAAACACGTCGACGTTCGCCCGCAGGAAAGCAACGAGCGCGCTTTCCTATTTAGGGTCAAGCGTGGCACTGATGGTGAAGGTACCACCAGTGCCGTCCTCCTTGGCGGACACCTTCTTGGTTTCTGGCGGAGCTGCCATCGTCTTCTTACACTTGCCGGTGGAGCTTGATGGTGCGTCCTCGACGGTAGCGCAGCACTCCGAAGAGGTGCGCTTGCCGGAGTGGGCCCCAGAGCTCTTGCCGGACTGGGTCTTCTTCTTCCCCCCGGGAGCTTCATCGGCAACTGTCTTGCGATCTGTTGCGGCTGCTGCTTCCCGGTAAATCTTGTCGGCGCAGATGAGAGCATCTTTCTTGTCGCCAGGGACAGAGATGACGCTTATCGGGCCTGGCATCTTGAGCATGTTGTATGCGTAGTGAGAGGCTGCCATGAACTTGGCGAGTGCTGGACGGCCGAGTATCCCATTGTAAGGCAATGGAAAATCGGCAACGTCAAAAGTGACCCTCTCAGTTCTGAAGTTTAGCTCGCCACCAAATGTCACTGGCAATGTGATCTTCCCCTTCGGCCTGCTCCTTCCCGAGTTGATTCCTTGGAACGTGCCGGTCTCTTCGAGCTCGCTGTCAGGGATCTGGAGTTTGTGGAGCACAGTGGAGGAGATCAGGTTCAAGCCGGCCCCGCCGTCAACTAACATCTTAGTGACCTTGAGGTTGCGGATGGTTGGTTAAAGCAACATCGGCAAGCACCCGACAGCAGTTGTGCGATCAGGGTGGTCCTCAATGTCAAAGATGATAGGCGTGCTGGACCATTTCAGGAGTTTGCGCGATTCAACAGGTGGTTCTGCCGCATTCACTTCTCGCACCCATTGCTTGAGTTGGCGGTGTGAATTATGCAGAGAAGCACCGCCGTCAACGCACAAAACCTCTGTGGCTTTCTGAAACTCCTGCTCACTGGTCTCTCCATCATCCATGTCTTCGTCGTCTTCGTCTTCTTCATCCTTGTCGCGGCCGCGGGGAGGTCTGTCTCCTTGCCGCTGCTTGGCCTTGCCTCGGCGTCCTAACCGGCCGTTGAATGGCCGCTTCTTGCCAGATCCTCCATCACCTCCTTGGGCCTTCTCCTTGTCGTGCCGCTCGTATTCAGCTTTCTGCTGTTCAACAAGCTGCTCGACTCTCTTGCAGTTCTGGAGGTCGTGGCCCTTGGTGCGGTGGATCTTGCAATACTGCTTGTCGGTGTCGTCCTGCTTGTCGGCGGCCGCCACAGCCTGGCAGTTGGTGCATGCGGCAACATCCTTGCCGGAGCTACCATCTTTGGCCTGCTTGGCGCCACCTCCATTGCCGGACTGCTAAACGACTAGCACATCTTTGTTCTTCTTCTTCCTGTTGTTTCGCCGCCGGCTCTTCTTTGCCGGGGCGACATCTTCACTGTTAGAGCCTCCTGCTCCTGTATCCTCTCCGGGGAGTTTCATCCCCTCCTCAGCACGTGCACACTTGTCGTCCAGGGCGTACAGCTCGCTGACGTCCCTGATCTTGCACATCGCCATCTCCTCCCTCATCCTGCGGTTACGCACGTTCTGATGGAACGCGCTGATGACCGCGGCAGGGTGGACGTCTGGGATGTTGTGCTGTACACGGCTGAATCTCTGGATAAACTTGCGCAGGGGCTCTCTTTCCTTCTGGGTGAGCAGGTGAAGGTCACTCTCTTGGCCATGGGGTTTGTGGCCGCCTGTAAAGGCGCCGACAAACTGATGGCAGAGATCTGCCCAAGAAGAAATGGAGTTGTCCGGCAAGTGCATGAGCCAGGACCTGATGTTGGGCTTGAGTACCAGAGGGAAGTAGTTGGCAAGGATCTTGTCGTCCCGCCCCCCAGCAGCTTGCACCGCGATGGTGTAGATGCTGAGGAACTCCGACGGATGCGTCTTGCCGTCGTACTTCTCTGGTACATCTGGCTTGAAGTTCTTCATACTGGGCCACTGGACTTGCCACAGCTCACGGGTAAACGCAGGGCAACCTACCGCGTATGGCAAGTCGCCTGGTTCCCCTGGCGCATGCATGTCGACAGCGGGCCCAGCGCGCTGGTCTGATTGACGCCGCGCTTCTCTTCGGCGCTCGATGCGAGTACGAGCGTCTTCGTGTTGGCGTTCGTGGAGAACTTGGCGCTGGTCGCGACGAGCTCGCGGATCTGATGATGCGGTGGAGTCGTCGTCGATGTTGATCCGGCGAGTCGGCGACTTTGGCCTTCGGGGCGGGGAGTGCATGGTGGTTGCACCCCCAGCAGTCTTGTCACCATCGGCCCGCGCCTGGCTGGCTTGCCGCGGCTGCGATGTGCTTGGCTGCCGCGGAGTTTCGCCGTTGGCAAAGGCGATGAGACTCTGGATGGTGGCCCTCCAGTCGTCGGCCTTGTCTGCCGCGGGAGGGAAGTCTAGAAGCAGTTGAGCTCGTGCCAGAGCTTCTGCTTGAGTGGTGGGTAGCGGTGGCGAGCGGTGCAAGGAGCGGGATATGCTCGGACTTCTAACTACATTAGAAGGAGCAGTATCCCGTCCAGGCGACCGTGCCTTGCTCGTGCCAGCATGTTGGCGCGCATGCTGGTCTTGAGCGTTCCGGGACCCACCGGCTTGGCCTTGGCCCAGCAAGCGTATGGTACCGTGAGTACCATGACGCTGCCGGTCCCGCGCCTCCTGAGATGGGCGCGGTGGATGCATGGACGCCGAGGTCTTGGAGTGCGCCCAGTCGTTGCGGGAGTTGACCGCGCCGCCGTGGGGCAGCGCAACCTTGTCTTTGGACCCGGCAGCACCATGAGTTCCCTCGTCGGCGCCCGTTTTTCCGCCCGCGTCAACCCCACCAGCCGTTGGCTCCGGCGGTGGCGGGATCGACGTGGACGGAGCAGCTGCCTCCGAAGTCTTCTTGTTCGGCGGCATGTTGACGAAGTTGGTGAAGATCTAGCCCGTGTGGACGCCGGATCAAGTTCACACGACCTCGACGCACCCCCTACCTGGCGCGCCAAAGATGTCGGGGAAACTGATCGCCCACGAACACCTATGGGACCGGAGCCCCTTCTCGATACGGCAGGGGGCGGAGGTAGCACAAAGAGCGGATCGAGGCGAGCACACGAGCAGTTTACCCAGGTTCGGGCCGCACGGATGCGTAAAACCCTACTCCTGCTTTATGGATTTGTATTGTGTTCTTGGCTCGGGAGCGCTGAGAGCTACAGTACCCTCTAGCAGCTAACGAGACCGAGCTTGAGAGCGTTCGAATGTCTAACCCCCCTCTACGTTGCGCATGGGCCTCCTTTTATATGCTCAAGGGGTCACCGACAGGTGGCAACGCAGTTGAGGGTAAAAATGTAAAAAGGGTGGTAGTTGGTACAGTGCATCACACCTAACCCTGACGGCATGGGACAAGCGCATTAAATGCCCATCGCCGTTGCCCAAATAGTGCAAAAAGTGACCGTCAGGGGCGCCACCGTCCGCCACGAAGGTAGCCTTGTCATCGCCGCTTGCCACCGTGTACCACTGGCTGCACAGCCTCCCACCACGTGCGCCTAGAATGGTCCCAGAGCGACACGTGGGTGGATGCGCTGGAGCGCGGGCACTGAGTGGAAACTTGCCGCGGCAAGCGCCTTGCCGCGGTCGCTATCTTGTCGCTTCCGGGAGCTTGTCGCTCACCGGGCCTTGCCGGCACGCGTGGCGCGTCGCGGCAACTTCCTTGAGATGCCTTGGTTGGCCTCCCCGGCAAGCTCCTCTTGCCAGGGTCTTGTGCCTTGAATGGCCTTCCCGGCAAGCTCCTCTTGCCGGGGCCTTGTCTCCTTGACTTGGATACTTTGTTCTTGAATGGCTCCAAAGGAACCACGAGAGATCTTGGCGATCACCCGGCAAGCCTTGCCGCGGGACGCTGCGACTGCCCGTGCACAAGTTCGGGATACTAAGGGTACCCCTACTTTAGTACACCGACAGGGTACCTATATGAGAGTTGCGCTTGTATGGCAAACCCTGTTTGGTCCCTTATAGAATTGTTCTGCATATCAAAATAGATTGATCAAAGCATCTTGTTTTCTTGATGAAAATAATATATATCAAGAGAAATAAACTTTAGATGGATATCACCTGAGTGAACTCCCATAAGACACTTATATTTGAAGAAGATGGCTGATCCCCCGGTTTACCGGGGGTGCCAGTTTATTTATTAAGCATAATATATACAGGATACATGAAGCAGAGCCCATGGCTCAAGTGTAGTAAGGTCGTAGAAGAGCAATGTTCCACGACCTCTTCATCTCTTCCTCTGCTGTCCGTGAGTCTTTATGTTCTCGAACGTCCACCAGGTAGTATGAACCGTTGTGTAGGTTCTTGCTGACCACAAGGGTCCTTCCCAAGGTGGGGATAACTTGTGCATATCTGTCTGGTCTTGGATGAGCCAGAGCACCAGGTCCCCCTCCTGGAACGTCCTGGTCTTAACCCGGCGGCTGTGATATCGGAGCAGGTCTTGCTGATAAATTGCGGATCGTGCCGCTGCTATGTCACGCTCCTCATCCAGCCGGTCTAAGCTGTCCTGTCTTGCTTGCTCATTGGCCGCTTCAACATAAGCCGCCACCCGTGGTGAGTCGTGCCGGATATCACTAGGGAGAACCGCTTCAGCACCATATACTATGAAGAAGGGCGTATAGCCTGTAGACCTGTTAGGCGCAGTGTTGATGCTCCAGAGGACAGAAGGTAACTCCTCAACCCAGCACCCTGGTGTTCTTTGCAAGGGAGTCATAAGCCAGGGCTTGATGCCTCGCAAGATCTCTAGGTTGGCCCTTTCAGCTTGAGCATTGGATTGAGGGTGAGCTACTGAAGATACATCCAGGCGATTATGTTCCCTTTGGCAAAACTCTTCCATCTCTCCTTTAGATAGATTGGTGCCATTATCAGTAATGATGCTGTGTGGAAAGCCAAACCGGAAAATTACCTTTTTGATGAATTTAACCGTTGTTGCCGCATCACACTTACTGACAGGCTCTGCCTCAATCCACTTTGTAAACTTGTCCACTGCCACCAACAGGTGGGTTTTCTGATCTTGGGATCGTTTAAAAGGCCCAACCATATCAAGCCCACAAGTTGCAAACGGCCAAGTAATTGGGATCATCTGTAGCTCTTGCGCCAGAACAAGAGCACGCCGTGAAAATTTCTGACAAGCGTCGCATCTCCGGACTAAATCCTCCGCATCAGCATAGGCTGTTAACCAGTAGAACCCGTGACGAAAAGCCTTGGCTACCAATGATTTTGAACAAGCGTGATGACCACAATCTCCTTCGTGTATCTCTCGAAGAATATCACTGCCTTCTTCCGACGATACACAGCACTGAAATGCCCCCGAAACGCTGCGGTGATGAAGTTCTCCGTTGACGATAGTCATAGATTTGGATCGCCGGATTATCTGCCTAGCTTCAACCTCATCATACGGCAACTCCCCTCGGCTCAGATACGCCAAGTAAGGGAGTGTCCAATCTGGAATAACATGAAGCGCTGCGACTAGCTGTGCTTCCGGATCAGGAATATCCAAATCCTCCTCCGATGGTACCTGAACTGATGGACTGTGTAATTCATCCAAGAAAGTATTTGGTGGAACCGGTTTACGCTGAGAGCCCAGCCGGCTTAGAGCATCGGCCGCTTCATTTTTCCGCCGGTCTATATGATCCACCTGATATCCTTTGAAACATCCTGCAACCGCTTTAACTTCCCGCCTGTAAGCTGCCATGAGCGGATCTTTAGAGTCCCACTTGCCAGACACTTGTTGCGCCACCAGATCTGAATCACCAAAACACTTGACCCGGCTCAAGTTCATCTCCTTAGCCATCCGTAGCCCGTGAAGGAGAGCTTCATACTCAGCAGCATTGTTAGTGCAAGGGAACATTAATCGGAGGACATAACAAAACTTGTCACTTCGTGGGGAAGTTAACACTACTCCAGCCCCCGAGCCTTCTAATTGCCTTGAACCGTCAAAGTGGATAGTCCAGTATGTATGATCCAGCTTCTCCTCTGGTGCTTGCAATTCTGTCCAATCATTGATAAAATCTACCAATGCTTGGGATTTAATAGCAGTACGGGGTACATACTTTAATTCGTGTGGGCTAAGCTCAATGGCCCACTTTGCTACTCTGACAGTAGCTTCTCTGTTCTGGATTATATCCCCCAATGGAGCTGAGCTGACAACAGTAATTGGGTGGCCCTGGAAATAGTGCTTCAGCTTCCGGTTTGCCATGAACACGCCATATACCAGCTTCTGCCAGTGTGGGTACCTTTGCTTTCACTCAATTAGAACTTCACTGACATAGTAAACCGGGCGCTGAACCGGATATTCCTTGCCTGCTTCCTTACGTTCCACCGCAATCGCCACGCTAACTGCACGGGCATTAGCGGCCACGTATAACAGCAGCGGCTCATTGTCAACAGGGGCAGCAAGAACTGGCGGTTCTGCTAATTGCCGCTTCAAATCCTCGAATGCAGCGTTTGCAGCATCGCTCCATATAAACCGATCTGTCTTTTTAAGCATCTGATAAAGTGGAATTGCCTTCTCTCCCAAACGGCTGATGAATCGGCTCAATGCTGTAATCCGGCCTGCTATGCGCTGGACATCATTGATACAAGCCGGTTTAGTCAAGGATGTGATCGCCTTGATCTTCTCCGAATTGGCCTCTATTCCTCTGTTTGATACTAAGAATCCCAGGAGCTTGCCTGCCGGAACACCAAAAACGCACTTCTCCGGATTAAGCATCATCTTATAAACCCGGAGGTTGTCAAAGGTTTCCTTTAGGTCTTGTATCAGCGTCTCCTCATTCCTTGACTTCACCACAATGTCATCAACATAGGCATGGACATTTTTTCTGATCTGCCCTTTGAGGCAGTTCTGTACGCAACGCTGGTAAGTTGCTTGGGCACTCTTGAGCCCAAAGGGCATAGATACATAGCAGAAGGCTCCAAAGGGAGTTATGAAAGCTGTTTTCTCCTGGTCCTTAACTGCCATCTTGATTTGATGATACCCTGAATATGCATCCAAAAAACTTAGCCGCTCACATCCTGTCGTAGCATCAATAATCTGATCAATGTGGGGGAGAGCAAAAGAATCAGTTGGACAAGCTTTGTTTAGGTCTGTGTAATCCACACACATCCTCCACTTTCCATTTTTCTTTAACACCAATACCGGATTAGCCAACCACTCCGGGTGGAACACTTCAACTATGAACCCTGCGGCCAAAAGCCTGGCCACTTCCTCACCTATAGCCTTGCGCCTCTCCTCATTAAAGCGGCGCAGGTACTGCTTAACCGGTTTAAACTTCGAATCAATATTAAGACTATGCTCAGCGAGTTCCCTCGGTATACCTGCCATGTCAGAAGGTTTCCATGCAAAATATCCCGATTCTCACGGATGAACTCGATGAGCGCGCTTTCCTATTTGGGGTCTAGGTTAGCGCTGATAGTGAACTGCTTGGATGAATCGCCTGGTACAAAGTCAACTTGCTTGGTTTCCTCTGCCGATTTAAACTTCAACGCCGGATCATGCTCTGTAGTTGGTTTTTTCAATGGGGACATATCTGCCGGATCAACGTTGTCTTTATAGAATTTCAACTCCTCTGTAGCACACACTGCCTCTGCATAGGCTGCGTCTCCCTCCTCGCACTCTAATGCGATCTTGCGACTTCCGTGAACCGTGATGGTTCCCTTGTGACCCGGCATCTTGAGCTGTAGATAAACATAACACGGTCTAGCCATGAACTTGGCGTAAACCGGTCTCCCAAACAGAGCATGATACGGGCTCCTTATCTTTACAACCTCAAAGTTCACTGTCTCTGACCTAGAATCCTGCTCATCCCCAAAGGTGACTTCTAGATCAATTTTTCCAACTAGGTAAGCCGACTTACCTAGCACCACTCCATGGAACACCGTGTTGGATTGTCTCAACTTCTTGTCTGTCAACCCCATACGCTGGAAAGTCTCATAATATAAGATGTTGATACTGCTGCCGCCATCCATGAGTACCTTTGTGAATTTGTAGGCACCCACTTGTGGTGCCACCACTAGGGCCAACTGGCCCGGATTATCAACCCGTGGCGGGTGATCCTCTCTGCTCCACACAATAGGTTGTTCCGACCAACGTAGAAAACATGGCGTTGCTAGTTCAACTGCGTGTACTGCCCGCTTCAGAATCTTTTGATCTCGTTTGCATAAACTCGTGGTAATAACATGGTACTGTCCACTACTTAGCTCCTTCGGATTACTCTGATATCCGGATGCTGCTGCTGCTGGCGCTACTGATTGCCTTGGTTGTTGTAACCACCCTGACCGTGTTGCTGGTTGCCTTGGTTGTTGTAACCACCCTGACCGTGCTGCTGGTTGCCTTAGTTGTAGTTATTGTTACCGCCATGATATCCTGATCCGGAACCATTATCCTGGTAACCCGAACCCTGAAAGCCTGAACCCGAGCCGCCGCCAGGGGGTCCGTGGTTATATGTGGCTTGCCTCATGGCCTCTATCATGATCTTGCAATCCTTCCATAAATGCTTAGACGGGTGTCCCTCCGTACTGTGTTTAAGGCAAGGCTCATTTAACTGTTGATCTAGATTGATGGATACTCCCTTGCTACGTGGAGGTGGCCTACCCTTGCGGCGCTGAAAGTTTCCTTGAACATTGGTATTGGCCACAAAATCGGAGCCGCCCTGTGCCTTTCGCTTACCATTGTAACCTGTTCCTACCGGATTAGCTTGCGCCGGTTTACCGGCCTTGTTTGCTTTCCCGGACTTGTCTCCATCTGCCTCTGGGTACTTAGTGTTATCAGAATCCCCATATTTCACCAGAGCGCTCATGAGTGTCCCCATGTCATTACAATCCCGCTTGAGCCGTCCCAGCTTCAGCTTCAGAGACTCAAACCGGCAATTGTTTTCCAATGTCACTATCGCCGTACTTGTTGGGGAACGTAGTATTTTAAAATTTTCCTACGATCACGCAAGATCTATCTACCAGATGCATAGCAACGAGAGGGAAGAGTGTGTCTACATACCCTCGTAGACCGGAAGCGGAAGCGTCAAGTGACGCGGTTGATGTAGTCGAACTTCTTCGCGATTCAACCGATCAAGCACCGAACGTACGGCACCTCCGCGTTCAGCACACGTTCAGCTTGATGACGTCCCACGAGCTATTGATCCAGTTGAGCTTCACGGGAGAGTTTCGTCAGCACGACGGCGTGGTGACGGATATGATGTATTCACCGGCGCAGGGCTTCGCCTAAGCACCGCGACGGTATGACCGAGGTGTGTTTCTGTGGAGGGGGGCACCGCACACGGCTGGAACAATTCAACTTGTGTCTTTGGGTGCCCCACTGCCCCCGTATATAAAGGAGCAAGGGAGGAGGGCCGGCCGGCCTCCTATGGTGCGGCTAGGGCAATCCTACTAGGAATAGGATTGCAATCCTATTCCTAGTAGGAGTCCACCAAGAAGGAAGAGAGGGAAAGGAAAAAGAGGGAGAGGTGGCGCCCCCCAATCCTAGTCCAACTAGGATCCCTAGGTGGGGCGCTGGCCAGCCTCTATGGGCTGCCTCTTTCTTTTCCTTAAGGCCCACTATGGACCATCCCCCCTCGTAGGGGGTTCCGGTAACCCCCTCCGGCAATCCAGTTAAATCCGAAACTTTTCCGGAACACTTCCGGTGTCCGAATATAGTCGTCCAATATATCAATCTTTATGTCTCGGACATTCCGAGACTCCTCGTCATGTCCGTGATCTCATCCGGGACTCCGAACTACCTTCGGTACATCAAAACTCATAAACTCATAATACCGATCGTCATCAAACGTTAAGCGTGCGGACCCTACGGGTTCGGGAACTATGTAGACATGACCGAGACTCATCTCCGGTCAATAACCAATAGCGGAACCTGGATGTTCATATTGGCTCCTACATATTCTACGAAGATCTTTTATCGGTCAAAACCGCATAACAACATACGTTGTTCCTTTTGTCATCGGTATGTTGCTTGCCCGAGATTCGATCGTCGGTATCTCCATACCTAGTTCAATCTCGTTACCGGCAAGTCTCTTTACTCGTTCCGTAACACATCATCTCGTGACTAACTCATTAGTCTTTTGCTTGCAAGGCTTATTGTGATGTGTGTTACCGAGAGGGCCCAGAGATACCTCTCCGACACTCGGAGTGACAAATCCTAATCTTGATCTATGCCAACACCACGAATAGTTTCGGAGACACCTGTAGAGCATCTTTATGATCACCCAGTTACGTTGTGACGTTTGATAGCACACAAGGTTTTCCTACGGTATTCGGGAGTTGCATAATCTCATAGTCATAGGAACATGTATAAGTCATGAAGAAAGCAATAGCAGTAAAACTAAACGATCATAGTGCTATGCTAATGGATGGGTCTAGTCCATAACATCATTCTCCTAATGATGTGATCCCGTTGATCAAATGACAACTCATGTCTATGGCTAGGAAACATAACCATCTTTGATCAATGAGCTAGTCTAGTAGAGGCATACTAGGGACACTCTATTTTGTCTATGTATTCACACATGTATTAAGTTTCCGGTTAATACAATTCTAGCATGAATAATAGCCATTTATCATGATATAAGGAAATACAAATAACAACTTTATTATTGCCTCTAGGGCATATTTCCTTCAGTCTCCCACTTGCACTAGAGTCAATAATCTAGCTCACATCGCCATGTGATTTAATACCGATAGTTCACATCGTTATGTGAATAACACCCATAGTTCACATCGCCATGTGACCAACACCCAAAGGGTTTACTAGAGTCAATAATCTAGTTCACATCGTTATGTGATTAATACCCAAGAGTAATAAGGTGTGATCATGTTTTGCTTGTGAGAGAAGTTTAGTCAACGGGTCTGTCACATTCAGATCCGTATGTATTTTGCAAATTTCTATGTCTACAATGCTCTGCATGGAGCTACTCTAGCTAATTGCTCCCACTTTCAATACGCATCCAGATTGATACTTAGAGTCATCTGGATTTAGTGTCAAAGCTTGCATCGGCGTAACCCTTTACGACGAACTCTTTATCACCTCCATAATCGAGAAACATTTCCTTAGTCATCCAATTACTAAGGATAATTTTGATCGTTGTACAGTGATCTACTCCTGGATCACTATTGTACCTCCCTGTCAAACTCATGGCAAGGTACACAACGTGTTTTGTACACAGCATGGCATACTTTATAGAACCTATGGCTGAGGCATAGGGAATGACTTTCATTATCTCTATATTTTTCTGCCGTGGTCTGGCTTTGAGTCTTACTCAACTTCACACCTTACAAGTCAGGCAAGAACTCCTTCTTTGACTGATCCATTTTGAACTACTGCAAAATCTTATCAAGGTATGTACTCGTCGAAAGTCTTATCAAGCATCTTGATCTATTTCTATAGATCTTGATGCCCAATATGTAAGCAGCTTCACCAAGGTCTTTCTTTGAAAAACTCCTTTCAAACACTCCTTTATGCTTTCCAAAAAATTCTACATCATTTCCGATCGACAATATGTCATTCACATATACTTATCAGAAATGTTGTAGTGCTCCCACTCACTTCTTGTAAATACAGGCTTCCCCGCAAGTCTGTATAAATCTATATGCTTTGATCAACTTATCAAAGCGTATATTCCAACTCCGAGATGCTTGCACCAGTCCATAGATGGATCGCTGGAGCTTGCACATTTTGTTAGCACCTTTAGGATTGACAAAACCTTCTGGTTGCATCATATACAAGTCTTCTTTAATAAATCCATTAACGAATGCAGTTTTGTTATCCATTTGCCAGATTTCATAATCATAAAATGTGGCAATTGCTAACATGATTCGGACAGACTTAAGCATCGCTACAGGTGAGAAAGTCTCATCATAGTCAACTCCTTGAACTTGTCGAAACCCTTTCGCAACAAGTCGAGCTTTGTAAACAGTAACATTACCGTCTGCGTCGGTCTTCCTCTTGAAGATCCATTTATTTTCGATGGCCTGCCGATCATCGGGCAAGTCAACCAAAGTCCATACTTTGTTCTCATACATGGATCCCATCTCAGATTTCATGGCCTCAAGCCATTTTGCGGAATCTGGGCTCATCATCGCTTCCTCATAGTTCGTAGGTTCATCATGGTCCAGTAACATGATTTCCAGAACTGGGTTGCCGTACCACTCTGGTGCGGAACGTACTCTGGTTGATCTACAACGTTCAGCAGAAACTTGATCTGAAGTTTCATAATCATCATCATTAACTTCCTCACTGATTGGTGTAGGAATCACTGGAACAATTTTCTGTGATGTACTACTTTCCAATTCAGGAGAAGGTACAATTACCTCATCAAGTTCCACTTTCCTCCCACTCACTTCTTTCGAGAGAAAATCCTTCTCTAGAAAGGATCCACTCTTAGCAACAAAGACCTTGCCTTAGGATCTGTGATAGAAGGTGTACCCAACAATTTCTTTTTGGGTATCCTATGAAGATTTACTTCTCCGATTTGGGTTCGAGCTTATCATGTTGAAACTTTTTCACATAAGCATCACAGTCCCAAACTTAAAGAAATGACAGCTTAGGTTTCTCGTCAAACCACAGTTCATACGGTGTCATCTCCATGGATTTAGATGGTGCCCTATTTTAACGTGAATGCAGCTGCCTCTAAAGCATAACCCCAAAACGATAGTGGTAAATCGGTAAGAGACATCATAGATCGCACCATATCTAATAAAGTATGGTTATGACGTTCGGACACACCATTACACTGTGGTGTTCCAGGTGGCGTGAGTAGTGAAACTATTTCACATTGTTTTTATTGAAGGCCAAACTCGCTAACTCAAATATTTTGCCTCTACGATCATATCGTAGAAACTCTTATTTTCTTGTTACGATGATTCTCCACTTCACTCTGAAATTCTTTGAACTTTTCAAATGTTTCAGACTTGTGCTTCATTAAGTAGATATACCCATATCTGCTCAAATCATCAGTGAAGGTCAGAAAATAACGATACCCGCCGCAAGCTTCAACACTCATTGGCCCACATACATCGGTATGTATGATTTCCAACAAATCTGTTGCTCGCTCCATAGTTCCGGAGAACAGTTTTAGTCATCTTGCCCATGAGGCATGGTTCGCAAGCACCAAGTGATTCATAATTAAGTGATTCCAAAAGTCCATCACTATGGAGTTTCTTCATGCGCTTTACACCAATATGACCTAAACGGCAGTGCCACAAATAAGTTGCACTATCATTATTAACCTTGCATCTTTTGGCTTTAATATTATGAATATGTGTATCACACGATCGAGATCCAACAAACCATTTTCATTGGGTGTATGACCATAGAAGGTTTTATTCATGTAAACAGAACAACAATTATTCTCTAACTTACATGAATAACCGTATTGCAATAAACATGATCAAATCATATTGATGCTCAACACAAACACCAAATAACACTTATTTAGGTTCAACACTAATCCCGAAAGTATAGGGAGTGTGCGATGATGATCATATCAATCTTGGAACTACTTCCAATACACATTGTCACTTCATCCTTTAACTAGTTTCTGTTCATTATGCAACTCCCATTTCGAGTTACTACTCTTTAGCAACTGAACCAATATCAAATACCGAGGGGTTGCTATGAACACTAGTAAAATACACATCAATAATCTGTATATCAAATATACCTTTGTTCACTTTGCCATCCTTCTTATCCGCCAAATATCTAGGGCAGTTCCACTTCTAGTGACCATTTCCTTTGCAGTAGAAGCACTTAGTTTCAGGCTTGAGTTTAGCTTTGGGTTTCTTCACGGGAGTGACAACTTGCTTGTCATTCTTCTTGAAGTTCCCCTTCTATCCCTTTGCCCTTTACTTGAAACAAGTGGTCTGGTTAACCATCAACACTTGATGCTCTTTCTTGATTTCTACCTTCGCCGATTTCAGCATCGTGAAGAGCTCGGGAATTACTTTCGTGATCCCTTGCATATTATAGTTCATCACAAAGTTCTACTAACTTGGTGATAGTGTCTAGAGAACTTTGTCAATTACTATCTTATCTAGAAGATTAACTCCCACTTGATTCAAGCAATTGTACTACCCAGACAATCTAAGCACATGCTCACTGGTTGAGCTATTCTCCTCCATCTTGTAGGCAAAGTACTGTTAGAGGTCTTATACCTCTCGACACGGGCATGTGTATGAAATACTAATTTCAACTCTTGGAACATCTCATATGCTCCGTGGCGTTTCAAAACGTTTTTGAAGTCCCGGTTATAAGCCGTAAAGCATGGTGCACTAAACTATCAAGTAGTCATCATATCGAGCTTTTGTCAAAATGTTCATAACGTCTACATCTGCTCCTGCAATAGGTCTGTCACCTAGCGGTGCATCAAGGACATAATTCTTCTGTGCAGCAATGAGGATAATCCTCAGATCACGGAACAATTCCGCATCATTGCTACTAACATCTTTCAACTTGGTTTTCTCTAGGAATATATGAAAAATAAACGGGGAGCAACATCGCGAGCTATTGATCTACAACATAGATATGCTAATACTACCAGGACTAAGTTCATGATAAATTAAAGTTCAATTAATCATATTACTTAAGAACTCCCACTTAGATAGACATCCCTCCGGTCATCTAAATGATCACGTGATCCAAATCAACTAAACCATGTCCGATCATCACGTGAGATGAAGTAGTTTCAATGGTGAACATCTTATGTTGATCATATCTACTATATGATTCACGCTCGACCTTTTGGTCTCCAGTGTTCCGAGGCCATATCTGCATATGCTAGGCTCGTCAAGTTTAACCCGAGTATTATGTGTGTGCAAAACTGGCTTACACCCATTGTATTTGAACGTAGAGCTTATCACACCCGATCATCACGTGGTGTCTCGGCACGACGAACTTTCGCAACGGTGCATACTCAGGGAGAACACTTATACCTTGAAATTTAGTAAGGGATCATCTTATAATGCTACCGTCGTTCTAAGCAAAATAAGAAGCATAATAAGATAAACATCACACGCAAATCAAAATATGTGACATGATATGGCCATCATCATCTTGTGCTTTTGATCTCCATCTCCAAAGCATCATCATGATCACCTTCGTCACCGGCGCGACACCTTGATCTCCATCGTAGCATCGTTGTCGTCTCGCCAACTATTGCTTCCTCGACTATCGCTACCGCTTAGTGATAAAGTACAGCAATTACATGGCGATTGCATTTCATACAATAAAGCGACAACCATATGGCTCCTGCCAGTTGCCGATAACTTTACAAAACATGATCATCTCATACAAAACCGTATAACTCATCATGTCTTGACCATATCACATCACAACATGCCCTGCAAAAACAAGTTAGACGTCCTCTACTTTGTTGTTGCATGTTTTACGTGGCTGCTACGGGCTTAGCAAGAACCGTTCTTACCTACGCATACAAAACCACAACGATGTTTCGTTAAGTATGTGCTATTTTAACCTTCTCAAGGACCGGGCGTAGCCACACTTGATTCAGCTAAAGTGAGAGAGACAGACACCCGTCAGTCACCTTTAAGCAACGAGTGCTCGTAACGGTGAAACCAGTCTCGCGTAAGCGTACGCGTAATGTCGGTCCGGGCCGCTTCATCTCACAATACCGCCGAAGCAAAGTATGACATGCTGGTAAGCAGTATGACTAGTATCGTCCACAACTCATTGTGTTCTACTCGTGCATATCATCTACGCATAGACCTGGCTCTGATACCACTGTTGGGGAACGTAGTATTTTAAAATTTTCCTACGATCACGCAAGATCTATCTACCAGATGCATAGCAACGAGAGGGAAAAGTGTGTCTACGTACCCTCGTAGACCGGAAGCGGAAGCGTCAAGTGAGGCGGTTGATGTAGTCGAACTTCTTCGCGATTCAACCGATCAAGCACCGAACGTACGGCACCTCCGCGTTCAGCACAGGTTCAGCTTGATGACATCCCACGAGCTCTTGATCCAGTTGAGCTTCACGGGAGAGTTTCGTCAGCACGACGGCGTGGTGACGGATATGATGTATTCACCGGCGCAGGGCTTCGCCTAAGCACCGCGACGGTATGACCGAGGTGTGTTTCTGTGGCGGGGGGCACCGCACACGGCTGGAACAATTCAACTTGTGTCTTTGTGTGCCCCCCTGCCCCCGTATATAAAGGAGCAAGGGAGGAGGGCCGGCCGGCCTCCTATGGTGCGGCTAGGGCAATCCTACTAGGAATAGGATTGCAATCCTATTCCTAGTAGGAGTCCACCAAGAAGGAAGAGAGGGAAAGGAAAAAGAGGGAGAGGTGGCGCCCCCCAATCCTAGTCCAACTAGGATCCCTAGGTGGGGCGCCGGCCAGCCTCTATGGGCTGCCTCTCTCTTTTCCTTAAGGCCCACTATGGACCATCCCCCCTCGTAGGGGATTCCGGTAACCCCCTCCGGCAATCCAGTTAAATCCGAAACTTTTCCGAAACACTTCCGGTGTCCGAATATAGTCGTCCAATATATCAATCTTTATGTCTCGGACATTCCGAGACTCCTCGTCATGTCCGTGATCTCATCCGGGACTCCAAACTACCTTCGGTACATCAAAACTCATAAACTCATAATACCGATCGTCATCAAACGTTAAGCGTGCGGACCCTACGGGTTCGAGAACTATGTAGACATGACCGAGACTCATCTCCGGTCAATAACCAATAGCGGAACCTGGATGTTCATATTGGCTCCTACATATTCTACGAAGATCTTTTATCGGTCAAAACCGCATAACAACATACGTTGTTCCTTTTGTCATCGGTATGTTACTTGCCCGAGATTCGATCGTCGGTATCTCCATACCTAGTTCAATCTCGTTACCGGCAAGTCTCTTTACTCGTTCCGTAACACATCATCTCGTGACTACCTCATTAGTCTTTTGCTTGCAAGGCTTATTGTGATGTGTGTTACCGAGAGGGCCCAGAGATACCTCTCCGACACTCGGAGTGACAAATCCTAATCTTGATCTATGCCAACACCACGAATACTTTCGGAGACACCTGTAGAGCATCTTTATGATCAGCCAGTTACGTTGTGACGTTTGATAGCACACAAGGTGTTCCTACGGTATTCGGGAGTTGCATAATCTCATAGTCGTAGGAACATGTATAAGTCATGAAGAAAGCAATAGCAGTAAAACTAAACGATCATAGTGCTATGCTAACGGATGGGTCTAGTCCATCACATCATTCTCCTAATGATGTGATCCCGTTGATCAAATGACAACTCATGTCTATGGCTAGGAAACATAACCATCTTTGATCAATGAGCTAGTCTAGTAGAGGCATACTAGGGATACTCTGTTTTGTCTATGTATTCACACATGTATTAAGTTTCCGGTTAATACAATTCTAGCATGAATAATAGCCATTTATCATGATATAAGGAAATACAAATAACAACTTTATTATTGCCTCTAGGGCATATTTCCTTCAGTACTAGGATTGATGCTATTGGAGGAATGCAGGATTTCTGATACTCGTCGCACCCAGGCACTCGTAGGTTCCTGCTCTCCTTGAACACATGCCGCTAAATCTACCACTGACATTGGCTGCTTGCACGTGTCTTTGAAATTTTTGATAAACTGGGGTCGCAGTTCTCCCCATGATCCGATGGAGTTAGGTGGTAGGCCCTTTAACCATGTCCGGGCTGTGCCTTCCAGCATCATGGTGAAGTATTTGGCGCATGCCGCTTCATCCACATCTAGCATCTCCATAGCCATCTCATAGCTCTCAACCCACGCCTCTGGAGCCAGGTCTGCCGTATAGTTGGGCACGTTGCATGGACCTTTGAAGTCTTTGGGTAATTTTACGCTTCGTAAAGTGGGGACAAGACACTGTACTCCAAAGGAACTCGCCGTGACTCCCGTTTCTGCTGTGGTTGGGTGAACCGGCGTCGTTTGACGGGTGTCCTCGCGGGCGGTATGTCTGGCCCGGTTTACCGCCTCTTGGGCGTGTGCTTCTGCTCCTGCCGGATTATCCTGCCTGTGGCGGTGACGTCTCCGCTCGCTACTAGACACGGCCGGTTCATCCCAGTGCCTAGTGTAACTCCGGCTTTGGCGGGGGGTTGAATGAATCCTCTCCCTGCTGTAAGAGTACGCCTGCTGCTATGTCAGCGCCGTGTCCAGCAATCCCTTAGCCCACCGCGCTTCCATCGTCACGGGGGATGTCCCTTCAATGGGTAAAGCGGCCAGTCATGAAGCGGCGGCGACAATGTTGTCCAACGGGTTAGAATAATGGCCAGGAGGGGTGGGGATGTGCGGAGTTGGCACAACTTGATGATTTCGCTCTGCGGCCGGCGGCTGAACCTACGCGCCAGTCCCTGGAGCTCCTCCCCGGTTTACCTCTGGGCGGTTACTGGTTCCTGCCCCTGGTGTGCCAAAGAGATTCCTCGCCTCGTAAACCGATGGTAGACGAGTTTGCTGTCTTCTGTACATTACCTCCTGTGCAGAAGTCTGATCCAACCTGAGCCGGAAAGCTTGGGAGTCTAGCTCTGCTTGCCTCGTAGCTATCATGGCTTTCTCTGTGTCCAGATCCCGTTTAGCCTACCCAATCCGGCCCTTCAGTTGAAGGATCTCCGCATCATGCTGCGCCTTGTTGGCAGGGGCCACTTCTGCTGTTGCAAGTGCCGTCAATTCTCCAACTAAGGTGGATAGGGCATCAGAGGGCGGCGGGGCTTGGTTGCTTGCTCCAGCACCAGCTATCTCTGAGGTGAACGCCCCAGTCGTCAAGGGCTGCTGCATAGACTGTGAACCGGCCATGAAAACAGCCACCCGGTTTGGCGGATCAAAGGGGTCCGGAATACTATCGCCATCGGAAATACCCTCAGATCGGCCGTCCTGCAATAGATACAAAGATTCGGTCTCTCCGGATGAAGATTCATCGTCAGAATAGACAACTGTCTCGCCACCAGAATCCGATCCGTCCTTGGCTTGGACTCCATGTATTGCTCCAACGAAGACACGCTTCACGGCGGGCTGAATCCGGGCCGATCTCGCACGCTGAGCCGGCTCGATGATGTTGGGGAAGATGTCCGGCTCAGGTCCCGGTTCACCAGTCTTGCCGATGAAGACGTGGATGCCGCCGAAGGGGACCCGGTACCAGTATTCGATTGAATCAGCCTCGGGGCCCCAGCCTGTGTCGTCGATGTAGATCCGGCCAAGGCGACTCTTGGACATCCGGTCAACCGCATAACCCTTGAGTCCTTCAAAGCTGCCCTTCAAGAACTCGAAACCATCGTGCGAGAGCCCCAAGGTGGGCGCCAACTGTCGTGGAATTAGCACGGAAGATGTTCGGTTTAGAGGACTTACGTGTGAGGCCATCGCGCGGGTTAGCTTGAAAGGGTTAAAAGCACACAAAGGACACAGAAGGTTTATACTAGTTCGGCCCCTTCGATGAAGGTAAAAGCCTACGTCTAGTTTGGTGTGGTATTGCTTGTGCGTCGATGAACAGGGAGCGGACCGCTTGCCTGTGTCTCGAGTTGTTGTTGCTTGTCCTTGAACCGTCGCTGGGTCGTTCCTTTATATAGGAGGCAACGCCCGGCCCGGTTTACAGAGTCCCGAGGCCGGCTCATAAACGTGTCCGCCTCGGTCTCTACTCTACCCATCTTACATCCCAAGTGACATGATATGACGGTTTACAAACCGTGGGCTTTACTCATGGGCCCTAACTTCTATGGGTTGTAATCTTTGTACATATTCTACCGGGCTCGTGATAATACAAGTATGTCAGTGTAATCCGGATCTTCCTGGCCGGTTTATACCTGCTAGTAATATCCTTGACAAAGACCGTACTTGGTTGGAAGTCACCGGCCAATGTAACAGATGTACGAAGTTTCCTCGGAATGGCTGGATATTACCGGAGGTTTATTGAGGGATTTTCCACCATAGCCAAACCAATGACACAGTTACTCAAGAAGGATAAGAAATTCGTATGGACTGAAGCTTGTGAGAAGAGCTTCCAGGAACTCAAAAGAAATTAACAACAGCCCAGTATTGGTTGTACCCGACATACACAAAAGTTTTGAAGTATATTGTGACGCATCCCAGAAAGGCCTTGGATGCGTACTAATGCAAGAAGGCAAAGTAGTCGCCTACGCTTCCCGGCAACTACGGAAACATGAAGAAAATTATCCTACTCACGATTTGGAATTGGCAGCAGTCATTCATGCACTCAAGGAGTGGAGGCACTTTTTGCTTGGGAATCGTTGTGAAATATATACGGACCATAAGAGTCTCAAATATATTTTCACACAACCAGAACTCAATTTACGACAATGATGCTGGTTGGAACTGGTAAAAGATTATGACGTTGGCATCCACTATCACCCAGGAAAGGCAAACGTAGTAGCAGATGCTCTCAGCCGTAACCCCAGCCCGGACAACGGCAGCCTACAAAACCTGAGACCCGAATTTCAGCAGGAATTCGCCAAGCTCAACTTAATGATGGTCACTGAAGGCGAAGTGTCAAATGTGGAAATACGGCCTACACTAATAGAACAAATAAAGAAGGCTCAGCATGGACACCCCAGCATTGAAGGAATAAAAAGAAAAGTAAGTCAGGGCAAGGCCTCAGAATTTACCATAGACAGGGAGGGAATATTATGGTTCGGAGACAGGCTTTGCGTACCAAATAGAGAAGACCTCAAACAGCAAATTCTAGCAGAGAGCCACACCGCTCCGTACTCATTTCACCCCGGAGGGACCAAAATGTACAAGGACATTCAGGAAAGATTTTGGTGGAATGGTATGAAGAGGGATATAGCCACATACATTGCATGTTGTGATTCATGTCAACGCATTAAAGCCGAGCACGAGAAACCCGCCGGACTGTTACAACCAAACAAGATACTTGAGTGGAAATGGGACGATATTGGGATGGACTTTATTGTTGGACTGCCACGGTCACAGCACGGAAATGATGCCATATGGGTCATCACAGATAGACTGACCAAGGTGGCACACTTCATTCCAGTCAAGACAACCCATACCACCCAAAAGCTTGCCAAGCTTTACCTCACCCGTATAGT
The DNA here is from genome assembly GCA_902687465.1 of Secale cereale. Lineage (NCBI taxonomy): Eukaryota > Viridiplantae > Streptophyta > Magnoliopsida > Poales > Poaceae > Secale > Secale cereale. Next base: position 625,832,062 of record LR738713.1, read on the forward strand.
ATGCCTACATGGAGTTCCAAAGACTATAATATCCGACAGAGGCACTCAGTTTGTCTCCAAATTTTAGGATCATTTACAGCAAGCCCTGGGAACGCAACTAGTGTTCAGTACAGCCTATCACCCCCAGACGGGAGGACAAACGGAACGAGTAAATCAAATACTAGAAGACATGCTGAGGGCATGTGTCCTCACCTATGGGACCAGTTGGGAGACAAGCTTACCGTATGCCGAGTTTGCATACAACAATAGTTACCAAGCCAGCCTGAAAATGGCACCTTTCGAAGCCTTGTACGGACGAAGATGTCGTACTCCATTAAACTGGTCAGAAACAGGGGACAGTCGTATCTTCGGCCCAGACATGTTAAAAGAAGCTGAGGAAAAAGTTAAAATAATACGGGATCGACTCAAGACAGCCCAAAGTCGACAGAAGAGCTACTATGAAGCATCGGGAAGTAAGTTTTGAACCCGGTGAAGACGTGTACCTACGTGTATCTCCTATGAGGGGACTGTAACGATTCAAGGTCAAAGGGAAACTAGCACCACGATTTATCGAACCCTTTCGTATAGTTGCACGGAGAGGCACAGTGGCCTACCAGTTGAACCTTCCCAAGGAACTGTCAGACGTCCACGACGTGTTCCATGTTTCGCAACTACGGAAGTGTGTAAACAACCCGGAGAAGCATGTGTCGTATGAAAATCTTGATGTGCAACCAGATCTCACCTACCGGGAACACCCAATAAAAATATTGGAGGAGTCTGAAAGGAGAACCCGTCACAAGACAATTAAATTTCTCAAGGTTCAGTGGAGTAATCACACAGAGGATGAGGCAACATGGGAAAGGGAAGATTTTGTTTGGACAGAACACCCACACCTATTTGAGGATCAGCTGAAATCTCGGGGACGAGATTTTTCCTAAGGGGGTAGGTGTTGTAACACTCCAAATTTTTTGGATTTGTTTTCTTCCAAACTTTTGGTCTTTTGGAAGGGGGATATTTGATCTTCTCTTGAAAACCCTTCTAAAACCTTTTCTGACCAAAGTTTGAGTGTTCTTCTCCAACTTGATTTTTGGTCTTGAAGGTTTTCTTCTTGTGTTAGCTCAAACACAAGTTGATTTTCAAAGGGGTTTGTTTGATTCCTTTCCCTTCTTGATTAACCATCATAGGAATAACCTTGGACTTGTCTTCCTCTCCAACTTTTCTCTTGCCATGGCACCCAATAAAAATATTTCTCTCCAAGACCTCCCCTTCACCTTGAATCAAGTCTCTCATCAATTCCAGTGAGTTTCAAACTTATTGGAATTTTCTTCTAATTATTTTGCTCCAAAAACAATTTCTGTCCATTGAAATGAACCATGGTGATTTACAAAGGAACCACCATGTTCATTTTGATATTTGATTCCAAACCAACTCCCCTGGATAGTCCTTAGTACCCACAACCTGGATCCATCTTGTTTCACTGGTCCACAGTTCAAAATTTTCAAATTTCACTTGCTGCAAGTTTGGACCAGATTTGCAAATTTTGGTGAAATTCATATTTTCCTTCTTCCAAAAATTCTGTGAAAATTCAGGCAGCCTCTAGATGCATCAAGAGACCACTCCACCAAATATCAGCTCCAGAAAGATTTTCCTCATGCCAAAATCATTTTGTCAAACACCTGGCATGTCAAGGCAATAAAACCAAGACTTGTTCCAATCCTTGGGGTGTGTATGGAGAGCGGCATGAGGAAAGACTGCATTTCTTCTCTTTTGGATGTTGACCCCGCCCAATTCTTGATGAGGACCGCCAGTAAACTCAGTTCGCCGGTTCAAATGGAAAAAATCCCGGAGCAAGTCGACTGATGGCTCCTCTTGCAGATACACCTCTGAGAAAACTTGAAAATCGCAGATGTTTGAAATGGAGTTTGGACCTATGTCCTGAGGGTGAAGTTGAAAAGCGGCAAGCACGTCCCGGAAGAATTTAGAACCGGGAGGAGTAAAACCTCGGGCCATGTGGTCAAAGAAGACAATAACTTCCCCTTCTCTGGGAGTAGGGGGACATTCATCTCCTGGGGCCCGCCATTTTAGGACTGATTGAGGGCCCAGAGTGCCAACATCAGCCGCATTAACTAAATCTTCTTCCGTAATGACGGAAGGGACCCAGTTGCAAGAGACAAACTGTTTGGCAGACATAGTAGCAGAAGGAGAGTGCTGAAAAGACGAAGTATAAAATCCGGATTATTCAAGTACAGATATACAAACCGGATCACATATGCAAAGTCACACCGACGGTTTAGACAAGGGACTAATGACATTGCTAACCCGGCAGTAAGCAGGAAACGCATTACTACCGGTTCATGATAACAAAGGGAGGTGCTAAACCGTCGCGTTCATTATTGATGTGTTACATAAGCAATACATGACTAACTAAACCGGCGAATATCTTACAGATCTACAGAGAGGAAGAAACAAGTTTCTACAAAAAGCTAAGGTAAAACAGATCTGAGCAGTAAGAAAAAGAGAAAGTTTATGCAGGTCTATTACAGAAAGAACTACAGGGGTCTTATACAGAGCGGACGAATCTAAAGATTGAGTCTAAATGCCGAAAGCTAAACAGAAAGCAGCGGAGAAGAAACAGGTTTTCAAAGACAAAACTAAAGGTTCAAGCCACGGCGAGCATGGCGTATTGGACGAACAGATGAAGCTTTCCTAGGTTTAATGGCGGAGGCACGGGAAGAACCCTAAGGATGCAGATCTACAGCAAGGGAGGACAAATACCTGAGACAGCAGAAAGCGGCGGCGGAGTTATCTGGTCGCACTCAGGTTGATGCAGCGGCCGGCGACGGTGAGTTTGACGGACGACGGCAGAGGCTTGAGCTCGGGCGACGGAGGAAGAAGACGAGCGGAAGGAGATGAGGAAGAGAGGCGGCAGTATTTATAAAGGGGGAGAGACGAAACGGCAGGCGTGAGATTTGAGGAAGCAAAAGATTGGATAAAGATTCCCCGTCGCCTCGATTCTCGGGATGGCCTTTAAACAAAAATGACAGACAGCTGCGCGCGTTAAATGCGGAAGTGATGTCACGGTCGAATTAAGTGATTTCCAAGGATGACGTCATCGCCGGTTTACAAAACTGAGAAGTCACAAGGAAGAAGATCATGCAAGATTGAGAAGACTGATATGAACAAGCTCAAATCATTCTGGGGCCTAATGTCAGGGATATTACTAGCAGGTATAAACCGGCTAGTGTAAACCGGATTATGGTAATATAGTTGTGTAATTATAAAACCCAATAGAAGTTACGGCCCATGAAGGCTTAGGGCCCATGTATAGAGTTACAGTTTGTAAACTGCCTGATCATGTAACTTGAGAGACAAGGAAGAAAGAGCAGAGACCGAGGCAGACACAAGTATGAGCCGGCCTCGGGACTCTGTAAACCGGACTAGGCGTCGCCTCTATATAAAGGGACGACCCGGCGACGGTTCGAGGAAGAGAAACGACCCGTCGAGACAGAGGCAAGCAATTCGCTCCTTGTTCATCGATGCCCAAGCAATACCAAACCAAACTAGACGTAGGCTTTTACCTTCCTCGAAGGGGCCGAACTAGTATAAATCCTCTGTGTCCTTTGTGTGCTTTTAACCCCTTCAAGCTAACCCGTGCGATGGTTCCTCAACTAAGTCCGTTAAACCGGACATCTGTCGTATTAATTCCACAACAGTTTCTGTCAGTTTCAGAAAAGTTAACTGAAGAAATGCAGGCGACAGTGCAGCTTCGTCAGTTCGTTAGAGAACGATCGTCAATCTCACCAGTGCCACTTTGGCTCGATGCTCCACTGCACCTCTCTCTTATCCAGAGCGCCGCACGCGTGCCTAGCTGGTTCTTGGCATCGGTGGCGCCCTGGCCCACCCACGCCGGCGTCTTCCACGGCGGCAGAACCTCCCGTGGCGGCCGACAGGAGGCACCCTGTGGCACAACGCCGTTCTGCACCGCCCAAGTCGCCTGGGGGCTCCGTGTAGCCTTCTCCATCGCCAGCGCACGCCTGCAGCACCGTCGTTGTGGCCTGGCACGCACAGGGCACACTCTCTACCGCCGACATGCCGCACGGCCGTTCCATCGAGGACAGACCGTAACCACCCATCCCTTGCTGAGTTAGGCACTGAAATGGAACCAGTACACCTCCTAGTCGATGCTCAAGCTCCTAAACCAACCGTCCAGCCACAGCGCCGCCGTAATCGATCGCCGGACTTATCCCGTTCGCGGCAACCGCCTCGGGCCGGCTATATATAGCGCCTCCGAGCTCACTCTCGAGCCCGCATCTCTCCACCATCTCACTAGACCCCGCCCAGCCACTGGAAGAGCCTCGAGGGGCCCTTCTTCCTCAACTCCGGCCACCTCCGTCCGCCTCGGGTTCCAGCAGCGTCCGCTCTGGTGAGAGCTCCTCCACCGCCCTAGACTCGTCCGTAGCCTCCTGACACCTACATGAGTCTAACCCCCACTCCAATTTGACCCTAGAAGCTCTCTCCGACGAGGCACACGACCACCCGAGCCGCCGTCCGTCGGAGATAAGGTCGCCGTCGACGTGGGGCTCGCCGATGCACAACTCCACCACCCACCGACGCGGAAGAACATCAGGAAACTGTAGGTACCACTCCCTTCCCCTACCTCGCCGTGGATCGGCGCCGGCGACCACCGCCGCCTTCTGGCGCCGGCGCGACTCTGTTCTGTCTTTTTAAATCTGACGAGTGGGACCCCCTCGTCAGCCTCTCTATTCCCTCCGAAGCGTTTTTCTGGAAAGCGCCTTCGGGCAAAGTACGTCTTCCTATTCGGCCGGCGTACTACGTACCGATTCGTTTTTTCTGTTTTCTATTCTAGCGCCTGGAAACTTTCTGTTTCATTACAGACAAGTCCCTGGACAGAAACTCTAATATCTTTTAAGCAAAAGATGATTTTGAGTTGATTCTTTTTCTGTCCTCTTTAGTTTTCTGTCTAGTTTTTTGTCATATTTATTTAAAAAATATTTGGGACAATTTTTTGCACGCGCGGTATTTATGTTAGTATTCCTTTTGTTTGAATACGTAGATACCGAAGGACGTGACGGAGCCGCGAACCTCACCGAGTTAGACTCCGACTACTCCGAACCAGGCAAGCATGTTTGAACCTTTGATATGATGAGTGTGTTGCATGTTTGCTCGAGTAGTTCTTTTTCATAGCATGGTCATATAAGCATTTGTGGATGATTATATTTCATGCAAGCATGCTTCGGGTGAACCCGAATGTTGTTTGAAACACCCTGGTCATGTGGTGACATGATGGGTCGTGTACTGGTATTGTTGGAGCATGCCAATAGATGGTTAACTATAATATCAACGTGGATCAAGTCGTGATCCCGTTCGTCTCCTTTTTGGTACTGTCACATGTCGTATGCTAAGATTACGGTTTAGTTAGTTGCAAACATCTTTCCATGTACACACCAAGTAGAGGGGCCGGGATGAGGGTTCCATGGCCCTGGATTAAAGCCCTTCATCCGGTCAGGGGGCATGGGTGTTTCCGGTTGGGACCGAGAGGGGGGCACCCCTTAGAGCGCGCATATATAAATTTGATCCCATGCTATTCGAGGTTGTAGCCTCCCCGTCTTAAAGTTTTTCGTGAATGTTGCCACGGGTGATTTCGGACAGCAGGATGTGAAATGGGTGTGTACTGGTCAGTTGTGTTTCTGCTAAAACACCGTAGACGGAACTAGTCCTTGTGGCTAGTGAAATCCATTGGCTGTGATTTAAGAGTACAAGCTCTGCAGAGTCAAATCTTCCGAGTAGCCATGTTTATGGCCTAGAGTCCATCTTCGTGTCAACCCCGGTGACTGTCTCTAGTAATTTTATGATAGTAACAAGAGTGGTGATTTTTGTCAAGTTCATTTTGGGTAGATGAACTAACCAGTTATCTCTGTACCGATTTACCTCCTGAAGTATTTCTTCCGTTATACCATTGTACATTATAAGCCCTTTATGTGATGTCGCTCAGACGTCTGACTGTGGCATTCTTGTTATTTATTTTCATTATAAGCCCTTTATGTGATGTCGCTCAGACGTCCGACTGTGGCATTCTTGTTATTTATTTTCATTATAAGCCCTTTATGTGATGTCGCTCAGACATCCGACTGTGGCATTCTTGTTATTTGTTTTCATTATAAGCCCTTTATGTGATGTCGCTCAGACGTCCGACTGTGGCATTCTTGCTATTTATTTTCATTATAAGCCCTTTATGTGATGTCGCTCAGACGTCCGACTGTGGCATTCTTATTATTTACCTTCATTATAAGCCCTTTATGTGACGTCGCCCAGACGTCCAATTGTGGCATGTTCTTATTCATTTTCCTCATGAGGCGTCACTCAGACCCTCGTTTGGTTTTATTGTATTTTATTTTATGGATTTCGGGAGGATTACGGCCCGACTTCTATTTTTACTTGCAGCACAGAAATTATATTATTCGGATACATAATTGCTAGAATACTCACATGCATCATGTTTGCATTTATTATATCTTATGTCCGAACTGTCTTGCGAGTACATTCAAAGTCCTCACCTGGCTTGTTGATTTGGCCAGATGTTGACGAAGGCGATCTCATGGATGAAGAGTTCGATAGCGAGTCCGACGTCTAGTGGAGTCCCAGTCAGTCTCTTGCGATCTTGGAGTTGATCACTGTTATATAACCGCTTCCGCCACCCACCAAATAAATTCATCGGGTCTCACTCCGACACTCGATGAACTGTAAGATAATGGAGTCACGCCACCCACCACACTGTGATATATCCACCACTTTTTTATTACGAGTTAGTAGTATGCCACCCTACCATTGTGTCATATCCGCCCTTATGTACTATATCGGCGTACTTGTAATAAATTGTTGAGCAGCCTCAGCTCAACCTTGTATAATATTCAGTACTCTGGAATTATGTATCAAGGAATTTTCTACCAGCAAGAAGTATTCTTATGTGTTGGTTCGATAAAAAGGTCGGTCTCTCGGTAATTATTTTACTGAAAAACCGGTCCTGACACCCTCCCACGCCATGGAGGCCATGGACCAGAGGGGAAACCCTTCTCCCATCTAGGGAGAAGGTCAAGGAAGAAGAGGAAGGAGGGGGGCTCTCTTACCCTCGCTTCCGGTGGCACCGGAGTGCCATCGGGGCCATCATCGTCATCACAATCTACACCAACATCTTCACCGCCGTCATCACCAACTCTTCCCCCCTCTATACAGCGGTGTAACCCCTCTTCTACCCGCTGTAATCTCTACTTAAACATGATGCTCAACGCTATATATTATTTCCCAATGATGTATGGCTATCCTATGATGTTTGAGTAGATCTGTTTTGTCCTATGGGTTAATTGATGATCGTGATTGGTTTGAGTTGCATGTTTTATTATTGGTGCTGTCCTATGGTGATCTCCGTGTCGCGCAAGCATGAGGGATCCCCGCTGTAGGGTTTGCAATATGTTCATGATTTGCTTATGGTGGGTGGCGTGAGTGACAGAAGCACAGACCCTAGTAAGTAGGTTGTTTGCGTATGAGAATAAAGAGGACTTAATACATTAATGCTATGGTTGGATTTTTACCTTAATGATCTTTAGTAGTTGCGGATGCTTGCTAGAGTTCCAATCATAAGTGCATATGATCCAAGTAGAGAAAGTATGTTAGCTTATGCCTCTCCCTCAAATAAGATTGCAATAGTGATTACCGGTCTAGTTATCGATTGCCTAGGGACAAATAACTTTCTCGTGAAAAAAAGCTCTCTACTAAAACTAATTTAGTTGTGTATTTACCTTAACGGCCTCTAGTTTTATTTGCGTGCTCTTTATATTCTTGCAAACCTATCCTACAAAAACTACAAAGTACTTCTAGTTTCGTACTTGTACTAGGTAAAGTAAACGTCAAGCATGCGTAGAGTTGTATCGGTGGTCGATAGAACTCGAGGGAATATTTGTTCTACCTTTAGCTCCTCGTTGGGTTCGACACTCTTACTTATCGAAAGAGGCTATAACTGATCCCCTACACTCGTGGGTTATCAATACCTTTTTCTGGCGCCGTTGCCGGGGAGCAATAGCGTGGGGTGAATATTCTCGTGTGTGCTTGTTTGCTTTATCACTAAGTATATTTTATTTGATGTTCTTAGTTGTTCTCTATCTTTAGTTATGGATATGGAACACGAAATACCAAAAACATTTGGTGTATTTGCTACTCATGGAGATGGGGAACCTCCTAAAACCCTCGATGCTCAGTATGTGAAAGATATTATGTACTACTTTGATAGTCCTGAGAAAACCCCATTCAACTATATAATGGGAGTAACATTGGATCAACATGAATACTTTAGGGATTATCGCTTGACACAAAAAGGGAAACTATTATGGGATCAAATTCATATGTTGCATTGGTATGCTCGGCAACTATGCTTGAAATATGATTGTACTTGTTGCTCTAGGATGAAGGCTCCACACGTTCCCTTTTCATGCAAATTTAATGATAATGAAACCTTAGCTTCTTATGCTAATGGTATATATGATTATTACGATGTGGAACAAATAGAAGAATTCGTTGCTTTTAAGGGTGCTTATGAAATTGAATCTTTGTTTAAAAAGTATGATGCTTTTGATGATGATGTTTATAGGCCTGAAAATCTTTCTATATTGAAATATTGCTATTTGAATTATGAATATAACTCTAATATTGATACGTTTATTGAGAAAGTCTCCGCTGTCCAAGAAGAGACTAATATTTTGCAGGAAACTATGGAAGAAGAAACTGATGACATTGTGAGCTCATTAGATGAAAAAGATGACGAGGAGAGCGAAGAACAAAAGGAGGAAGAGCGGATTAGCTACCCGTGCCCACCTTCTAATGAGAGTAACTCTTCAACTCATACATTGTTTAATTTCCCTTCATGCTTACCAAAGGATGATTGCTATGATGATTGCCATGATCCCTTTGATTCGTTTGAAATATTCCTTTTTGATGATGCTTGCTATGCTTGTGGCCAAGATGCTAATATGAATTATGCCTATGGAGATGAACTTGCTATAGTTCCTTATGTTAAACATGAGATAGGTGCTATTGCACCCGCAGATGATAGTCCTATTATCTTTTTGAATTCTCCAAACTACACTATATTGGAGAAGTTTGCACTTATTAAGGATTATATTGATGGGTTGCCTTTTTAGATTACACATGATGATTTTCATGAATATGATATGCATGTGCTTGCTGCTCCTACTTGCAATTATTATGAGAGAGGAACTACATCTCCGCCTCTCTATGTTTCCAATACGATAAAATTGCAAGAAACTGCTTATACTATGCATTGGCCTTCACTTGATGTGCATGAATTGTTTTTGTATGACATTCCTATGCATAGGAAGAGAGTTAGACTTCATTGTTGCATGACACATATCACTTTGTGCTCACTACTAAATGCCAAAGCATTGCTAATTAAAATTGGCTTTGATATACCTTGGGATCCGGGTGGATCCATTACTTAAGCACTATATGCCTAGCTTAATGGCTTTAAAGAAAGCGCTGCCAGGGAGACAACCTGGATGTTTTAGAGAGTCATTTATTTCTGTTGAGTGCTTTTATAAAGTTTAAAAACAAAAAAATAAAGAGGGGAACCTAAAACTCTTTCGAAAAGAAAAGCGAAAGTGAGAAAGACGAACATTGTTAAAGTGGGAGCTAGCCTTGAACTTTGTTCATGCCCATGGAAACTTTTTTAACCTTGACTACATAAACATTTCAACAAAAATAATTATCCCTTTGTATAATTCCATTGTATTATAAAAATAATGTGCCAAGAGTTTCCTTTAGGATGATTAAACTTCTTGTTGGTTTGTGCGGTGCAAAAACAAAAACTTTGGCTGTAGTGAGCGATTTTTCATTTTTTACTGGAACGTCGAAAGGATCTGAAACTTTTTGCAAAGTCTTTCTATACAAATTGTTGATTTTTCCTAAGTTTTCCAGAATTAATAGAGTTACAGAAGTATGGTTAATGTTCACATTACTACAGACTGTCCTGTTTTCATAGATTGCTGTTATAGCTTCATTATTTGCATATGTTTGAATTCTTGTTGATGCCTCCTTGACTTGGAGCCATAGAATTATGATAGCATACAGTGGAAGAGTCATTTTTGGAACAATATCAACGCAGAAGGCTTGGAGTACACGCTAGGAAGCGAACGAGGCGGCCACGAGGGCAGGGGGCGCTCCCAGGGGGGTAGGTGCGCCCCCCGCCCTCGTGGCTCCCCTGACGTGCCTTTTCCTCCTATATATACCTACGTACCCTGGAACCATCCAGGAGCACCAAGAAACCCTAATTCCACCACCGCAACCTTCTTTACTCATGAGATCCCATCTTGGGGCCTGTTCCGGAGCTCCACGGGAGGAGGCATCGATCACGGAGGGCTTCTATATCAACACCATAGCTTCTCTGATGAGTTGTGAGTAGTTTACCACATACCTTTGGGTCCATAGTTATTAGCTAGATGGCTTCATCTCTCTCTTTGGATCTCAATACAAAGTTCTGCTCGATCTTCTTGGAGATCTATTCGATGTAATTCTTTTTGCGGTGTGTTTGTCGAGATCCGATGAATTGCAGGTTTATGATCAAGATTATCTATGAGCAATATTGGATTCTTTTCTGAAATCTATTATGCATGATTTAAATATCCTTGCAAGTCTCTTCGAATTATCAGTTTGGTTTGGCCTACTAGATTGGTAGTTCTTGCAACGGGAGAAGTGCTTGGCTTTGGGTTCAATCTTGCAGTGTCCTTTCCCAGTGACAGCAGGGGCAGTAAGGCACGTATTGTATTGTTGCCATCGAGGATAATAAGATGGGGTTTATATAATATTGCATGAGTTTATCCCTCTACATCATGTCATCTTGCTTAAGGCGTTACTCTGTTCTTATGAACTTAATACTCTAGATGCATGCTGGATAGCGGTCGATGTGTGGAGTAATATTAGTAGATGCAGAATCGTTTCGGTCTACTTGTCACGGACATGATGCCTATATACAATGATCATGCCTAGATATTTTCATAACTATGCGCTTTTCTATCAATTGCTCGACAATAATTTGTTCACCCACCGTAGAAATCTGCTATCATGAGAGAAGCCACTAGTGAAACCTATGGCCCTCGGGTCTATCTTTTATCATATTAGTTTTCCGTCAACTTGCCAATTTTTGTTGCCGTTATTTTACTTTGCACTCTTTACTTTTAATCTATATCAAAAATACCAAAAATATTATCTCATCATCTCTATCAGATCTCACATTTGTAAGTGGTCGAGAAGGGATTGACAACCCCTTTATCGCGTTGGCTGCGAGGTTCTTATTTGTTTGTCCAAGTACGAGGGGCTGGCGCGTGGTCTTCTACTGGATTGATACCTTGGTTCTCAAAAACTGAGGGAAATACTTACGCTACTGTGTTGCATCACCCTTTCCTCTTCAAGGGAAAACAACGCAAGCTCGAGAAGTAGAACCTACTAGATTGATCTTTCTTGCAATGGGAGAAGTGCTTAGCTTTGGGTTCAATCTTGCGGTGTCCTTTTCAAGTGACAACAGGGGCAGCAAGGCACGTATTGTTTTGTTGCCATCGGGGATAAAAAGATGGGGTTTATATCATATTGCATGAGTTTATCCCTCTACATCATGTCATCTTACTTAAGGCGTTACTCTGTTCTTATGAACTTAATACTCTAGATGCATGCTGGATAGCGATCGATGTGCGGAGTAATAATAGTAGATGCAAAATCGTTTCGGTCTACTTGTCGTGGACGTGATGCCTATATATATGATCATGCCTAGATATTCTCATAACTATGCGCTTTTCTATCTATTGATCGACAGTAATTTGTTCTCCCACCGTAGAATCTGCTATCTTGAGAGCAGCCACTAGTGAAATCTATGGCCCCCGGGTCTATCTTCCATCATATTAATCATCCATCTGCTAGTTATCTTTACTGTTCTTTTATTTTGCAATCTTTACTTTTCAATCTATACAACAAAAATACCAAAAAAAATTATCTTATTATCTCTATCAGATCTCACTTTTGTAAGTGGCCGAGAAGGGATTGACAACCCCTTTGTGACGTTGTTTGCAAGGTTCTTATTTGTTTGCGCAGGTACGAGGGATTTGCGTGTAGTCTCCTACTGGATTGATACCTTGGTTCTCAAAAACTGAGGGAAATACTTACGCTACTTTGCTGCATCACCCTTTCCTCTTCAAGGGAAAAACAACGCATGCTCAAGAGGTAGCAAGAAGAATATCTGGCGCCGTTGCCGGGGAGATCTACGCACAAGTCACATACCAAGTACCCATCGCAAACTCTTATCCCTCGCATTACATTATTTGCCATTTGCCTCTCGTTTTCCTCTCCCCATTTCACCTTTGCCGTTTTATTCACCCTTTTTTCGTTCGCCTCTTTTCGCTTGCTTCTTGTTTTCTTGTGTGTTGGATTGCTTGTTCGTCACTATGGCCCAAGACAATACTAAATTGTGAGATTTTTCCAATACCAACAATAATGATTTTATTAGCACGCCGATTGCTCCTATTACCAATGCTGAATCTTGTGAAATCAATGCTGCTCTGTTGAATCTTGTCATGAAAGATCAATTTTCTGGCCTTCCTAGTGAAGACCACTACCCATCTAAACAACTTTGTTGATTTGTGTGATATGCAAATGAAGAGGGATGTGGATAACTATATTGTTAAATTAAAGCTATTTTCGTTTTCGTTTAGAGATCGTGCTAAAACTTGGTTCTCTTCTTTGCCTAAAAATAGTATTGATTCATGGAATAAATGCAAAGATGCCTTTATCTCTAAGTATTTTCCTCCCACTAAGATTATCTCTCTTAGAAACGATATTATGAATTTTAAGCAACTTGATCATGAGCATGTTGCACATGCTTGGGAGAGGATGAAATTAATGATACATAATTGCCCTACACATGGTTTGAATTTATGGATGATTATACAGTTTTTTTATGCTGGATTGAATTTTGCTTCTAGAAATCTTTTAGATTCAGCCATGGGAGGCACTTTCATGGAAATCACTTTAGGAGAAGCTACTAAACTCCTAGATAATATTATGGTTAATTACTCTAAATGCACACCGAAAGATCCACTAGTAAAAAAGTCCATGCGATTGAATAGATTAATGCTTTGAGTGGAAAGATGGATGAACTTATGAAATTATTTGCTAATAAGAGTGTTTCTTCTTATCCTAATGATATGCCTTTGTCCACGCTGATTGAGAATAATAATGAATCTATGGATGTGAATTTTGTTGGTAGGAACAATTTTGGTAACAACGCGTATAGAGGAAACTTTAATTCTAGGCCATTCCCTAGTAATTCCTCTAATAATTATGGTAATTCCTACAACAACTCTTATGGAAATTTTAATAAGATGCCCTATGATTTTGAGACTAGTGTTAAAGAATTTATGAATTCGCAAAAGAATTTCAATGCTTTGCTTGAAGAAAAATTGCTTAAGATTGATGAGTTGGCTAGGAACGTGGATAGAATTTCTCTTGATGTTGATTCTTTGAAACTTAGATCTATTCCACCTAAGCATGATATCAATGAGTCTCTCAAAGCCATGATGATTTCCATTGATGATTGCAAAGAAAGAACCGCTAGGATGAGTGCTAAATGAGATTGCTTTGTGAAAGCGTGTTCTTCTAGTTTTCATGATAATAAAGATGAAGATCTAAAAGTGATTGATGTGTCTCCTATTAAATCTTTGTTTTCCAATATTAATCTTGATAAAGATGGGACCAAAGATGAGTCAACTTTAGTTAAAAGGTGTCCCAATGATTCGGAGTTTTTAGATCTTGTTGCAGAAACTATTAAAAGTGGGATTGAAGAGGTCACAACTTTACATAGTAATGAACCCACTATTTTGGATGTCAAGAAATTTAATTATGACAATTTCTCTTTGATAGATTGTATTTCCTTGTTGCAATCTGTGTTAAATTCTCCTCATGCTTATAGTCAAAATAAAGCTTTTACCAAACGCATAGTTGATGCTTTAATGCACTCTTATGAAGAAAAACTTGAATTAGAAGTTTCTATCCATAGAAAACGTTATGATGAGTGGGAACCTACTATTATAATTAAGATTAAAGATAATGAATGCTATGCTTTGTGTGGCTTGGGTGCTAGTGTTTCCACGATTCCAAAAACTTTGTGTGGTGTGTTAGGTTTCCATGAACTTGATGATTGTTCTTTAAATTTGCATCTTGCGGAATCTACCATTAAGAAACCTATGGTAAGGATCAATGATGTTCTTATTGTTGCAAATAGGAATTATGTACCCGTAGATTCCATCGTTCTTGATATAGATTGCAATCCTACATGTCATATTATTTTTGGTAGACCTTTCCTTAGAACGATTGGTGCAATTATTGACATGAAAGAAGGAAACATTAGATTCCAATTTCCGTTAAGGAAAGGCATGGAACACTTTCCTAGAAAGAAAATCAAATTACCATATGAATCTATTATGAGAGCCACTTATGGATTTCCTACTAAAGATGGCAATACCTAGATCTATTCTTGCCTTGTGCCTAGCTAGGGGCGTTAAACGATAGCGCTTGTTGGGAGGCAACCCAATTTTATTTTCTTTGCTTTTACTTCTGTTTAGTAATAAATATTGCATCTAGCTTCTGGTTAGATGTGGTTTTGTGTTTTAATTATTGTTTGTGCCAAGTAGAACCTTTGGGAAGACTTGGGTGAAGTCTTTGCGATCTTGCAGTAAAAAGCAGAAACTTTTGCGCTCACGTGATTAGCTGCCATTTTTTACTGGAGAGTGCTTTTAAGTTAATTCTTTTTGCATATGATTAATAGACAAATTCCTTACGTCCACCAATTTATTTCAGAATTTTTAGAGTTATATAGAAGTATTCGAAAGTTACATATTGCAACAGATTGTTCTATTTTTGACAGATTCTGTTTTTCATGTGTTGTTTGCTTATTTTGATGAATCTATGAGTAGTATTGGGGGGTTATGAACCATAGAGAAGTTGGAATACAGTAGGTTTAACATCAATATAAATAAAGAATAAGTTCAGTACAGTACCTTAAAGTGGTGGTTTGTTTTCTTATACTAACGGAGCTCACGAGATTTTCTTTTAAGTTTTGTGTTGTGAAGTTTCCAAGTTTTTGGGGAAGGATTTGATGGACTATGGAATAAGGAGTGGCAAGAGCCAAAGCTTGGGGATGACCAAGGCACCCCAAGGTAAAATTCAAGGACAACCAAAAGCCTAAGCTTGTGGATGCCCCGGGAAGGCATCCCCTCTTCCGTCTTCGTCTATCGGTAACTTTACTTGAGACTATATTTTTATTCACCACATGATATGTGTTTTGCTTGGAGCGTCTTGTATGATTTGAGCCTTTGATTTTTAGTTTACCACAATCATACTTGCTGTACACACCTTTTGGGAGAGACACACATGAATCGAAATTGATTAGAATACTCTATGTGCTTCACTTATATCTTTTGAGCTAGATAATTTTGCTCTAGTGCTTCACTTATATCTTTTTAGAGCACGGTGGTGGTTTTATTTTATAGAAATTATTGATCTATCATGCTTCACTTATATTATTTTGAGATTCCCTTAGAACATCATGGTAATTTTCTTTGGCTATAAAATTAGTCCTAATACGATAGGCATCCAAGATGGGTATAATAAAAACTTTCATATAAAGTGCATTGAATATTATGAGAAGTTTGATGCTTAATGATTATTTTGAGATATGAGGATGGTGATACTAGAGTCATGCTAGTAGAGTAGTTGTGAATTTGAGAAATACTTGTGTTGAGGTTTGGAAGTCCCGTAGCATGCACGTATGGTAACCGTTGTGTGAGAAATTTGAAGCATGAGGTATTTCTTTGATTGTCATCCTTTGTGTGGAGGTCCAGATCGCGCGATGGTTAACTCCTACCAACCCTTCCCCTAGGAGCATGCGTGTAGTACTTTGTTTTGATGACTTGTAGATTTTTGCAATAAGTATGTGGGTTCTTTGTGACTAATGTTGAGTCCATGGATTATATGCACTATTACCCTTCAGCCATTGCTAGCCTCTCTTGTACCGCCCAACTTTTGCCGGTACCATACACCAACCATATACCTTCCTCAAAACAGCAACTACACCTACCTATCATGGCATTTCCATAGCCATTCCGAGATATATTGCCATGCAACTTTCCACCATTCCGTTTATTATGACACGCTTTATCATTTTCATATGGCCATGCATGATCATGTAGTTGACATCGTATTTCTGGCAAGGCCACCATGCATAATTTTTCATACATGTCGCTCTTGATTCATTGCACCTCCCGATACACCGTCGAAGGCATTCATATAGAGTCATATTTTGTTCTAGTATCGAGTTGTAATCTTTGAGTTGTAAATAAACATAAGTGTGATGATCATCATTATTATAGCATTGTCCCGAAAAAAGGCCAAAAAAGGAAAGGCCGAAAAAAGAGAGAAAGGCCAAATAAAAAAAGGAAGGCCCAAAAAAAGAAGGGGACAACGCTACTATCTTTTTTCCACACTTGTGCTTCAAAGTAGCACCATGATCTTCATGATAGAGAGTCTCTTGTTTTGTCACTTTCATATACTAGTGGGAATTTTCATTATAGAACTTGACTTGTATATTCCTATGAGGCTTCCTCAAATGCCCTAGGTCTTCGTGAGCAAGCAAGTTGGATGCACACCCACTTAGTTTCTTTTGTTGAGCTTTCATACATTTATAGCTCTAGTGCTTCCGTTGCATGGCAATCCCTACTCACTCACATTGATATCTATTGATGGGCATCTCCATAGCCCATTGATACACCTAGTTGATGTGAGACCATCTTCCTCTTTTTGTCTTCTCCACAACCACCACTCTATTCCACCTATAGTGCTACATCCATGGCTCACGCTCACGTATTGCGTGAAAGTTGAAATTTTTTGAAAAAATTGAAGTATGAAACAATTGCTTGGCTGAAACCGGGGTTGTGCATGATTTGGGTATTTTGTGTGACGAAGATGGAGCATAAACAAACTCTATGATTTTCTAGGGATGAACTTTTCTTTGGCCATGTTATTTTGAGAAGACATAATTGCTTGGTTAGTATGCTTGAAGTATTATTATTCTTATGTCAATATTAAACTATTGTCTTGAATCTTTCGGATCTGAACATTCATGCCACAATAAAGAAAATTACATCGAGAATTATGTTGGGTAGCATTCCACATCAAAAATTCCGTTTTATCATTTACCTACTCGAGGACGAGCAGGAATTAAGCTTGGGGATGCTTGATACGTCTCCAACGTATCTATAATTTTTTATTGTTCCATGATGTTATATTATCTGTTTTGGATGTTTAATAGGCTTTATTATACACTTTTATATTATTTTTGGGACTAACCTACTAACCCAAGACCCAGTGCAAATTGATGTTTTTTTGCATATTTCAGTGTTTCACAGAAAATGAATATCAAACGGAGTCTGATACGTCTCCAACATATCTATAATTTTTTATTGTTCCATGATATTATATATTATGTTTTGGATGTTTAATGGGCTTTATTATACACTTTTATATTATTTTTGGGACTAACCTACTAACCCAAGGCCCAGTGCAAATTAATGTTTTTTTTTTGTGCCTATTTTAGTGTTTCGCAGAAAAGGAATATCAAACAGAATTAAACCTTCGGGAGAGTTATTTTTGGAACCGTATCTTCACGAGAGACTTGAGGGCCAAGTCAGAGAAGAAACGAGGTGCCCACGAGGGGGCAGGGCGCGCCCTCACCCTCGTGGGCCCCACGTTGCTCCACCGACGTACTTCTTCCTCCTATATAAGTCCACGTACCCTGAAAACATCGAGGCAATAGATGAAACCCTAATTCCACCGCCGCAACCTTCTTCTCTCGTGAGATCCCATCTTGGGGTCTGTTCCAGAGCTCCGCCGGAGGGGGGATCAACCATAGAGTGCTTCTACATCAACACCATAGCCTCACCAATGAGTTGTGAGTAGTTTACCACAGACCTTCGGGTCCATAGTTCTTAACTAGATGGCTTCTTCTCTCTTTTTGGATCTCAATACAAAGTTCTTCTCGATCTTCGAGGAGTTCTATTCGATGTAATCTT
Source organism: Secale cereale (assembly GCA_902687465.1). NCBI lineage: Eukaryota > Viridiplantae > Streptophyta > Magnoliopsida > Poales > Poaceae > Secale > Secale cereale. The sequence goes on from LR738713.1 coordinate 625,850,235, forward strand.
TTTGTGGTGTGTTTGTTGAGATCCGATGAATTGTGGGTTTATGATCAAGATTATCTATGAACAATATTTGATTCTTTTCTGAAATCTTTTATGTATGATTATAATATCCTTGCAAGTCTCTTCGAATTATTGGTTTGGTTTGGCCTACTAGATCTATAGTTCTTGCAATGGGAGAAGTGCTTGGCTTTGGGTTCAATCTTGCGGTGTCCATTCCGAGTGACAGCAGGGGCAGCAAGGCACGTATTGTATTGTTGCCATTGAGGATAAGACGGGGTTTATATCATATTGCTTGAGTTTATCCCTCTACATCATGTCATCTTGCTTAAAGCATTACTCTGTTCTTATGAACTTAATACTCTAGATGCATGTTGGATAGCGGTCGATGTGTGGAGTAATAGTAGTAGATGCAGAATCGTTTCGGACTACTTGTCACGGACGTGATGCCTATATATAATGATCATGCCTAGATATTCTCATAACTATACGCTTTTCTATCAATTGCTCGACAGTAATTTGTTCACCCATCGTAGAATTCTGCTATCATGAGAGAAGCCATTAGTGAAACCTATGGCCCCCGGGTATATTCTCAACATATTAATCTTCCATCTACTTTACTTTGCTTTATTTACTATCTGTTCTTATACCAAAAATACCAAAAATATTATACTACCCTATCTACCAGATCTCACTTTCGTAAGTGACCGTAAAGGGATTGACAACCCCTTATCGTGTTGGCTGCGAAGTTCTTATTTGTTTGTGCAGGTGCGGGGGACTCGCACGTGGTCTCCTACTGGATTGATACCTTGTTTCTCAAAAACTGAGGGAAATACTTACGCTACTGTGTTGCATGACCCTTTCCTCTTTGAGGGAATACAACGCAAGCTCGAAAAGTAACAGAGTCCAAACGGAATGAAACCTTCGTGAGGATCGTTTTTGGAACAAACGCAACCCAGAAGAATTGGAGTACACGTCTGGGAAGCCACGAGGCGGCCACGTGGTAGGAGGACGCGCCCAGGGGGGTACGCGTGCCCCCCACCCTCGTGGGCCCCTCGTAGCTCCACCGACATACCTCTTCCTCCTATATATACTCATATACCCTGAAAACATCCGAGAGCACCACGAAACCCTATTTCCACCACCGCAACCTTCTGTACCCGTGAGATCCCATCTTGGGGCCTTCCCGGAGCTCCGCCGGAGGGGGAATCGATCACGGGGGGCTTCTACATCAACACCATAGCCTCTTCGATGAGTTGTGAGTAGTTTACCACAGACCTTCGGGTCATAGTTATTAGCTAGATGGCTTCTTCTCTCTCTTTGGATCTCAATACAATGTTCTCCTCGATCTTCTTGGAGATCTATTTGATGTAATTCTTTTTGCGGTGTGTTTGTCGAGATCCGATGAATTGTGGGTTTATGATCAAGATTATCTATGAACAATATTTGTTTCTTCTCTGAATTCTTATATGTATGATTTAATATATTTGCAAGTTTTTTTTTGAATTATCAGTTTGGTTTGGCCTACTAGATTGATCTTTCTTGCAATAGGAGAAGTGCTTAGCTTTGGTTCAATCTTGCGGTGTCCTTTCCCAGTGATAGCAGGGGCAGCAAAGCACGTATTGTATTGTTGCCATCGAGGATAAAAAGATGGGGTTTATATCAATCTTGCAGTGTCCTTTCCCAGTGCTTGGCTTTGGGTTCAATCTTGCAGTGTCCTTTCCCAGTGACAGCAGGGGCAGTAAGGCACGTATTGTATTGTTGCCATCGAGGATAATAAGATGGGGTTTATATAATATTGCATGAGTTTATCCCTCTACATCATGTCATCTTGCTTAAGGCGTTACTCTGTTCTTATGAACTTAATACTCTAGTGCATGATGGATAGCGGTCGATGTGTGGAGTAATAGTAGTAGATGCAGAATCTTTTCGGTCTACTTGTCGCGGACGTGATGCCTATATACATGATCATGCCTAGATATTCTCATAACTATGCGCGTTTCTATCAATTGCTCGAAAGTAATTTGTTCACCCACCGTAGAATATGCTATCTTGAGAGAAGCCACTAGTGAAACCTATGCCCCCCGGGTCTATCTTCCATCATATTAATCTTCCATCTACTAGTTATCTTTACTATTCTTTTATTTTGCAATATTTACTTTTCAATCTATACAACAAAAATACCAAAAATATTTATCTTATTATCTCTATCAGATCTCACTTTTGCAACACTAGTGCAGAACCGGGCAATAGCACCGGTTCGTAAGGCTCTTTAGTGCCGGTTCCATAACCGGCACTAAAGTGTGGGCACTAAAGGCCCCCCCTTTAGGACCGGTTCAGCACGAACCGGTGCTAAAGGGCAACCACGTGGCACGAGCCAGCTCCGGGGCCGGGAGCCCTTTAGTACCGGTTGGTAAAACCAACCGGTACTACAAGGTTTGTTTTTTTTTGGGTTTTATGATTTCTTTTTCATTTAATTTTGTGTTTTCCGTTTAATTCTTTTCCGTTTGCTGGTATTTTACGATACTACAAAGGCCCACAGGGCAGAAGACTTGCAATAGGCCCACGAAGGCCTGCTTAGAGAGGAGCTCGACACGGTAGCCACAGCGGGGCTTATAAACCGGTGCGAACTCCTCTCAACTAACGAGGTGGGACTAAATATTGTGCACTGCGGGTGGCAGCGCACCCCTTTAGTACCGGTTGGTGGCTCCAACCGGTACTAAAGGGGGGGGGTCTTTAGTACCGGTTGGTGCCACCAACTGGTACTAAAGGCCACCACCTCTTTAGTACCGGTTCGTGGCACGGACCGGTACTAAAGGTTCGCCATGAACCGGTACTAATGAGAGCGGCCCGGCTAGCCGTTGGAACCGGCACAAATGTACACATTAGTGCAGGCTCAAATTCAAACCGGCACTAATGTGCTTCACGTTTGACCCTTTTTCTACTAGTGCAAGTGGCCGAGAAGGGATTGACAACCACTTTATCGCGTTGGTTGCAAGGTTTTTATTTGTTTGTGCAGGTACGAGGGATTTGTGTGTAGTCTCCTACTAGATTGATACCTTGGTTCTCAAAAACTGAGGGAAATACTTACGCTACTTTGCTGCATCACCCTTTCCTCTTCAAGGGAAAAACAACGCATGGTCAAGAGGTAGCGGCATCCCTGCTTTGACCGCGACCACACGTGTGACCAGAGCAGGGAGGAGTATTCTCCAACTCCTCGTCCTTTTGAATCGTAGCAGCTCGATCAGTGTAGACATATGACCAAAAAATTACAGGAACGTATGCTGCGCTCTCATAGGTTTGAGTACCTTGTCCGGTAGGATGTCGAACAATATCTTCTTTTCATCGCGAGGAAGTAGAAATGATACCTCCTCGGGTTGTGCACGAGCAATGCCTTCCCTATGGAGCTCAGATGTCCTGCTACAGATGATTGTCAACCTCATAGTAAACGGGTGACACCGGCTTTTGATCAACGACTCACTACTGAAGGTCATCGTTGTTGCTGTCAACATGCATGAACGTAAGACATCGCGCGTTGCTCGATGATGCGCTCTGTGTAGTGATATATTGGGGATATGGGATTGGCAAAGAGAAGGGGCGCCATGAGTGGGTCAAGCAAAGTGAGGGCAGAAGTGCTCGACGACGACACTTGGTCAAAAAAAGAACCCGGTGTATCGTCGGAAAATCTTCGCCCTCTCTTCTATCTGGATTCTTTTGTCATGAAAGACCAAAAGAATGGCATCCGTATCTTGGTCATGGATCCACAAGGGGCAGCGTCAGGGGATCAAGCAAAGTGACGGGAAGAAGTGCTCGACGACGACACTTGATCAAAAAAGAGAACCCGATGAATCGTCGAAAAATCTTCGCCCTCTCTTCTACCACGATTCTTTGGTCATGAAAGACCAAAAGAATGGCATCCGCATCTTGGTCATGGATCCGCGTTGGCAAGTGCCAGACGACAATGCAGTGGATCTTGGGATGAGTAGGTGCCCAACGAAGGGGGACATCAAGGGGGGTGTAGCGAGGCAGGCTTCGATGCTTGCAAAAGCATCGGTGTTGCGCTCATCAGGGTTTGCAACAACGCTGGTGTTGTGCCCGTCAGGATGCAACATCTTTCTCTCGTCGGTCGTGCCGGGCTCTTCGGGATTGCAACGGTGCTGCACTCGTCAGGGGTTGTGTTGCAATGAGGTTTGCAACATGGGTTGTGTTAGAATGAGGTATGAACAGGCGCGTAGCACCGTCCAACAAATTCTTCGTCCTCACTGCGAGGCAGACAGTAAATTCGAAACGACGTGTTGAGCAGTGGAGCCGTACGGTGTTTTAGCGGTAGAGATAGAACGAAGGATGGCAAAGGCTTGCACGCATGAACTACCTCAGGCGCATGCAGACAAAGTTGCAGATCCCAGCCATGACGCAAACTAGTACAGTAGTACTACTAATCGAACCAAATTCACCTTCCACCTCAACGTGTCATCCGTCCATCCATCCGCCGTACCACTTAACCAAGTGACTCTGAATCGGCCAGGTCGAATCGATCGCTCGTGAGAAAGTTCCCGACCCAGATTACCCAGACGGGCACGCCAACCCCGACAGCTACCGTTACCAACACACACACTTTCAGCTCCAGAGCACGCACGGCGCAGAGAAAACACAGTACATAGTTTGCCAAACTCGCAATGACTCCAGAGCCCAGAGCCGTCCCGACACCTCCCGATCGTGACACCAACGAGACGCCCAACGTGTAACCAGCATACTCACACATATTTTTATTCCACTACGTACACAACACAAACCCGGCCGTGTTCCAGCCTCAAATTGTCAACATTGTAGTACAAACGAAACAGTGAAATCTTGCTACCACCACGACCTTTGATTTAGCTTTTACCCCCAAATGATATTATGCTTGCTCGCCATCTAATAACAGTTGTATTTACAGGACACACGCATGGCATTACATTTACCTTGACTAACCTAAGCATCATGCACTACTACGCACCCACTAGAGCTGAGCTAATTAATTATCAAGCTACTGTACCAATTAAAGAATAGCGCAGCGCATGCATGCATGCAACGGCTTTTTCCCGCCGCCGCATGCTGCGCTGCGTTTCGTTGCATCCGTCTACGTATGTACCTTCGCGAGCTGAACGGTTCGATCGGCTAGTCTGTGTCCGGCTTCACTGCGGCGGCGTCTGGCCGGCGATGTCCATCTCCTGCGGCCAGGGGATGAGGCACTCTGGCGGGAAGCAGCAGTCGCACTGCCCGGGGCACCGCCGCGGCCACTGGCCGGCTCCCATCGCCTGCTCGTCCGTGGCCGTGGATGTTGCCGTGGCCACGGCTGCGTCGGCGGCCGGGGAGTCGGCGGTGGCGTTCTCGTCCTCGTAGGGCGCGGCGGCGTCGCGGAGCGGGCCCCAGCACTCGACGCGGTTGAAGTTGGGGTTGTTGGAGTGGAAGTAGACCCACACCGTGGCCTCCTCCAGCTCCGGGTGCTGGCTGAACAGGCTGCCGTCGCCGTGCACGAACGCCTTCAGAACCTGCCCAAACCAAAGCAGAGTCACAATATGTCTCTAATATATGCCAAAAAAACAGCAAAATTTGCAGATAATATTGGAACTTATACAATTGCTACTTTATAAATCGCTGCACATTTAATCTTTATCTGGAACTTTTGCTAAGGCATCAATCATCTTGAGATCACAGCAGTATGATTAACTCAGGAGACTGTGTCCAAAATTTAGCCTTCCCAAGGCAGACAAGAGAGCAAAGCAAAAGATGACCTAGTTCAAAGCCCGCAGCTAGCACATGCTGAAACTGTACGAGGCCAAAATAATGGTGACACGGACATAAAGGCAATGTTTGCTCATCACGCTATGGGGAATCATGATGCAGTAGAAATTGGCCGTCGAATTCGTGGCCAAAAACTCTCGCAGAGGGAAGAAATTCGTGGTCCAAGTCTACTACGCGGAACACCGTGTGTGGACGTGCGGGTGCCCACGTAGTGCTAGTGGGGCGATCGACGTTGGCAGGTTGGGAGGGACGTACCACGGGGAGCTCCTTGCGGAAGATGTAGTAGCGGAGCGGCGCGATGAGGTCGAGCAGGAAGTGGCCGCCGGAGATGTGGCAGTGGACGTGCAGCGACATGGCGCCCTGCACCTTCTTCCACTCGGCCACCACCTCGTCCCGCTGCAGGCGGTTGTACCAGCCCTGCAGCTGCGCGGCGTGGATGGTGTGCGACACCGCCAGCGTCAGCCGCGCCGTCACGTCGCTGTGGGTGAGCGTGTAGGTCCGCGGCAGCTTGCCCGGGTGCTTCTCCTCGTCCACCCCCACGAACAGCACCTTGAGCTTGGACGCCTCGAAGATGGCCGGACCGAACAGCCGCGCCCTCTGCAACCCACAAAAAAACAGAGCATCCAGTTCGTCAGCCCATCAAGTCACCGGCGGGAGATAGAGGAGGGGACGGTGGGTGGGGGTGATTCTTCTTACCGGCACGACGTGTCGCCTCCGGCGGCCGAGCACGAGCACCTTCCCGGGGCGCGCGCTGGCGAGCCGCGTGCGCCGCTGCTGCTGCAGCTGCTTGAGGTGCGAGATCGGGAGCAGGGACATGGTGGAGGCGGTGGCGGTGGCCATGTCTGCTAGGCTAGCAAGCTCCCCTAGTACCAGTGAGGATCTTCTGCTCTTGCTTTCACCTTGGAGGCAACCAGAAGTGGGAGCTGAAGCAGGGGCCAAGAAAGGAAGCCTATGAAGCAGGATCGGCAGCCGGGGTTGCCGGCTAGTTAACCAACCGGCGGGGAGCAGGAAGATGGGAGCACGTTGTAGCTTGCACGCCTCGCTCAACCGGAAGAAGAAACCGATCGGCGACCAGATCGAGTAGCCCTGGAGATAGGAGTGGATCGAGCCGAGTGAAGTCGCGTGTGCGTGCGGCACAGGGGGAGCTCAATAGGAGTCGTCGTTTGTTCCTCAAGTCGCACTGCTCGTCGGTCAGCTCGGGCTAGGAGAATTATAGGGCCGGGGGGCGGTTAGGGTAGGGGTCAAGGAAGGAAGAGGGTCAAGAAGGGTGGTGGTGGTGGTGGTGGAGTGAGGGGTCGGGAAACGTCGCGGTTGTGTGCGGGGCGGAGCGGACGAACGAGGAAAACGCGGGCAAGGGATCGGTGGCGTGCCGGGGACTGCCTGCGAGCGGGGAGAAACTCCGGTGATTTCGGATTGGCAGGTGGCGTCTCTTCATTGGTGAGAGTGAGACTTGACCGTGGTTTAGCTCTACACGTACACACTGCCACGCCCACGTGGCTGCGGGTCCCACATGTCATCCGCACGTACTCCCGTATTGTTGTAGCGTACGTCTACTTGCTCAGGGTCCATTCCCTTTCAGGGCGGCCTGACACCATTTTCCAACAAAACATGCTCAACCGTGCTCGTCATATTTTATGTTACTACTAGTTCCTACCATGCAAAAATATACTCCCTCTGTCCTACAATATAAGAACGTTTTTGGCACTACATTAGTGTCAAAAATGTTCTTATATTACGGGACGGAGGGAGTAGTATTTTATTGTGCTCGTCTAGGCTGCCTCGGTTCTGTCCTTCAATCGCATGCAGTACGAGTACTGTATTCGAATTATTGGAGCAACGTATCGGCAAACTTATTGCCAAGATATTTTCAGTGCGTTGTCGTTCCACACGCCACTCTAGCGGTGCATAGAGTACGATGCTTCACGGTACAGTTGCGTAACGAGAATGTGGGCGTATATACGGTTGTTTGACTGTATACGTGCACCGCACCGAGTGGACGTCAAACGCAAGAGATGTGGTGGAACCTCTTCTTGTCTGACCTAAGACGGAACGATCATCGCACTAACCCCTTGCCATATATGTCCACGAAAGTCCGATGTACCAAATGGAAACACATGTGCTTAATTACCTGTCGACGGCTAAATAGTCATCTGGCTGCTTGGACCCTGCCATGCAAAGACAGTGAGATATACACTTGTTTTATTTTGATCAAAAGGGGTTCCCGTGAAGAGGGCAGGCAGCTCGTACACTGCACATTTATATAGATTTATTTACGTAGAAGACTAGTGTAAAGACCGTGCAATGCTGCGGGTATCACTACCTACTCCGTCTCATAACATAAGAGCATTTTTTACACCGTCTCATAACATAAGAGCATTTTTGATACTACACCAGTGTAAAAAATGCTCTTATGTTATGAGACGGAGTGAGTAGTACGGAGCGAGTACATGTTTCTAGAGAGATTATTGTGGATGTTTATATATAAAATATATTTTTAAACATAGAATTGCAAAGCTCAGATTATTGAAGTGCATAAGCAAATAAAAATATGAAAAATTATTACGTTGATTTTCTTGTGCAGTTAAAGCAATTTTAATGGTCGCATATTTTGAGATGTTACAAACTATATATGTCTTTCCACGAAGAGATGCCATTTCACCAATATGTGTCTCTTTCCCACAAAAAGACATCTTATTATGAGCAACAAATAATAAGAAATGTTGATGCAAAATGGATGTACCATATTCATACACATAACCAACAATCTGTCATGCATTCATAAGTATTACTTCCGCCGTCCCATAATGAAGACGTTTTTTGACACTACGAAGGAAGTAACTAACATGCACTTAGTAAGATGACATATTTTCCATAATAACATTTCCCTCACCTCACCTCATCACCAAGACAACAACATTTCACTTGTATGTATTTCAGTTGATAATACAAAGCGAACAAAAAAGGCCTTTTTTTGCAAGAACAAAGAAAGGCCTTTGTTAGACCTAATATATTTGCATTACCTAGCTGTACCGAACAAATTGCCAAAACTGCCGACTGTTGGGGTCAGTTTTGTACAATAACACCTACTATGTGTGTTATCGCACAAAACCCCCATACATTAGTGTAATATGTTTAGCTAGCTCTAACTAATTTTTTTGGATTAGATGACATGATCCTTGATGTGCGGGTCCCGCTTGTAAGTGCAGATGTAAAAAATAAACACCTTTCAAACCAACCTATAAAATAAAAGTGCCAATAAGATGATTTTTTTTTTCCAAACCAATACTGGGTACATGCACTAGTGCAGAATCTGGCTTTAGTCCCGGTTTTGCAACTGGCACTAAAGGTGGGGACTAAAGGTCCCCCCTCCTAGTCCAAGTTCAACACGACCCGGGACCAAAGGCCCACCACGTGGCACGACCCCGCGCCGGGGGCTGGGGGACCTTTAGGCCCGGCTGGTAACACCAACTGGAACTAAAAGATTATTTTTTCTTCATTTTTTTGAAGAACAAAATCGATTTTCAAATTCCTGAATTATTTGATGATTTAATCTCTAATCACCCCTCATCACTGCTCAAGTGTGGAGCACTCATTTCAAATCATCTAACTTCTCGGCCGGTCACCCATTCTCCCATTACTCCAGCCTGAGCACGCTTAACTTTCGAGTTCTATTTCCCCTAGTTTCCAAGTCTGCACTTGTTGTTTTCCTAACAATAGTAAGCTGTCAATCCTATTAACCCTCAGGAGTTTAGCTTGAGCATGAAGTCACACGTTTCACCGTTTGAGTTTGAAACTATTATTATAAAAACCAATAATTATTTAGTAACACTAATATTTCTTGAATGAGTAGTGTGACCATAGTTTGACCGGATTTGACCAAAATTCAAAAAACTGAAATAATTATTTAGTAACACCAATATTCTTGAATAATTATTTAGTAACACTAATATTTCTTGAATAAATAGTTTGACCACAGTTTGACCAGATTTAACCAAAAATAAAAAATGAAATTTGAGCATAATGTTTTTTCTTTCAGAATTTGAGGATTCTAAAAATTTCCAAAACCACTTACGGCCGTCGAAATCGGAACCGAATTTTCGTGCTGAACATTTTGATATATTATACGGTTTTTTTCAACATCGTATGCAAAAGATATAGTCGTTTTATTTTTTCATAACACTTTTTTGCAATACATGTCGAAATTTATGTTTTTCAATTTCCCTAACTAGTAGATGTAGTAACATAACTACATCTCGAATGATTTTAATTTTTGAAGTTTTTATCATTCTCTTTTGGTTTTTTTCAAAATTGAAAAGGCGATACGACCGGAGGGGGGGGGGGGGGGGGGGTAGAGTTTGAAAATTGAAGAACCCCCCTTTAGTCCCGTTTGGTGGCTTCAACCCGGACTAAAGGTTTAACCTATAGTCATAAACCGGGACTAAAGGGGCTCGTGGGGTCCCGTTCTGACGCCAGCCTGCCACCACCCCTTTAGTCCTAGTTTGTGACACAAACCGGGACTATAGGTCACAAATGAACCGGAGCTAATGCATAGCCGTTGAAACCGGGACTAATGGTATCGTTAGTACCGGACTGAAATCGAACCGGGACTAATGAGGTGAACGTAAGGTCATTTTTCTACTAGTGATGTATGATTTACTAGTTTTAAAAAATTGAATTTTGAGCTAAAAAATTCAATAAGCAACTAAAACCAACAATATCTCCCAAACATGTAGCCCAAATGAGTGGAAATTTTCTCTCATTAGTATTGGACAGATGTATGATTTGTTGAAAATTGTTTTGTATTTCTTTTTGGAAAATGCTGAAGTTTATCCGTGAAATTTAAATGATCCAACCAAAAATTGCAATATCTCCCAAACATACGTTCCAAATGAGCTGATTTTTTTACATCAACACTTGCATATATGATTTGCCGGAATTTTTTGTGCCCTTTCGGAAATTGATTTATCTTTTGCATTTTTTTTCAGACGTTGAGTTTTTTAACTGGCGGACTAATGTGGCTGTTGTTTTTACCAGGTGTGCCCTTGAAAGCGAAACCCACCCATCAAAATTTTAAGTTAAGGGATCAAAAAATGATGAAGTAGAGGGATTTTTTTTTTGAAACTATGATGATTTTTATAGCAAATTCAGAAATTATAGGCCCTAATGCATAAAAATCGAAAATATGACCCCGTCGGCCTTCTGATGGCCGAATAGGGACTTTTCGGCCTACCGTTGGCCGAAGTGGGCTCTTCAGCCTCCCGTTGGCCGAAGAGTGCCCAGCTGGGCCGAAGCTAGGCCGAAAAGTCCCTCTTCGGTCAACAGAAGGCCGACGGGGTCATAGTTTCGATTTTTATGCATAAGGATATATAATTTCCGAATTTGCTATAAAGATCATCATAGTTTAAAAAAAAAATCGAGTAGAGCTAAGCTGCAACACAGTGTTCTAGGTAAAACCGACCTTGATAGTTGTCGGTTCCTACAATTTGCGCGGATGTACCACATCGTCGTATTTCGACCGACGCCCGAGATGGATGCATATACAAACGCTGATGAAACACGAGACTCGAGGAAACATACGAATCCGGTACTACATGCGGCTTGTGGAGCATTGGGCACACCGCGACGCTTTACAGGCCACGACGACGTCCATGCATGAGCAGTGGAGTACGTGCACCGCCCAGCTCTTCGTCAAATGACCAGTGGCGGATCCAGGATCTCATACTTGGGTGTTCAAAAAAAAATTTTTACGGGTTTCCCCAAAAAAGATATCTAATATCTAAAATGTTCATGTAGCAAGAACTGTTTTTTGTTTATCAAAATGATAATACCTTATAGAAATGACAAAAGAAACAAGGATTATTTACTACATAATCATATAGTTAAGGATCACATAGCCATTAATATACAATGCATCTGAAGACGTGAAGCGCCAACTTGACATTCTCTTAGGGCATGTACAATGGTTGCTAAGATAGTCTTATTTTAAGTTTTGCATGTAAATTAGAGATGACAAAAAAACAAGTCTACAATGGGTCATCTCTTAGCCTTATCTTCAATAATTAGTTATTCCTAAAAACATGGTGAGACAAATTGTGCTAAGCTATCATCTCTTGTCTTTGCTTAAATAAGCTAAGACAAGCCTTCTCTTATGATTTCTCTCTCCTCCACCTCATCATTTATCTTACGTGGCATCCTTAAGCTAGAACCATTGTACATGCCCTTATGTGCCCTTGTCTCTGTAACTACTACCCCTAGTCTCACGTTGCATGGCTGCATGTGCTTAGCTAGTGGAGTTAGCTACGGAGGCAGTTAGCGTAGTGGCCGGCGTGCTCTTCATCTATGTATATAAATTTGTACGCGCTCTGCATATGAATGGATATAGTTGTTGTCTCTCTTTTGCTCGTGCTCTCCCTTCTTACAGTATACACCATATATAATAATTTCTAGCCAAAAAGTTTGGGTGTACATCTGTACACCCATGACCTACTGTGGATCCGCCACTGCAAATGACACGTCACGACGACGCCTTACGCGTGGTGTGTTCGCACGTACTAGTAGATCCCATGGGCTCTTCTTCGCGGCCCTACGGCGGCGACCACGTGTCCCGTACGCCGGCAGCTAGCTCGTGACCGTGGTCGCGGCCGGCCGTGCATGTGCTGTCCCGGTAGCCCCAAGTCGAACAGTAACTGGTACTAGCACCTCCATGGGTCCATGCATGCATATATGTTGAGCGATCGGTTTGGCGTTGCAGAGACGGAGTGTCCCTCGTCCAATCCAACAGTGGCATCGTACGTCTCCGGTTGCAGGTCCAGAATTCACGATCGGCGCGGGTGGGTACGACGCGTGCAGCTTAGCTGGAAGAAATCGCTGGTGCTGGATCTAGGCATCTGGCTCGTGTACCATGATGATATGCATTCATGCTGATGGGTGGGCCTCGACCGTAAGATGACAATGAATGTGTCGGCGAACGTACTGTAGCACATACAGTAGATCGGAGGGTACCAAATATTGTCATTTGAGCACGGGCACACTGAGCCTGTTTTCTTGAAGTTGAGAAAGATGGATTTTTACTGCATGGTTTTTTTTTGATTTATTTTACATGCATGTAAAGCAATGTACTCCTTATGCCCAGAATTACTTGTTGCAGAAATGAATGTATTTAGAAGTATTTTTAGTTGTACATACATCCATTTCTATCTATTTTCGCAAAAAAAAAATCAGGACTGAAGGAGTAGTATACCGGCCAAATTTTCATCAATATACATGCTTGCATGTGAGAGATGAAAAAAAGACAAAAGTATGGGCCAAATTATTGTCCTTCTTTTTTGCAGCGTATGATACAAACGAATTATTGAACAAAATTCGCAAGTACTTAGACCACATGCATGCATATTCATGTACTTCCTCCGTTCCAAAATATAAGTCTTTTTAGAGATTCCACCAAGTGATTACATACGGAGCAAATGAGTGAATCTACACTCTAAAATGTGTCTACATATACCCGTATATTGTATTCCATTTAAAATGCCTAAAAAGACATATATTTAGGAACGGAGGGAGTAAAAATTTACAAAATTAAATCTATCGAGCATAATTTTTTAGGGATATAAAAACGGCTCCAATGCACCCGTGCTCCGAAAGTCCGTTTTTGGATGGGACCTCCTATTTTATCGCGTCATGTGACAGAATGGAGTGATTCGCACATGTTCGTTCGACTGGGCCAGCCCATTAGCAGCGTTCGGTGTCAGGTTCAAAAAAAAAAAAAAAACAGCGTTCGGTGTTGTAGGTGTTGTTCTCTGATTTTCCTCTTTTTTTGTTTGATTGGTTTTGTGGAAAGGCGAAAATACAGCAACGGTTCACCATAGGAGAAATTTTTGTAAATGTATGAGGGATCAAACCCCGTACATCCACGAGTGAATGGTGGTCACTAGCCATCGTACTTTTCTTTGCAAGAAAAACTTCCGATTTATTCATTATAGCATGTCAGTACAAAAGAACATAAAAAAATAAAAAATTACTTTCATGTCCGTAGACCACCTAACGATGACTACAAGCACCGGAGCAAGTCAAAGGTGCGCTGCCATCGTCACCCTCTCTCACTGGAGTCGGCCAAATTTGTTCTAGTAGATAGTCGAGAAATCGTCGACTTAGTCGGGCCAAATTTTTGGGACTAACTTATCAACTTAGTGTCCAGTGTCAGTTTCTGATTTTTCCTTGTTTTTAAGCTTCGTAGAAAAGGAATATCAAACAAAATAAAATTTTCGCGGTGATTTTCTTGGACCATAAGACATCCAAATGACTTGGAGTCCAAGGCAGAAGATCCCCGAGGCAACGACAAGCCAGGGGCGCGCCCCTAGGGCATGTGCCCCCCTCGAGGACCCCCTGACCCTGTTCCTTGGCCTATATATTCTCAAATTTCCCAAAACCCTAGAAGAGTAGACGAAAATACTTTTCCACCGCCGCAGGTCTCTGTTCCCGTGAGATCTCATCTGGATGACTTTTCCGGTACTCCGCCGGAGGGGAATTCAATCACGGAGGGCATCTACATCAACCTTGCTGCCCCTTCGATGATGCGTGAGTAGTTTGCCACAGATCTACGGGTCCATAGCTAGTAGCTAGATGGCTTCTTCTCTCTCTTTGATCTTCAATACAATGTTCTCATCGATGTTTGTGGAGATCTATTCGATGTAGTCTTCTTTTGCGGTATGTTTGTCGAGACCGATGAATTTTGGATTTATGATCAGATTATCTATGAATATTTTTTGAATCTTCTCTAAACTCTTTTATGCATGATTAAGATAGCTTTGAATTTCTCTTCAATTTATCGATTTTGTTTGGCCAACTAAATAGGTTTTTCTTGTAATGGGAGAGGTGCTTTGTGATGGGTCCAATCTTGTGGTGTCCTCACCCAGTGACATAGTAGGGGTAGCGAGGCACATATTGTATTATTGCCATTAAGGGTAACAAGGATGGGGTTTATATCATATTGCATGATTTTATCCCTCTACGTCATGTCATCTTGCTTAAGGTGTTACTCTGTTTCTAACTTAATACTCTAGATGCATGCTAGATAGCGGTCAATGAGTGGAGTAATGGTAGTAGATGCACGCAGGAGTTGGTCTACTTGTCACGGACATGATGCCTATATTCATGATCATTGCCTTAGATATCAACATAACTTTGCGCTTTTCTATCCATTGCTCGACAGTAATTTGTTTACCCACTGTATGCTTTCTTCGAGAGAGAAGCCTCTAGTGAAAACTATGGCCCCCGGATCTATTTTCTATCTATTATTTTTAGATTTATAAAACCAAAACCCCAAAAATATCTTGTTGCAATTATTTTGTGTTTACTTTACTTAGCTTTTTACTTTAGTTTTAAATATGTCTCTATCATATCTCACTCTTGTTCGTGACCGTGAAGGGAATGACAACCCCTTTTCCGCGATGTGTGCAAGTATTTGTTCGTTTGTGTTGGGAAACGTAGCATGCAATTTCAAAAAAAATCCTACGCTCACGCAAGATCTATCTAGGAGATGCATATCAGTGAGACGGGGAGAGTGTATCTACGTACCCTCGTAGACCGAAAGCGGAAGTGTTATGTTAACGCGGTTGATGTAGTCGAACGTCTTCACGATCCAACTAATCTAAGTAATGAACGTATGGCACCTCCGTGTTCAGCACACGTTCAGCACGATGACGTCCCTCGATCTCTTGATCCAGTTGAGGTTCGAGGGAGAGTTCCGTCAGCACGACGGCGTGGCGACGGTGTTGGTGATGTGATCCGCGCAGGGCTTCGCCTAAGCACCACGACAATATGATCTGAGGTGTACTCTGTGGAGGGGGGCAGCACACACGGCTAAGAGAAACTTATGTGTCCCACGTATATAAAGGACGAGGAGGAGGTCGGCCGGCCCTAGGGGGCGCGCTAAGAGGGGAGTCCTACTAGGACTCCCCTAGTCCTAGTAGGATTCCTCTCCAAGGAAGAGAAGGGGAAGGAATGAGAGGGAGAGGGAGAAGGAAAGGGAGCGCCGCCCCCTTCCCATAGTCCAATTCGGACTGCCATGGGGGGGCGGCCACCCCTTGCGGCCCTTCTCTCTTTCCACTTGAGGCCCATGAAGGCCCATTAGTTCCCCCGGGGGTTCCGATAACCCTCCGGCACTCCGATAGTTATCCGGTACCTCTCGGAACTCATCCGGTGTCCGAATAACATCGTCCAATATATCATTCTTTATGTCCTGACCATTTCGAGACTCCTCGTCATGTCCGTGATCTCATCCGGGACTCCGAACAACCTTCGGTCACCAAAACACATAACTCATAATACAAATCGTCATCGAACGTTAAGCGTGCGGACCGTACGGGTTCTAGAACTGTGTAGACATGACCGAGACACATGTCCGGTCAATAACCAATAGCGGAACCTGTATGCTCATATTGGCTCCTACATATTCAACGGAGATCTTTATCGGTCAAACCGCATAACAACATACATTGTTCCCTTTGTCATCGATATGTTACTTGCCCGAGATTCGATCGTCGGTATCATCATACCTAGTTCAATCTCGTTACCGGCAAGTCTCTTTACTCGTTCCGTAATACATCATCTCGTGACTAACTCATTAGTCTTTTCCTTGCAAGGCTTATAGTGATGTGTATTACCGAGAGGGCCCAGAGATACCTCTCTGACACTCGGAATGACAAATCCTATCTTGATCTATGCCAACTCAACAAACACTTTCGGAGACACCTATAGAGCATCTTTATAATCACCCAGTTATGTTGTGACGTTTGAGAGCACACAAGGTGCTCCTCCGGTATTCGGGAGTTGCATAATCTCATAGTCAGAGGAACATGTATAAGTCATGAAGAAAGCAATAGCAATAAAACTAAACGATCATTATGCTAAGCTAACGGATGGGTCTTGTCCATCACATCATTCTCCTAATGATGTGATCACGTTCATCAAATGACAACACATGTCTATGGTTAGGAAACTTAACCATCTTCGACTAACGAGCTAGTCTAGTAGAGGCATACTAGGGACACTCTGTTTTGTCTATGTATTCACACATGTATCAAGTTTCTGGTTAATACAATTCTAGCATGAATAAAATACCTTTATCATGATATATAAGGAAATATAAATAAAAAAATTATTATTGCCCCTAGGGCATATTTCCTTCAGTCTCCCACTTGCACTAGAGTCAACAATCTAGATTACATTGTAATGATTCTCACACCCATGGAGTCTTGGTGTTAATCATGTTTTGCTCGTGGAAGATGCTTAGTCAACGGGTCTGCGGCATTCAGATCCGTATGTACTTTGCAAATCTCTATGTCTCCCTGCTTTACTTGATCGCGGATGGAGTTGAAGCGTCTCTTGATGTGCTTGGTTCTCTTGTGAAACCTGGATTCCTTCGCCAAGGCTATTGCTCTAGTGTTGTCATAAAAGATTTTCATTGGACCCGGCGCACTAGGTATTACACCTAGATTAGATATGAACTCCTTCATCCAAACCCCTTCATTTGGTGCTTCTGAAGCAGCTATGTACTCCGCTTCGCACGTAGATCCCACCACGACGCTCTGCTTGGAAGTGCACCAACTGACAGCTCCATCGTTCAACAAAATTATGTATCCGGTATGTGACTTAGAGTCATCCGGATCAGTGTTAAAGCTTGCATCGACGTAACCGTTTACGACGAGCTCTTTGTAACCTCCATAAACGAGAAACATATCCTTCGTCCTTTTTAGGTATTTCAGGATGTTCTTGACCGCTATCCAGCGATCCACTCCTAGATCACTTTGGTACCTCCCCGCTAGACTTATAGCAAGGCACACATCAGGTATGGTACACAGCATTGCATACATGATAGAACCTATGCCTGAAGCATAGGGAATGACTTTCATTTTCTCTCTATCTTCTGCAGTGTCGGGCATTGAGTCTGACTCAACTTCACACCTTGTAACACAGGCAAGAACCTTTTCTTTGATTGATCCATTTTGAACTTCTTCAAAAAATTATCAAGGTATGTCCTTTGTGAAAGTCCAATTAAGCGTATTTATCTATCTCTATAGATCTTGATGCCCAATATATAAGCGGCTTCACCAAGGTCTTTCATTGAAAAAATCTTATTCAAGTATCCTTTTATGCTATCCAGAACTTCTACATCATTTCCAATCGATAATATGTCATCCACATATAATATCTGAAATGCTACAGAGCTCCCACTCACTTTCTTGTAAATATAGGCTTCTCCAAAAGTCTGTATAAAACCATATGCTTTGATCACCTTATCAAAGCGTATATTCCAACTCCGAGACGCTTGCACCAGTCCATAGATGGATCGCTGGAGCTTGCATACTTTGTTAGCACCTTTTGGATCGACAAAACCTTCTGGTTGCATCATATACAACTCTTCTTTGAGAAATCCATTAAGGAATGCAGTTTTGACATCCATTTTCCAGATTTCATGATCATAAAATGCGGCAATTCCTAACATGGTTCAGACAGACTTAAGCATCGCTACGAGTGAGAAGGTCTCATCGTAGTCAACTCCTTGAACGTGTCGAAAACCTTTCACAACAAGTCGAGCTTTGTAGACAGTGGCATTACCATCAGTGTCGGTCTTCTTCTTAAAGATCCATTTATTTTCAATGGCTTACCGATCATCGGGCAAGTCAACCAAAGTCCACACTTTGTTCTCATACATGGATCCCATCTCAGTTTTCATGGCCTCATGCCATTTTGCGGAATCTGGGCTCATCATCGCTTCCTCATAGTTCGTAGGTTCATCATGGTCTAGTAACATGACTTCCAGAACCGAGTTACTGTACCACTCTCGCGCCAAACGTACTCTGGTTGACCTACGAGGTTTGGTAGTAACTTGATCTGAAGTTTCATGATCATCATCATTAGCTTCCTCACTAATTGGTGTAGGAATCACTGGAACTAATTTCTGTGATAAACTACTTTCCAATTCGGGAGAAGGTACAATTACCTCATCAAGTTCCACTTTCCTCCCACTCACTTCTTTCGAGAGAAACTCCTTCTCTAGAAAGGATCCATTTTTAGCAACGAATATCTTGCCTTCGGATCTGTGATACAAGGTGTACCCAACAGTTTCCTTTGGGTATCCTATGAATACACATTTCTCCGACTTGGGTTCGAGCTTATCAGGTTGAAGCTTTTTCACATAAGCATCGCAGCCCCAAACTTTAAGAAACGACAAGTTGGGTTTCTTGCCAAACCATAGTTCATAAGGCGTCATCTCAACTAATTTAGATGGTGCCCTATTTAACGTGAATGCAGTTGTCTCTAAAGCATAAACCCAAAACGATAGTGGTAAATCGATAAGAGACATCATAGATCGCATCATATCTAATAAAGTACGGTTACGACGTTCAGACACACCATTACGATGTGGTGTTCTAGGTGGCGTGAGTTGTGAAACTATTCCACATTGTTTCAAATGAAGACCAACCTCATAACTCAAATATTCGCCACCACGATCAGATTGTAGAAACTTTATTTTCTTGTTACGATGATTCTCTACTTCACTCTGAAATTCTTTGAACTTTTCAAATGTTTTAGACTTATGTTTCATCAAGTAGATATACCCATATCTGCTCAAATCATCTGTGAAGGTCAGAAAATAACGATACCCTCCGCGAGCCTCAACACTCATCGGACCGCATACATTGGTATGTATTATTTCCAACAAGTCAGTTGCTCGCTCCATTGTTCGGGAGAACGGAGTCTTAGTCATCTTACCCACGAGGCATGGTTCACAAGCGCCAAGTGATTCATAATCAAGTGATTCCAAAAGTCCATCAACATGGAGTTTCTTCATGTGTTTTACACCAATATGACCTAAACGGCAGTGCCACAAATAAGTTGCACTATCATTATCAAATTTGCATCTTTTGGCTTCAATATTATGAATATGTGTATCACTATGATCGAGATTCAACAAAAATAGTCCACTCATCAAGGGTGCATGACCATAAAAGATATTACTCATATAAATAGAACAACCATTATTCTCTGATTTAAATGAATAACCGTCTCGCAACAAACAAGATCCAGATATAATGTAGATGGTACCTCAACGCTGGCACCAAATAATAATTATTTAGGTCTAAAACTAATCTCGAAGGTAGATGTAGAGGTAGCGTGCCAACGGCGATCTCATCGACTTTGGAACCATTTCCCACGCGTATTGTCACCTCGTCCTTAGCCAATCTTCGTTTAATCCGTAGCCCCTGTTTCGAGTTACAAATATGAGCAACCGAACCAGTATCAAATACCCAAGTGCTACTACGAGCATTAGTAAGGTACACATCAATAACATGTATATCAAATATACATTTGTTCACTTTGCCATCCTTCTTATCCGCCAAATAATTAGGGCAGTTCCGCTTCCATAGACCAGTCCCTTTGCAGTAGAAGCACTCAGTTTCAGGCTTGGCTCCTGACTTGGGTTTCTTCCCGGGAGTAGCAACTGTCTTACTATTGTTCTTGAAGTTCCCCTTCTTTCCCTTGCCCTTTTTCTTGAAACTAGTGGTCTTGTTAACCATCAACACTTGATGCTCCTTATTGATTTCTACCTCCGTAGCTTTGAGCATAGCGAAGAGCTCGGGAATTATCTTTTGCATCCCTTGCATATTATAGTTCATCACGAAGCCTTTCTAGCTTGGTGGCAGTGATTGAAGAACTATGTCAATAACACTATCATCATCAACTTTGACTCCAAGCTCAGTCATGTGGTTATGGTACCCATGAAGGAAATATGCCCTAGAGGCAATAATAAAGTTGTTATTTTATATTTCCTTATATCATGATAAATGTTTATTATTCATGCTAGAATTGTATTAATTGGAAACTTGATACATGTGTGAATACATAGACAAAACAGTATGTCCCTAGTATGCCTCTACTAGACTAGCTCATTGATCAAAGATGGTTATGTTTCCTAACCATAGACATGAGTTGTCATTTGATCAACAAGTTCACATCATTAGGAGAATGATGTGATGGACAAGACCCATCCGTTAGCTTAGCACTATGATCGTTTAGTTTTACTGCTATTGCTTTCTTCATGACTTATACATGTTCCTATGACTATGAGATTATGCAACTCCCGAATACCGTAGGAACACCTTGTGTGCTATCAAACGTCACAACGTAACTGGGTGATCATAAAGATGCTCTACAGGTGTCTCCGAAAGTATTCGTGGTGTTGGCATAGATCAGGACTAGGATTTGTCATTCCGAGTGTCGGAGAGGTATCTCTGGGCCCTCTCGGTAATGCACATCATAATAAGCCTTGCAAGCAAATGCCTAATGAGTTAGTCACGAGATGATGTATTACGGAACGAGTAAAGAGACTTGCCGGTAACGAGATTGAACTAGGTATAGAGATACCGACGATCGAATCTCGGGCAAGTAACATACCGATGACAAAAGGAACAACGTATGTTGTTATGCGGTTTGACCGATAAAGATCTTCGTAGAATATATGGGAACCAATATGAGCATCCAGGTTCCGCTATTGGTTATTGACCGGAGATGAGTCTCGATCATGTCTACATAGTTCTCGAACCCGTAGGGTCCGCATGCTTAACGTTTGATGACGATCGGTATTATGAGTTTATGAGTTTTGATGTACCGAAGATAGTTCGGAGTCCTAGATGAGATCACGAACATGACGAGGAGTCTCGGAATGTCTGAGACATAAAGATTGATATATTGGATGACTATATTCGGACACCGGAAGTGTTCTGGAAAGTTTCGGAATTTACTAGAGTGCCGGGGGGGTTACCGGAACCCCCCGGGGGAATGGTGGGCCCTAGTGGGCCATAGGGGAGAAAGAGGGCAGCGGCCAGGAGGTGGCGCGCCCCCTCCCTAAGGGCAGTCCGAATAGGACTAGGGGAGGGGGGCGCGACCCCTCTTTCCTTCTCCCTCTCCCTCTCCTTCCTCCCCCCTCTCCTTCTTGGTGGACTCCTACTAGGAATAGGATTGCAATCCTATTCCTAGTAGGATTGCCTCTCTAGGCGCACCATAGAGGGCCGGCCGGCCTCCCCCTTGATCCTTTATATACGGGGGCAGGGGGGCACCCAAAGACACACAAGTTGAATTGTTCTAGCCGTGTGCGGTGCCCCCCTCCACAGAAACACACCTCGGTCATACCGTCGCAGTGCTTAGGCGAAGCCCTGCACCGGTAGATACATCATATCCGTCACCACGCCGTCGTGCTGACGAAACTCTCCCGTGAATCTCAACTGGATCAAGAGCTCGTGGGACGTCATCAAGCTGAACGTGTGCTGAACGCGGAGGTGCCGTACGTTCGGTACTTGATCGGTTGGATCGCGAAGAAGTTCGACTACATCAACCACGTCACTTGACGCTTCCGCTCCCGGTCTACGAGGGTACGTAGACACACTCTCCCCTCCCGTTGCTATGCATCTAGTAGATAGATCTTGCGTGATCGTAGGAAATTTTAAAATACTACGTTCCCCAACAGTGGCATCATGAGCCAGGTCTATGCGTAGATGATATGCACGAGTAGAACACAATGAGTTGTGGGCGATACTAGTCATACTGCTTACCAGTATGTCATACTTTGCTTCAGCGGTATTGTGAGATGAAGCGGCCCGGAGCGACATTACGCGTACGCTTACGCGAGACTGGTTTCACCGTTATGAGCACTCGTTGCTTAAAGGTGACTGGCGGGTGTCTGTCTCTCTCACTTTAGCTGAATCAAGTGTGGCTACGCCCGGTCCTTGTGAAGGTTAAAACAACACATACGTGATGAAACATCGTTGTGGTTTTGTATGCGTAGGTAAGAAGAGTTCTTGCTAAGCCTGTAGCAGCCACGTAAAACTTGCAACAACAAAGTAGAGGACGTCTAACTTGTTTTTGCAGGGCATGTTGTGATGTGATATGGTCAAGACATGATGAGATATACGGGTTTGTATGAGATGATCATGTTTTGTAAAGTTATCGGCAACTGGCAGGAGCCATAAGGTTGTCGCTTTATTGTATGAAATGCAATCGCCATGTAATTGCTTTACTTTATCACTAAGCGGCATCGATAGTCGTAGAAACAATAGTTGGCGAGACGACAACGATGCTACGATGGAGATCAAGGTGTCACGCCGGCGATGAAGGTGATCATGACGGTGCTTTGGAGATGGAGATCAAAAGCACAATATGTTCCCTTACAAAATTATAAGATGATCCCTTACAAAATTTCAAGGTACAAGTGTTCTCCCTGAGTATGCACCATTGCGAAAGTTCTTCGTGCTGAGACACCACGTGATGATCGGGTGTGATAGGCTCTACGTTCAAATACAACGGGTGTAAGAGTTTTGCACACGCAGAATACTCGGGTTAAACTTGACGAGCCTAGCATATGCAGATATGTCCTCGGAACACTGGAGACCGAAAGGTCGAGCGTGAATCATATAGTAGATATGATCAACATAAGATGTTCACCATTGAAACTACTCCATCTCACGTGATGATCGGACATGGTTTAGTTGATTTGGATCACGTGATCATTTAGATGACTAGAGGGATGTCTATCTAAGTGGGAGTTCTTAAGTAATATGATTAATTGAACTTTAATTTATCATGAACTTAGTCTTGGTAGTATTAGCATATCTATGTTGTAGATCAATAGCTCGCGATGTTGCTCCCCGTTTATTTTTTATATGTTCCTAGAGAAAACTAAGTTGAAAGATGTTAGTAGCAATGATGCGGACTTGTTCCGTGATCTGAGGATTTTCCTCATTGCTGCACAGAAGAATTATGTCCTTGATGCACCGCTAGGTGACAGACATATTGCAGGAGCAGATGCAGACGTTATGAACGTTTTGACAAAAGCTCGGTATGATGACTACTTGATAGTTTAAATGCACCATGCTTTACGGCTTAGAAACGGGACTTCAAAAACGTTTTGAACGCCACAGAGCATATGAGATGTTCCAAGAGTTGAAATTAGTATTTCATACTCATGCCCGTGTCGAGAGGTATAAGACCTCTGACAGTACTTTGCCTACAAGATGGAGGAGAATAGCTCAACCACTGAGCATGTGCTCAGATTGTCTGGGTACTACAATTACTTGAATCAAGTGGGAGTTATTCTTCGAGATAAGATAGTAATTGACAAAGTTCTCTAGTCACTATCACTAAGTTAGTAGAACTTCGTGATGAACTATAATATGCAAGGGATGATGAAGGTAATTCCCGAGCTCTTCGCGATCCTGAAATCAGCGAATGTAGAAATCAAGAAAGAGCATCAAGTGTTGATTGTTAATAAGACCACTTGTTTCAAGTAAAGGGCAAAGGGATAGAAGGGGAACTTCAAGAAGAATGACAAGCAAGTTGTCACTCCCATGAAGAAACCCAAAGCTAAACTCAAGCCTGAAACTAAGTGCTTCTACTTCAAAGGAAATGGTCACTGGAAGTGGAACTACCCTAGATACTTGGCGGATAAGAAGGATGGCAAAGTGAACAAAGGTATATTTTGATATACAGATTTTTGATGTGTACTTTACTAGTGTTCATAGCAACCCCTGGGTATTTGATACCAGTTCAGTTGCTAAAATTAGTAACTCGAAACGGGAGTTGAAGAATGAACAAAGACAAGTTAAAGGTGAAGTGACGATGTGTGTTGGAAGTGGTTCCAAGATTGATATGATCATCATCGCACACTCCCTATACTTTTGGGATTAGTGTAAAACCTAAATAAATGTTATTTGGCATTTGCGTTGAGCATGAATATGATTTGATCATATTTGTTGAAATATGGTTATTCATTTAAAGTCATAGAATAATTGTTATTTTGTTTACATGAATAAAACCTTCGATGGTCATACACCCAATGAAAGTAGTTTGTTGGATCTCGATTGTAGTGATACACATATTCATAATATTGAAGCCAAAAGATGCAAGGTTAATAATGACAGTGCAACTTATTTGTGGCACTGTCGTTTAGGTCATAATGGTGTAAAGCGCATGAAGAAACTCCATAGTGATGGACTTTTGGAATCACTTGATTATGAATCACTTGGTGCTTGCGAACCATGCCTCATTGGCAAGATGACTAAAACTCCGTTCTCCGGAACAATGGAGCAAGCAATTGACTTGTTGGAAATCATACATACTGATGTATGTGGGCCAATGAGTGTTGAAGCTCACGGCGGGTATCGTTATTTTCTGACCTTCACTGATGATTTAAGCAGATATGGGTATATCTACTTAATGAAGCACAAGTCTGAAACATTTGAAAAGTTCAAATAATTTCAGAGTGAAGTGGAGAATCATTGTAACAAGAAAATAAAGTTTCTACGATCTGATCGTGGAGGAGAATATTTGAGTTACGAGTTTGGTCTTCATTTGAAACAATGTGGAATAGTTTCACAACTCACGCCACCCGGAACACCACATCGTAATGGTGTGTCTGAACGTCGTAACCGTACTTTATTGGATATGGTGCGATCTATGATGTCTCTTACCGATTGACCACTATCGTTTTGGGGTTATGCTTTAGAGACAGCTGCATTCACGTTAAATAGGGCACCATCTAAATCCGTTGAGATGACACCTTATGAACTATGGTTTGGCAAGAAACAAAAGTTGTCATTTCTTAAAGTTTGGGGCTGCGATGCTTATGTGAAAAAGCTTCAACCTGATAAGCTCGAACCCAAGTCGGAGAAATGTGTCTTCATAGGATACCCAAAAGAGACTGTTGGGTACACCTTCTATCACAGATCCGAAGGCAAGATATTCGTTGCTAAGAATGGATCCTTTCTAGAGAAGGAATTTCTCTCGAAAGAAGTGAGTGGGAGGAAAGTAGAACTTGATGAGGTAATTGTACCTTCTCTTGAATTGGAAAGTAGTACATCACAGAAAATTGTTCCAGTGATTCCTACACCAATTAGTGGGGAAGCTAATGATGATGATCATGAAACTTCAGATCAAATTTCTGCTGAACGTCGTAGATCAACGAGAGTACGTTCCGCACCAGAGTGGTACGGCAACCCAGTTCTGGAAGTCATGTTACTAGACCATGATGAACCTACGAACTATGAGGAAGCGATGATGAGCCCAGATTCCACAAAATGGCTTGAGGCCATGAAAACTGAGATGGGATCCATGTATGAGAACAAAGTGTGGACTTTGGTTGACTTGCCCGATGATCGGCAAGCCATCGAAAATAAATGGATCTTCAAGAGGAAGACCGACGCAGACGGTAATGTTACTATTTACAAAGCTCGACTTGTTGCGAAAGGGTTTCGACAAGTTCAAGGAGTTGACTACGATGAGACTTTCTCACCTGTAGCGATGCTTAAGTCTGTCCGAATCATGTTAGCAATTGCCGCATTTTATGATTATGAAATCTGGCAAATGGATGTCAAAACTGCATTCCTAAATGGATATCTCAAAGAAGAGTTGTATATGATGCAACCAGAAGGTTTTGTCGATCCAAAAGGTGCTAACAAAGTGAGCAAGCTCCAGCGATCCATCTATGGACTGGTGCAAGCATCTCGGAGTTGGAATATACGCTTTGATGAGGTGATCAAAGCATATGGTTTTATACATTCTTTTGGAGAAGCCTGTATTTACAAGAAAGTGAGTGGGAGCTCTGTAGCATTTCTGATATTATATGTGGATGGCATATTGTTGATTGGAAAGGATGTAGAATTTTCTGGAAAGCATATAGGAGTGTTTGAAAGGAGTTTTTCAAAGAAAGACCTCGGTGAAGCTGCTTACATATTGGGCATCAAGATCTATAGAGATAGATCAAGACGCTTGATAAGACTTTCGATGAGTACATACCTTGATAAGATTTTGAAGTAGTTCAAAATGGATCAGTCAAAGAAGGAGTTCTTGCCTGATTTATAAGGTGTGAAGTTGAGTAAGACTCAAAGCCTGACCACGGCAGAAAAATATAGAGAAAATGAAAGTCATTCCCTATGCCTCAGCCATAGGTTCTATAAAGTATCCCATGCTGTGTACCAAACATGTTGTGTACCTTGCCATGAGTTTGACAAGGAGGTACAATAGTGATCCAGGAGTAGATCACTGTAAAGCGGTCAAAATTATCCTTAGTAACTGGATGACTAAGGAAATATTTCTCGATTATGGAGGTGATAAAGAGTTCGTCGTAAAGGGTTACGCCGATGCAAGCTTTGACACTAAATCCAGATGACTCTAAGTATCAATCTGGATGCGTATTGAAAGTGGGAACAATTATCTAGAGTAGCTCCATGCAGAGCATTGTAGACACATAGAAATTTGCGAAATACATACGGATCTGAATGTGACAGACCCGTTGACTAAACTTCTCTCACAAAGCAAAACATGATCACACCTTAGTACTCTTCGGGTGTTAATCACATAGTGATGTGAACTAGATTATTGACTCTAGTAAACCCTTTGGGTGTTGGTCACATGGCGATGTGAACTATGGGTGTTAATCACATGACGATGTGAACTATCGGTGTTAAATCACATGGCGATGTGAACTAGATTATTGACTCTACTGCAAGTGGGAGACTGAAGGAAATATGCCCTAGAGGCAATAATAAAGTTATTATTTTATATTTCCTTATATCATGATAAATGTTTATTATTCATGCTAGAATTGTATTAATCGGAAACTTGATACATGTGTGAATACATAGACAAAACAGTATGTCCCTAGTATGCCTATACTAGACTAGCTCATTGATCAAAGATGGTTATGTTTCCTAACCATAGACATGAGTTGTCATTTGATCAACGAGATCACATCATTAGGAGAATGATGTGATGGACAAGACCCATCCGTTAGCTTAGCACTATGATCGTTTAGTTTTACTGCTATTGCTTTCTTCATGACTTATACATGTTCCTATGACTATGAGATTATGCAACTCCCGAATACCGTAGGAACACCTTGTGTGCTATCAAACGTCACAACGTAACTGGGTGATCATAAAGATGCTCTACAGGTGTCTCCGAAAGTATTCGTGGTGTTGGCATAGATCAAGACTAGGATTTGTCACTCCGAGTGTCTGAGAGGTATCTCTGGGCCCTCTCGGTAATGCACATCATAATAAGCCTTGCAAGCAAATGACTAATGAGTTAGTCACGAGATGATGTATTACGGAACGAGTAAAGAGACTTGCCGGTAACGAGATTGAACTAGGTATAGAGATACCAACGATCGAATCTCGGGCAAGTAACATACCGATGACAAAAGGAACAACGTATGTTGTTATGCGGTTTGACCGATAAAGATCTTCGTAGAATATGTGGGAACCAATATGAGCATCCAGGTTCCGCTATTGGTTATTGACCGGAGATGAGTCTCGATCATGTCTACATAGTTCTCGAACCCGTAGGGTCCGCACGCTTAACGTTTGATGACGATCGGTATTATGAGTTTATGAGTTTTGATGTACCGAAGATAGTTCGGAGTCCCATATGAGATCATGGACATGACGAGGAGTCTCGAAATGTCTGAGACATAAAGATTGATATATTGGATGACTATATTCGGACACCAGAAGTGTTCTGGAAAGTTTCGGAATTTACCGGAGGTGCCGGGGGGGGGGGGG
>LR738713.1:625888034-625933094 GCA_902687465.1 Secale cereale
ACCCTTGGGTTTGACGGTTCTTCGTGGCGACCAATTCCCTCTTATTGGTTCTTTTATGAAGACACGTTCGACACCACCTTTGGCTTCGATGGTACTTCATGGCGACCAACTCTCTCCTATCGGTTCTTTTGTGAACACTGGTTCGATATCACCCTTGGGTTTGACGGTTCTTCATGGCGGCCAACTCTCTCCTATCGGTTCTTTTGTGAAGACTCGTTCGACACCACCCTAGGGTTTGATGGTTTTTCATGGTGACCAACTCCCTCCTATCGGTTCTTTGGTAAAGACTCGTTCGGCACCACCCTTTCATTTGACGGTTCTTCATGGTGACTAACTTCCTTCTACCAGTTCTTGATGGCGACGTCAGCTCTTCACAAATTCAATTCCAGTTCCAAGTATAATTTTGATGGTTTCGTGGAGGTGAGATATCAACCCTAGCGCATTTCCTTCTTGCAAAAAAAACAACTCGTATTACCTAGCTTAGTGGACACAAGATTACCTAACATGATATTACCCCGTACAAGCCGCAGGTCATAGCTAGCAAAGCAAGGAACGGAGATGGTGACCTCAAGGTACGGCAGTGCATGCATCGATGCATTGGCGCATGCACAAGTGCATGTGTCTGCAGCAGTACGGACATACTCATATTATAATTTTGTGTGAATCTCTAGCACCTAGTGACCCAGCTCTGCACCAAGTCCTGAGGCCTGAAGTGTCAATAGCTGCTAAGCAAAAAGTAATGAAACGCAAAGTATATTTCTGATTTGTACCAGCATATCCTTGCTTAGAAAAAGTCAAGCACCGAAGCAGCCAGAAAATCACACGGCAGGTAAACAAATCAAAAGCCCTAGGGACACAAGTAAATATAGGAACAGAAATCAAGAGCAGAGTTGAAGATCCACAAGTAAATACTGGAACATATTTGTTTTGGTAACTCACTTAAAGTTATTTTAAGATTGTGGTGCGAACTAGGGTACCATTTTGATTCAAAGGCCCTGTGCTTGTCACATGGCTCACTCCCAACGCTCGTCAGAATGGCACTACCTCCGCGTCCTTCATTCTCCGTTTTAGTC
Organism: Secale cereale; assembly: GCA_902687465.1. Taxonomy (NCBI): domain Eukaryota; kingdom Viridiplantae; phylum Streptophyta; class Magnoliopsida; order Poales; family Poaceae; genus Secale; species Secale cereale. The sequence continues at coordinate 625,889,108 of LR738713.1, forward strand.
TAAAAGGTTCCATCAGTCTCAAAGTGTTGGTCACATGCCTCAGATGGACCACCGGTGGCTGCAGCCGGGGCAGCTTTTTCCTACCAAACAAGCCACTAAAACTCCGAGAGCTCCCTCCACAATTTCTCCCCCTCCCGTGCCGCACGAATCACAAAGTTTGGGCCAGTGGCTTGGATAGCTATGTCTGCAGCAAGCTATTATAGACACAATTTTGCCTATATATATATATATACCCCGAAACCATCAGAACAACAGAAAAAACCCTAGTTCCACCGCCGCAACCTTCTGTTCCCGTGAGATCCCATCTTGGGGCCTGTTCCGGAGCTCCGCCGGAGGGGGGGGGATCTACCATGGAATGCTTCTACATCATCATCATCGCCTCACCATGAGTTGTGAGTAGTTTACCACAGACCTTCGGGTCCATAGCTAGTATCTAGATGGCTTCTTCTCTCTCTTTGGATCTCAATACCAAGTTCTCCTCGGTCTTCGAGGAGATCTATTCGATGTAATCTCTTTTTGCGGTGTGTTTGTCGAGATCCGATGAATTGTGGGTTTATGATCAAGATTATCTTTGAGAAATATTTGGTTCTTTTCTGAACTCTTTATGTATGATTATAATATCCTTGCAAGTCTCTTCGAATTATTGGTTTGGTTTGGCCTACTAGATCTATAGTTCTTGCAATGGGAGAAGTGCTTGGCTTTGGGTTCAATCTTGTGGTGTCCTTTCCCAGTGACAGTAGGGGCAGCAAGGCACGTACTATATTGTTGCCATCGAGAATAAAAAGATGGGGTTTATATCACTATGTTTGAGTTTATCCCTCTACATCATGTCATCTTGCTTAAGGCGTTACTCTGTTCTTATGAACTTAATACTCTAGATGCATGCTGGATAGCGGTCGATGTGTGGAGTAATAGTAGTTGATGCAGAATCGTTTTGGTCTACTTGTCTCGGACGTGATGCCTATATATAATGATCATGCCTAGATAGTCTCATAATTATTCGCTTTTCTATCAATTGCTCGACAGTAATTTGTTTACCCGCCGTAGAATATCGCTATCATGAGAGAAGCCACTAGAGAAAACTATGGCCCCCGGGTCTATTCTCAACATATCAATCTACAATCTACTTTAATTTTCCGCTTTTACTTTCTGTTCTTATATCCAAAATACCAAAAATATCAAACTATCATCTCTATTAGATCTCACTTTCCTAAGTGACCATAAAGGGATTGACAACCCCTTATCGTGTTGGCTGCGAATTTCTTATTTGTTTGTGCAGGTGTGAGGGACTCGCGCGTGGTCTCCTACTGGATTGTTACCTTGGTTCTCAAAAACTAAGGGAAATACTTACGCTACTGTGTTGCATCACCCTTTCCTCTTTGAGGGAATGCAACGCAAGCTCGAGAAGTAGCATTTGCATTATGCCCATGCTCTAACAATTATAAGTGAAGCAAAAGAGCATTCTACAAATGGCGGTTTTCTAAGTGAAGAGAAACAGGCAATCCAAACTTCAAATGATATAAGTGAAGCACATGAAGCATTCTATAAAGCCATACTCAAAAGATATAAGTGAAGTGCAAAGAGCATTCTATAAATCAACCAAGTACTATATCATACCAGCATGGTGCATTTATTAACAGAAAAAGAAAAAGCACACGACGCTCCAAGAGTTTACGCATATCATGTGAACGAAACGAATCGAAAACATACCGATACTTGTTGAAGAAAGATGGGATGCCTTCCGGGGCATCCCCAAGCTTAGACGCTTGAGTCTCCTTGAATATTTACTTGGGGTGCCTTGGGCATCCCCAAGCTTGAGCTCTTGCCTCTCCTCCTTCTTCTCACATCGAGACATCCTCGGTCTTCGAACACTTCATCCACACAAAACTTAACCGAAATTTTAGTGGCAGGGTTAGTGCATATGATCAATAAAATCCCATCATGTACTGCTCTAACATTATTGTATAATTATAAACAAACATTACCCACTGTATGATATCATAATTCTATGGCCCCAAGTCAAGGAGGCATCAACAAGAATTCAAACATATGCAAATAATGAAGCTATAACGACAATCTGTGAAAACAGGACAGTCTGTAGTAATCTGAACATTAACCATACTTCTGTAACTCTAAAAATTATGGAAAAATTAGGAAAAATAAAAAATTTGTATAGCAAGACTTTGCAGAAAGTTTTAGATCCTTTCGACGTTCCAGTAAAAAATGTAAAATCGCGCACTACAGCCAAAGTTTCTATTTTTGCACCGCACAAACCAACAAGCAGTATAATCATCCTAAAGGAAACTCCTTGCACATTATTTTTATAATACAATGGAATTGTACAAGGGGTAATTATTTTTGTTGAAAAGTTTCTGTAATTCAAGATTTGCAAAGTTTCCATGGGCATGAACAAAGTTCAAGGAGCTCCCCCATTTCAACGGTGCTCGTCCTTCTTACTTTCACTTTTCTTTTTGAAAAAGTTTTAGGTTCCCCTCTTTATTTTTTTTGTTTTTAAACTTTATAAAATCAGACAACAGAAATAAATGACTCTCTAAAACTTCCGGGTTGTCTCCCTGGCAGCGCTTTATTTAAAGCCATTAAGCTAGGCATATAGTGCTCAAGTAATGGATCCACCCGGATCCCAAGGTATATCAAAGCCAATTTTAATTAGCAATGATTTGACATTTAGTAGTGAGCACAAAGTGATATGTGTCATGCAAGAACGAAGTCTAACTCTCTTCCTTTGCATAGGCATGTCATACAAGAACAATTCATGCACATAAAGTAAAGGCCAATGCATAGTATAAGCAGTTTCTTGCAATTTTATCGTGTTGGAAACATAGAGAGGCGGAGATGTAGTTCCTCTCTCATAATAATTGCAAGTAGGAGCAGCAAGAACATGCATATTATATTCATCAAAATCATCATGTGTAACGGAAAAGGGCAACCCATCAATATAATCCTTAATAAGTGCAAACTTCTCCAATATAGTGTAGTTTGGAGAATTCAAAAAGATAATAGGACTATCATGTGTGGGTGCAATAGCAACTATCTCATGTTTAACATAAGGAACTATAGCAAGTTCATCTCCATAAGTATAATTCATATTGGCATCTTGGCCACAGGCATAGCAAGCATCATCAAAAAGGGATATTTCAAAAGAATCAACAAGATCATAGCAATCATCCTTCGGTAAGCACGAAGGGAAATTAAACAATGTATGAGTTGAAGAGTTACTCTCATCAGAAGGTGGGCACGGGTAGCTAATCCGCTCTTCCTCCTTTTGTTCTTCGCTCTCCTCCTCATCTTTTTCATCCAATGAGCTCACAATGTCATTAATTTCTTCTTCCATAGACTCCTGCAAAATATTAGTCTCTTCTTGGACAGCGGAGGAGTACTCAATATATGGTTTAACATAGGCATTAGAAGCATAATTATCATAACAATATTTAAATATGGCAAAATTTTCAGATTTTTAAAGAGTAGCATCATACTTTTCAATCAAAGAAGCAATTTCTTAAGCACCCTTAAAAGCAACAAATTCTTCAATTTGTTGAACATCATAGTAATCATATATACCATTAGCATAAGAAGCTAAGGTTTCATTATCATTAAATTTGCATTGGTAGGGAAGGTGTTTCTTAGGGTCTTCAGAACAACAAGTAAAATCATATATTTCACATAAATTCCAAGCATAACATTGCAAACGATGAATTTGATCCAGTAAAAGTTTCCCTTCTTGAGATAAGCGGTGTCGCACATAACAAGCATGCTCATCTAAAGATTTGCCCTCAACTAAGCTAGTTGGGGTTTCAGCACGAGCACATTGGGATCGAAGATGATCCAAGTAAAAAGCTTCAGGAATGTGATAGATTTTGAGTGGTTCTTCAACCATTGGTTCAGTAAGTACCACTATTTTTTTTTGGTATTTTGCGTTTCCTACCCATAACTAAAGATAGAAAACAACTTAGAACAACAAATAAAATCTACTTAGTGATAAAGCAAACAAGCACACACGAGAATATTCACCCCACGCTATTGCTCCCCGGCAACGGCGCCAGAAAAAGGTCTTGATAACCCACAAGTGTAGGGGATCAGTTGTAGCCTCTTTCGATAAGTAAGAGTGTCGAACCCAATGAGGAGCTAAAGGCAGAACAAATATTCCCTCAAGTTCTATCGATCACCGATACAACTCTACGCACGCTTGACGTTTACTTTACCTAGAACAAGTATGAAACTAGAAGTACTTTGTAATTTTTGTGGGATAGGTTTGCAAGAATATAAAGAGCACGTAAATATAAACTAGGGGCTGTTAAGATAAAGAAACAATAAAGTTAATATAGCGAGTGTGGAAAAGTGGTGGTAGGAGTTGTGAAATTGCCCCTAAGCAATTGATTATGTTACTAGACCGATAGCAAGTTTTATGTGGGAGAGGCCACTGCTAGCATGTCATCCCTTACTTGGAATTCTATGCACTTATGATTGGAACTATTAGCAAGCATCCGCAACTACTAGCATTCATTAAGGTAAAACCCAACCATAGCATTAAGATATATTGGTCCCCCTTCAATCGTGTATGCATCAATTTCTACGCTAGGTTGAAGCTTCTGTCACTCTTGCCCTCCAATACGTATTCCTATCAACATACAACTAACCCTATGGTGTGATCCACACGCGCGCTCATATGATGGGCACCAAAGGACAACAACATAACCACAAGCAAATTAAATCAATCATAGCAATTCACCAATCACCGATAGGACAACGATAATCTACTCAGACATCATAGGATAGCAACACATCATTGGATAATAATATGAAGCATAAAGCACCATGTTCAAGTAGAGGGCACAGCGGGTTGCGGGAGAGTGGACGGTTGTAGGTAGATGGGGGAAGGTGACGGAGATGTTGGTGAAGATGACAGAGGTGTTGGTGTAGATCTCCGTCACACGATGATGGCCTCGGCGGCGTTCCGGCGCCACCGGGAGAGAGGGTGTGATAGCCTGGATTAATAGGGATGATAGACTACTCATATTAATAAGGAATTCCTTCTTTTCCGGGAGCCCATTCGGAAAGAACACCAAAGTTAAGCGTGCTCAGCTTGGAGTAGTTTCAGGATGGGTGACCGACCGGGAAGTTGCTCCCGGGTGCACACGAGTGAGGACAAAGTGCGCAGAAAAGACTAGTATTGATATGTGAGGCGAGTCTAGATCCCACCAGGAGTAACAACCACCGGCGGATGTGTCCGGGGCGTTACAAGTTAGTATCAGAGCCGGCCCTCGTGGTTACACGGATGTTTGCGGACAGGTGCTCGGTCATGTTGTTCATGACGTTTGTGACCCGTCGTGGCACACAGCATGGCACATGTATCGGACTGGATGCACAGACGCTTGTGCCAAGAGGGAACATTCATGTGGCCCGACGAGGACGTCGATTCCTCCGAGTGGGGGTGTATGTGATAGCCTGGCTTAATAGGGATGATAAACTACTCATATCAATAAGGAATTCCTTCTTTTCCGGGAGCCCATTCAAAAAGAACTCCAAAGTTAAGTGTGCTCAGCTTGGAGTAGTTTCGGGATGGGTGACCGACCGGGAAGTTGCTCCCGGGTGCGCACAAATGAGGACAAAGTGCGCAGAAAAGACTAGTATTGATATGTGAGGCGAGTCTAGATCCCACGAGGAGTGACGACCACCGGCGTGTGTGTCCGGGGCGTTACAGAGGGGGAGAGAGCCCCCCTCCTTCTTCTTCTTTCTTGACCTTCTCCCTAGATGGGAGAAGGGTTTCCCCTATGGTCCATGGCCTCCATGGCGGCGGAGGGGCGAGAGCCCCTCCGAGATTGGATCTGTCTCTCTGTCTCTCTCTGTTTCTGTGTTCCCAGATTCTGGCCCTTCATCGTTTCTTATATTCCCGGAGATCCGTAACTCCGACTGGGCTGATTTTTTGACACGATTTTTATCTGGATATTACCTTTCTTGCGGCGAAAGAAGGGCATCAACCGCCTTACGGTGTGGCCACAAGGGCCCAGGTGGGCGCGCCCCCCTGCCTCGTGGCCCACTCGGGCATCGTCTCATGTTGGTTCCGCTTCCCAAAACTCACATATATTCCAAAAAAAAATCTTCGTCCGTTTTTATTCCGTTTGGACTCCGTTTGATATGGATATTCTGCGAAACAAAAAACATGCATCAAACAGGAACTGGCACTAGGCACTGGATCAATATGTTAGTCCCAAAAAATAGTATAAAAAGTTGCCAAAAGTATATGAAAGTTGTAGAATATTGGCATGGAACAATAAAAAATTATAGATACGACAAAGATGTATCAGTTCTGCATGCTCGTACGCGCAGTCAGAGTGGTATTTTTAGGCCGAAGAAGCATACTGACGGCACGGTTGCGTGGATTGCGATGTGTATGGCACAAACAGATGTTGACCCCACTGTTGAGCCTCGACATTTTCAGGCGGCTCTTCGTATTCCTCATTGGTGCAGTGCCATGGAGCAGGAGTTTCAGACACTACTGAGGAATAATACTTGGCGCTTGATTCCTCCTGTGTCTGGTGTCAACATCATTGACTCCAAGTGGGCGTAAAAGGTAAAGAAGCATGATGATGGATCTATTGAGCAGTACAAGGCACGGCTGGTGGCTAGAGGGTTTAAACAATGGTACGGTGTTGATTATGAGGATACCTTCAGTCTAGTTGTCAAACCCACCACCATTATCTGCTTCTGTCCTTGGTTGTTGCCAAAGGGTGGTCTTTGCGTTAGCTGGATGTCCAGAATACTTTCCTCCATGGAATATTGGAGGAAGAGGTCTACATGCGGCAACCATCGGGTTTTGTTGATCCAGCTCATCATCATCATTTGTGTCGTCTTGATAAGGCACTTTATGAACTTAAGCAGGCTCCCCGTGCATGGTATGCCCGAATTGGCTCGGTTCTTCGACGCTTAGGTTTGCTCCATCCACTGCTAACACATCTCTGTTCATGTTCCATCGTCCTGAGGTTACTATGTACCTGTTGGTTTATGTTGATGACATTATTCTTATCAGCTCCTCAGTGACTGATGCTGATCGTCTGTTGTCTGCTCTGAGTGGTCATTTTGCTGTCAAGGATCTGGGTGCTCTCCATTACTTCCTTGGTCTGGAGGTTTCACGGTCTCCTGCTGGCCTGACTCTCACTCAGCATAATTATTCCTTGGACTTGCTGCGACGTGCAGGTCTGTTGCAGTGCAAGCATGCTACCACCCCTATGTCTGCGACTGATCAGTTATCAGCCTTGGATGGTGCCTTGCTTCCTTCAGATGATGCTACAGAGTACTGCAATATTGTTAGTGGGTTGCAGTACTTGACTATCACACGGCCGGAAATCTCGTATGCAGTAAACCATGTGTGCCAGCATCTGCTACTTCTCGAGCTTGCATTGTATTCCCTCGAAGAGGAAAGGGTGATGCAGCACAGTAGCGTAAGTATTTCCCTTAGTTTTTTAGAACCAAGGTATCAATCTAGTAGGAGACCACGCGCGAGTCCCTCGCACCTGCACAAACAAATAAGAACCTCGCAGCCAACGCGATAAAAGGGGTTGTCAATCCCTTCTCGGTCACTTACGAGAGTGAGATCTAATAGATATGCTAAGATAATATTTTTGGTATTTTTGGTATAGAGAAAAAGTAAATAAAGCAAATAAACAACGGCAACAGAAATTGGCAAGTTGACGGAAACTAATATGATAAAGATAGACCTGGGGCCATAGGTTTCACTAGTGGCTTCTCTCATGATAGCAGAATTCTACGGTGGGTGAACAAATTATTGTCGAGCAAATGATAGAAAAGCACATAGTTATGAGAATATCTAGGCATGATCATTGTATACAGGCATCACTTCCGTGACAAGTAGACCGAAACGATTCTTCATCTACTACTATTACTCCACACATCGATCGCTATCCAGCATGCATCTAGAGTATTAAGTTCATAAGAACAGAGTAACGCCTTAAGCAAGATGACGTGATGTAGAGGGATAAACCCAAGCAATATGGTATAAACCCCATCTTTTTATCCTCGATGGCAACAATACAATACGTGCCTTGCTGCCCCTGCTATCCCTGGGAAAGGACACCGCAAGATTGAACCCAAAGCCAAGCACTTCTCCCATTGCAAGAACTATAGATCTAGTAGGCCAAACCAAACCAATAATTCGAAGAGACTTGCAAGGATATTATAATCATACATAAAAGATTTCAGAAAAGAATCCAATATTATTCAAAGATAATCTTGATCATAAACCCACAATTCATCGGATCTCGACAAACACACCGCAAAAGTATTACATCGAATAGATCTCCTCGAAGACCGAGGAGAACTTTGTATTGAGATCCAAAGAGAGATTAGAAGCCATCTAGATAATAACGATGGACCCGAAGATCTGTGGTAAACTACTCACAACTCATCGGAGAGGCTATGGTGTTGATGTAGAAGCCATCCGTGATCGACGCCCCCTCCGGTGGAGCTCCGGAACAGGCCCCAAGATGGGATCTCATGGGTACAGAAGGTTACGGCAGTGGAATTAGGGTTTCGTCGCTTTTCTCGATGTTTTCAGGGTATGAGAGTATATATAGGCTGAAGAGGCACGTCAGGGGAGCCAGAGGGGGCCCACAAGGGTGGGGGGCGCGCCTACCCCCCTGGGCGCGCCCCTGACCTCGTGGCCGCCTCTCTTGTTTCCTTGCGTGTACTCCAAGTCTTCTGTGTTGATATCGTTCCAAAAATAACTCTCCCGAAGGTTTCATTCTGTTTGGACTCCGTTTGATATTCCTTTTCTGCGAAACACTGAAATAGGCCAAAAAACAGCAATTTGCACTAGGCCTTGGGTTAGTACGTTAGTCCCAAAAATATTATAAAAGTGTATAATAATGCGCATTAAACATCCAAAATAGAATATATAATAGCATGGAACAATCAAAAATTATAGATACGTTGGAGACGTATCAAGCATCCCCAAGCTTAATTTATGCTCGTCCTCGAGTAGGTAAATGATAAAAACAGAATTTTTGATGTGGAATGCTAACCAACATAATTCTCAATGTAATTTTCTTTATTGTGGCATGAATGTTCAGATCCGAAAGATTCAAGACAAAAGTCTATATCGACATAAGAATAATAATACTTCAAGCATACTAACAAAGCAATCATGTCTTCTCAAAATAACATGGCCAAAGAAAGTTCATCCCTACAAAATCATGTAGTTTGGCTATGCTCCATCTTCGTCACACAAAATACTCAAATCATGCACAATCCCGGTTTCAGCCAAGCACTTGTTTCATACTTCAATTTTTTCAAAAAAAATCAACTTTCACACAATACATGAGCGTGAGCCATGGATATAGCACTATAAGTGGAATAGAGTGGTGGTTGTGGAGAAGACAAAAGAGGAAGATGGTCTCACATCAACTAGGCGTATTTCTCAAATTCACAACTACTCTACTAGCATGACTCTAATATCACCATCCTCATATCTCAAAACAATCATCAAGTATCAAACTTCTCATAATATTCAATGCACTTTATGTGAAAGTTTTTTACTATACCCATCTTGGATGCCTATCATATTAGGACTAGTTTAATGACCAAAGCACATTACCATGCTTTTATAAGAGACTCTCAAAAAGATATAAGTGAAGCATGAGAGATCAATAATTTCTACAAAATAAAACCACCACCGTGCTCTAAAAGATATAAGTGAAGCACATAGAGTAAAACTATCTAGCTCAAAAGATATAAGTGAAGCACATAGAGTATTCTAATAAATTCCAATTCATTTGTATCTCCCTAAAAAGGTGTTCCCAACAAGGATGATTGTGGCAAACTAAAAAGCAAAGACTCAAATCATACATGACGCTCCAAGCAAAACACATATCATGTGGTGAATTAAAATATAGTCTCAAGTAAAGTTACCGATAGATGAAGACGAAAGAGGGGATGCCTTCCCGGGGCATCCCCAAGCTTAGGCTTTTGGTTGTCCTTGAATTTTACCTTGGGTGCCTTGGGCATCCCCAAGCTTAGGCTCTTGCGAATCTTTGTTCCATAGTCCATCAAATCCTTACCCAAAACTTGAAAACTTCACAACACAAAACTTAGCCAAAAATCTCGTGAGCTCCGTTAGTATAAGGAAACAAACCACTACTCAAAGGTACTCTAATGAAATCATTCTTTGTTTATATTAGTGTTAAACCTACTGTATTCCAACTTCTTCGTGATTCATATGCCCCGATACTACTCATAGATTCATCAAAATAAGCAAACAACACACGAAAAACAGAATCTGTCAAAAACAGAACAGTCTGTAGCAATATGTAACTTTAGAATACTTCTGTAACTCTAAAAAATTGAAATAAATTGGTGGACGTGAGGAATTTGTCTATTAATCATCTGCAAAAAGAATCAACTAAAAATCACTCTTCAGTAAAAAAAATGGTAGCTAATCTCATGAGCGCTAAAGTTTCTGTTTTTACAGCATGATCGTATAAACTTCACACAAGTCTTCCCAAAGGTTCTACTTGGCATAAACACTAATTAAAATACAAAACCACATATAAACAGAAGCTAGATGCAATATTTATTCCTAAACAGAAGCAAAAGCAAAGAAAATAAAATTGGGTTGCCTCCCAACAAGCGCTATCGTTTAACGTCCCTAGCTAGGCACGATACAAGAATAGATCTAGGTATTGCCATCTTTGGTAGGCAATCCGTAAGTGGCTCTCATAATAGATTCATAAGGTAACTTGATTTTCTTTCTAGGAAAGTGTTCCATGCCTTTCCTTAACGGAAATTGAAATCTAGTATTTCCTTCCTTTATATCAATAATTGCACCAATCGTTCTAAGGAAAGGTCTACCAAGAATAATAGGACATGTAGGATTGCAATCCATATCAAGAACGATGAAATCTACGGGCACATAGTTCTCATTTGCAATAATAAGAACATTATTAATCCTTCCCATAGGTTTCTTAATGGTAGAATCCGCAAGATGCAAATTTAAAGAACAATCATCAAGTTCATGGAAACCTAACATATCACACAAAGTTTTTGGAATTGTGGAAACACTTGCACCCAAATCACACAAAGCAAAGCATTCATGATCTTTAATCTTAATTTTAATAGTAGGTTCCCACTCATCATAAAGTTTTCTAGGGATAGAGACTTCTAATTCAAATTTTTCTTCATAAGATTGCATTAAAGCATCAACTATGTGTTTGGTAAAGGCTTTATTTTGACTATAAGCATGCGGAGAATTTAGCACGGATTGCAATAAGGAAATACAATATATTAAACAGCAATTATCATAATTAAATCCCTTGAAATCCAAGATAGTGGGTTCAATGCTATGTAAAGTGTTGACCTCTTCAATCCAACTTTTAACAGTTTTAGCATCAAGATCTAAAAACTCCGAATCATTGGGACACCTTTTAACTAAAGTAGACTCATCTCCAGTTCCATATTTATCAAGATTCATACTAGAAAACAAGGATTTAATAGGAGACACATCAATCACTTTTAGATCTTCATATTTATTATCTAAATCTTTCGGTTTAGCGGTCATCTTATTAACTAAGGTGGCTTGCTTATCCGATATTTGGGCTATTAAGGTCTCAAGATGAGCAAACTGAGATTTCAAACCATAAAATTCTTTAGGCATATCATCAAGTTCTTTATTCACGTATTCCATAAAACTTTTCTGTTCTTTAAGCTTGTTTCTAAAGAAATCATTATGCTCAAATTGCACAGACATAAAACTTCTAACATTGTTTTCAATCTCTTCCAACCTCTTAAGGTGAGGATCAACACTAATAGGGGAGCCATAGTGACGAACAAGCAATCCAACACACAAGCAAATAATAGGCAAGCGAAAAAGAGGCGAACGAAAAAAGGAGGGCGAATAAAACGGTAAAGGTGAAGTGGGGGAGAGGAAAACGAGAGGCAAATTGTAATGCCCTGGATGTAATACTTTCCCTTTTTTGGCAATATATATCTTTGGCTTCATCAATTCCATTCCGGGTTCTTCGTCTTTCGGGTTTTCGTCGTTTTGTTGTGTGCGTGTGTGGCATTCATCCATGTCATGTTGTCATGTGCATTGCATTGCATTTGTGTTGTCGTTTGCATCCGGTCCCACTCGTTCCTTCCCGTTGTCCGTTTCGAGTTCCGACGCTCTCTCACGTGCCCGTGGCTTCTCAGAGTCCTTCTTTTGTGTTTGGCCGTGTAACGTTTTCGGTTTGGCGTGAGGCTTGTCGTGCGATGTTGTTTTGTTATGTGTAACCTGCCTGTCAAGTTTTGTCGCGTTTGGAGTTCGTTTCATGCTCCAACAGTTTTCCTCGTGGGCTAAAAGTACCTCCTCTTTGAGGCCCATGAAACCCCTCCAACAGCCCACCAATCCAACTCAAACCCTTCCCTTCATCTAGGCCGTTCAATTGTGATCTCGTGGCCGAAAACCTCTCCTCATTTGGACAACCCTAGCTCCTTGTGCATATATAAACAACCACCCCCCTCCAATTTTGCGTCCAAAACCCTAGGGTTTCCACCTCTGCCGCGCGGTGCTTCCACCGTTGCCGCGCCGTGCTTCCACCGTTGCCGAGCCGTGCTTCCGACTCGCCGCACCTGTGCTTCCGACTCGCCGCACCCGTGCTTTCGACTCGTCGCCGCCGTGCTTCCGAGCCCGAGGCCGCGTCTTCTACCTCCAGCCCGCGCCGGTCCCTCACCTCCACCACTTGTCGGCGCCTCCTCCCGCCGGCTACAGGCCCTCGCCGCCGGCCAGCAAGCCCGCCGTCGCCTCGGCCCCAGGCCCTCGCCGCCCCGCCGCCTCCTCGCCGGCGACCGGCCGCCGGGCCAGGCCGCCGGCCCCGCCACTTCGCCGTCGTGCCGCCAGCGCCCGCCCTCGAGGGATCGAGTCAGCCTCGATCTGATCGGCTCCTCCCCGCTGGGAAACCCTATAGGACCAGGTAGCCCGCACCCGGTTGACCAGCCCGGTGGATCCGCCCGTTGACCGCCCGGCCACCCGTTGACCCGCTTCCAGCTCCAGCCCGTTTGACCGCCCGTTGACCAGGAGGTTGTCTCTCGTTTTCTGCTAAGTCCCTAGTTTTTCTATGTCTAATACATATTTGTGAGGTGGATAAATTTTGCTGTGATTGTCCGATTTGAGCAAATGATATGTCAAAATGATCGTGGTGACATGTACTATGTTTTTGTTCCATTGTGCCATGCATGTTTGAGGTCATCTAGATGTCTTAATTTTCACGAGAACAGTGCTACTTGTTATAAACTGCTGCTATTAGTTGTTTTCATGCCATGTTTGCAATGTGATAACTTGTTGCATGTTTATCCAAATGAAGCAAATGATATGTCCACATGTTCATCTTGAGATGCTCTACATGTTGGTTGCTTTAGCTTGCATGATAGATTTCATCTTGCCATGTTTATCTCCTTTGCAAAAGTGCTTGTGGCTGTTATGTTGTTAAACTTGTTACGAGATGCCTAGTTGAGGAGCTCATTGCTATTGATGTGGTTGTCCCCTTGATGCATGCTTAGATGTTTTCGATTCCCCATCATGTGTACTTTGCTGTGGTGCTAAACACTTGCCATGTTATGCTTTGAGGTGACTTAAACTTTCTCACAAACATGCCATGATATTACTGCTGTTTTAACACTTAGTGAAATTTCACTAAGTCTGGAATCTATAATTTCCAGATGCCATGTTTGCTTGTTGTTCTAGATGAATCCATGATAGTTTTGGGGTGACTCTTGATGATTCCTTGTTGTATAAGTTGTTGGCTATCCATTCATGCTCTCACATGCTCATTTGGGTGGCTGTAGCATATTTAACTCTTGCTCCCAAGTTGCTATAAAATACTGCTGTCAGGTTTTTGTTGTCAAGTTCATAATGTTATAGCTTGTTGCTATTGATCCATGCCTCCTATGGAGATGCTCCAATGGAATTGTTTGCTCTAGGATATGTCTACTTTATGTCCATGCTTCTTGTCATGATGTTTGAGTGCTGTAGGCTATGTATTCCTTGCTCCGAAGTTGCTATGTGGCTGTTAATTTCAGCTGTGCCATGTTTATTGTTTCGGGTGTATCTTTTAGCCCGTTGCTCCGTTTTGAGAAAGTCCTATATGTAACTTGTGTGATTTTGCATTTAGATTCATAATATCCTCTTGTTAGCATGTTTTGAAGTATCTTGCTTGTTGCATATTGTCATGCTCCTTGTGATGTACCTCTGTGCTTCCTATGTTGACTTTCTGTGCTTCCTAAGTGCATCTGTAGTGCTTCCTTAGTGCATCAGTCATGCATCATGTTGTTTGCGCATTGCATCTTGTTGATTTCGTGCCTCGTGTGTTTTGTTTTGAGTAGAGCCGGAAGCCGAGACTGAATACGAGAACGAGGTTACTATCGAGGTTGAGAACGAGGAGCCCCCTTACGATCCCATCGACGACTCTACATGCAAGATGACCTGACCCGGATATCATTACTATCTTTGCCTATTGCTAGAAGTCTCGCTCTATAGCTTTTGCCTCGATGCCCATGTTTTTCATGTCATCCTCCTATTGTAACCATGAACCTGTTTAACCACCCTACCTATGCAAACCTTTGATTGGCTAAGTAAGCTTCGCTCAGCCCCTCTTATAGCATTGCTAGTTGCAGGAGAAGATTGAAGATTCCTGTTTCTTGTTGAAACTTGTTGGGATATCACACTATATAATTCTTAAATGAAATCATCTATATATTGGTAATGGGTGGATGGCTAAGCCTTTTGCTTGGTGATTTGTTCCACTCATGCCGCTCTAGGAACCGTATAAACCGGTGTTATGTTCCTTGATTATGCGTTCCTCACACGGTTGGGGTTATGGGACCCCCTCGATAAACCGCTAAGTGCTAAGTCTTTTCCAGCAAGTCCCAACATTGGTACTATTTGCCTAATAACTAAAAACTTGCATAGGGAGTAATTAACCCTCTTCTTAATCAACAACCCCGCGCCAGTGCTCCACATGAGTGTTGGTCCGAACTGGGGGTCTTGCAGGGCCTCCTCGAGGAAACTCAAGGTCTGGTAAAAACCTGTAGCATCGCCCATCCGGTCGTGGCCTGAGACTAGATACGCGCGGCTACTGTCAGGGTGTCGGCACGCCGGGAGGATTTGCTGGATTAGCCTTACCTTAGTCGGAGTATCTTGAGCACGGGATTCCGAGGATACTCGGGCCTTCCCACCTTGGAGTTGCGACTCCGCGGATCGTGGGCTTGTCATGGGCCAAGTTGGAACACCCCTGCAGGGTTATGAACTTTCGAAAGCCGTGCCCACGGTTATGTGGCAGATGGGAATTTGTTAATATCCGGTTGTAGAAAACTTGACACCATGTTCAGAATACACTACCAGCGTGAGTACCGTGACGGTCATTTTCCGAAAGGGGTTCGGGAAGTGAACACGGTGGGGTTATGTTTGACTTGCTTAGTTAGGATCACTTCGTGATCATCTTTCGTCCGAGGCACTTCTCTTCTCGCTCTCTTTTACGTAAGTTAGTGCTAGTGCTACTGCAACCTCTTGTTCTTTCTTCAGCCTTGTTCCACACCCAAGGCTTGGATAGTTGTGTTACCCGGGAACGGGATTGCTGAGTCCTCTGTGGCTCACAGATTCTACACCACACCAGATGCAGGTACTCAGGCGATCTATTCAAGTGACGGCACCGAGCTGTACTGGGAGTACGACGAGGACCGTAGCCGTTACTATGTGCACTATCCTGACGATCGGTAGAGGTTTCTACTAGGGGCGATTCAGACCTGTGGTTTAATGTTATGTTTGGTATCTTTCATTTGGATCTTCACCCGTAGACGGGTTGTGATGTCTATTTGAATGATGTTTGGATATGTAATGAATTGTGTGACGTGGCGAGTGTAAGCCAACTATCTTTTCCGCTTTCATCCCTATTTTTACATGAGATGTGCAAAGGTACCAAACTTGCGATCATTCCAGAATGGGCTTATATCTTTAAGTCGTGCCTCGACACGTAGGAGATATAGTCACATCCTGGGCATTAAAAGTTGGTATCAGAGCCGACCCTCGCGGTTACACGGATGTTTGCGGACAGTTTGCAGTCATGTTGTGCATGACGTTTGTGACCCGTCGTGGCACACGGAATGGCACATGTGCTGTCCTAGAAGCACAGACGGTTGTGCCAAGAGGGAACGTTCCTGTGGCCTGACGAGGACGTCAGTTCCTCTGAGTGAGGGTGTATGTGATGGCCTGGCTTATTAGGGATGATAGACTACTCATATCAATAAGGAATTCTTTCTTTTCCGGGAGCCCATTTGGATAGAACTCCAAAGTTAAGCGTGCTCAGCTTGGAGTAGTTTCAGGATGGGTGACCGACCGGGAAGTTGCGCCCGGATGCGCACAAGTGAGGACAAAGTGCGCAGAAAAGACTAGTATTGATATGTGAGGCCAGTCTAGATCCCGCCAGGAGTAACGACCACCGGCGGGTGTGTCCGGGGCGTTACAAGTTGGTATCAGACATATCCTACAGCAAACAAGTCCATTGGAGCATCTCCATAGGAGGCATGGATCAATAGCAACAAGCTATAACATTTTGAACATGACAACAAAAACCTGACAGCAGTATTTTATAACAACTTGGGAGCAAGAGTTAAATATGCTACAACAAGTCAAATGAGCAAGTGAAGGCAATAATGGATAGACAACAACATATACAACAAGGAATCATCAATAGCCACCCCAAAACTAACATGGATTTGCCTAGAACAACAAGCAAACATGGCATCTGGATATTACAGATTCCAGACTTAGTGAAATTTCACTAAGTGTTAAAACAGTAACAGCAACATGGCAAGTTTGCAAGCATGTTTAAGTCAACACAAGGCATATCATGGAAAGTTAAATGCACCACATCAAAGAACACATCATGGAGATTCTAAAACATCTAGGCATGTGACAAGGGGACAAACACAACAATAGCAACGAGCAATTGAAATCGGCATCTCATAACAAGTTTCCGGACATAACAGCCAAATGCACTTTTGCAAAGGAGATAAACATGGCAATATGAATTCTATCATGCAAGCTAAAGCAACCAACATGTAGAGCAACTCATGATGAACATGTGGACATAACATTTGCATCATTTGGATAAACATGCACCAAGTTATCACATCTCAAACATGGCATGAAAACAACAAGTAGCAGCAGTTTATAACAAGTAGCACTCTTGCAACAGATATTTAAGCATCTAGATGAACTCAAACATGCATGGCACAATGGAACAAAGTGTAGAGCATATCACCACGATCATTTTGACATATCATTCACTCAAAACGGATAAGCGCACAAAAAGATATCATCATGCAAAGTAGCAACATTATAACAGACAGCAAAAGGACTTAGCAGAATACGAAGACGTCTTTCCTGAAGAACTTCCAGGAATTCCTCCACATCGTCAAGTGGAATTCGTCAATGAACTCGAGCCTGGTACTGAGCCAACATGCCGGCGTCCGTACAAGCTCTCTCCTGAAGAGTTGAAGGAGTTGAAGAAACAGCTTGATGAATAGGAGAGTATGCGTCTGATCAGGCCTAGTACGTCTCCTTGGGGCTGTGGTGTCTTATTTGTCAAGAAGAAGGATGGCACGGAGCGCCTCTGCGTTGATTACCGGCCATTGAACAAGAAGACAATAAAGAACAAGTATCCGCTCCCCAACATCAATGAATTGTTCGAGCAGCTCAAAGGAGCTAAAGTGTTCTGAAAGCTCGATCTCCGAATGGGCTATCACCAAATTCGCATTCGTGAAGAAGATATCCACAAGACTGCCTTCAGAACGAGCTACGGCTCCTATGAGTATACAGTCATGTCTTTTGGTCTCACCAATGCTCCACCTACCTTCTCGAGAATGATGCACTACATTTTCAACCCCTACACCAACGAGTTTGTGCTTGTGTATCTGGATGACATTTTGGTTTTCTCCAAGAATGAAGAGGATCATGAAAAGCACCTCCGTCTGGTTCTCGACAGACTCCGTGAACATAAGTTCTATGCCAAGTTCTCCAAGTGCGAATTTTGGCTCGATAAGGTCTTGTATCTGGGCCATATCATCTTCGCTGACGGTATTGCTGTGAACCCCGAGAAAGTTGAAGCGATTGTCAACTGGGAACCTCCTCAGAACGTCAAGCAACTCCGAAGCTTTCTTGGTCTTGTTAGCTATTGCAGAAGGTTCGTTGAGAACTTCTCCAAGATTGCCAAGCCTCTCTCCAACTTGCTGCAGAAGAATGTCAAGTACAATTGGTCTCCAGATTGTGACGTGGCTTTCAAAACTCTCAAAGAAAAGCTCATCTCTGCTCCAGTTCTTACTCCTCCTGATGAGTCCAAGCCCTACGAAGTATTCTGTGATGCTTCTCTTCAAGGGCTTGGTGGTGTGCTAATGCAGGACAAGAAGATTGTGGCATACACTTCTCGTCAACTGAAGCCAAGTGAGAAGAACTACCCCACACATGATCTCGAACTAGCAGCTGTGGTACATGCTTTGATTACGTGGAGACACCTTCTGTTGGGCAGAAAAGTCGACATCTTCACCGATCACAAGAGCTTGAAGTACATCTTCACACAGCCGAACCTGAACCTCCGCCAGACTCGTTGGGTCGAAATGATCCAAGAGTATGATCAAAGCATCGAATACACACCTGGCAAGGCAAATGTGATTGCAGATGCTTTGAGCAGAAAGGCATATTGCAACAGTCTCCTTATCAAGCCGTTCCAGCCTGAGCTTTGTGAAGCATTCAGGAAGCTCAACCTCCAAGTTATTCCGCAAGGCTTTCTTGCAAATCTTCAAGTTGCCCCTACCTTGGAAGATCAGATTCGTGAGGCCCAACTCAGTGATGCTATGGTGCAGAAAGTGAAACATGGTATTGATGAGATCCGTTTCAGTCTGCCATGGGCACTAAGATCCGTTTCAGCACTGCATTTCACCCTCGGACTAGTGGTCAAGTCGAGAGAGTGAATCAGATTCTAGAAGACATGCTCAGAGCCTATGTCATATCTTTTGGCATGAAATGGGAAGATTGCCTTCCATTTGCCGAGTTCTCTTACAACAACAGCTTCCAAGCAAGTGCCGGCAAAGCTCCGTTTGAAATCCTCTATGGCAAAAAGTGTCGTACCCCTCTCAACTGGTCCGAGACTGGTGAACGTCAACTTCTTGGCAATGACTTGATCTCAGAAGCCGAAGAAATGTGCAAAGTCATACGTGAGAATCTCAAGGCCGCTCAGTCGCGTCAGAAGAGCTACTATGACGGCAAGCATCGTGATTTGGCCTTCAACATTGGGGATCATGTCTATCTCCGTGTTTCTCCTATGAAAGGCACCCAAAGGTTCGGTATCAAAGGAAAGATTGCTCCTAGATACATGGGCCCTTTCAAGATCCTTGGCAAAAGAGGCGATCTAGCCTATCAACTTGAGCTCCCTTCCAACTTCGCTAATGTTCATGATGTGTTTCACGTGTCTCAACTCCGCAAGTGCTTCAAGACACCTGAACGCACCATTCCGTTTGAGGATATTGATCTTCAACAAGACTTGTCTTACCGAGAGCACCCAGTTGCTATTCTCGAAGAAACCGAGCGCAAGACCCGCAACAAGTCAATCAAGTTCTTGAAAGTCAAGTGGTCACACCAT
The DNA here is from genome assembly GCA_902687465.1 of Secale cereale. Taxonomy (NCBI): domain Eukaryota; kingdom Viridiplantae; phylum Streptophyta; class Magnoliopsida; order Poales; family Poaceae; genus Secale; species Secale cereale. Next base: position 625,908,805 of record LR738713.1, read on the forward strand.
ACCGACCGAGAAGCTACGTGGGAACGAGAAGATCACCTTCGTTCCGAGTACCCTTCCTTCTTCCAGTCCTAGATCTCGGGACGAGATCTTTTTGTAGTAGAGGAGAGTTTGTAATGCCCCGGATGTAATACTTTCCCTTTTTTGGCAATATATATCTTTGGCTTCATCAATTCCATTCCGGGTTCTTCGTCTTTCGGGTTTTCGTCGTTTTGTTGTGTGTGTGTGTGGCATTCATCCATGCCATGTTGTCATGTGCATTGCATTGCATTTGTGTTGTCGTTTGCATCCGGTCCCACTCGTTCCTTCCCGTTGTCCGTTTCGAGTTCCGACGCTCTCTCACGTGCCCGTGGCTTCCCGGAGTCCTTCTTTTGTGTTTGGCCGTGTAACGTTTCCGGTTTGGCGTGAGGCTTGTCGTGCGATGTTGTTTTGTTATGTGTAACCTGCCTGTCAAGTTTTGTCGCGTTTGGAGTTCGTTTGATGCTCCAACAGTTTTCCTCGTGGGCTAAAAGTAGCTCCTCTTTGAGGCCCAAGAAACCCCTCCAACAGCCCACCAACCCAACTCAAACCCTTCCCTTCATCTAGGCCGTTCAATTTTGATCTCGTGGCCGAAAACCTCTCCTCATTTGGACAACCCTAGCTCCTTGTGCATATATAAACGTCCACCCCCCTCCAATTTTGCGTCCAAAACCCTAGGGTTTCCACCTCTGCCGCGCGGTGCTTCCACCATTGCCACACCGTGCTTCCACCGTTGCCGAGCCGTGCTTCCGACTCGCCGCACCTGTGCTTCCGACTCGCCGCACCTGTGCTTCCGACTCGCCGCACCCGTGCTTCCGACTCGTCACCGCCGTGCTTCCGAGCCCGAGGCCGCGTCTTCTACATCCAGCCCGCGCCGCCGCCGGACTCTTCCCGCCGCCGCGCCGGTCCCTCACCTCCACCTCTCGTCGGCGCCTCCTCCCACCGGCCAGCAGGCCCTCGCCGCCGGCCAGCAAGCCCGCCGCCGCCTCGGCCCCAGGCCCTTGCTGCCCCGCCGCCTCCTCGCCGGCGACCGGCCGCCGCCCCGTCGCCGGGCCAGGCCGCCGGCCCCGCCACTTCGTCGCCGTGCCGATCCGTCGAGGGGATCGAAGCCGCCAGCGCCTGATGGGCCTCGAACCCCTCGTTGGTAACCCTAAGTGGAAGGTGTAAGATGCAGTAAGTAGAAGTGTTTTCCCCTAGCAAAGATGCCAAGGATCGAATCCCCAGAGACTCCTAAGTTCAACAAGTAGGTGTCAATTGCTATGGCGCCAGATTAGTAGCAACCAACGTGGACCTGCACATAGATACAAATAACTTTGCTCCCAACGAGTACAGAGAGGTTGTCAATCCCTCCGGCCTTGTAGTTCACAAAGGGTTAAAAGCAATGATAGTAGTGATAGATAGTTTTTGCAATAGTAAATAATAACGAAAAGTAAATAGTGGATGTGATCAATGATGGTAATATGGACCGGAATCTCATGATGTTCACTAGTGATGTCTCTCTCCCAAAAGACGATAAAACAGCTATGTGAGGTAACAAATTACAGCTGGGCAATTGATAGGACCACGAACGCAAACCAATGCTGACTACATTGCAAGAAAGGTTGAGGTTCAAAGCATGGGCGGTACGCCAAAGTAAGTAGACCGAAATCCATCAATATCTACTACTAATCATCCACCTTGAGATATCTATCCAGAACATCTCGCTGGTATTAAGTTGCGAGTCCCACCCATAGTGTAAACTCAATGCAACAGACAACTGCATTAAAAAAACTTTGCGTAAAGTAAACAATCCTTGCACCCGCGGGAACAAGCACCGTTGTTTTCCCCCTTGTGGCAACAGCACATCCCCTAGAATCATGTTTCTGTCACTCAAGCTAGTCATCGAGGGGCATGAACCCACAATCGAGCATAACGTTCCCTCTTGGAGTCACTACCTACTACTCGGCCAAAGCAATAAATAACAACGGAGAACATGCAAGAATTACTTATGAACTAAAATATAAAAGAGGTGAATCAAATATATTACTCAAGATCAATCTGAACATAATCTCATAATCCATCGGATCCCAGCAAACTCAACATAGCAACAGCATAAGGATTACATAGGTGCCTCGATCATGTAGGGCAGCTCACGAGGACTAATTAGTGAAGCACAAGAACGGGAGGAGAACATCACATAGCTACTGGTCATGGACTCATGGTCCAAGGGAGACTACTCACGAGTCATCCGGGAGGCGTCCATGGTGGTGATCCTCCCCTCCGGCAGGGTGCCGGGAAGAGTTCTCCTGGTGCTCCCGATCTTGGAAGCGGCGGCGGCGGCGGAACAGAGATGGGATCGCGAAAAGGGGTTCCTGTTCTGAGGGTTCCGGAGGGTCCTTTAAATATATGCCAAAGTAGGGCACTGGGGAAGTTTCGGGGGGCCCAGGCGCCCCCCCGGCGCGGCCCAGGGGGGGCGCGCCCACAGGGCGCCTGGAGCCCCTGTGGCCCCCCCAGGCTGCCCTTCGGACGCAGTGTTGTTTCCGGATCGCTGATTTTTTATATAATTTTTCTGGATTTTTCTGGACAGTTCTCGAAACGTGAAAACCTGAAATACAAAAACAGCCGAAAACAGAAACTGGCACTGGGGTGCACTGGATTAGTAAGTTAGTCCAAATATGATCAAAATTGTATGGAAGTGTATGAATATCATAGCAATGTCACCCAAAAGTGGCATGGAGCAAGCAGAAATTATAGATACGTTTTGGACATATCAACATCCCCAAGCTTAATTCCTGCTCGTCCTCGAGTAGGTAAATGATAACAAGAATAATTTCCGTGGTGACATGCTATTAACCATATAGGACTTTCTCATAGTCATATGACAAAAGCTTACTGAGACAATGATTCTATAGTAATTAAGTTGCCTCAAGAGAAAATCACAAATGACTGAAAGTTTTACAACATGAAACTGAAACATCAAAAAGATTTGCAATGAACATGATGTGCAAATATGATAAAGTGATATCTAGCTTGCCCCCTTTAGTGATGCAAAACATAAATGCAAGGGAACCTTCAAGGTTTAAGTGATGACTAGATACAATCATTTCAGAATAAACGATATCACAATCATGCAAAAGACAATGCTACTTTGGGACAATGCACATTACACTCAGAATGACAATCATGCTCTCAGTAGTTGGTGCTTCAACATAAAGGTAAAAGAAAGGTTAAGTGCTAAAGCTTTTTATTTTGAAAACATGGAAGCAATTGTGTCAACGGTAGTAGTACTTCATATGTGTCATGCATAAAACATCCTATAAGTTGCAAGCCTCATGCATCGAATACCAATAGTGCTCGCTCCTTGTCCTAATTAGCTCGGATCCCCATGGGTTATCATTGCATTACATATGTTTTAACCAAGTGTCACAAAGGGGTACCTCTATGCCACCTGTACAAAGGTCCAAGGAGATAGATCGCATTTGATTTCTCGTTTTTCATAGATCTCAACTTGAGGACATCCATACCGGGACAACATAGAAAATAGATGATGGACTCCTCTTTAATGCATAAGCATATTCTCATAAGAGATTGAGGATTAAGGTCCAAGCTAAAACTTCCACCATGATGCATGGCTTTGGTTGGCGGCCCAATGTTCTTCTCTAACAATATGCATATTAATTCAACCCACGGTAAATCACCCTTACTTCAGACAAGACGAACATGCATAGCAACTCACATGATATTCAACAAAAGTGTGACAGTTGATGGCGTCCCCAGAAACATGGTTACCGCTCAGCAAGCAACTTATAAGAAATAAGATACATAAGCAACATATTCTTTACCACAATAGTTTTTAGGCTACTTTCCCATGAGCTATGTATTGCATGGTTAGTTTGCTTAGTGCAGGTGGAGGTTAGCAAAAGACTGGTAGCGACCGACTAAGAGAGCAATGACGGTCATAATCATGTAGAGCGACAAAGCAATATTGAATCAGACATGGTAGTTATATCGCTACTTAGAAACAAAAGATCATCAAGGCTTGACATACTTTCTTTACAGTCTTGAATATGCGTGAGCATACGCCAAGTCAATCAAAATAAATTCTCAAAGGAAGCTATTACTAAACCATACCACATCATAGGCAAACAAACCAAGTTGGTACTCCAATAACACATTGGGAACCCCCCAGCTATTTGAGATTAACCAAAAGAAAACCTGAACTACAAAGCACCATCATGCAAGTAGCATCTTTATCATAGACACATTAACCCATGCAACGGAAGCAAACTCTCTTAATAAGGTGAGCATGGTAATTAAAGAGAGTTCAAGCAACCAACTAAATAAAAGATCTTGAAAAGATAAGCATGAATACTAAGAGCAGAGCACGATAGTAGCTATTAAAAGACAAAGAACACACACAGCATAGATAGACATGAAAATTCTATGTAATGTTCTAGGTAGAGGTGGGGCGTGTTTCTCTCCCACATAAAGGAATTCCGGGTTCCGACTCGTTATGAAAAACTAAAAAGAAAACTAAAAGCAAGACGCTCCAAGCATAGCACATAACACATGAAGCGATAAAAATATAGCGAAACGAAAGACGAACTGGTAGTGTTGATGGAGAAGGGGATGCACGAGGGCATACCCAAGCTTAGACGCTTGAGTCTCCTTGAATATTTCTTGGGGGTGCACGGGGGCATCCCCAAGCTTGAGCACTTGACACTCCTGAATCTTTTTATCATCTTCCCTCGCACACTTGAAAACTCCCTTCATACACAACTCATCATAATCTGATTAGCGAGGTTAGTACCCTTAATAAAATAATTATACCTTGCTGGAAATAAGGATATTCTTGAAGTGCTACTGTTTCTCAAGATTGCCAAAAGGTTTTTGCAACGAAAAAGCAAGTTCTTAATTTGCAAAGTGAAGGTAAGGCCAAACAGGACAGAATCTGTGAAAAACAGAACAGCAGGCAGTAATTGACCTGTTCGGGATACTTCTGCAACTCAAATCAAAAAACTCAGAACAGACACACGAAAGACAATTATATAGAGAACGCTGTCGAAGAAATTCAGACCAAAAAGATGATCTGGTGATTTTATACGAATTTTTCTATCCAAGGACAGAATCTGTTTCCTGGACAGCACCTCACAACTTTTGAACTTCCTAGCAATCAGAGGCTATTCTTGGCACAAATATGAAAAGCAAAGATACAATGATGATGCTACAGCAGTAAACAACATCAAGACACAACAAAAGCAAAAATCTTATTCATGTGGGCTGCCTCCCAAAAGCGCTTTCTTTTATGCCTTTAAGCTAGGCATAATGCATAGATCAAGTTGTATCAATTGAACCATCATCAAGATCATCAAAAAGCTCTTCAATAATACAACTAGTCTTAAGAGGACTCTCAAATAAAGGCCTCATAGAGATACTTCTAGGTAGAAGACCAAAAGGATAAAATTCAAGGGAAGATTCATTTATAAATTCATCAACGATAGGTGTTTCTTCCAAAGTCTTTACAGTTTCAACCCCTTTGGCAATAGGTGGATTGCTTTTAGAACGGGGAGCCTTTGGAACGTGAACGAACTTAGGCTCCCTCTTTGCCGGAGTTTCTACCTTTTCAGTTTTGATCGAGGAGAAAGTAGTTCCTAAGGTATCAAATATTTCCTCAACCTTGTCCATCCTAGAAGAGTCAGAATCATGGAATTTGACGGTCTCCAAAATTTTGAAAATTTTATGCATGGAGCTATCAAGTCTATTCAAATTCCCTTGGATCTTTCGATCCAACTCATTCATCTTATTAGTGCTTGGCATCTCTAGCTCTATTTTTTCAGGTTTTTTCATAATGTGAGCTAGGGTGATGTCCTCTCGAATGCTAACAATAGGGAGACTCCCAACAAGATTTTCAATAATACTAAGAGACTCCCAAACTGGGGCCTCTAGGAAATTTCCATTGATAGCAGTATCTAGAATAAACCTATTCCAAGAAGTAATTCCAACATAAAAAATTCTAAGCAAGATAGTAGTAGGTTGCTTCTTGGTGGCTCTTTTTTGTGAATCATTAATTCTATACCAAGCATCTTTCAAACTTTCCCCACCTCTTTGTTTAAAGGTGAGAACTTCTGCCTCGTCAAAGACGAAAGGACCCGACATAATGATAACTAAAGAAGAAGATAACTATTTTTGTGATTTTCGATAAAAGGAACTAAAGCAAAAATGAAAGGTAAACTAACAAGACTAAAAAGCAAAGGTAAAAGATAGCATGCAACTCCCCTATCCTGAAGAGTGGAGTCCCCGGCAACGGCGCCAGAAAATACTCCTTGATGGGCCTCAAACCCCTCGTTGGTTACCCCAAGTGGAAGGTGTAAGATGCAGTAAGTAGAAGTGTTTTCCCCTAGCAAAGATGCCAAGGATCGAATCCCCAGAGACTCCTAGGTTCAACAAGTAGGTGTCAATTGCTACGGCGCCAGATTAGTAGCAACCAACGTGGACCTGCACACAGATACAAATAACTTTGCTCCCAATGAGTACAGAGAGGTTGTCAATCCCTCCGGCCTTGTAGTTCACAAAGGGTTAAAAGCAATGATAGTAGTGATAGATAGTTTTTGCAATAGTAAATAATAACGAAAAGTAAATAGTGGATGTGATCAATGATGGTAATATGGACCGGAGTCTCATGATGTTCACTAGTGATGTCTCTCTCCCAAAAGACGATAAAACAGCTATGTGAGGTAACAAATTACAGCTGGGCAATTGACAGGACCACGAACGCAAACCAATGCTGACTACATTGCAAGAAAGGTTGAGGTTCAAAGCATGGGCGGTACGCCAAAGTAAGTAGACCGAAATCCATCAATATCTAATACTAATCATCCACCTTGAGATATCTATCCAGAACATCTCGCTGGTATTAAGTTGCGAGTCCCACCCATAGTGTAAACTCAATGCAACAGACAACTGCATTAAAAGAACTTTGCGTAAAGTAAACAATCCTTGCACCCGCGGGAACAAGCACCGTTGTTTTCCCCCTTGTGGCAACAGCACATCCCCTAGACTCATGTTTCTGTCACTCAAGCTAGTCATCGAGGGGCATGAACCCACAATCGAGCATAACGTTCCCTCTTGGAGTCACTACCTACTACTCGGCCAAAGCAATAAATAACAACGGAGAACATGCAAGAATTACTTATGAACTAAAATATAAAAGAGGTGAATCAAATATATTACTCAAGATCAATCTGAACATAATCTCATAATCCATCGGATCCCAGCAAACTCAACATAGCAACAGCATAAGGATTACATAGGTGCCTCGATCATGTAGGGCAGCTCACGAGGACTAATTAGTGAAGCACAAGAACAGGAGGAGAACATCACATAGCTACTGGTCATGGACTCATGGTCCAAGGGAGACTACTCACGAGTCATCCGGGAGGCGTCCATGGTGGTGGAGAAGCTCCCGGTGGTGATCCTCCCCTCCGGCAGGGTGCCGGGAAGAGTTCTCCTGGTGCTCCCAATCTTGGAAGCGGCGGCGGCGGCGGAACAGAGATGGGATCGCGAAAAGGGGTTCCTGTTCTGAGGGTTCCGGAGGGTCCTTTAAATATATGCCAAAGTAGGGCACTGGGGAAGTTTCGGGGGGGGCCAGGCGCCCCCCGGCGCGGCCCAGGGGGGGCGCGCCCACAGGGCGCCTGGAGCCCCTGTGGCCCCCCCAGGCTGCCCTTCGGACGCAGTGTTGTTTCCGGATCGCTGATTTTTTATATAATTTTTCTGGATTTTTCTGGACAGTTCTCGAAACGTGAAAACCTGAAATACAAAAACAGCCGAAAACAGAAACTGGCACTGGGGTGCACTGGATTAGTAAGTTAGTCCAAATATGATCAAAAGTGTATGGAAGTGTATGAATATCATAGCAATGTCACCCAAAAGTGGCATGGAGCAAGCAGAAATTATAGATACGTTTTGGACGTATCAGCGCCCGCCCTCGAGGGATCGAGTCAGCCTCGATCCGATCGGCTCCTCCCCGCTAGGAAACCCTAACGGACTAGGTAGCCCGCACCCGGTTGACCAGCCCGGTGGATCCGCCCGTTGACTGCCCGGCCACCCGTTGACCCGCTTCCAGCTCCAGCCCGTTTGACCGCCCGTTGACCAGGAGGTTGTCTCTCGTTTTCTGCTAAGTCCCTAGTTTTTCTATGTCTGATGCATATTTGTGAGGTGGATAACTTTTGATGTGATTGTCCGATTTGAGCAAATGATATGTCAAAATGATCGTGGTGACATGTACTATGTTTTGTTCCATTGTGCCATGCATGTTTGAGGTATTCTAGATGTCTTAATCTTCATGAGAAGAGTGCTACTTGTTATAAACTGCTGCTATTAGTTGTTTTCATGCCATGTTTGCAATGTGATAACTTCTTGCATGTTTATCCAAATGAAGCAAATGATATGTCCACATGTTCATATTGAGATGATCTACATGTTGGTTGCTTTAGCTTGCATGATAGATTTCATCTTGCCATGTTTATCTCCTTTGCAAAAGTGCTTGTGGTTGTTATGTTGTTAGACTTGTTACGAGATGCCTAGTTGAGGAGCTTGTTGCTATTGATGTGGTTGTCCCCTTGATGCATGCTTAGATGTTTTCGATTCCCCATCATGTGTACTTTGCTGTGGTGCTAAACACTTGTCATATTATGCTTTGAGGTGACTTAAACTTGCTCACAAACATGCCATGATATTACTGCTGTTTTAACACTTCGTGAAATTTCACTAAGTCTGGAATCTGTAATTTCTAGATGCCATGTTTGCTTGTTGTTCTAGATGAATCCATGATAGTTTTGGGGTGACTCTTGATGATTCCTTGTTGTATAAGTTGTTGGCTATCCATTCATGCTCTCATATGCTCATTTGGGTGGCTGTAGCATATTTAACTCTTGCTCCCAAGTTGCTATAAAATACTGTTGTCAGGTTTTTGTTGTCAAGTTCATAATGTTATAGCTTGTTGCTATTGATCCATGCCTCCTATGGAGATGCTCCAATGTAATTGTTTGTTGTAGGTGTTGGAAATATGCCCTAGAGGCAATAATAAATTGGTTATTATTATATTTCCTTGTTCACGATAATCGTTTATTATCCATGCTAGAATTGTATTGATAGGAAACTCAGATACATGTGTGGATACATAGACAAACACCATGTCCCTAGTGAGCCTCTAGACGACTAGCTCGTTGATCAATAGATGGTTACGGTTTCCTAACCATGGACATTGGATGTCGTTGATAACGGGATCACATCATTAGGAGAATAATGTGATGGACAAGACCCAATCCTAAGCCTGGCACAGATCGTGTAGTTCATATGCTAAAGCTTTTCTATATGTCAAGTATACTTTCCTTAGACCATGAGATTGTGCAACTCCCGGATACCGTAGGAATGCTTTGGGTGTACCAAACGTCACAACGTAACTGGGTGGCTATAAAGGTGCACTACAGGTATCTCCGAAAGTGTCTGCTGGGTTGGCACGAATCGAGACTGGGATTTGTCACTCCGTATGACGGAGAGGTATCTCTGGGCCCACTCGGTAGGACATCATCATAATGTGCACAATATGTGATCAAGGAGTTGATCACGGGATGATGTGTTACGGAACGAGTAAAGAGACTTGCCGGTAACGAGATTGAGCAAGGTATCGGTATACCGACGATCGAATCTCGGGCAAGTGCTATACCGATAGACAAAGGGAATCGTATACGGGATTGATTGAATCCTTGACATCGTGGTTCATCCGATGAGATCATCGTGGAACATGGGGGAGCCAACATGGGTATCCAGATCCCGCTGTTGGTTATTGGCCGGAGAGTTGTCTCGGTCATGTCTACATGGTTCCCGAGCCCGTAGGGTCTACACACTTAAGGTTCGATGACGCTAGGGTTATAGGGAAAGTATGTACGCGGTTACCGAATGTTGTTCGGAGTCCCGGATGAGATCCCGGACGTCACGAGGAGTTCCGGAATGGTCCGGAGGTAAAGATTCATATATGGGAAGTCCTGTTTTGGTCACCGGAAAAGTTTCGGGCGATATCGGTAATGTACCGGGACCACCGGGAGGGTCCCGGGGGTCCACCAGGTGGGGCCACCAGCCCCAGAAGGCTACGTGGGCTAAGTGTGGGAGGGGACCAGCCCCAAGGGGGCTGGTGCGCCCCCCCACCAAGTCCCAGGGCGCCTCCAAGAGGGGAGGGGGGCAAACCCTAAGGCAGTTGGGCCCTAGGGCCCAATAGTGGTGCGCCTCCCCCTCTCTCCCCCTTGGCTGCCCCCCTAGATGGGATCTAGGGCTGGCCGCACCCTAGGGGAGGGAAACCCTAAAGGGGGGCGCAGCCCTCCCTTCCCCCTATATATATGTGAGGTTTTAGGGCTGTTTGACACACGAGAACGTCTCCCTCTTGGCGCAGCCCTACCCCTCTCCCTCCTCGTCTCTCGCAGCGCTTGGCGAAGCCCTGCCGGAGTCCCGCGCTCCTCCACCACCACCACGCCGTCGTGCTGCTGTTGGATGGAGTCTTCCCCAACCTCTCCCTCTCTCCTTGCTGGATCAAGGCGTGGGAGACGTCACCGGGCTGCACGTGTGTTGAACGCGAAGGCACCGTTGCTTCGGTGCTAGGATCTTCGGCGATCTGAATCGCGGCGAGTACGACTCCATCAACCGCGTTCTTGAACGCTTCCGCTTAGCGATCTACAAGGGTATGTGGATCCAACTCTCCTCTCGTAGATGCATCTCCTAGATTGATCTTGGTGAACGTAGGAAAATTTTTGTTTCCCATGCGACGTTCCCCAACAGTGGCATCATGAGCTAGGATCTTGCGTAGATGCTTTCTCGAGTAGAACACAAAAGGGTTTGTGGGCGTTGATGTTTAAATTGCTGCCCTCCTTAGTCTTTCTTGATTCAGCGGTATTATGGGATGAAGCGGCCCGGACCAACTTTACATGTCCACGTACATGAGACCGGTTCCATCGACAGACATGTGACTTTTGTTGCATAAGATGGCTGGCGGGTGTCTGTCTCTCCTATCTTAGTTGAATCGGAATAGAACAAGGCGGTCCTTGTAGAAGGTTAAATAGCAACTTGAATATCACCGTTGTGGCTTTGCGTAGGTAAGAAGCGTTCTTGCTAGATACCCATAGCAGCCACGTAAAACATGCAACAACAAATTAGAGGACGTCTAACTTGTTTTTGCAGGGTATGTATGTGATATGATATGGCCAATGACATGATGAGATATATTTGATGTATGAGATGATCATGTTGTGATAGTTAATATCGACTTGCATGTCGATGCATACGGCAACCGGCAGGAGCCATAGGGTTGTCTTTAATTTTTGTATGACCTGCGTGTCAATCATTAAGCGCTTTGTAATGCTTTACTTTATCGCTAAACGGTAGCAATAGTAGTAAGAGCATGGTGGGCGCACGACAACCCCGATGGCGACACGATGATGGAGATCATGATGATGGAGATCATGGTGTGGCGCCGGTGACGATGGAGATCATGCCGGTGCTTTGGAGATGGAGATCAAAAGCACGAGTTGATGGCCATATCATGTCACTTATGATTTGCATGTGATGTTAATCCTTTTATGCATCTTATTTTGCTTAGGACGACGGTAGCATTATAAGATGATCCTTCACTAAAATTTCAAGATAAAATTGTGTTCCCCCCGAGTGTGCGCCGTTGCGAAGGTTCGTCGTTTCGAAGCACCACGTGATGATCGGGTGTGATAGACTCTACGTTCGCATAAAACGGGTGCAAGCCAGTTTTTGCACATGCAGAACACTCGGGTTAGACTTGACGAGCCTAGCATGTACAGACATGGCCTCGGAACACGGAAGACCGAAAGGTCGAGCATGAGTCATATAGTAGATATGATCAACATGTAGATGTTCACCATTGACACCACCTCATCTCACGTGATGATCGGACTTGGGTTGGTGGATTTGGATCATGTCACGCTCGGATGACCAGAAGGATGTCAATTTGAGTGGGAGTTATAAGTAATTTGATTAGTTAAACTCACTTATCATGAACAATAGTCTAAGTTGCCTTTGCAAATTATGTTGTAGATCAATAGCTTGCGTTGTAGCTCCCTGTTTCATACGATCCTAGAGAAAGACTAAGTTGAAAGATATTGTAAGCAAGGATGCGGACTGGGTCCGTAGTCCGAGGAGTGTCCTCACTGCTGCACAGAGAGCTTACGTCTTTGATGCACCGCTCGATGTGCAAACCCCTACAACGTTGTCTGTGGATGTTGTGAACACCTGACAGAGACGTCCTGATGACTACTTGATAGTTTAGTGCACCATACTTTACGGCTTAGAATCGGGATTCCAATGACGTTTTGAACGCCATAGAACATATGAGATGTTCTAAGAGCTGAAATTGGGATTTCAGGCTCATGCCCGTGTTGAGAGGTATGAGACCTCTGACAAGTTCCTTTGCCAAAAAGATGGAGGAGAATAGCTCAACTAGTGAGCATGTGCACAGAATGTCTGGGTGCTGAAATCACTTGAACCAAGAGGGAGTTAATCTTCCAGGTGAGATAGTGGTTGACAGAATTCTCTAGACACTATCACCAAGCTACTAGAACTTCGTGATGAACTATGACATGCAAAGGATGGAGATGATCCCGGTGCTGTTAGCGGTTCTTAGTACCGCAAAAGTAGAAATCAAGAAGGAGCATCAAGTGTTGATGGTTTAGCAAGACCACTGGTTTCAAAAGGGGCAAGGGCTAGAAGGGAAACTTCATGAATGGCAAACCAGTTGTCGCTCTAATGAGGGAACCCAAGGTTGCACCCAAACCTCGAGACTAAGTGCTTCGATTGTAAGGGTAACGGTCACATGGTAGCGGAACCACCCCAAATACATGGTAGATATGATAGCTGGCAACTTCAACAAAGTATATTTGATATACGTGTTATTGATGTGTACCTTAGTAGTACTCCTTGTAGCACCTGGGTATTGGATACCGGTTCAGTTGCTATTATTAGTGACTTGAAGCAAAGGCTACGGACTGAACGGAGACTAGCTAAGGACGAGGTGACGATGTGTGTTGGAAGTGTTTCCAAGGTTGATGAGATCACCATCGCACACTTCCTCTATTTTCGAGATTAGTGTTGAACCTAGATAAATGTTATCAGGTGTCTACGTTGAGCATGAAAATGATTAGATCATGTTCATCGCAATACGGTTATTCATTTGAGTTAGAGAATAATGGTTATTCTGTTTACATGAATAATACCTTTATGGTCATGCACCCAATTGTTCGTTGAATCTCGATCATGGTAATACACATAATGATAATATTAATGCCAAAAGATGTAGAGTTAATAATGATAGTACCACTTTCTTGTGGCACTGCCGCTTAGGTCATTTTGGCATAAAATGCATGAAGAAACTCCATGCTGATGGACGTTTGGAGTCACTTGATTTTGAATCGCTTGACACATGCGAGCCATGCCTCATGGGCATGATGACTGAGATCTCGTTTTCAGGTACAATGAAACGGGTAAGTGACTTATTGGAAATCATACATGCTGATGTATGTGATCCAATGAGAATTAAGGCGTGTGGTGGATATCGTTATTTTCTCATCTTCACTGACGATTTGAGTAGATATGGTATATTTACTTAATGAAGCAAAAGTCTGAAACGTTTGAAAGGTTCAAAAAAATTTCAGAGTGAAGATTAAGAATCATCATAACAAGAAGATCATGTTCCTACGATCTGATCAAGGGGATATTATCTTAATTATGAGTTTGGCAATCACTTAAGACATTGTGGAATTGTTTCGCAGTTGAAGTCCCCTGGAACACCACAGCGTGATGGTGTGTCCGGACATCGTAATCGAACCTTATGAGATATGGTGCGATCTATGGTGTGTCTTACCGATCTACCGCTATTATTTTGAGGTTATGCATTAGAGACAGCTGCATTCACTTTATATAGGGCACCATCTAAGTCCGTTGAGACGACGTCGTATGGTTTGGCAAGAAACCAAAGTTGTCGTTTTCTTAAATGTTTGGGGCTGCGATGCTTATGGCTTCAGCCAGGAAAAGCTCGAACCGAAAGCGGACAAATACATCTTCATGGAATACCCACTGGTAACGGTTGGGTATACCTTCTATCTCAGATCCAAGGACAAAAATGTTTGTCGCTTAGAATGGGTCCTTTCTCGAGAAGGAGTTTCTCTCGAAAGAATTGAGTGGGAGGAAGATAGAACTTGATGAGGTTGTCGAACCCTCACTTCAACCGGAGAGTAGTGCAACACAGAAAGATGTTTCTGTGGAATCTACAACAGTTGAAGAGGAAACTAATGATAGTGATCATGAAGCTCCAGATCAAGTTGCTATCGAACCTCGTAGGTTGACAAGGATATGTACTACTCCTGAGTGGTACGTTGATCCTGTCTTAGAGGTCATGTTGTTGGACAACGATGAACCTACGAACTATGGAGAAGCGATGGTGGGCCCATATTCCGACAAATGGTTAGAAGCCGATAAATCCGAGATAGGATCCATGTATCAAAACAAAGTATGGACTTTGGTGGACTTGCCCTGTGATCGACAAGCCATTGAGACAAATGGATCTTTAAGACTAAGACGGATGTGGACGGTAATGTCACTGTCTATGAAGCTCGACTTGTGGCGAAGAGTTTTCCACAAGTTCAAGGAGTTGACTACGATGAGATTTTCTCACCCGTAGCGATGCTTAAGTCCGTCGGAATCATGTTAGCATTAGCTGCATTTATGAAATCTGGCAGATGGATGACAAAACAAGTTTCCTTACCAGTTTTCGTAAGGAAAGGTTGTATGTGATACAATCAGAAAGGTTTTGTCGATCCTAAGGATGCTAAAAGATATGCTAGCTCCAACGATCCTTCCATGGACTAGAGCAAGCATCTCGGAGTCGGAATATACACTTTGATGGAGTGATCAAAGTTTTTGGGTATACAAAGTTTGGTGGAAACTTGTATTTACAATAAAGTGAGTGGGAGCACTACAACATTTCTGATAAGTATATGTGAATGACATATTGTTGATCCGAAATGATGTAGAATTTCTGGAAAGCATAAAGGGTTGTTTGAAATGAGTTTTTCAAAGGAAGACCTGGATAAAGCTGCTTACATATTGGGCATCAAGATCTATACAGATAGATCAAGACGCCTGATGATACTTTCAAAAAGGGTCACACACCTTGGCATGATTTTGAAGAAGTTCAAAATAGATCAGTCAAAGAAGGAGTTCTTACCTGAGTTGTAAGGTGTGAAGTTGAGTAAGACTCAAAGCTTGACCACGGCAGAAGAAAGAGGAAGGACGAAGGTCGTCCCCTATGGTTTTGTCATAGGCTCTATACGATATGCCATGCTAAGTACCGCACCTGATGTGTGCCTTGCCACATGTCTGGCAAGAGGGTACAAAGGTGATCCAGGAGTGGATTACTAGATAGTGGTCAAAATTATCCTTAGAGGAATAAGGAAATGTTTCTCGGTTATGGAGGTGATAAAGAGTTCGACGTAAAGAGTTACGTCGATGCAAGCTTAACACCTATCCGGATAACTCTAAGTGGAGATACCGGATACGTATAATGGAGCAACAGTTTGGAATAGCTCCAAGTGGAACGTGGTAGCAGCATCTACGATATGACATAAAGTTTTGCGAAGTATATAGGGATTTGAATGTTGCAGACCCGTTGACTACAACCTCTCTCACAAGCATAGCATGATCAAACACAGAACTCATTGAGTGTTAATCACATATTGATGTGAACTAGATTACTGACTCTAGTGAACTCTTTGGATGTTGGTCACATGGCGATGTGACCTGTGAGTGTTAATCACATGGCGATGTGAACTAGATTATTGACTCTAGTGCAAGTGGGAGACTGTTGGAAATATGCCCTAGAGGCAATAATAAATTGGTTATTATTATATTTCCTTGTTCACGATAATCGTTTATTATCCATGCTAGAATTGTATTGATAGGAAACTCAGATACATGTGTGGATACATAGACAAACACCATGTCCCTAGTGAGCCTCTAGACGACTAGCTCGTTGATCAATAGATGGTTACGGTTTCCTAACCATGGACATTGGATGTCGTTGATAACGGGATCACATCATTAGGAGAATAATGTGATGGACAAGACCCAATCCTAAGCCTGGCACAGATCGTGTAGTTCATATGCTAAAGCTTTTCTATATGTCAAGTATACTTTCCTTAGACCATGAGATTGTGCAACTCCCGGATACCGTAGGAATGCTTTGGGTGTACCAAACGTCACAACGTAACTGGGTGGCTATAAAGGTGCACTACAGGTATCTCCGAAAGTGTCTGCTGGGTTGGCACGAATCGAGACTGGGATTTGTCACTCCGTATGACGGAGAGGTATCTCTGGGCCCACTCGGTAGGACATCATCATAATGTGCACAATATGTGATCAAGGAGTTGATCACGGGATGATGTGTTACGGAACGAGTAAAGAGACTTGCCGGTAACGAGATTGAGCAAGGTATCGGTATACCGACGATCGAATCTCGGGCAAGTGCTATACCGATAGACAAAGGGAATCGTATACGGGATTGATTGAATCCTTGACATCGTGGTTCATCCGATGAGATCATCGTGGAACATGTGGGAGCCAACATGGGTATCCAGATCCCGCTGTTGGTTATTGGCCGGGGAGTTGTCTCGGTCATGTCTACATGGTTCCCGAGCCCGTAGGGTCTACACACTTAAGGTTCGATGACGCTAGGGTTATAGGGAAAGTATGTACGCGGTTACCGAATGTTGTTCGGAGTCCCGGATGAGATCCCGGACGTCACGAGGAGTTCCGGAATGGTCCGGAGGTAAAGATTCATATATGGGAAGTCCTGTTTTGGTCACCGGAAAAGTTTCGGGCGATATCGGTAATGTACCGGGACCACCGGGAGGGTCCCGGGGGTCCACCAGGTGGGGCCACCAGCCCCAGAAGGCTACGTGGGCTAAGTGTGGGAGGGGACCAGCCCCAAGGGGGCTGGTGCGCCCCCCCACCAAGTCCCAGGGCGCCTCCAAGAGGGGAGGGGGGCAAACCCTAAGGCAGTTGGGCCCTAGGGCCCAATAGTGGTGCGCCTCCCCCTCTCTCCCCCTTGGCTGCCCCCCTAGATGGGATCTAGGGCTGGCCGCACCCTAGGGGAGGGAAACCCTAAAGGGGGGCGCAGCCCTCCCTTCCCCCTATATATATGTGAGGTTTTAGGGCTGTTTGACACACGAGAACGTCTCCCTCTTGGCGCAGCCCTACCCCTCTCCCTCCTCGTCTCTCGCAGCGCTTGGCGAAGCCCTGCCGGAGTCCCGCGCTCCTCCACCACCACCACGCCGTCGTGCTGCTGTTGGATGGAGTCTTCCCCAACCTCTCCCTCTCTCCTTGCTGGATCAAGGCGTGGGAGACGTCACCGGGCTGCACGTGTGTTGAACGCGGAGGCACCGTTGCTTCGGTGCTAGGATCTTCGGCGATCTGAATCGCGGCGAGTACGACTCCATCAACCGCGTTCTTGAACGCTTCCGCTTAGCGATCTACAAGGGTATGTGGATCCAACTCTCCTCTCGTAGATGCATCTCCTAGATTGATCTTGGTGAACGTAGGAAAATTTTTGTTTCCCATGCGACGTTCCCCAACAGTAGGATATGTCTACTTTATGTCCATGCTTCTTGTCATGATGTTTGAGTGTTGTAGGCTATATATTCCTTGCTCCGAAGTTGCTATGTGGCTGTTAATTTCAGCTGTGCCATGTTTATTGTTTCGGGTGTATCTTTTAACCCGTTGCTCCGTTTTGAGCAAGTCCTATACGTAACTTGTGTGATTTTGCATGTAGATTCATAATATCCTCTTGTTAGCATGTTTTGAAGTATCTTGCTTGTTGCATATTGTCATGCTCCTTGTGCTGTACCTCTGTGCTTCCTATGTTGACTTTCTGTGCTTCCTAAGTGCATCTGTAGTGCTTCCTTAGTGCATCAGTCATGCATCATGTTGTTTGCGCATGGCATCTTGTTGATTTCGTGCCTCGTGTGTTTTGTTTTGAGTAGAGCCGGAAGCCGAGACCGAGTACGAGAACGAGGTTACTACCGAGGTTGAGAACGAGGAGCCCCCTTATGATCCCATCGACGACTCTACATGCAAGATGACCTGACCCGGATATCATTACTATCTTTGCCTATTGCTAGAAGTCTCGCTCCATAGCTTTTGCCTCGATGCCCATGTTTTTCCTGTCAGCCTCCTATTGTAACCATGAACCTGTTAACCACCCTACCTATGCAAACCTTTGATTGGCTAAGTAAGCTTCGCTCAGCCCCTCTTATAGCATTGCTAGTTGCAGGAGAAGATTGAAGATTCCTGCTTCTTGTTGAAGCTTGTTGGGATATCACACTATATAATTCTTAAATGAAATTCTATATATTGGTAATGGGTGGAAGGCTAAGCCTTTTGCTTGGTGATTTGTTCCACTCATGCCGCCATAGGAACCGTATAAACCGGTGTTATGTTCCTTGATTATGCGTTCCTCACACGGTTGGGGTTATGGGACCCCCTCGATAAACCGCTAAGTGCTAAGTCTTTTCCAGCAAGTCCCAACATTGGTACTATTTGCCTAATAACTAAAACTTGCATAGGGAGTAATTAACCCTCTTCTTAATCAACAACCCCGGGCCAGTGCTCCACATGAGTGTTGGTCCGAACTGGGGGTCCTGCAGGGCCACCTCGAGGAAACTCAAGGTCTGGTAAAAACCTGTAGCATCGCCCATCCGGTCGTGGCCTGAGACTAGATACGCGCGGCTACTGTCAGGGTGTCGGCACGCCCGAAGGATTTGCTGGATTAGCCTTACCTTAGTCGGAGTATCTTGAGCACGGGATTCCGAGGATACTCGGGCCTTCCCACCTTGGAGTTGCGACTCCGCGGATCGTGGGCTTGTCATGGGCCAAGTTAGAACACCCCTGCAGGGTTATGAACTTTCGAAAGCCGTGCCCGCGGTTATGTGGCAGATGGGAATTAGTTAATATCCGGTTGTAGAAAACTTGACACCATGTTCAGAATACACTACAAGCGTGAGGACCGTGACGGTCATTTTCCGAAAGGGGTTCGGGAAGTGAACACGGTGGGGTTATGTTTGACTTGCTTAGTTAGGATCACTTCGTGATCATCTTTCGACCGAGGAACTTCTCTTCTCGCTCTCTTTTCCGTAAGTTAGTGCTAGTGCTACTGCAACCTCTTGTTCTTTCTTCAGCCTTGTTCCACACCCAAGGCTTGGATAGTTGTGTTACCCGGGAACGGGATTGCTGAGTCCTCTGTGGCTCACAGACTCTACACCACACCAGATGCAGGTACTCAGGCTATCTATTCAAGTGACGGCACCGAGCTGTACTGGAAGTACGACGAGGACCGTAGCCGTTACTATGTGCACTATCCGACGATCAGTAGAGGTTTCTACTAGGGGCGATTCAGACCTATGGTTTAATGTTATGTTTGGTATCTTTCATTTGGATCTTCACCCGTAGACGGGTTGTGATGTTTATTTGAATGATGTCTGGATATGTAATGAATTGTGTGACGTGGCGAGTGTAAGCCAACTATCTTTTCCGCTTTCATCCCTATTTTTACATGAGATGTGCAAAGGTACCAAACTTGCGATCATTCCAGAATGGGCTTATATCTTTAAGTCGTACATCGACACGTAGGAGATATAGACCCATCCTGGGGCATTACACAAATAAATTTAATGCAAGGGATAAGGGTTTGTGATAGGTACTTGGTATATGATTTTTGCGTAGATCTCCCCGGCAACGGCGCCAGAAATTCTTCTTGCTACTTCTCGAGCTTGCGTTGTATTCCCTCGAAGAGGAAAGGGTGATGCAGCACAGTAGCGTAAGTATTTCCCTAAGTTTTTGAGAACCAAGGTATCAATCCAGTAAGAGACCACGCGCGAGTTCCTCGCACCTGCACAAAAAATAAGAACCTCGCAGCCAACGCGATAAAAGGGGTTGTCAATCCCTTCTTGGCCACTTACGAGAGTGAGATCTGATAGATATGATAAGATAATATTTTTGGTATTTTTGGTATAGAGAAAAAATAAATAAAGCAAATAAACAACGGCAACAGAAATTGGCATGTTGACGGGAAACTAATATGATAAAGATATACCCGGGGGCCATAGGTTTCACTAGTGGCTTCTCTCATGATAGCAGAATTCTACGGTGGGTGAACAAATTACTGTCGAGCAATTGATAGAAAAGCGCATAGTTATGAGAATATCTAGGCATGATCATTGTATATAGGCATCACGTCCGTGACAAGTAGACCGAAACGATTCTGCATGTACTACTATTACTCCACACATCGACCACTATCCAGCGTGCATCTAGAGTATTAAGTTCATAAGAACAGAGTAACGCCTTAAGCAAGATGACATGATGTAGAGGGATAAACTCAAGCAATATGATATAAACCCAATCTTTTTATCCTCGATGGCAACAATACAATATGTGCCTTGCTGCCCCTGCTGTCACTGCGAAAGGACACTGCAAGATTGAACCCAAAGCCAAGCACTTCTCCCATTGCAAGAACTATAGATCTAGTATGCCAAACCAAACCAATAATTCGAAGAGACTTGCAAAGATATTATAATCATACATAAAAGATTTCAGAAAAGAATCCAATATTGTTCAAAGATAATCTTGATCATAAACCCACAATTCATCGGATCTCGACAAACACACCGCAAAAAGATTACATCGAATAGATCTCCTCGAAGACCAAGGAGAACTTTGTATTGAGATCCAAAGAGAGAGAAGAAGCCATCTAGCTAATAACTATGGACCCGAAGGTCCGTGGTAAACTACTCACAACTTATTGGTGAGGCTATGGTGTTGATGTAGAAGCCCTCCGTGATCGATGCCCCCTTCGGTGGTGTTCCGGAAGAGGCCATAAGATGGGATCTCATGGGTACAGAAGGTTACAGCGGTGGAATTAGGGTTTCGTTGCTTTTCTCGATGTTTTCAGGGTATGAGACTATATATAGGCTGAAGAGGCACGTCAAGGGAGCCAGAGGGGGCCCATGAGGGTGGGGGCGCGCCCCTGCCCTCGTGGCCGCCTCTCTCGTTTCCTCGCGTGTACTCCAAGTCTTCTGTGTTGATATCGTTCCAAAAGTAACTCTCCCGAAAATTTCATTCCGTTTGGACTCCGTTTAATATTCCTTTTCTGCGAAACACTGAAATAGACAAAAAAATAGCAATTTGCACTGGGCCTTGGGTTAGTAGGTTAGTCTCAAAAATAATATTAAAGTATATAATAAATCTCATTAAACATCCAAAACAGAATATATAATAACATGGAATAATCAAAAATTATAGATACGTTGGAGACGTATCAGTATCTTCATGCTCCTCGGACTTCACACTGGTCAGCTGTGAAGCGCATACTGCATTATCTCTCTCATACTGTCTCCTATGGTTTGCATCTTCGGTCTACCTCCCCGAGTGCTCTCTCGGCGTTCTCTGATGTTGATTGGGCTGGGAGCCTGGATGGCCTGTGATCAACAGGGGGCTATGTTGTCTTCTTTGGTCACAACTTGATCATCTAGAGTGCGCGCAAGCAATCCACTGTCTCTCGGAGTAGCACGAAAGCAGAGTATAAGGCGGCTGCCAATGCCACGGCTAAGCTCATTTGGGTATAGTCTCTTTTGAGAGAGTTGGGAGTCTCTCAAAAGCAGCCATCGGTTCTTTGGTGTGATAATATTGGTGCGACGCATCTTTCATCTGATTCAGTTTTCCATGCTCATACCAAGCACATCGAAATTGACTATCACTCTGTAAGGAAACATGTTGCACAGAAGATTCTTCATATCAAGTTCATCTCCTCTAAAGATCGACTTGCTGACATCTTCACGAAGCCACTTTCACAATCCGGTTTGAAGGTTGTAGGCACAATCTTAACTTACTTTGTACTTTAGGTCACAATTAAGATTGAAGGAGGTATTGGATATTGTCTATACGTCCCTGTATATTGTACTCCCTCCATCCTAAAATAAGTGACTCAAAAGTGACTCAATTTTGTACTAAAGTTAGTACAAAGTTGAGTTATTTTTGAGTCACTTATTTTGGGACGGATGGAGTATTTGTGTACTATGTGTACCCTATATATATATAGTACTCCCTTCGTCCTAAAATTTTTGTCTTTGATTTGTCTAAATACGAATATATATAGTCACGTTTTAGTGTTAGATAATTTTCTATCTAGACAAATTTAAGACAACAATTTTGGGACGGTGGGAGTATAAGATAGTCACCCCATATTGAGTGTCGTGCAGTTTCCCACCGTTTTACACATGCATTGAGCAGTGGAGTACGCACACCGCCCAGTCTCCGTCAAACGACACGTCACGACGACTCCTTACGCGTGGTGTGTTCGCACGTACTAGTAGCTCCCATGGGCCCCTCGACTCCGGCAGCTAGCTCGTGACCGGGTCGCGGCCGGCCGTGCATGTGCAGTCCCGGTAGCTCCAAGCCGAACAGTGACTCGGACTAGTACGTCCATGGGTCCATGCATATATGTTGAGCGATCGGCATGGCGTTGCAGAGACAGAGTGTCCCTCGTCCAAGAGTGGCACGGTACGTCTCCGGTTGCACGTCCAGAATTCACGGTCGGTGCGGTGGATCGGTAGGTCCCGGCTTAGCTGGAAGAAATCGCGAGACTTGGATCTGGCTCGTGTACCATGGGATGCGTTCGATGCCGGTGGGGGGGCCTTGATCGTAACATGACAATGACTGTGTCAGCGAACGTGCTGCGCGATAGGTCGGAGGGGACCAAATACTGTCATTTCAGCACGGGCACATTGTGCCTGTTTTTTTCCCTGCAAAAAAAAACATTGTGCCTTTTTTAAAAAGTTTAAACAGATGGATTTTTATTTAGGAATATTTCCAGTTTCTTTTACATGCACGGATGGCAACGTACTCCTTCCATCTGAAATTACTTGTCCCAAAAATAGATGTATTCGGATGTATTTTTAGTTGCAGATATATATATTTCTATATATTTCCGCTACAAGTAATTTAGAACGGAGAAAGTAGTATGTGGGAGAAAGATGTCATCAATATACATGCTTGCATGTGAGAGATGCAAAAAAGACAAATATATGCACACAAAACAACATTAGTCTCCTTACCAAATGGTGATGGAAATTAGACACTCGGGAGGGCCTGTGGCAACAGATTGTCGGTGAAGGTTTCTGCGGTGGTCGTCGATGATGGAGTCGGAGTCGCCCTCGCGGAGGCGGGATGACGATGACGTCGGGATGCAACCTTGACGACGTTTTCTCCTCGGCGGCATGTGTGTGTTCTTGTGTGGGTTGCCAGGTCGCCCTGTGTGCCTTGCTTTTGCAGGCCTGTTGTGACAGTTTTCGCTTGGTTTTCTGTTAGTTAACCGAGCAATTATTTTCGACTTCTTTAATGAATCGGATCCTAAAAGACCGCGTTTCAAAAAAAACAGCTTGTCTAAACCAAATACCTGCGTAACAAAACCGAGGCCACGGTGAAACCTCGTTTATCTGATTCTCCGTGTTGGAAATCTATTTTAAAAGCCAAACATGTGTATATGGAAGGGAGAAGGGTGATTCATAATAGTGGTAACCTTGTTAGGTTGTGCCAGCATGATCCTTGGATGGTTTCTTGTGTGCTCAAAAATTCATATCCTTTGTTGTTTGACATTTGAAATGATGATGAATGTACTGTGGCAAAATCTATTGATAAAGGGTGTGCGCATGAGTTCGGAAGGCGTTTCCCCCCTTACTTGCAAAGTTTCTGATAGAGTTAGTTGGGACCTGAATAAAATTGGGAGTTCTCTACTAGATCAGTCTATAAATGGCTGGAAAACCCCCTGGCTGGAGCTAGTAATGGTTGGATTTGGAAGGCTCCAATACCTTTGAAAATTAAGATTCATATGCCGGCAATTGTTTCGTAACGCAATCCTGACTAGAGATAATCTGAGAAAAAAATAAGTGGACTGGAAATCATTTGCGCTCTTTCTGTAATGTCCCGGAAGATGCGCAACACCCTGGCTGGAGCTAGTAATGGTTGGATTTGGAAGTCTCCAATACCTTTGAAAATTAAGATTCATATGCTGGCAATTGTTTCGTAACGCAATCCTGACTAGAGATAATCTGAGAAAAAAAATAAGTGGACTGGAAATCATATGCGCTCTTTCTGTAATGTCCCGGAAGATGCGCAACACC
>LR738713.1:625933124-625982504 GCA_902687465.1 Secale cereale
TTGGAAGGCTCCAATACCTTTGAAAAATAAGATTCATATGCCGGCAATTGTTTCGTAACGCAATCCTGACTAGAGATAATTTGAGAAAAAAATAAATGGACTGGAAATCATTTGCGCTCTTTCTGTAATGTCCCGGAAGATGCGCAACACCCTGACTGAAGCTAGTAATGGGTGGATTTGGAAGGCTCCAATACCTTTGAAAATTAAGATTCATATATATGCCGGCAATTGTTTCGTAACGCAATCCTGACTAGAGATAATCTGAGAAAAAATAAGTGGGTTGGAAATCATTTACGCTCTTTCTGTAATGTCCCGGAAGATGCGCAACACCCTGGCTGGAGCTAGTAATGGGTGGATTTGGAAGGCTCCAATACCTTTGAAAATTAAGATTCATATGCGGCAATTGTTTCGTAACGCAATCCTGACTAGAGATAATGTGAGAAAAAATAAGTGGACTGGAAATCCTTTGTGCTCTTTCTGTAATGTCCCGGAAGATGTGCAACACCTGTTTTTCGGTTGTGGGATTGCAAAATCTGTGTGGGGCAGCATTGGCAAAGTGATTGGTGCTAATTGTTGTCCTAGAAACCTTTGGCAGAGCTTTAATTGGTTCTATGCTTTCTTGCCTGGGGTCACAGAATCTTTCTTTTTTTTGGTTGTTGTTTTTTATAGCATCAGTACAGACGCAAGCGCTTATATACACACGCATACACTCATCCCTATGAACGCACACACGCACACCCTACCCCTATGAGCACCTCCCAGAGACTGAGCCGGCATACCATCTTGAGATTTACGTAGTCACCGTAGGCGCCTCCTCGTCGACGGGAACGTCTCCTCCCACTGAAAGCGCATCGCCAGAAATCCTGAAATAAATCTAGAAATAATGCGAGCACCAGGATTTAATCCCTGGTGGGTTGGGGATACCACTGTCCACCTAACTATCTCAACCACAGGTTGGTTCGCGTGTGGCTGCTGTTTACTGGCGGTCCCAGACCCTTAGAAACAAAATTATACTCCCTCCATCCCAAAATAAGTGA
Organism: Secale cereale; assembly: GCA_902687465.1. Lineage (NCBI taxonomy): Eukaryota > Viridiplantae > Streptophyta > Magnoliopsida > Poales > Poaceae > Secale > Secale cereale. Next base: position 625,934,162 of record LR738713.1, read on the forward strand.
CTCAAAAATGACTCAACTTGAGTCATTTTGAGTCACCTATTTTGGGATGGAGGGAGTATTTGACAATCATGTTGTCCGGTCCCATGTGGAGGTTGTCTTCACCGTTTGTTCATTCATACTTTACTTGGCAGGGCTACTGGAAGGTGGGTAAAATTTCGTGTTTTGATCCTTTTTCGATAGAAATTCAGGATCTGACCCCGGTTTAATTTTTTTCGGGATTTGACCCTTTTGCTACCACCAAGGGCTCTGGTAGTAGGGTTAGACAGCCTACCGCCAGAGCCCCTGGCGGTATGGTGCGACGGAGGGGGACGACGGCCGTTGCCTGTGCTGACGTGGATAAGTACCCTACCGCCGTCCCCCTAGGCGGTAGGCTGTCTTGTTGGGGAACGTAGCAGAATTCAAAAAAAATCCTACGCTTCACCAAGATCAATCTAAGGAGTCATCTAGCAACGAGCATAAAGGAGTGCATCTACATACCCTTTGTAGATCGCGAGCGGAACCGTTCAAGAGAACATGGATGATGGAGTCATGCTCGTTGTGATCCCTATCACCGATGATCCCAGCGCCGAACGGATGGCGCCTCCGCGTTCAACACACGTACGGTGCAGCGACGTCTCTTCCTTCTTGATCCAGCAAGGGGGGAGGAGAGGTTCATGGAGATCTAGTAGCACGACGGCGTGGTGGTGGATGCAACGGGAAAAGCTGCAGGGCTTCGCCAAGAACCTCGGGGAGGAGGGAGAGGTGTAACAGGGGGGAGGCGCCAGGGGCTGAGGTGCGGCTGGCCTCTCCCCCCCCCCTCCACTATATATAGGGGCCAGGGGGCGCCGGCCCTAGGAGATGAGATCTCCTAGGGGGGGGCGGCGGCCAGGGGGGAGCCTTGCCCCCCCAAGGCAAGGGGGGCGCCCCCCACCCCTAGGGTTTCCAACCCTAGGCGCAGGAGGGAGGCCCAAGGGGGTGCGCCAGCCCACTATGGGCTGGTTCCCCTCCCCCTACGGCCCATGGGGCCCTTCGGGATTGGTGGCCCCACCCGGTGGACCCCCGGGACCCTTCCGGTGGTCCTGGTACACTACCGGTGACCCCCGGAACTCTCCAGATGGCCGAAACTGGACTTCATATATATCATTATTTACCTCCGGACCATTCCGGAACTCCTCGTGACGTCCGAGATCTCATCCGGGACTCCGAACAACATTCGGTTTACCGTGTGCATATATCTCTACAACCCTAGCGTCACCGAACCTTAAGTGTGTAGACCCTACGGGTTCGGGAGACACGTAGACATGACCGAGACGACTCTCCGGTCAATAACCAACAGCAGGATCTGGATACCCATGTCGGTTCCCACGTGTTCCCCGATGATCTCATCAGATGAACCACGATGTCAAGGATTCACTTAATCCCGTATGCAATTCCCTTTGTCTATCGGTATAGTACTTGCCCGAGATTCGATCGTCGGTATACCGATACCTTGTTCAATCTCGTCATGGCAAGTCTCTTTACTCGTTCCATAATACATCATCCCATGACTAACTCCTTAGTCACATTGAGCTCATTATGATGATGTCTTACCGAGTGGGCCCAGAGATACCTCTCCGTCATACGGAGTGACAAATTCCAGTCTCGGTTCGTGCCAACTCAACACACTTTCGGAGATACCCGTTGCGTACCTTTATAGCCACCCAGTTACATTGTGACGTTTGGCACACCCAAAGCATTCCTACGGTATCCGGGAGTTGCACAACCTCATGGTCTAAGGAACAGATACTTAACATTGGAAAAGCTTTAGCATTACGAACTACACGATCTTGTGCTAGGCTTAGGATTGGGTCTTGTCCATCACATCATTCTCCTAATGATGTGATCCCGTTATCAATGACATCCAATGTCCATGGCCAGGAAACCGTGACCGTCTGTTGATCAACGAGCTAGTAACTAGAGGCTTACCAGGGACACGTGGTCTATGTATTCACACATGTATCATTGTTTCCGTACAATACAATTCAAGTATAAATAACAGACAATTATCATGAACAAGGAAATATAATAATAACCATTTTATTATTGCCTCTAGGGCATATTTCCAACAGTCTCCCACTTGCACTAGAGTCAATAATCTAGTTACATTGTGATGAATCGAACACCCATAGAGTTCTGGTGTTTATCATGTTTTGCTCGTGGAAGAGGTTTAGTCAACGGATCTGTGACATTCATGATCCGTATGCACTTTACTAATATCTATGTCTCCATCTTGAACATAATTCCGGATGGAGTTGAAACGGCACTTGATGTGCTTGGTCTTCTTGTGAAACCTAGGCTCCTTGGCAATGGCAATGGCTCCAGTGTTGTCACGGAAGAGAGTCATCGGGCTTGACGCGCTTGGAATGACTCCTAGGTTGGTGATGAACTCCTTCATCCAGACTCCTTCCTGCGCTGCTTCGCAAGAAGCTATGTACTCCGCTTCACATGTAGAATGCGCCACGACGCTCTGCTTGCAACTGCACCAGCTGACTGCCCCTCCATTCAAAATATACACATATCTGGTTTGTGACTTAGAGTCATCCAGATCTGTGTCGAAGCTAGCATCGACGTAACCCTTTATGACAAGCTCTTCGTCACCTCCATAAACGAGAAACGTATCCTTAGTCCTTTTCAGGTACTTCAGGATGTTCTTGACCGCTGTCCAGTGTTCCATACCGGGATCACTTTGGTACCTCCCTACCAAACTAATGGCAAGGTTCACATCAGGTCTGGTACACAGCATGGCATACATAATAGAACCTATGGCTGAGGCATAGGGGATGACACTCATCTTTTCTCTATCTTCTGCCGTGGTCGGGGATTGAGCCGTGCTCAATCTCATACCTTGCAATACAGGCAAGAACCCTTTCTTGGACTGATCCATATTGAACTTCTTCAATATCTTATCAAGGTATGTGCTTTGTGAAAGACCAATGAGGCGTCTCGATCTATCTCTATAGATCTTCATGCCTAATATATAAGCAGCTTCTCCAAGGTCCTTCATTGAAAAACTCTTATTCAAGTAGGCATTTATGCTCTCCAAGAATTATATATAATTTCCCATCAGCAGTATGTCATCCACATATAATATGAGAAATGCTACAGAGCTCCCACTCACTTTCTTGTAAATACAGGCTTCTCCCCAGGTCTGTATAAACCCAAACGCTTTGATCACATCATTAAAGCGAATATTCCAACTTCGAGATGCTTGCACCAGCCCATAGATTAAGCGCTGGAGCTTGCATACCTTGTTAGCATTTTCAGGATCGACAAAACCTTCCGGCTGCATCATATACAGCTCTTCCTTGAGGAAGCCATTAAGGAATGCCGTTTTGACGTCCATTTGACATATCTCATAATCATAGAATGCGGCAATTGCTAACATGATTCGGACGGACTTCAGCATCGCTACGGGAGAGAAAGTCTCGTCGTAGTCAATCCCTTGAACTTGTCGAGAACCTTTAGCGACAAGCCGAGCCTTATAGATGGTCACATTACCATCCGCGTCAGTCTTCTTCTTAAATATCCATTTATTTTCTATGGCGTGCCGATCATCGGGCAAGTCCACCAAAGTCCACACTTTGTTTTCATACATGGATCCTATCTCGGATTTCATGGCTTCAAGCCATTTGTTGGAATCTGGGCCCGCCATTGCTTCTTCATAGTTCGAAGGTTCACCGTTGTCTAACAACATGATTTCCATGACAGGGTTGCCGTACCACTCTGGTGCGGAACGTGTCCTTGTGGACCTTTGAAGTTCAGTAGTAACTTGATCTGAATCTTCATGATCATCATCATTGACTTCCTCCCCTGTCGGTGCAGGCACCTCAGGAACAATTTCCTGCGCTGCGCTACTTTCCGGTTCGGGAGGGGTGACTGTCACCTCATCAAGTTCTACTTTCCTCCCACTCACTTCTTTCGAGAGAAACTCTTTCTCTAGAAAGGACCCATTCTTGGCAATGAAGACCTTGCCTTCGGATCTGAGGTAGAAGGTGTACCCAATCGTTTCCTTTGGGTATCCTATGAAGACGCATTTTTCCGATTTGAGTTCGAGCTTTTCAGGTTGAAGTTTCTTGACATAAGCATCGCAACCCCAAACTTTCAGAAATGACAGCTTAGGTTTCTTGCCAAACCAAAGTTCATACGGTGTCGTCTCAACGGATTTTGACGGAGCCCTATTTAAAGTGAATGCGGCAGTCTCTAAAGCATAACCCCCAAAAGATAGCGGTAAGTCGGTGAGAGACATCATAGATCGCACCATGTCCAACAGAGTACGATTTAGACTTTCGGACACACCATTACGCTGAGGTGTTCCGGGCGGTGTCAATTGTGAAACAATTCCACAGTTCCTTAGGTGTGTGCCAAATTCATGACTTAAATATTCACCCCCACGATCCGATCGTAAGAACTTTATTTTTCTATCACGTTGATTCTCAACCTCATTCTGAAATTCCTTGAACTTTTCAAAGGTTTCAGGCTTGTGTTTCATTAAGTAGACATACCCATATCTACTTAACTCATCTGTGAGGGTGAGAACATAACGATAGCCTCCGCGAGCTTCAACACTCATTGAACCGCACACATCGGTATGTATGATTTCCAATAAGTTGGTCGCTCGCTCTGTTGTTCCGGAGAACGGAGTCTTGGTCATCTTGCCTAAGAGGCATGGTTCGCACGTGTCAAATGATTCATAATCAAGAGACTCTAGAAGTCCATCTGCATGGAGCTTCTTCATACGTTTGACACCAATATGACCAAGGCGGCAATGCCACAAGTATGTGGGACTATCATTATCAACTTTCCATCTTTTGGCGTTCACACTATGAATGTGTGTAACATCACGTTCGAGATTCATCAAAAATAAACCATTGACCAGCGGGGCATGACCATAAAACATATCTCTCGTATAAATAGAACAACCATTATTCTCGAATTTAAATGAGTAGCCATCTCGCATCAAACGAGATCCAGATACAATGTTCATGCTCAAAGCTGGTACTAAATAACAATTATTAAGGTTTAAAACTAATCCCGAGGGTAGATGTAGAGGTAGCGTGCCGACAGCGATCACATCGACCTTGGAACCATTCCCGACGCGCATCGTCACCTCGTCCTTCGCCAGTCTCTGCTTATTCCGCAGCTCCTGCTTTGAGTTACAAATGTGAGCAACTGCACTCGTATCAAATACCCAGGAGCTACTACGAGCGCTGGTAAGGTACACATCAATAACATGTATATCATATATACCTTTGACATTGCCGACCTTCTTATCTGCTAAGTATTTGGGGCAGTTCCGCTTCCAGTGACACGTTCCCTTGCAATAAAAGCACTCAGTCTCAGGCCTGGGTCCATTCTTTGGCTTCTTCCCGGCAACTGGCTTACCGGGCGCGGCAACTCCTTTGTCGTCCTTCTTGAAGTTCTTCTTACCCTTGCCTTTCTTGAACTTAGTGGTTTTATTCACCATCAACACTTGATGCTCTTTCTTGATCTCCACCTCCCCTGATTTCAGCATTGAATACACCTCGGGTATGGACTTCTCCATCCCTTGCATATTGAAGTTTAACACGAAGCTCTTGTAGCTAGGTGGGAGCGACTGAAGGATTCTGTCAACGACCGCTTCGTCTGGGAGATTCATTCCCAACTGAGACAAGCGATTGTGCAACCCACACAACTTGAGTATGTGCTCGCTGACAGAACTATTTTCCTCCATCTTACAACTGTAGAATGCATTGGAGACATCATATCTCTCAACTCGGGCATGAGCTTGGAAAACCATTTTCAGCTCTTGGAACATCTCATATGCTCCGTGGTGCTCAAAACGCTTTTGGAGCCCCGATTCTAAGTTGTAGAGCATGCCGCACTGAACCAGGGAGTAATCATCACAACTCGACTGCCAAGCGTTCATAACATCTTGGTTTGCCGGGGCGGGAGCGTCACCTAGCGGTGCTTCTAGGACATAAGTTTTCTTGGCAGCTATGAGGATGATCCTCATGTTACGGACCCAATCCGTACAGTTGCTACCATCGTCTTTCAGCTTGGTTTTCTCTAGGAATGCGTTGAAGTTGAGGGTGACATGAGCGTGGGCCATTGGATCTACAAGACATATAGTAAAGATTTTAGACTAAGTTCATGACAATTAAGTTCATCTAATCAAATTTAATAAACTCCCACTCAGATAGACATCTCTCTAGTCATCTAAGTGAAACATGATCCGAATCGACTAAGCCGTGTCCGGTCATCACGTGAGACGGACTAGTCATCAACGGTGAACATCTTCATGTTGATCGTATCTTCTATACGACTCATGTTCGACCTTTCGGTCTTCCGTGTTCCGAGGCCATGTCTGTACATGCTAGGCTCGTCAAGTGAACCCTAAGTGTATTGCGTGTGTAAATCTGGCTTACACCCGTTGTATGCGAACGTTAGAGCCTATCACACCTGATCATCACATGGTGCTTCAGAACAACGGTCCTTAGCAACGGTGCACAGTTAGGGGAAACACAATTCTTGAAATTTTAGTGAGAGATCATCTTATTTACTACCGTCGTTCTAAGCAAATAAGATGCATAAACATGATAAACATCACATGCAATCAAATAAAGTGACATGATATGGCCAATATCATTTTGCTCCTTTGATCTTCATCTTCGGGGCACCATGATCATCTTTGTCACCGGCTTGACACCATTATCTCCATCATCATGATATCCGTCATCGTGTCTAAATGAAGTCGTCTCGCCAAAATATTACTTCTACTACTATGGCTAATGTTTAGCAATAAAGTAAAGTAATTACATGGTGTTATTCAGTGACACGCAGGTCATACAATAAATAAGACAACTCATATGGCTCCTGCCGGTTGTATCATCGGCATGCAAGTCGTGATTCCTATTACAAGAACATGATCAATCTCATACATCACATATATCATTCATCACATCTTTTGGCCATATCACATCACATAGCACATGCTGCAAGAACAAGTTAGACGTCCTCTAATTGTTGTTGCAAGTTTTTACGTGGCTGCTATAGGTTTCTAGCAAGAACGTTTCTTACCTACGCCAAAACCACAATGTGATATATCAATTTCTATGTACCCATCATAAGGACCCTTTTCATCGAATCCGATCCGACTAAAGTGGGAGAGACAGACACCCGCCAGCCACCTTATGCAACTAGTGCATGTCAGTCGGTGGAACCAGTCTCACGTAAGCGTACGTGTAAGGTCGGTCCGGGGCGCATCATCCCACGATGCCGCCGAATCAAGATTGGACAAGTAGCAGCAAGAGAATTGAACAAATCTACGCCCACAACTTGTTTGTGTTCTACTCGTGCAAGATCCTACGCAAAAGACCTAGCTCAGATGCCACTGTTGGGGAACGTAGCAGAATTCAAAAAAAATCCTACGCTTCACCAAGATCAATCTAAGGAGTCATCTAGCAACGAGCATAAAGGAGTGCATCTACATACCCTTTGTAGATCGCGAGCGGAAGCGTTCAAGAGAACGTGGATGATGGAGTCGTACTCATTGTGATCCCTATCACCGATGATCCCAGCGCCGAACGGACGGCACCTCCGCGTTCAACACACGTACGGTGCAGCGACGTCTCCTCCTTCTTGATCCAGCAAGGGAGGAGGAGAGGTTGATGGAGATCCAGCAGCACGACGGCGTGGTGGTGGATGCAACGGGAAAAGCTGCAGGGCTTCGCCAAGAACCTGCGGGAGGAGGGAGAGGTGTAACGGGGGGAGAGACGCCAGGGGCTGAGGTGCGGCTGCCCTCTCCCCCCCCCACTATATATAGGGGCCACGGGGGGCGCCGGCCCTAGCAGATGAGATATCCTAGGGGGCGGCGGCCAGGGGGAGCCTTGCCCCCCAAGGCAAGGGGGCGCCCCCACCCCTCGGGTTTCCAACCCTAGGCGCAGGGGGGAGGCCCAAGGGGGTGCGCCAGCCCACTATGGGCTGGCCCCCCTCCCCCTATGGCCCATGGGGCCCTCCGGGATGGCTGCCCCCCGGTGGACCCCCAGGACCCTTCCAGTGGTCCCGGTACACTACCGGTGACCCCCGGAACTCTCCCAATGGCCGAAACTGGACTTCCTATATATCATTCTTTACCTCCGGACCATTCTGGAACTCCTCATGACGTCCGGGATCTCATCCGGGACTCCGAACAACATTCGGGTTACCGTGTGCATATATCTCTACAACCCTAGCGTCACCGAACCTTAAGTGTGTAGACCCTACGGGTTCGGGAGACACGTAGACATGACCGAGACGACTCTCCGGTCAGTAACCAACAGCGGGATCTGGATACCCATGTCGGTTCCCACGTTTTCCTCGATGATCTCATCGGATGAACCACAATGTCAAGGATTCACTTAATCCCGTATACAATTCCCTTTGTCTATCGGTATACTACTTGCCCGAGATTCGATCGTCGGTATACCGATACCTTGTTCAATCTCGTCATGGCAAGTCTCTTTACTCTTTCCGTAATACATCATCCCGTGACTAACTCCTTAGTCACATTGAGTTCATTATGATGAGGTCTTACCGAGTGGGCCCAGAGATACCTCTCCGTCATACGGAGTGACAAATCCCAGTCTCGGTTCGTGCCAACTCAACAGACACTTACGGAGATACCCGTTGCGTACCTTTATAGCCACCCAGTTACGTTGTGACGTTTGGCACACCCAAAGCATTCCTACGGTATCTGGGAGTTGCACAACCTCATGGTCTAAGGAATAGATACTTAACATTGGAAAAGCTTTAGCATTACGAACTACACAATCTTGTGCTAGGCTTAGGATTGGGTCTTGTCCATCACATCATTCTCCTAATGATGTGATCCCGTTATCAATGACATCCAATGTCCATGGCCAGGAAACTGTGACCACCTATTGATCAACGAGCTAGTAACTAGAGGCTTACCAGGGACACGTTGTGGTCTATGTATTCACACATGTATCATTGTTTATGTACAATACAATTCAAGCATGAATAACAGACAATTATCATGAACAAGGAAATATAATAATAACCATTTTATTATTGCCTCTAGGGCATATTTCCAACATGTCTAACCCTACCGCCAGAGCCCCTGGCGGTAGGCTGGGCTGGGTTTTGCCATAGAAACCTTCTGTAACGAAATATGCGGGGGCCCTGGCGGTAGGTTCACCCTACCGCCAGGGGGGCGGCGGTAGGCTGTGTGACCCTACCGCTAGGGTCCTTGGTGGTAGGGTCCTGTATTTTATTGTTTTAAGTTCATTTGTTTGCTTCTTTTCAAATCCAATATGACAGCAATATCACAGCAAATTTCACAAATATGACAGCAATATCACAGATCTTAAACAATTAAACTTGGGCATCACATACACATTAACAAAACTTAAGTGCATAGAACATCTCAAACGAACTTCAACTAATTAGTAATTGAAGTTCCACATAGTTTCACAAATAGCAAACACATAGATCCACAAATAGCAAACACATAGTTCCACGTAGTTTCACAACTACTAGACAAGTTCAACCAAACGAAGTTCAACTACAAGAGCCAACTATCGAAGAGCATAATCAGTTGCTCCTTCCCCTCTTGGATGTACGGACCTCGTTACTCTTTGAACGAGTCTCTTTAGTATTCTTCTTGGGCCGTTGATTAACCGGTCTTTGGAAAGGGTCCGGGCTCAGCAAATCCTTCTTCTTCGAAGGCCTCTTCGGCAGCTAGGGTAGTTGAGATGACTGAATTGGTGGAGGTCCATAATCTTCATCGTACTCCTCCTCCCCGTTGGGCTCATCCTCCTCCTCCTCCCCTTTTTCATATGTGGCCTCCTCCTCCTCCTCCTCCTCCTCGTCCTCTTCCTCCTCCTTAACCAACCTCGACGACGAGGGAACATGGCTCGATGAGCCGATGTGACCCTGTGTGGTTGCAGGATGATAAGCTTCAACCGCCCAGCTCCAGCACACCCAAGCAGGCCTACCAGCTTGCAACAACGCTTCACGAGCTTCTACACTCACAATGAAACAATGGCATAATAAGTATCAGATTTATGATTGCAAGTGAACCAGATGCATCTGTTCCGAGGAGGCTGAAATTGTACCTTCATCGTCCCCCTCATTTTGTTCTCAGATTGTACGCTCCCGGGGATATCACCTAGTGCATCTGAGGCTTGAAAGATGCATCTGTTCAGCTCACCAGACTGCAATGGCATAAGTCAGTCATGATGACGAATACAATAATTTAAATACAACCGTCCGTTCAAACTTACCACTCTATTGATGAGGGGTGCAAACTCCCTAAATCCACTATGCATGTCTCTGATGCCGGTCTGGTAGGCCTCTTCCTCGGGGTCATCCCTCTCCAGCTCCGCGATGTCTTCCACCGTCCACCGAGGCCTGAGACGAAGACGGTGCTTCACTCTCCTCTCCTTATCTTTACGATACTTCCATTCGTTCCACTCTGTCACATGAGTTTTATGCTCCTCTCCCCAGTCTGTGATCGACTGATTCTTCTGTCGGCTCATCCCGCAAGGCATAGGCCACAAGAAACATCATAATAAAGTCGCCACACAATGAAATCATGTGCATAGAGAACAAAGCGCTCACAGGTGGAGCATGTGGCCACCGGTATCAGTGGGCTGGCCCGGTGGGGTATGTTGATACACCCCAAACTGTGTGGCCACGCGGTGTGGCAAGTGCCACTCGACGGCGTACACACTGATCATGGGCACGATGCACCGCCAGAGACCACGGTCCGCATCGCACATCACGTTCAGATCAAAGTCCCACTCTCGGTCATAGGGACACCAGTTTACCTATTACATATACGTTGGTAAGTTCCCACTCTCGGTCAAAAGTGAAATCAAAGAGAAAGGTGTTGAGCGAGTTCATATACCTGCGTATGCGTCAAAGCATCCAACTCGTTGGTGTAGGTCTTGTACGAAGTCTTGTTTAGGCCCATGTAGAGTTTGACAACGTCCCACTCATAAGCTACGGTGGGGTGTCGAGTCTCATCGCCGTCTTCGCTATAGGCACCCCATGAGCGTCTTGGCATCTTCTCCGGACGGCCCACCGGCAGCCGCTCCCACATCCAAATGGAGAAGGCCCAGACAAAGCCACCCATATTGGACTTGTCTCCCGTACTCTACGTTGCGTCGTCAAGCTGCAAAACATCAAATAAGGATCAGATATAACAAAATGTCATGGACACACTTTCGTAGGTAGGTAGGCAATTACATACTCTCTTATCGAACGGTCTAGGTAGGCGAGAGATGCGGTCCCCCAACTGTGCCCTGCCTCCCAGTCACCTAGGAAGAAGAGATACGACCAGTTGGCAGAGTTTCCGGAGCTGTCTAGAAACACTACCTCTGTGAGAATGTACCACAGGTAGGCCCTCGCGTACCACTCCACAGTCGTCTCGTCGGCGCCTTCGGGGCATTTCTGCCGGTGCTCCAAAAGCCAGATCAGCGGCAGACCGGATGTACGGTTACCCTTAACAGTGGGGCAATCGCCGATGAGGGTGACATGTCAGGCCCAAGATGCGATTCTATCCCGATCACGTGACGCTTTCGTGATTGGGGCACAACCGCATTTCGGGCGCTTAGCAAGATGGATATCATTACATCGTACCATTACATACATACATGGGGGATACAACAATACATACAAGTCACATGAATACAACGACATCAATACAAGGCCTCCGACTACGGATACAAACATGAAAAGCACAACGACATCCATCTGCTATCCCAGGCTGCCGACCCGGAACCTAACCCAAGACTGAAGAAGAAGAAGAAAGAACTCCAACAAAACGAACATCGCTCTCACGTCAAGTCATCGGAAACCTGCACCTGCAACTGTTGTTGTAGTATCTGTGAGCCACGAGGACTCAACAATCCCATAACCATGGGTAACAAGACTAGCAAAGCTTAATGGGTAGGAAGAGGTAAAGTGGTGAGGTTGCAGCAGCGGCTAAGCATATATATGGTGGCTAACTTACGAGTACAAGAATAAGATGAGCATCTACACAAACGGTCGCAAACTAGTAATGATCGCTAAACATCCTGAACTATCTACGAGTCAAACATAACCCCATCATGTTCTCTTCTCAAAGTGAAAAGAGACAGTCATGGTTACTCACGCGGTTGTGTATTTTACTTCGGATCCTTTGTCAAGTTTTCTACAACCGGACATTAACAAATTCCAATCTGCCACATAACTGCGGGCACGACTTTCGAAAGATCATAACCCTGCAGGGGTGTCCCAACTTAGCCCATCACAAGCTCTCACGATCAGCAGAAGTAATAATAATATTACCCCTTATCTTAGGGACAATCCGATCAGGCTCGGAATCCCGGTGCACAAGACATTTCGACAATGGTAAAACAAATCCAGCAGCGTGCCGACACCCTGATAGTAGCCACGCGTATCTCGTCTCAGGCCACAACCGGATAGGTGATCCTACGGGAGCCAGATACCTCGAGTTTCCCCGTGGCGGCCCCGCAGTCTCCCCGTTTGGGACCAACACCATCAGCACTGCCCCCCCTGTATGTAGAAAGAATCCTCGGGTAGCGCTAACTCCCGATGCAATTAATTGATTAATTAAGTTTTCATTATGAGCAAATTAAAACCAATGTTGGGCCTTGCTGGAGGAGTTTTATTCAAAGACAAACTGTCAAGGGGTCCCCATTTACCCAACCGTGTAAGGAACGCAAAATCAAGGAACATAACGCCGGTTTATCGGCTCCTAAGGTGGCATGAGTGGAACAAAACACCGAGCAAAAGGCCAAGCCTTCCACCCATTGCCAAGTATATAGGTGTGTTAATAATAATAGTAGATATTGTGATAGACCAACAAGCCAAGCTCCAACATGGAGCAATCTTCATCTTCACCAGCAACTAACAACACTATAAGAGGGACTGAGCAAGCGGTTAACTGATACGTCCAAAACGTATCTATAATTTCTGCCTGCTCCATGCCACTTTTGGGTGATATTGCTATGATATTCATACACTTCCATACACTTTTGATCATATTTGGACTAACTTACTAATCCAGTGCACCCCAGTGCCAGTTTCTGTTTTCGGCTGTTTTTGTATTTCAGGTTTTCACGTTTCGAGAACTGCCCAGAAAAATCCAGAAAAATTATATAAAAAATCAGCGATCCGGAAACAACACTGCGTCCGAAGGGCAGCCTGGGGGGGCCACAGGGGCTCCAGGCGCCCTGTGGGCGCCCCCCCCCCCTGGGCCGCGCCGGGGGGGCGCCTGGGCCCCCCGAGACTCCCCCGGTGCCCTACTTTGGCATATATTTAAAGGACCCTCCGAAACCCTCAGAACAGGAACTCTTTTCGCGATCCCATCTCTGTTCCGCCGCCGCCGCCGCTTCCAAGATCGGGAGCACCAGGAGAACTCTTCCCGGCACCCTGCCGGAGGGGAGGATCACCACCGGGAGCTTCTCCACCACCATGGACGCCTCTCGGATGACTCGTGAATAGTCTCCCTTGGACCATGAGTCCATGACCAATAGCTATGTGATGTTCTCCTCCCGTTCTTGTGCTTCACTAATTAGTCCTCGTGAGCTGCCCTACATGATCGAGGCACCTATGTAATCCTTATGATGTTGCTATGTTGAGTTTGCTGGGATCCGATGGATTATGAGGTTATGTTCAGATTGATCTTGAGTAATATATTTGATTCACCTCTTTTATATTTTAGTTCATAAGTAATTCTTGCATGTTCTCCGTTGTTACTTATTGCTTTGGCCGAGTAGTAGGTAGTGACTCCAAGAGGGAACGTTATGCTTGATTGTGGGTTCATGCCCCTCGATGACTAGCTTGAGTGACAGAAACATGAGTCTAGGGGATGTGCTGTTGCCACAAGGGGGAAAAACAACGGTGCTTGTGCCCGCGGGTGCAAGGATTGTTTACTTTACGCAAAGTTCTTTTAATGCAGTTGTCTGTTGCATTGAGTTTACACTATGGGTGGGACTCGCAACTTAATACCAGCAAGATGTTCTGGATAGATATCTCAAGGTGGATGATTAGTAGTAGATATTGATGGATTTCGGTCTACTTACTTTGGCGTACCGCCCATGCTTTGAACCTCAACCTTTCTTGCAATGTAGTCAGCATTGGTTTGCGTTCGTGGTCCTGTCAATTGCCCAGCTGTAATTTGTTTACCTAACATAGTTGTTTTATCGTCTTTTGGGAGAGAGACATCACTAGTGAACATCATGAGACTCCGGTCCATATTACCATCATTGATCACGTCCACTATTTACTTTTCGCTATTTTATTTACTATTGCAAAAACTATCTATCACTACTATCATTGCTTTTAACCCTTTGTGAACTACAAGGCCGGAGGGATTGACAACCTCTCTGTACTCGTTGGGAGCAAAGTTATTTGTATCTGTGTGCAGGTCCACGTTGATTGCTAATTGCGCCGTTAGCAGTTGACACCTACTTGTTGAACCTAGGAGTCTCTGGGGATTCGATCCTTGGCATCTTTGCTAGGGGAAAACACTTCTACTTACTGCATCTTACACCTTCCACTTGGGGTAACCAACGAGGGGTTCGAGGCCCATCAAGGAGTATTTTCTGGCGCCGTTACCGGGGACTCCACTCTTCAGGATAGGGGAGTTGCATGCTATCTTTTACCTTTGCTTTTTAGTCTTGTTAGTTTACTTTTCATTTTTGCTTTAGTTCCTTTTATCGAAAATCACAAAAATAGTTATATTGCTTGCTTGCTACTATGGGTTCCAGCGAGAACACCAAGTTGTGTGACTTTACTAGTCACAACAACGATGACTTTATCAGCACACCTATCACTACACCTGCCACTTCAGCACGTTCATATGAAATTAAACCTGCTTTACTGAACTTAGTCATGAGAGAACAATTCTCCGGTGCTGGAGATGATGCTGCTTTACACTTGAACAACTTTGTTGAACTTTGTGATATGCAAAATTACCAAGAAATAGATGGTAATATTGTTAAGCTTAAGTTTTTTCCTTTCTCCTTGAGAGGAGGAGCTAAAATTTGGTTTCAGTCTTTGCCTAGAAATAGCATAGATTCATGGGACAAGTGCAAAGATGCTTTTATCGGAAAATACTATCCACCTGCTAAAATTATCCAACTTAGAAGTAACATCATGAATTTTAAACAATTGGATAATGAACACGTTGCCCAAGCTTGGGAACGTATGAAATCTCTTATCAAGAACTGCCCTACTCATGGTTTGACTACTTGGATGGTTATCCAAACTTTTTATGCAGGCTTGAACTTTACCTCGCGGAACTTGTTAGACTCGGCAGCGGGAGGAACTTTTATGTCAACTACACTTGGTGTTGCCACAAAGCTTCTTGATGAGATGATGACCAACTATTCCCAATGGCACACCGAACGCGCTCCAACAGGTAGGAAGGTAAACTCTGTCGAGGAGATTTCCTCCCTTAATGAAAAAGTTGACTTGATCATGTCTCTACTTTCGAAGCAATCTACTATTGATCCTCGTGATGTTCCTTTAAATTCTTTGATTGCTCAAGAACAAATAGATGTGAATTTTATCTCTAGAAACAATTTTAACAACAATGCTTATGGGAGTAACTTTGGTAACAATTCTAGACCGTTCCCCTCTAACTCTTATGGGAACAACAATGCTTATCCTAGTACCAAGAACTCCAATACTGAACTAGAGACCATGCTTAGAGATTTCATCACTACCCAAAAAGCCTTTAATAAGAATGTCGAAGAGAAACTACATAAACTAGATGATCTTTCTTTTAAGGTAGACCACTTAGCCAATGAGGTAAAATTGCTAAAAATTGAAACTTCTCCTCTTGAGGAGAGGGAAGTCATCCCTATTAATGCTACTCAAGTACAAATTAATGAAAATATTAGGATGATGGCTAAACTTAAAGAAAGATGGGCTAGAGAAAGGGAGGAAGAGGAAAGAATTAAGAGCCTTCCTACCCACCACACTGTTGCTACTATCCAAGTTGTTGAGGATGTTCACACTCTTAGCACCCAATGTACTCATGGTCCCAATGGACCTATTAATGGTGATGTTATAGAAACTACCAAACAGGTGAACCTTAAGGACACCACTACCACTTTACTTGATGCTCGTGACCTTGATTTTGATAATTGCACGCTTACCGAAGTTATTGATTTCCTTCACAAGATGTCTAGAGATCCCCGCACTAGCACGCTTAACCTTGCCTTCACAGAGCATATCACTAATGCTCTCATCAAAGCTAGGGAGGAGAAACTTAGAGTAGAAGCCTCCATACCTAGAAAGCTAGAAGATGGTTGGGATCCTATGATAAAAATTTATTTGAATGACTTCTCTTGTTATGCATTATGTGATGTTGGTGCTAGTACCTCTGTTATGCCCAAAAGGATATATGATATGCTTAAATTGAAACCTTATGATTGTTGTTCTTTTGGTGTTCGTCTCGTTGATTCTTCCATAAAGAAACCTTTGGGGAGGATCGATGATGTTCTTATTGTTGTCAATGATAATTAAGTGCCCGTTGATTTTACTATCATGGATATTGAATGTGATCCTTCATGCCCAATTATTTTGGGACGTCCCTTTTTGCGCACCGTTGGTGCTGTCATTGACATGAAAGAGGGTAATATAAAATTTCAGTTTCCTCTCAAGAAAGGGATGGAACACTTCCCTTGTAAGAAGGTCAAGTTACCTTTTGAGTCCGTTGTACGGGCTAGTTATTCTTTTACTCTTGATAAAACTTGATCTATGCATTATGCCTAGCTTAAAGGCATAAAAGAAAGCGCTTTTGGGAGGCAGCCCACATGAATAAATTTTTTGTTTTTGTTGTGTCTTGATGTTGTTTACTGCTGTAGCATCATCATTGTATCTTTGCTTTTCATATTTGTGCCAAGTATAGCCTCCGATTGCTAGAAAGTTCAAAAGTTGTGAGGTGCTGTCCAGGAAACAGATTATGTCCTTGGATAGAAAAATTCGTATAAAATCACCAGATCATATTTTTGGTCTGAATTTTTTTGACAGCGTTCTCTATATAATTGTCTTTCGTGCATCAGTTCTGAGTTTTTTATTTGAGTTGCAGAAGTATCCCGAACAGATCAATTACTGCCTGTTGTTCTGTTTTTCACAGATTCTGTCATGTTTTGCCTTACCTTCACTTTGCAAATTAAGAACTTGCTTTTTCTTTGCAAAAACCTTTTGGCAATCTTGAGAAACAGTAGAACTTCAAGAATATCCTTATTTCCAGCAAGGTATAATTATTTTATTAAGGGTACTAACCTCGCTAATCAGATTATGATGAGTTGTGTATGAAGGGAGTTTTCAAGTGTGCGAGGGAAGATGATAAAAAGATTCAGGAGTGTCAAGCGCTCAAGCTTGGGGATGCCCCCGTGCACCCCCAAGAAATATTCAAGGAGACTCAAGCGTCTAAGCTTGGGGATGCCCCCCATGCATCCCCTTCTCCATCAACACTATCAGTTCGTCTTTCGTTTCGCTATATTTTTATCACTTCATGTGTTATGTGCTATGCTTGGAGTGTCTTGCTTTTAGTTTTCTTTTTAGTTTTTCATAACGAGTCAGAACCCAGCATTCCTTTATGTGGGAGAGAAACACGCTCCACCTCTACCTAGAACATTACATAGAATTTTCATGTCTATCTATGCTGTGTGAGTTCTTTGTCTTTTAATAGCTACTATCATACTCTGCTCTTAGTATTCATGCTTATCTTTTCAAGAGCTTTTATTTAGTTGGTTGCTTGAACTCTCTTTAATTACCATGCTCACCTTATTAAGAGAGTTTGCTTCCGTTGCATGGGTTAATGTGTCTATGATAAAGATGCTACTTTCATGATGGTTCTTAGTAGTTCAGGTTTTCTTTTGGTTAATCTCAAATAGCTGGGGGGTTCCCAATGTGTTATTGGAGTACCAACTTGGTTTGTTTGCCTATGATGTGGTATGGTTTAGTAATATCTTCCTTCGAGAATTTATTTTGATTGACTTGGCGTATGCTCACGCATATTCAAGACTGTAAAGAAAGTCTGTCAAGCCTTGATGATCTTTTATTTCTAAGTAGCGATATAACTACCATGCCTGATTCAATATTGCTTTTTCGCTCTGCATGATTATGACCGTCATTGCTCTCTTAGTTGGTCGCTCCAAGTCTTTTGCTAACCTCCACCTGCACTAAGCAAACTAACCATGCAATACATAGCTCATGGGAAAGTAGCCTAAAAACTATTGTGGTAAAGAATATGTTGCTTATGTATCTTATTTCTTACAAGTTGCTTGCTGAGCGGTAACCATGTTTCTGGGGACGCCATCAACTGTCACACTTTTGTTGAATATCATGTGAGTTGCTATGCATGTTCGTCTTGTCTGAAGTAAGGGTGATTTACCGTGGGTTGAATTAATATGCATATTGTTAGAGAAGAACATTGGGCCGCCAACAAAAGCCATGCATCATGGTGGAAGTTTTAGCTTGGACCTTAATCCTCAATCTCTCATGAGAATATGCTTATGCATTAAAGAGGACTCCATCATCTATTTTCTATGTTGTCCCGGTATGGATGTCCTCAAGTTGAGATCTATCAAAAACGAGAAATCAAATGCGATTTATCTCCTTGGACCTTTGTACAGGTGGCATAGAGGTACCCCTTTGTGACACTTGGTTAAAACATATGCAATGCAATGATAACCCATGGGGATCCGAGCTAATTAGGACAAGGAGCGAGCACTATTGGTATTCGATGCATGAGGCTTGCAACTTATAGGATGTTTTTCACATGACACATATGAAGTACTACTACCGTTGACACAATTGCTTCCATGTTTTCAAAATAAAAAGCTTTAGCACTTAACCTTTCTTTTACCTTTATGTTGAAGCACCAACTACTGAGAGCATGATTGTCATTCTGAGTGTAATGTGCATTGTCCCAAAGTAGCATTGTCTTTTGCATGATTGTGATATCGTTTATTCTGAAATGATTGTATCTAGTCATCACTTAAACCTTGAAGGTGCCCTTGCATTTATGTTTTGCATCACTAAAGGGGGCAAGCTAGATATCACTTTATCATATTTGCACGTCATGTTCATTGCAAATCTTTTTGATGTTTCAGTTTCATGTTGTAAAACTTTCAGTCATTTGTGATTTTCTCTTGAGACAACTTAATTACTATAGAATCATTGTCTCAGTAAGCTTTTGTCATATGACTATGAGAAAGTCCTATATGGTTAATAGCATGTCACCACAGAAATTATTCTTGTTATCATTTACCTACTCGAGGACGAGAAGGAATTAAGCTTGGGGATGTTGATACGTCCAAAACGTATCTATAATTTCTGCTTGCTCCATGCCACTTTTGGGTGATATTGCTATGATATTCATACACTTCCATACACTTTTGATCATATTTGGACTAACTTACTAATCCAGTGCACCCCAGTGCCAGTTTCTGTTTTCGGCTGTTTTTGTATTTCAGGTTTTCACGTTTCGAGAACTGCCCAGAAAAATCCAGAAAAATTATATAAAAAATCAGCGATCCGGAAACAACACTGCGTCCGAAGGGCAGCCTGGGGGGGCCACAGGGGCTCCAGGCGCCCTGTGGGCGCCCCCCCCCCCCTGGGCCGCGCCGGGGGGGCGCCTGGGCCCCCCGAGACTCCCCCGGTGCCCTACTTTGGCATATATTTAAAGGACCCTCCGAAACCCTCAGAACAGGAACTCTTTTCGCGATCCCATCTCTGTTCCGCCGCCGTCGCCGCTTCCAAGATCGGGAGCACCAGGAGAACTCTTCCCGGCACCTTGCCGGAGGGGAGGATCACTGATACGTCCAAAATGCATCACTATTTTGTATTATAATTTATCCTTATTCATTGATATATTTCACGTTATGATGATGTTCTTATGTTGTTTTGGTCTATTTTACACAGTTTGCAACTTTCCGGTGCCAGAACAGCAGACGCAGGATTCAGCAGGAAAAAGTGGATACTGAGTTGCTGAAGAAGAACACCTCCAAATTACCTGAAAATCGACGGGAGGTATTTTTCAGACGAATAACGAAGACACGCAAAAGGGGAGTCGGAGGGGGGCCACAAGGTGCCCAGGCGTCCTGGGGGCGCCCCCCCCCCCCTGGCCGTGCCGGGGGGGGCGCCTGGAGCCCCTGGCCCACCTCTGGTCGCCCCCTTTTGCATATATGTTCTCCGTCCCCCGAAAACCCTAGGCACGGGACATTTTACGGAGTTTCGCCGCCGCTTCGAGGCGGAAACCTGCAGAGAAGAAAAGGGCATCTCCGGTGGGCAGATTCCGCCGGGGAGATCACCTCCCGAAGGGGAGATCGTCGCCATCGTCATCACCATCATCACGGGCATCATCGAGATCATCATCAACATCATCCCCAACACCAGCACCATCTCCATCTTCATCCAAATCTCATCTTACCATCGCTACTCGTGTTGTAACTTGTACTACCTATCCTCTCTACTCCATCTTACTACTTTGTGGTGAATGCTATTGAGTTTTGTTGGAGAAATATTATTATGTCCAGATTGTTTATCACATATTTATCCCCACTGATCATGATCTCTTTTATGTCTTGTGAGTAATTACCTTAGTTCTTGAGGACATGGAGGAAGTCTTGTTGTTAGTAGTCATATGTTGTTGAAGTAATATGTGTTGTTTGGTACTTAAGTTGCGTTGTCATTCTACTAGTGGTGTTGTGTGAGTCGAACACTCAACACTTCGCCTTATTAAGGACCTAGGAGAATACATTGTGTATAAAGAATGCTTATGGTGGGTTGCCCGAGTGACAGAAACCTGAACCCCAGTTCGCACGCTTTTGCATAAGGGAATAATGGATCCTCGATCGTATTGCTATGGTTAGGCTTTTGCCTTAAATTCTATCTTGTATTTGCGGATGCTTGCAAGGTGTTTAATCATAAGAGTGCACTCATCTTAGTCTAGAGAGTGTACTAGCGTAGATCCACCCACTCAACACTTATCAACACATAACATAGTATCGATACGGAATATGGTGAAAGCACATGACTACCTCTCCCGTGTGTCCTCAGGAACGCTTTAGTCTTTATAAGTTCAGTTGCTAGGCCTCTCCTTTGCTAAGAAAGGATTGGTCCACTTGTTACTCTCAGTACCTTTTACATTACTTATCTTTACATTCCTGTTGCTTATACCGAGAAAACCCCTAAAAGTTATCTTTCAGTGCTTGCAGTAATTTCTTGCTCAGAATCGCTTATCAATACCTTCTGCTCCTCGTTGGGTTCGACACTCTTACTTATCGAAAACGCTGCAACAGATCCCTTACGGTTGAGGGTCATCAAGTAACGTTTTCTGGCGCCGTTGCCGGGGAGCGTAGCGCTATTGGTAAAGTGAAACTAGTAAGAAAGTCTTTTTATAATTCTGTTTTTATTTTTGCTATTGCTGTTCTTTGTCCCTATGGATAATCCTATTATTGGAGCGTTGCTTGCGGGAAGATACCCCACACCTGTGGTGGTTGATCCTCCCCCTACTGAAATTGTGCCTTACAAAATACCAGCTGGCATTATCAATTATGTTTTGGCTAATCGTTATGCAGGAGACAGACATCCCGGTGAGCACTTGCTATATTTGTCACGACTATGTTCATTATTTAAGCTTGCAGGTGTATCGAGGGAGTTTGTCATGAGGAAATTGTTTGCCGTATCCCTTATAGATAAAGCTTCAGATTGGTATGGGCTTCTCGATAACTCACATTTGCTGGACTGGCAGGAGCTTATGTCTCTTTTCTATACTAAGTTTTATCCTCTTCATGAAATTCATCGAGACAGGAATTATATATATATAACTTTAGGTCTCGTGACGGAGAAAGCATTGCTCAAGCTTGGGGGAGACTGAAGTCTCTAATGCTCAAATGCCCAATTCATAAGCTTCCCAAGGAAATTATACTTACAAATTTCTATGCCAGGCTTTCTCGTCGGGATAAGGAGATGCTGGATGCCTCCTCTAGTGGGGTATTTCAGAAGAAGAGCGTTGAAGAAAGGTGGGATCTCCTTGAAAGAATCCAAAGGAATACTGAAGATTGGGAAATTGATAAAGGTATTGAACCCGCTATAAATTATGAACATGATTATATTGAGAGCTATGTGGAAACTGATTACTTCAATACTTTTTGCTCTAAGATTGGTCTTGATTCCCATCTAGTGATTGATTTATGTAAGAATTTTGCCTCTCATGTTGATGCTTTTAAAAAGAACAGAGACCAGCACCATTCACCTTTTAAAGAACCACCTATTGATATTTATGTTGCTGAGCCTATTTTGCCTGCAGTCATATATGAAAAGCCTCCTTTTCCCACAAGGATAAAGGAACACTCTCTCGTAACAGGCATAATAAATAAAAGTGAAAGAAGAGTTGATGAACCTGAGGACCAGATCAGGGTCGATCCTCGAGTTGCATTGATTAAAGACCTTGCTACTGATGATGTTTTGGATTCCAATATAACTTTTTGTGCTGTTTCCACTAACCTTGTCACGGCCAAGAACAAAGGCCCAATTTCAGGTACTCCGGTGGTATCTGTTAAAATAGGAGATCACAATTATTATGGGCTATGCGATTTGGGATCGAGTGCAAGTGCTATTCCTTATTCACTCTATGAAGAAATCATCGGTGAGATTTCCCCTTGTGAACTTGAAGAAGTTGATGTTACTATTCATCTTGCAAATAGATCAACTATCTCTCCTATCGGAATTGTGAGGGACGTTGAAGTCCTATGTGGAAAGGTAAAATACCCTACCGACTTTCTGGTACTTGGTTCAGCCAGGGACAATTTTTGTCCAATCATTTTTGGTAGACCTTTTCTTAGAACTTGTGGAGCTATAATAGATTGCAAGAAAGGTAAAGTTTCTGTTGAATTCGATGGTGAGCCATATGAATTTAACTTTTCTAAGTTCTCTAAGCAGCCTCATGGTACTGATTTACCTAGTGATGATAAAATTATTGAAAGTATTGCCATTGCTATTCCCCCTGATGATCCTTTGCAGCAATACATGGAGGACCACGAGAATGATTTACATATGCAGGAAAGAAATGAACTAGATGAAATATTCTTGAGGCAGCCTGCTATCCTGAAGCACAACCTTCCGGTTGAACCTTTGGGAATTTTATCAAAACCGAAAGAAGACCCGGTGTTCGATCTTAAACCTCTTCCCGATACACTCAAGTATGCTTATTTAGATGAAAAGAAAGTATATCCTGTTATTATCAATTCTAACCTTTCAGGATATGAAGAAGAGCGGTTATTGGAAGTACTTCGTAAACACCGAGGCGCAATTGGCTATACCCTTTATGACCTTAAGGGGATTAGTCCATCTATCTGTCAACATACTATCAACCTTGAGCCCGACGCTAAACCAGTTGTTGATCATCAACGACGGTTGAACCCGAAGATGATGGATGTCGTGAGAACTGAGATTCTCAAGCTTCTAGCCGCAGGTATTATCTACCCTATAGCTGACAGTAAGTGGGTAAGTCTGGTACATTGTGTTCCTAAGAAAGGAGGTACAACTGTGGTTCCTAATGATAAAAATGAACTAATACCTCAGAGAATTATTATTGGATATAGAATGTGTATTGATTACAGGAAGTTGAACAAGGCAACCAGGAAGGATCACTACCCATTGTCGTTCATCGACCAAATGCTTGAAAGGTTATCCAAAAATACCCACTTTTGTTATCTCGATGGTTATTCTGGCTTCTCTCAAATTCATGTTAACACTGCCGATCAAGAGAAGACCACTTTTACTTGTCCTTTTGGTACTTATGCTTACAGACGTATGCCTTTTGATTTATGTAATGCCCCTGCTACTTTTCAAAGGTGTATGTCTGCTATCTTTCATGGTTTCTGCGGTGATATTATGGAAGTCTTCATGGACGATTTCTCCGTCTATGGAACTTCATTTGACCATTGTCTTCACAACCTTAATAAAGTTTTGCAGAGATGCGAGGAGACAAATTTGGTACTCAACTGGGAGAAGTTCCACTTTATGGTTAATGAAGGAATTGTTCTTGGTCACAATATTTCCGAAAGGGGAATTGAAGTGGACAAAGCCAAGATCGAAGCTATTGAGAGGATGCCCTATCCAAGGGACATCAAAGGTATTCGCAGTTTTCTCGGTCATGCAGGTTTTTATAGAAGATTTATTAAAGACTTTTCTAAAACCTCGAGACCCCTCACTAATCTTCTCCAGAAGGATGTTCCTTTTGCGTTTGATGAAAATTGTAAGGAAGCTTTTGAAGTCCTTAAGAAAGCTTTAATAACTGCTCCTATAGTACAACCACCTGACTGGAATTTACCTTTTGAGATTATGTGCGATGCAAGTGATTTTGCTGTTGGAGCTGTTTTAGGACAAAGGGTTGATAAGAAATTGAATGTCATACATTATGCTAGTAAAACCCTTGATAGTGCTCAAAGAAATTATGCTACTACTGAGAAGGAATTCTTAGCTGTAGTTTTTGCTTGTGATAAGTTTAGGCAGTATATTTTTGATTCCAAAGTTATTATTCATACTGATCATGCTGCCATTAAATATCTTATGACAAAGAAGGATGCCAAGCCAAGGCTTATCAGATGGGTACTCCTTCTCCAAGAATTTGATTTGCAGATTGTTGATAGGAAAGGGGAAGACAATCCGGTAGCGGACAATCTTTCAAGAATGGAAGATATACCGCATGACCCCATCCCAGTTAACGATAGTTTTCCAGACGAGCAACTTGCCATTGTAAAAATACAACCTCTTTCCGACCCATGGTATGCAGATTATGCTAATTTTATTGTTGCGAAGTATTTGCCTCCAGGTCTAACATTTCAGCAAAGGAAGAAGTTCTTTCATGATTTGAGGCACTACTTTTGGGATGACCCACATCTTTTCAAAGAAGGTCCCGACGGGATCTTGAGAAGATGCATTCCGGAACATGAGCAGAAGGACGTTCTCCGACGGTGTCATGATAGTCCCTATGGAGGACATCATGCCGGTGAGAGGACTGCACATAAGGTTCTTCAATCAGGTTTTTATTGGCCTACTCTCTTTAAAGATGCTAGAAATTATGTTTTAGCCTGTGATAAATGTCAGAGAGTTGGTAACATTAGTAGAAGGAATGAGATGCCTATGAATTACTCACTAGTGATTGAACCTTTCGATTGTTGGGGTTTTGATTTTATGGGTCCTTTTCCTTCTTCGCACAAGTACACTCACATTTTAGTAGCTGTTGATTATGTGACCAAGTGGGTTCAAGCAATCCCCATTGAAAGTGCTGATCACAAAACATCTTTGAAAATGCTTAAGGATGTAATATTTCCTAGGTTTGGTGTACCAAGGTATCTCATGACCGATGGAGGATCACACTTCACACACGGAGCTTTTAGAAAAGCTCTGGCTAAATACGATGTTAATCATAGAATTGCTTCACCGTATCATCCTCAAACTAGTGGACAAGTTGAGCTTACCAATAGAGAGATTAAGTTGATCTTGCAGAAAACAGTAAACAGAAATAGGAAGGATTGGTCAAATAAATTAGGAGATGCTTTGTGGGCATATAGGACTGCTTACAAAAACCCCATGGGCATGTCCCCCTATAAGATGGTATATGGCAAGGCTTGCCATTTGCCATTAGAGCTAGAGCACAAAGCTTTCTGGGCTGTTAGAGAGCTTAATGCTGACCCAAAACTAGCTGGTGAGAAGCGTCTCATGAACTTGACTTCTCTAGATGAATGGAGAAGTGAAGCTTACGAGAGCGCTAAAATGTTAAAGGAAAAGGTAAAAAGGTGGCATGATAGGAAGATTCTGAAACGTGAATTTAATGTTGGTGATAAAGTTTTGTTGTTTAGATCCCGTTTCAGGTTTTCTCCAGGCAAACTACTTTCCAGGTGGGAAGGACCATTTCATATTGAAGAAGTTTATCGGTCTGGTGCAATTAAGATTAATAATTTTGAAGGCACCAAACCTCAAGTTGTGAATGGGCAAAGACTTAAACATTACATAGCAGGAGACCCTGTCGATGTTGATGTGAATATAATATACACAACAACCCACGAAGAACATGTTGCAGCCCTGTTTCAGACGCCAGCAGAAGCAGAATAAAGAAAAGGTATGTAGTACGGTAAGAAAACACCGCAAACCATCATAAAAGTTCCGTATTACGAGTTTTTGTAAAATTAGTAAAATTCCGAGTCGAAGTGGAGCCGGAGACGACCACCAGGGAGTCCAGGCGCCCCCCTGGCGCCCCCCCCCCCCCCGGGCCGCGCCGGCAGGCCGCCTGGACACCCCGGAGCCCGTCTCTGACCCCGCTTTGGTTCGTTACCTTCCTTTCTGTGCATAAATTTTTCCTATATATTTGCCCGGGGTGTTCCGGCAACGTATCTTGCGATTTCGCGTGTTTTCTCTTCGATCTGTTTCTGCCAGGAAATCTTTCTGCTAAATTTAGGTGCCATGGCTTCTCCAAGTTCCCCCAAGGACACGTTCGTCGTCAACGTCATCAACCCTTACCTCGCTGAGGTGAAGAAGCACCCTCAGGTTGTTCAGATGAAGGAAGGCGTCCTTCATCAAGAAGATCTGAAGGGACCTATCAAGGAGGGGAGCGTCCAGGCCAGGCTGGAAGAAGTGGAGCAAGAAGTCTTCGAGTACAAGAAGATGACCGAGCGTGGTGTCGAAGCTAACTTTGACATCACCAACGAGCTGAAGAACTACTTTCTGAAGGAGATGAAGGAGATGTGGGAAAGAATCGCCGCATCTGAAGACAGAATTATAGAACTCCAAGGGCAAATTAACGATCTATATAACCAGAACTGTGAGTATGAACTGAGATTTATGCGCATGAGTTTGGGTGCTGAATGCAGGATTCAGGAGCTGAGCCTCTCACAAGAGACTTTAGCAAGATATCCATGGAAGCGTTTCGCCAAGGACTAGGTGATTAACGCCAGCAAGTATGGGCGAAATCTCCATGGGTAATGGCATTCCCTTGGCTTGTTCCAAGCTTGGGGGGAGTGCCCGGTATCTTTATCTTTTACCTTTTGTCTTTCAGAAGTCAAGTAGAGTCGTATCATGTCTAGGGAGGTTATTATATGAGATAGGTGTGTGCATTGAGGTCTATCACCCCTTCGGTGAAGAATTGTATCCGTGTGTGTGGAGTAGTTTATGATGGAATAATAATGAGAAGTTTATCGGTTCCTTTTTGCTGCACTCGGTATTCTCTTCACGCAATCGACCTTATATGATGATTCTTATGGAGAGTGTTGACCTTATGTCAGGTATGGCTATGAAACTTTATTTAATCTTGGCAAACATAGCTTTGGTCATAACAACAAGCATGATGTTCTTAAAGTATCAACATAGCCAAAACCTTTATGTTATTATGCTTGAAGTGTCATGTTGACAAGAAGACAACTTGATGTGTTATGCTTATTTCAATGTTCAGGCTTTATATTGCTTTGCATCTTAGTCATCATTAGTTGTCTGCTCTTTCAAAACCTTTGCTAGCCTAACTCTGTACTAAGCGGAATCCTGCTTGTGCGTCCATACCCTTAAGCCAATACCTTCCATATGAGTCCACCATACCTACCTACTCGTGGTACTCCACTACCACCTCCTATAGTATGTAATTTATGTGCTATCCTTAAATGTTCAAAATCTTTTATTTTGTGCCTCTGCTTTAGCTCATGAGGAAGTAGTAGCTAATTCATGACCTTTTTGAGTTGGACAAGCTTCACCCCGGGATTGCATGTATAATGTGCAAACCCATAATACGAAAAGGAACTGGCATTGAGTGCGCCCGGCTTAAAAATAATATAACAAACAAACCCTCCTTCACGCTTTGTTCATGAGAAATCAGAAAACTTTGGCAGTGATAAACAAAGGAGAATAAGAGGATGTTATCGTCCTCATACGGGAGCCGTTCCTCGAAACTTGTCCAGTTAAAGAAGTAATTGAGTTATCTATTAGCATTCGTTGATGAATCATGCACCTCTCAAAAACTTGTTTTCATTCTGTTTGATTTGAGGATAGCACATGAGTTTTCCCTACTACCCTAGAGCAGGGCCTATCTTTTAATTTTAAGTTGAGTCAGTTATTTCTACTTCCCTCTATTTCTCAAAGAGAGCAGACGTTTGATGTTGATAAGGATTCATGCATATAAAGCTGCATTAAGATTTGTCATATCATATCCTTGTTGACATTATCATTTGATAAGTAAGTTGTTTGTCATGCCCAGCTAAGGCAAATATCTTCCTTTGTGTTAACACTTTCACTTCTTGCTTACTAACATGTTATTTCAAAAAGCTTCAATTAATCCCATCAAAATATAAGAGCAAAAGTTAAAATTATTTGTTGTTCTTTGACCAAAGGACATGTTTGCCATGATATAATGAGTTTCCTTGGTCCTACTTTCGAATATAAGTGTTGACGCTCTTTCATAAGAGCCTTATGAGTTGAAGATTGCTGCTGAGGATATTTGAGTTGGTGAAGAGACTATGATGCTTCTTGTCCGTATTCTATTTATCGACACTTCACTCTCTAAACTTGTGGACAGGTTTACCGAGTTCATATTCGCTTGGGGACAAGCGAGGTCTAAGCTTGGGGGTGTTGATACGTCCAAAATGCATCACTATTTTGTATTATAATTTATCCTTGTTCATTGATATATTTCACGTTATGATGATGTTCTTATGTTGTTTTGGTCTATTTTACACAGTTTGCAACTTTCCGGTGCCGGAACAGCAGACGCAGGATTCAGCAGGAAAAAGTGGATACTGAGTTGCTGAAGAAGAACACCTCCAAATTACCTGAAAATCGACGGGAGGTATTTTTCAGAC
This sequence comes from Secale cereale, assembly GCA_902687465.1. Lineage (NCBI taxonomy): Eukaryota > Viridiplantae > Streptophyta > Magnoliopsida > Poales > Poaceae > Secale > Secale cereale. Next base: position 625,963,036 of record LR738713.1, read on the forward strand.
GAATAACGAAGACAAGCAAAAGGGAAGTCAGAGGGGGGCCACAGGGTGCCCAGGCGGCCTGGGGGCGCCCCCCCCCCCCCCTGGCCGCGCCGGGAGGGCGCCTGGAGCCCCTGGCCCACCTCTGGTCGCCCCCTTTTGCATATATGTTCTCCGTCCCCCGAAAACCCTAGGCACGGGACTTTTTACGGAGTTCCGCCGCCGCTTCGAGGCGGAAACCTGCAGAGAAGAAAAGGGCATCTCCGGTGGGCAGATTCCGCCGGGGAGATCACCTCCCGGAAGGGGAGATCGTCGCCATCGTCATCACCATCATCACGGGCATCATCGAGATCATCATCAACATCATCCCCAACACCAGCACCATCTCCATCTTCATCCAAATCTCATCTTACCATCGCAACTCATGTTGTAACTTGTACTACCTATCCTCTCTACTCCATCGGTGTTGATTACTACTTTGTGGTGAATGCTATTGAGTTTTGTTGGAGAAATATTATTATGTCCAGATTGTTTATCACATATTTATCCCCACTGATCATGATCTCTTTTATGTCTTGTGAGTAATTACCTTAGTTCTTGAGGACATGGGGGAAGTCTTGTTGTTAGTAGTCATATGATGTTGAAGTAATATGTGTTGTTTGGTACTTAAGTTGCGTTGTCATTCTACTAGTGGTGTTGTGTGAGTCGAACACTCAACGCTTCGCCTTATTAAGGACCTAGGAGAATACATTGTGTATAAAGAATGCTTATGGTGGGTTGCCGGAGTGACAGAAACTTGAGCCCCAGTTCGCACGCTTTTGCATAAGGGAATAATGGATCCTCGATCGTATTGCTATGGTTAGGCTTTTGCCTTAAATTCTATCTTGTATTTGTGGATGCTTGCAAGGTGTTTAATCATAAGAGTGCACTCATCTTAGTCTAGAGAGTGTACTAGCATAGATCCACCCACTCAACACTTATCAACACATAACATAGTATCGATACGGAATATGGTGAAAGCACATGACTACCTCTCCCATGTGTCCTCAGGAACGCTTTAGTCTTTATAAGTTCAGTTGCTAGGCCTCTCCTTTGCTAAGAAAGGATTGGGCCACTTGTTACTCTCAGTACCTTTTACAGTACTTATCTTTACATTCCTGTTGCTTATACCGAGAAAACCCCTAAAAGTTATCTTTCAGTGCTTGCAGTAATTTCTTGCTCAGAATCGCTTATCAATACCTTCTGCTCCTCGTTCGGTTCGACACTCTTACTTATCGAAAACGCTGCAACAGATCCCTTACGGTTGAGGGTCATCAATCACCACCGGGAGCTTCTCCACCACCATGGACGCCTCCCGGATGACTCGTGAGTAGTCTCCCTTGGACCATGAGTCCATGACCAGTAGCTATGTGATGTTCTCCTCCCGTTCTTGTGCTTCACTAATTAGTCCTCGTGAGCTGCCCTACATGATCGAGGCACCTATGTAATCCTTATGCTGTTGCTATGTTGAGTTTGCTGGGATCCGATGGATTATGAGATTATGTTCAGATTGATCTTGAGTAATATATTTGATTCACCTCTTTTATATTTTAGTTCATAAGTAATTCTTGCATGTTCTCCGTTGTTACTTATTGCTTTGGCCGAGTAGTAGGTAGTGACTCCAAGAGGGAACGTTATGCTTGATTGTGGGTTCATGCCCCTCGATGACTAGCTTGAGTGACAGAAACATGAGTCTAGGGGATGTGTTGTTGCCACAAGGGGGAAAACAACGATGCTTGTGCCCGCGGGTGCAAGGATTGTTTACTTTATGCAAAGTTCTTTTAATGCAGTTGTCTGTTGCATTGAGTTTACACTATGGGTGGGACTCGCAACTTAATACCAGCGAGATGTTCTGGATAGATATCTCAAGGTGGATGATTAGTAGTAGATATTGATGGATTTCGGTCTACTTACTTTGGCGTACCGCCCATGCTTTGAACCTCAACCTTTCTTGCAATGTAGTCAGCATTGGTTTGCGTTCGTGGTCCTGTCAATTGCCCAGCTGTAATTTGTTTACCTCACATAGCTGTTTTATCGTCTTTTGGGAGAGAGACATCACTAGTGAACATCATGAGACTCCGGTCCATATTACCATCATTGATCACATCCACTATTTACTTTTCGCTATTTTATTTACTATTGCAAAAACTATCTATCACTACTATCATTGCTTTTAACCCTTTGTGAACTACAAGGCCGGAGGGATTGACAACCTCTCTGTACTCGTTGGGAGCAAAGTTATTTGTATCTGTGTGCAGGTCCACGTTGATTGCTAATTGCGCCGTTAGCAGTTGACACCTACTTGTTGAACCTAGGAGTCTCTGGGGATTCGATCCTTGGCATCTTTGCTAGGGGAAAGCACTTCTACTTACTGCATCTTACACCTTCCACTTGGGGTAACGACCGAGGGGTTCGAGGCCCATCATTAACATAGTCAAACAACGGTTTGCTAGGAAGGTGTCAAAGGTTAGACGTTTCAGGGCAACAAGGAGAGGGGCTGACAATAATGATGGGTAGCGCGACATATAATGACAGCATCGAGACATCTAGCATAGCAATGATAGTAAAGGTATCCAAGGTGATGGTCATCTTGCTTTAGATCCCGCAAGGAAGAAGAAATGAGTCCATGAAGAAGACGAAGAAGAAGCCTTGAAGACGAACCACGTGTAGACGAACGAATCTTCACGATCGCAACGAAAAAGAACTAGCGAGAAGAAAGCACACAACAAGGTAAACACCCAACACAAGAACATGACAAGATGCTCAACCAAGTATGATGCAAGACAAGTCTATATGATGCATTACATGGCAAGGGATGAAGCACACAAGAACAACACAAACCAACAAGTTTAAATGAGGCCGGAATCATCATATAACAATTCTGGTAAGTCCTCATATGCACATTTTGAAATTGGTCCAGATCTGAACAAACCTTAATTTAAAGTTGTTAAACAGCAAGTTAACATGCACCATGATGATCTACACGAAATTCTAGTCAAGTTTCATATAAAGTTTGTTTAATTCGGAGCTACGGCCTAGAAGATATGAGCAAAACAAGTCAAGCAAGGCAACGGTGCACGAAGCACCCAAACATCAAGGAAACACACTCCAAATAGATATTCAACATGATATTATGCTCATACATGCAGAATCACACAAGTTTCATATAGAGCACACTCAAAACGGAGCAACGGTTCAACACATACACATGAAACATGATATAACAACAAGCTGTCCAAAATCAGCCACATAGCAACTTTGGTGCAAGGTAAATATATGCTACAGCACCCAAACATGATAACAAGAGGCATGGATGTGAAATAGATATTATACTTAACAAGCATGAACTTAGAACACACCCAAAAACTTGCTGGAACACAATTTAACAAGCATGGCAAGTTGCGATAAATTTATCCAGACTTGGTCAAAATCTGGGAAGGCAAAAACATCATCACGATGCTGCCTTCGGAGGCACAAAACAACAAGCATATCAACTCTACTAAGCATATGAAGATCATGGACATGTAATAGACATCACATACATCAAACAACTCCATTGGAGCAACTCCATAGGAGGCATGGATCAATAACAACAAGCTTCACCAAATTGATCATGATGATAAACAGGCTGACAGGTAAATTTATAGCAACTTGAGAGCAAGAAATAAATAAGCTACAACAGGTTATATAAGCAAATAAGGGCATGGATGGATAGACAATAACATGGACAACAAGACATGATCATTTGACATACTAAAACAAGCATGGATTTGAGTGAGGCATCAAGCAAACCTAGCATCAGGTTTAACAGATTCCAGACTTAGCAGTTTTTTCACTAAGTATAAAACAGCAACATCGGCATGGCATGTTTACAAGCTTGTTTAAGTCACCTCAAGGCATAACAAGGAAAGTGGATTGCACCACAGCAAAGACCATATGATGGTGCTTATAAAACATATAGACAAGTGGCATGAAGACAAACACATCAATAGCAATGAGCAAGTGAAAAGAGCATCTCATAACAAGTTTCAGCACTTATCAGCCACATGCACTTTTGCAACAGAGATGAACATGGCAAGATGGCACCTAACATGAATACTACAGCAACCATAATGTAGAGCACTTCACAATGAACATTTTGACATATCATATGCTCCATTTGGATAAACATGCACAAAGTTATCACATCTCAAACATGCTAACAAAATTACAGGTAACAGCAGTTTTAAACAAGTAGCACTCTTGCAATGATGATTATGGCATCAAGATTAACTCAAACAAGCATGCCACAATGGAATAAAATGAAGAGCATATCACCATGATCATTTTGACATATCAAACACTCAATTTGGATCACCACATAAAAAGTTACAGCCACATGAACATGCACCTAAATTTACAAAACTCAGGGACTTGGCCTTTTACACTCAGGGAAAAAACATAGTGAGCGCTGTATAGTTATTCGACGCACGGGCGGGATTAAGGGCCTGTGGGTTGGGCTCACCAAGCAGGCCGTGGCCCATGTCAGTGGAGAGGCTTAGCAGGCCGGCCGGGCCGAGCTGGGCCTCGCGTCCCACGCGCGGTCAACGCGCTCGGGCGCGCTCCCGAGCGGACGAGGGGCATGACGCCGGCAGCGCAAGGTGCAGCGGCGGTCGATCTCCGGCGAGGTGCCCGAGGCGGCGGGGAGGACGGAGCTGGCCGGAGTAGCCTAGATCTGGGGCCGGCGGTTCCATTTTCGGCGACGGTCATCGAATCCGGCGAGGGAGGAGCAGATCGGCGGCGACGGATCTCCAAGGTGGCGGCGAAGCCCTGCGGAAGAGCCAGTGGTTGAGAGGGCGAGAGGGAGAAGCAACGGAGAGGGAGCGGCGAGGGACCTGGTTTGGGGGGGGGCGGGGTGGTCGCCGGCGGCGCTCCACGGTGGCGGGGACGATGGTCGACGGCGGGGCAGAGTGCTCGGGGTCGAGGGACGCCCTCCCTCGATCCAGAACCAGAGCGAACGAGCGGGCGCCTCGGGCCCGGCGGCGGGCGGGTGCGGGCCCAGATCCGGCGAGGCGGGCCTGGCTTGGGCCTGGCGCAGGGAGGCGCGGGGAGAGGGCCAGGTGACGCGATGGAGTCCAGGTGGCGCTCCCCCATAGGCTGGGAAGTGCACTACGGCAGTGGCTGGCCTATAGGGCGCCACCACGTGGCGGAAAACGGCTGGCCGGCGCTGAAACTGAGGAGGGGGCCGGCTGAGCTGCTGATTTCGAGGAGGGCGGCTGGGAGGTAGGGGAAGAAGCTAGGGATTCCCAAAATGTCATGGAGAGGTGTTTAAATAGGGTAGGGGCTAGGGTTTGAGGGTTTTTGGGGCAAAACGGAGCCTCGGATCGTAATCCGACGGCTACGAAGCAGAGGGGGGTTTAGTGGGCTGGATTGGAGGAGTTAGTGGGCTGAGAAGAGAGAAGAGAGAGGGAGAGGCTCGCGGGGTTTTCTGAGACCGAAAACGTCCGACGTTTATCCGACGACTAGTGCCGCTATAGTTATCCGTTGGGCTATCAAACGGACTCTGAATGCGATTAAATTTGGCAGGCGGCCTGTCTACACTATAATAAGACCACACGCCAAGTTTCATCCCATTCCGAGAACATTTTCCAGCCACTCATAAAATAAATATTCGTAGGTGCCGCGGGCGCGTGCAAGTGTGTCTGGGCTCAGAACGGACAACGGAGAGGACGGCGGACTCGGTCGGATGCAAGTTTTGAAAACATGATGATGCAACACACATGATGACATGGCAACGACGACGAGTAACTGGCTGAAACCTGGCGCATCGGTCTCGGGGTGTCACAACACTCCCCTACTAACAAGAGATCTCGTCCCGAGATCTTAGGAACGAGACGGAAGAGGAAAAAGGAAGAACAAAATTCTTCGAAGACAAAAGAGTGAAACCAAAGAACCTTGAGAGGTTGAACAATTTGAAAGAAAGAATACGACGAAGATGACCGAAGTTGCAAAGACTTCGTTAAACAAGAGGAGCAAGGAATACTACGAGAATCAAGGAGGTAAAGGCACGAAACAAGAGCTGAAGGAACAAGAATGAATTCGAAACCACTCCGGTTAATACGAGATAGAAAAGAAATTCGAACGAAGGAATTCGGGTAGCACTCTAGCTGAAACTGAAAGAAATAGCACACCGGTTTAACATGAATGGAATGGAACACAAACTTGAAAAGATGAAAAGATACTCGACGAGGGCAACAACGCAACGCCTCCGGAAGAATTGAAAGAATGCAATGAAAAGAACGGATGAGATGAGAACAACTTCCGCCATGAAAGAATTTGAAAGAGGATCTTCAAGAGAAAGACTCGAACAGAGTTGTTGAGAAACCCAACAACAAAAGAATAAGCTTGTTGTGGACTTATTGAATTCATCCCAAAACTTGAGGTGAATTATGCCGCAACCAAATATTGAATAGATGAGATGAATAATGAAATGAAAAATTCCACTTCAAAAGAATACGGAGAATTAATTGCACTCGAGAGGCAAGAATAAGAATGCTTGTGCTGCTCAAGGATTGCTCAATATCTTTGAAGAAAGAATTAAATCATGAAGAGACACCAAGAGGAACTCCGGTAACAAAAGGATGATGATATAGAAATGAAGGACGAAAAGAATAAGATTAAATCCTTGCGATGATTTAGTCGGGGTTCCGACGAGATAGGCCGAGAAACTATGAACTCCGGAAAGAAAAGATGAAAGCACTTGGGACTAGAATTTATTCGTCAAGAATAAACTCTGAAGGAAGGGATAATTCAACTCGATGAGAATGAATAAGAATTATGTTATGCTCATCCCACATCAATTAAATTGATGAAAGCAATGGATTCACATACTACTTGTTCTTGTTGAAATGATTAAAGAGGGATATATCGCAAACTTGCGAAAATCTTCATGAAACACCGGTAGGATTGGAATGAACGGATGAGTTGGTGTGATAACAAATGAAAAGAATTCTTGCACGAACCACCGTAAGAATTGAGGCCGGGTAAAGAAAAGAACAACCCACCGAGAAGAATAAAATCGAGTGAATACAAGAGAATGAATCGCCGGGAAGAATTAAAATCGAGTGATGAAAGAGAACAAACCACCGTAAGGAATTGAAATTGACCGAGAAAAGAGAATGAATCGTCTGGATGAATAAAGCAAGAGAACGAGGAGATCACGAACGGATTAAAGAATGCTTGAACGAAGCACCGGACGAATGTGAGACGAACGAAGAGGCATCAATGGAGAATATTTGGAGGACGACGTTGAAAACTGAGAACGAAGAAATCTTCTGAAAAGATGGCCTTCGGAGGAACACAATGAAAAGAATTCATGAAATACTCTAGATGGTTAAAGAAAAGAATTTATGGCAAACGGAATAATTTGAGAGGATAACAAAGCTAGAAGCACGAATCTCCGGGAGAACGGACAAGATTCAGAGGAAAACGCTTCTTCGGTCTTCAGAAGACGATGAGAAACACCACCCAAAATTATTGAGATACTCCAAAAGAATGAAAAGAGAAAGGTTGAACCAACGACAAAAAGAATTGAAAGCGATCTTGGAGAAGGCATGCGACTGATGGAATCCATACTTACATCACATTTGAAAGAATTTCGGAACACTCCGAGAAATTAGAAGAGCCAGGTAAGATCCTGGGAAAAATCCTGTGGGTTATGTGCCCACCGAAGAGAAAAACACCGTTGGAAAGTATCGAAAAGAGATGATGCACCGGAACGATTGAAACTCGGATGAGGTGACAACCTCGAATTAATTGGAAGATAGAAGAATCTCCTGAGATTTCTTCAGAACTCCGGAACAATTAAGTAACAAGAGACGAACGAGTAATTGGAATCACTTGAGCCGAGGGAAAGAATGTGATGAGCACCGAAAACAAATTGAATCCACCGGAAAAGAAAAAAAGATGAATAATATCAAACAAGAGGAGAATTTATCGGAGAAGAAAAGAGAAGAATGACGACGAGCTAGACGAGAATTCACCAGTTGAAACAATCGAGGAAAGAATACAAAACTCCACTCGAGTAGGATGGATACTCGATTAAGGACTCCGACTCCGAGAAGAAAAAGGGGTGGGCGGGTGGGAAAAATAAAGACAACTTCGGAATGGGAAACAACATCGGTTGGAAATGACCGAGGATTGAACTGCAAAAGGCGAAGAGGAATGAGTCGACTCGAGGAGAGATGCACCAGATGAAAGAACACACAATGCAACAAACGAAAAACTAACCGCGTGATCCTAAAAAAATTTGAAGGGGAAGAGGAGTAATTCAAAACACCTACGTCAAGATTCCTCACCAGAGCGACGAAGAGCATAGGAGTAAAAAGAATTCCTACTCTCCGATATAACTAGACTCCAAAAAAGTTTTTTGCTAGACTTAACAACGGCCAAACTACGATCAATCAAGGGGGATCCTATGGTCGGTCGAGGCTCTGATACCAACTTGTCAGGCCCAAGATGCGATTCTATCCCGATCACGTGACGCTTACATGATTGGGGCACAACCGCATTTCGGGCGCTTAGCAAGATGGATATCATTACATCGTACCATTACATACATACATGGGGGATAGAAACAATACATACAAGTCACATGAATACAACAGCATCAATACAAGGCCTCTGACTACGGATGCAAACATGAAAAGCACAACGATATCCATCTGCTATCCCAGGCTGCCGACCCGGAACCTAACCCAAGACTGAAGAAGAAGAAGAAGAAGAAAGAACTCCAACACAACGAACATCGCTCTCACGTCAAGTCATCGGAAACCTGCACCTGCAACTGTTGTTGTAGTATCTGTGAGCCACGAGGACTCAACAATCCCATAACCATGGGTAACAAGACTAGCAAAGCTTAATGGGTAGGAAGAGGTAAAGTGGTGAGGTTGCAGCAGCGGGTAAGCATATATATGGTGGCTAACTTACGAGTACAAAAATAAGATGAGCATCTATGCAAACGGTCGCAAACTAGTAATGATCGCTAAAGATCCTGAACTACCTACGAGTCAAACATAACCCCACCGTGTTCTCTTCTCAAAGTGAAAAGAGACAGTCACGGTTACTCACGCGGTTGTGTATTTTACTTCGGATCCTCTGTCAAGTTTTCTACAACCGGACATTAACAAATTCCAATCTGCCACATAACCGCGGGCACGGCTTTCGAAAGATCATAACCCTACAGGGGTGTCCCAACTTAGCCCATCACAAGCTCTCACGATCAGCAGAAGTAATAATAATATTACCCCTTATCTTAGGGACAATCCGAGCAGGCTCGGAATCCCAGTGCACAAGACATTTCGACAGTGGTAAAACAAGTCCAGCAAGACCTCCCGGCGTGCCGACACCCTGATAGTAGCCGCGCGTATCTCGTCTCAGGCCACAACCGGATAGGTGATCCAACGAGAGCCAGATACCTCGAGTTTCCCCGTGGCGGCCCCGCAGTCTCCCCGTTCGGGACCAACACCATCAGCACTGGCCCCCCTGTATGTAGAAAGAATCCTCGGGTAGCGCTAACTCTCGATGCAATTAATTGATTAATTAAGTTTTTATTATGAGCAAATTAAAACCAATGTTGGGCCTTGCTGGAGGAGTTTTATTCAAAGACGAACTGTCAAGGGGTCCCCATATACCCAACCGTGTAAGGAACGCAAAATCAAGGAACATAACGCCGGTTTATCGGCTCCTAAGGTGGCATGAGTGGAACAAAACACCGAGCAGAAGGCCAAGCCTTCCACCCATTCCCAAGTATATAGGTTTGTTAATAATAATAGTAGATATTGTGATATACCAACATGCCAAGCTCCAACATGGAGAATCTTCATCTTCACCTGCAACTAACAACGCTATAAGAGGGGCTGAGCAAGTGGTTAACATAGCCAAACAACGGTTTGCTAGGAAGATGTCAATGGTTAGAGGTTTCACGGCAACAAGGAGAGGGGCTGGCAATAATGATGGGTAGCGCCACATATAACGACAGCATCGAGACATCTAGCATAGCAATGATAGTAAAGGTATCCAAGGTGATGGTCATCTTGCCTGAGATCCCGCAAGGAAGAAGAAATGAGTCCATGAAGAAGACGAAGAAGAATCCTTGAAGATGAACCACGTGTAGACGAACGAATCCTCACGATCGCAACAGAAAAGAACAAGCGAGAAGAAAGCACACAACAAGGTAAACACCCAACACAAAAACATGACAAGATGCTCAACCAAGTAGGATGCAAGACAAGTCTATACGATGCATTACATGGCAAGGGATGAAGCACACAATAACAACACAAACCAACAAGTTTAAATGAGGCCGGAATCATCATATAACAATTCCGGTAAGTCCTCATATGCACATTTTGAAATGGGTCCAGATCTGAACAAACCTTAAGTTAAAGTTGTTAAACAGCAAGTTAACATGCACCATGATGATCTACACGAAATCCTAGTCAAGTTTCATATAAAGTTTGTTTAATTCGGAGCTACGGCCTAGAAGATATGAGCAAAACAAGTCAAGCAAGGCAACGGTGCACGAAGCACCCAAACATCAAGCAAACACACTCCAAACAGATATTCAACATGATATTATGCTCATACATGCAAAATCACACAAGTTTCATATAGAGCACGCTCAAAACGGAGCAACGGTTCAACACATACACATGAAACATGATATAACAACAAGTTGTCCAAAATCAGCCACATAGCAACTTTGGAGCAAGGTAAATATATGCTACATCACCCAAACATGAAAACAAGAGGCATGGATGTGAAATAGACATATACTTAACAAGCATGAACTCATAACACACCCAAAAACTTGCTGGAACACAATTTAACAAGCATGGCAAGTTGCAATAAATTTATCCAGACTTAGTCAAAATCTGGGAAGGCGAAAACATCATCACGATGCTGCATTCGGAGGCACAAAACAACAAGCATATCAACTCTACTAAGCATATGAAGATCATGGATAGACAATAACATGGACAACAAGACATGATCATTTGACATACTAAAACAAGCATGGATTTGAGTGAGGCATCAAGCAAACCTAGCATCAGGTTTAACAGATTCCAGACTTAGCAGTTTTTTCACTAAGTATAAAACAGCAACATCGGCATGGCATGTTTACAAGCTTGTTTAAGTCACCTCAAGGCATAACATGGAAAGTGGATTGCACCACAGCAAAGACCATATGATGGTGCTTATAAAACATATAGACAAGTGGCATGAAGACAAACACATCAATAGCAATGAGCAAGTGAAAGCAGCATCTCATAACAAGTTTCAGCACTTATCAGCCACATGCACTTTTGCAACAGAGATGAACATGGCAAGATGGCACCTAACATGAATGCTACAGCAACCATAATGTAGAGCACTTCACAATGAACATTTTGACATATCATATGCTCCATTTGGATAAACATGCACAAAGTTATCACATCTCAAACATGCTAACATAATTACAGGTAACAACAGTTTTAAACAAGTAGCACTTTTGCAACGATGATTAGAGCATCAAGATTAACTCAAAAAAGCATGTCACAATGGAATAAAATGAAGAGCATATCACCACGGTCATTTTGACATATCAAACACTCAATTTGGATCACCACACGAAAAGTTACAGCCACATGAACATGCACCTTAATTTACAAAACTCAAGGACTTAGCCATTTTTACACTCAGGGAAAAAACATATTGAGCGCCGTATAGTTATTCGACGCACAGGCGGGATTAAGGGGCTTGTGGGTTGGGCTCGCCAAGCAGGCCGTGGCCCAGGTCAGTGGAGAGGCTTAGCAGGCCGATCAGGCCTAGCTGGGCCTCGCGGCCCACGCGCGGTCAACGCGCTCGGGCACGCTCCCGAGCGGACGAGCGGCATGACGCCGGCAGCGCAAGGCGCGGCGGCGGTAGATCTCCGGCGAGGTGCCCGAGGCGGTAGGGGTGGGCATAAAAACCGATGAACCGAAGACCGAACCGATACCGAAACCGAAAAAACCGAAATTTCGGTTTTTAGTGTTATTACTGAAAAATTCGGTTTGTATTTCTACTAACCGAACTTAATTCGATCGGTTCGGTGTTAGCATGGTAACCGAACAGAGAAACCGAACTTAGGCAAGACGCGTGGACGTGCAGCCAACAACGAGCTACTCCCGCGCTAGGGCCTCGAGCGCCTGCGTCCGCGACATAAAATATCCATGGGCCAAGCCAACGAGCGAGGATGTGCATGTTAGGCCCAAGCTGGAAAGTTGTCGTGGCTTTCTTTTTTTGTGCGAGGCTGATTGCGTCCATTTGTACGTTCGTACGAGGCGCTACCGTTTGGTCCTTTAGTCCCACCTCGGCCAGCCACGCACAAGGAGGTGGACATCTAGTCTATATAAGAGCGCAGGTGTCAAGGAAGCTGGCCGCACAGCTTATTCTTTGGCATATATACGGTGTACGGTATAAACCGATTACCAAACCGAAAAACTCGGTTAACCGAATTTTCGGTTTTCTATTTTGTGATGTCTTTTTCGGTTTTCCTCTTTGCAAACCGAATTTACAAAAATACCGAATGGTAGAAACCGAACATTCGGTTTATACCGAACGCCCAGGCCTACGAGGCGGCGGGGAGGACGGAGCTGGCAGGAGTAGCCTAGATCCGGGGCCGGCGGTTCCATTTCCGGCGACGGTCATCGAATCCGGCGAGGGAGGAGCAGATCGGCGGCGACGGATCTCCAACATGGCGGCGAAGCCCTGCGAAAGAGGCAGTGGTTGAGAGGGCGAGAGGAAGAAGCAACGGAGAGGGAGCGGAGAGGGACCTGGTCTGGGGGTCGGGGGGTCGCCGGCGGCGCTCCACGGCGGCGGGGACGATGGTCGGCGGCGGGGCAGAGTGCTCGGGGTCGAGGGACGCCTTCCCTCGATCCAGAACCAGGGCGAACAAGCGGGTGCCTCGGGCCCGGCGGCGGGCGGCTGCGGGCCCAGATCCGGCGAGGCGGGCTTGGCCTGGGCCTGGCGCGGGGAGAGAGCCAGGTGACGCGGTGGAGTCCAGGTGGCGCTCCCCCATAGGCTGGGAAGTGCACTGCGGTGGCGGCTGGCCTATAGGGCGCCGCCATGTGGCGGAAAACGGCTGGCCGACGCTGAAACTGAGGAGGGGGCCGGCTGAGCTGCTGATTTCGAGGAGGGGCAGCTGGGAGGTGGGGGAAGAGACTAGGGATGCCCAAAATGGCATGGAGAGGTGTTTAAATAGGGTAGGGGCTAGGGTTTGAGGGTTTTTGGGGCAAAACGGAGCCTCGGAACGTAATCCGACGGCTACGGATCAGAGGGGGGTTTAATGGGCTAGATAGGAGGGGTTAGTGGGCTGAGAAGAGAGAAGAGAGAGGGAGAGGCCCGCGGGGTTTTCGGAGACCGAAAACGTCCGACGTTTATCCGGCGAATAGTGCTGCTATAGTTATCCGTTGGGCTATCAAACGGACTCCGAATGCGATGAAATTTGGTAAGCGGCCTGTCTACACTATAATAAGACCACACGCCAAGTTTCATCCCATTCCGAGAACATTTTCCGGCCACTCATAAAATAAATATTCTGAGGTGTCGCGGGCGCGTGCAAGTGTGTCTGGGCTCAGAACGGACAACGGAGAGGACAGCGGACTAGGTCGGATGGAAGTTTTGAAAAACATGATGATGCAACACTCATGATGACATGGCAACGACGACGAGTAACTGGCTGACACCTGGCGCATCGGTCTCGGGGTGTCACATGACAACCCTCTCCTACGAGTTGGTCCTCTCCACTCGCCCGATGAGTGCACGACCCTTGATCGGCATGGCAGTAATCATCGCCCAATCCTCGAGGGTCACCGTCATCTGCCTGCATGGCAGATGGAAAGAATGGGTCTCCGGTCGCCACCGGTCAATCAACGCTGTCAGAGCTGCGTGGACAAGCGTCGGCGGCTGACGCTTGAACTGCAACACAAAACCCAACAGACGGGCTTTCTTGAAGAACGGCGCGTGGCGCTCGTCGTAGTCCATATGCCCATATACCCCATGACCCCTCATGCGCAGTGGCTGAAGCATCTGTCAAAAAGTGAACGCCAAAAGTTGGAAAATTATTTTCATCAACCCGAAAACTTTGATCAATAGTTTATTCATATCACTTACCTCTCCGTTCTCTATGAAACGGGCACGATGACCCTTGTCGAATGCCCAGTCCAGCATGGAGTACCGTGGGCCGATGTTGTCCGCAAGAGGTGGCCGCCTTAATAGAATTTCATAAACAAAAGCATCATAAGCATAAGCATACATAAACAAACAATGAAATGAAATCATATCAACATGCATCATATCAAAATAAAATCTTAAGCATATTCGTCCAACAACATCTACTACACATGATGGATCAAATCATATCAACATGCATCATATCAAAAAAATCCTTCAACATACATCATATCATCATATTTTTAAATAATTTTTCCAACAACATCTTCATATCATCATATCAACATGCATCATAAAACTAGGGTTCATCTTCACACTACATCATATCATCATATCAACAAGTATCATCAAACTAGGGTTCATCCTCATATCAACATTACATCATAATTTATTTATTTTAAATATGAACTAGGGTTCATCTTCACACTAACATATGAACTATTGATTAGAGTTCATATTCAATACCACTAGTTACAAAAGAACTAAGAACTAGAACTACAATCAAACTAAAACAATCTTAGGTGAAAAAATCCAATCTAATTTCAAAAATATGATGGATTTCAAGCAAATAATGCGTCGAATCGGAAGCAAGTTTGCAAAAACTAATTGGAGGGATTGGAGGAGCTTACGTTTCTCTCTTCGGGGCCATCTCGATCCGCAAAAACGGTGAAGAATCGGTGTAGATCCGAGGGGGGAGTGGAGGAGATGAGAGAGGGAGAGAGGGGCGACTTGGGGGAGAAAGAAAGAAGAAACTGCCGACGGGGGGAGGGGGGGTGGGGAGATGGGCAAGGGCGCGGGGTCTCGGGCGAAATAACTGCCCGGACCCTACCGGCAGGGATCCTGGCCATAGGGTTAGATAGGCTACCGCCAGGTGCCCTGGCGGTAGGGTGCGACGGAAGGGAACGTCGGCCGTCTCCGCGTGCTGACGTGGATAAGTACCCTACCATCAGGGGCTCTGACGATAGGCTGTCTAACCCTACCGCCGGAGCCCGTGGCGGTAAGAAAAAGAGTCAAATCCCGAAAAAAAATCAAACCGGGGTGAGATCCTGAATTTCTATCGACTAGTAACCATGCACGTGCAACGCACGTCTCAACTAAAATACATATGAAATATAATAACTTTATAACTATTACTATTTAACGATGGTACATATATGTTTGTCTTGTATCAAAGACATCACTATCACTATTTGTCCTATATCACCGACATAACTTAATAACATGTTCTTCTAAGATTTGTCATCATTACATCCAATTTTAACTAAATATGAGGTATATTATTTTCAATAAAAAAAATATCAAGCTTATTTCCTTCTATTTGGTTCCTATAAAAGGGCCATTACAGTAGCCACGTAAAAAAAATTGATATGCAAGTGTGTGTATAGAGGTAATGGAAATAAGTGGTTTTCAAATAAGCCGATCTAATGACATAATTCATCAAAGTTCTAAGATACAAGCTTGTGCATCTAAGGAACACAAACATTGCTGTCACGACCTTTGACTTTTATGAAGGTGCCATAAGCCGATGATCCTTGGTTATAAAGATGAAAAAATACACATGAAAATATGTAATATCATTTGAAACTTGCACTATGTAAAATTTGTAAACTGAATTTTATCTGAACTAAAATTGACTGGAGTTTCAAGTTGTGCTACCATTGACTGAATTTTACCCATTGAAGGAAAAAACTGGGAGAATACTACATACCACGTTGTCTTACCATTGTGGAGCAATCATCAGTGGCATCACAGAAAATCCATCGCTTCAATAAGGAGAAATAGAATCACAAAATGAAAGTATGTGGTATTACAATGGCCATGAGGTGATCGAGGCGAGTCTTGAGCAGCTAGAAGCAAATAATGTGGTCCTGCTTGGCAACCTCAAAAACCATCATCCTCCACTTGGCCAACCGCTGACCGTCCATGTCATCGACATTGACTGCAGCTTCGCCTTCCACACACCCAATCAACTCTGGCAGCCCTGGAGGCGACGACGGCTTCTGCCTTGTATGTTGTGCGTGGTACCAAGCAGAGTTGCATTCTTCCCCATCCATAAAGGCAACCACATCTTGCGGTGAATAATGTCCACTCTGTAATAAAACTAAGCAATAATAGTTCAAACTGTAAACAAAAGAAGAATTAAGAATAATGTTGGTACCATGGCTAAAGATGTCAATCTGATGAACTAATTCACCATCAATTTGGTTGGTCGTAATATCAACTATCAAGAACCATCAAGTAAATAGAGTTGTGAACAGTAAAACACAATCCTTCTGAACCGACTAACCTGAATACGTTTTCTTAACTCTAAGATGAGCATTAAATATAAGGTTTTGAAATGAATTGACTCTTCAAAATAAAAGCGAGGTTGCCAATTATTGATATGACAAGCATCTAGTTGATGTATACAACCAAAATTCTAAATAATTTGGTGTAGCCTATTCTAAAGTATGCTAATAAAAAAGAAGACAAATTTCTATGTACACCAATAGAAGGCAGACATATGTTTATTCCATCTGAGATTACAACAGGGATGGTCTTTACAATCATGTCTCCACTTGAGAACAGTAGTTTATAAGAAAAGAAGTACAATAAAAAAATATTTAGTGAGGAAGCAATGCATTAGAACTGAATCAATTGATAACAAGATATAGTGAATACTTGGAAATGCATGTGGACATAACTATTGACAGGAACAAATCCAATTTTATGACTTCAAATCTATGAAAATAAAGACACTCCCTTTGCTTTGGCAAGATACTCCAGATATACATTAAAATAATCATATATCGACTATAAGTCTCCTACACAGAGAAACATCTGGATAGCTATTAGAAAGAACAAAGTAGTCTTGAAACAAAAGGTAGCTTAGAACCACAAGCACTACAGATAAAAAATATTGAGCATTATCCTCTATATGTCAGGGACAAATGGAAGGGATATATCTCATAGAATTTTGAATTTATATTTATAGCAAAATTCAGTACAGGTCAAAATTTAGTAGCTTCGGAAAAATATACGATTGATACACATAATTATTGCTTGTGCCTACAAACAATACAAATTGGCAATGCATGTTAGACTGCAAGTACATTACAGACAGGTAAAAGCATCTTACAGAGTTGTTTATGTTAACAGGAGCTTAATTTGTGAAGCGTTTGTCAAGCGCCCAAGAAAATAACATGAAAATACATGGAAGCACACATACCCCCGAGGCTGGATGGAATCTTGTCAGTGCTGAACGCAACCTTCGACGCACAATAGACTGTTCGAAGGACCTGGATAATATCCATATACCTGAATCTTTGTAGAGATATATGACATGCCTCTAAAGTATCAAAATGTGTTTCTGGACATAAATACATTGAGATAGAACGCAGATCAAGGAACATAAAACATACTATCACCCAATCCGATGTAGAATTGTAGATGAGTGATGAGTTCACTGGATCTTCTCGTCCGACGACTTTGATGTAGTTTCCGCACAAGAAAACATTCTCTGAAGAAATATTCTGCACAATAGCACATTTTCTGAAGAAATATTCTGCACAATAAATTATAGTTTCTGCACGATATCTAAAAAAATGCACAGTGGCTCAAAACATCAGCCTTTTTGTAGTGAAGTGTATCAACCTTCTTATCTTTGGAGGGTGCATCAAGTAGAACATCATCTTCCGTGTGCTTGTAATTGCCACTTGACTGTACCCAGTGAGAGACCAAATACAAATTTGTTTGAAAGTGCATCAAGCACACAACACGCCTGTAGCAAAGCATGAAACGACACCACTTCTGAACAAGGCCTTGAATCAAGTATCAAACACCACACAAGCATTGATTCAAGACACACATAGATCAATCATGAGCTATTCAACACATTCCGGAAATTGCACATATTTAACCGGCAGTACCAGGGAGCAGCAACAAACTACAACTTTGTAGAACATCTGCACATACATGCGCTACCGCTGAATACCCAACTCAAACCTGCTTAAGATGGTTGGTTCTGCACTTCTAGGCACCGATGGATGGAGCGGCCCCTTTGCCAAGGAGATAGTGGTGGAGGAGGGTGGACTGGCAGCAGGGAGCACGTCGACGGTGGTGAAGAGACCGGTGTGGATCTCGAACCGGCAGGGGCTACGAGCCACGGGCACACGCGCATCGTTCTTCGCCGGCGGCCACGACACGTGCGTCCATGTCCCCAGCGGCGGCCGACAACATGACGTGCCACTGCAGGTCAATCATGGATGCGACGCCGGGTGGCCGATGATGGCCGGCCTCCACGGGCAGGCCGGACGCAGCCGAGCATGCTAGGACGTCCCCGTGAAGCCGCATGGACGCCATCAGGTGTTCGGCGTCGATCCCGGGTCGTGGCCACGGAGGAGGTGATTTTCACGACGACCGTGCCCAGCCGATGCGTCATCAGCAAGCCATACCGTTCAGCGAGGCGCCCTAGGGATCTGTGCGGCAGCTTGCCTACGATGTTGAGGAGCTTGCCGATGACCGGAAGTAGCCACGCCCCAGGACCCGAGGTGGAAGGTGGCATCCGGATCTTAAGCAAATCAGCGCAATGTTTGAAGTAAAGGGCTGCATGCATACCTCCGTTAATGCCTCAAACTTTAATTGATTTCCTTGCATGCAGGGTCATCAGTTAATTATCATCAAGGAAAAAAGGAAACCGCTCCAAATTTGCTCCTGGGATGTAGCGATCATTGAGTGCTGGGTTGTCTTGCATGACTTGCGAGGGCAAGTCTGCCGGCAGAACATTTCATCTCAACCGTTGAACTCACGGATGTAACGTGGGCAGTTGGATGTGATTTAGCCTGCTCGATCGGACGTTCGTGGTTTCTCTGTGTGTACTTTGCGGTGTGTCTATAGGAAAACTCATGTTTGCTCTTTTAATAGTAGTGTAGAGAAAGGCTCAAAACACGAAATTTTGCCCTGAAAGGTGTTGGGAAGGACATTTTCCAAAGAGGAGTTTGGGTGCTGATGAAGGAAGCGGCGATTCTTGCCCGTCAGATGAAGCCTGGAGCTTCTACAATTGGACATGGGACGACCTGTTGATTCAAAAAAAGCAATGCGCATGGGGAGAAAAGCTTTCTTTTTGGCCTTGATCGTCCGGATGCCCCAGCTTCCTCGTTTCCTTTTGGTGATGTTCTTTGAGTAGTACTGTAGCGGCTTGGGTTGGTCTCCTGTGTGAGCGAGTTTTTTTTTTTTTTTTT